>CM071163.1:1680000-2394166 GCA_036417725.1 Clanis bilineata | reverse complement strand
GTCTAATGGCTGATGATACTGCAGCAAACAGTATAGCATAGTAGTAATATTGTTGCGGCGATAGTAATAATAGTAATATTGATGGAAGAAAAATAACACATCACGCCTGTATCCCATAGAAGTAGACAAAGACAATATATAATAAAATAATAATATTAGCCCTGTAATATTACTGTCCCACTGCTGGGCACGGGCCTCCTCTACTAGTGAGAGGGGTTAGGCCTTAGTCTACCACGCTGGCCTAATGCGGGTTGGTAGACTTCACATAGGTACCTTCGAAATTCTTGTGGAGAAATTCTCGGGTATGCAGGTTTCCTCACGATGTTTACCTTCACCGTTGTAGCAAGCGATATTTCACAATGAAAACACACTTAACATAGAAAAGTCAGAGGTGTGTGCTCTTTTTGGGGTTGGTCTCGAACCTCCGAGACAAAGACAATAAATAATAATAAATACACCCAACAGTCACACACCTAGTCCTGACCCCACACTAGGTATAACCTGTATCGTGGGTGTCAGAGACTATGAGAGACTTTTGGTACTCGCCCGCTGCGCCACAGAGTCTTTCATTAGATTTCCAATTCATCCAATTCATGCATACTCGTTGTTTTAAGAAATTGTTCACTTATACATTATTTAATCAATCATTAACTTGGTATGTGATAGAGAACCAGTGCAGATGCCAATATATTACGAGATTCTCACGTAAATTATCACAAAAAAAATACTTGTTTGATTTTATACGTATGTAATAGCAAATAAAATAAAAAAGAAACCCTATTGTAATAACTGTATCGAAATTGGTTGAAAAATGAGCCAGTAATTCATATTTTAAATTCTGGAGTGGGGGCATATTGGAGATATCTTGCTATCCCTTTCCAACGCACGTACCGTTAATACGTGACGTGATTACACTGATACTTCTCTTTCCCGCAATTTGAAAGTTACACCAAACTTCAAAGGCTTAACTTTTTTATTTTTAAGAATATTTCAATATTTCTTTCTGTTCTATATTTTAAACGACGTTAATTTTATATAAAATTAATAAAAAAAAATGTCAAGTACCCAATTTCATGCCAAATTCCAAAGACACATTTAGAAGTTCATAAAATCCCAATCGGACTTTATTCGCAGGGTCTAGGGTTCACGTTGATCGGCGCCGAAGGTATACCAGAAACCGAGGGCTACTTGCAGATACGAAGCATTGTACCACATAGTCCCGCATGGATCGATGGTAACAACAAAATTATAACGTAGCAGCTCTGTAATATTACTATTCCATTTTTGTTTCTCGATAACTGTACTAGATATCATTAAAATGTCCATCAATATATTTAGTTCATTAAAGTCAATGCACGAAACGCTACTAGAATGGACATTTATCGATATCGATAACATTAACTTGTACCAGGGGTATTGAGCCTTCAGATAATATGTTGTTACAGGTGCCCTCCGTCCCGGAGACCTGCTGGTGGGGGTGGGCAGTCGCGGCGTGCGAGGACTATCACACGAGCAGGTCGCGCAGATCTTCCAGTCCATCACACCAGGCACTGAGGTCGCGCTGCTGCTCGTTAGAGGTAAATACCGTCAATATTGCTGAGCATATAGATTACCTTCAATAGATGCTGCAGAAGACAGAGTTTTTGTTATATGCAGAAATGAAATAAGCTGATTTCTTAAGTTTACGCGAATGTTATACATTGAAATAAAACCCAGGTCAGTCCGACCCGTGACCACGAAGACTGCAAAGCCTTCGAAACGTCGGGCATGAAAATTAAAACAAATTGTGATAGAATCCGTAAAAATAGTTTTATTTCAATGAAATGAGCTATTATACGATCAAATTAAATCGAGTTTATGTGCATTGAGACCGTGGAGATGTGTCTGAAATGCTAATGTAAATTTGATATAAATTTTATTTGTATCCATTTTGACCAGAAGTGGATCAAAAACAAAATTCAATAGAACTTGTCCAGGGCCGTTAAGGCATGCATGGGGACCTAGGCACACAAGAATGCGGGGGCCCTTGGAGAGAAAAAATAATTAATTTTATGAATGTATTTATCAGCCTTTCAGGGGCCTCGTGAGGTCGGGGGCCCTGGGCACGGGCTCCATGTTGCCTTATGGTAAAGACTGTTCTGGACTTGACCCTGGTTTCCTTTATAGATATTTAACCAAAACAACCAGAAAATAATCTCTCAGAACTCGGTGTTACACATTAAAACCACGAATATATAATCAATCAAGGAAAATATGACATAACCACTGGGCTTAGCCAAGTGGCTTAGCCGCATATAGCGTACTCTTATATCATTCCCATACATTTATTCTATTCGACTAGCGCATAAGCCACTTGTCTAAACCCACTGATCTCACATAATCATTTCACATTTTGTTCGACATCGAATGTCGATGAGGATGAAATGCTTTGGTTCGTTTTAAGTATTTTCGGCAAGTGCCAACAGTATTCACTTGCAGTTGGGGTGGCTAAGAGTTTCTAACAATATATTATGTGTAGGGTACCCACTGGCGTTCGACTCCGAAGACCCGAACACGCGAGTACTGCGCACGCTGGCCGTGGACGCCACCGCGCCTCCAGACGCCGTCGCCATGCAGCAGCTCACAAGGGCGCTACGGACCAGGTACACGACCCTTACGATCAGCTTTACTGAATGGCACTGTTCCTGAAACAATTTAGATTTTGCTAGTGGTGAGATGTTGGTAGCCGACCACAGCACATGGTGCTAAAACCTGCCATAGTGACCCACACTCCGAGTGTGGTTGGCATTCCAGGATCGGCCAGTGTATTTCTGGTTCCCACGAGGGGCTTGTGGCATGTCTTGATGATTGCTTGGGACAGGTATGGGGGTATCCCTGTGTCTGCATTGGTCAACTGCCGGTCTTGTCGCAAGCCTCTCGATTTGCTTCTTCCGTCCTCGGATTCGGAGTGATAAACCCACCACTGAAAAACCCATAGTATGTCAGTGGTCACTAATTTTTTTGGACTGCACTACGCTTACCATCTTGTGTAGGGGAGTCACTTTGCCGTGCCCGGATAAAAAAAAGTACACCGTTCGCACCCACGCTCAATAACGTTTTTTTATAGCAGAGATTGACAGCATTGAACAAGTGGGTCACCTTATGGTGAGTGATAAATAATAAATAATATGGTGAATGATCTCCAGAGCCCATAGACAATAACACTCAAACAATCACGGGTGCCGTACCTACTTTAAAGGACTGGAGTAGAATTGTGTAAGGAGGGGGGAGGAAGGGTCAGAACGCTGGAAATCTCACTGTCTACAGCGTGACCTGTCACTTATAAAATATACCAAAAGTACGTCGAGATCATTATCTATATAACAATGTATATATTGTTGTCAGGTTCAACCTGGAGTCTCCCAACCACGAGTCCCGCAGCCAGGGCTGCGACGAGACGGACAGCCCCCAGAGCCCCGGGCGGCGGCGGCGCCTGCTGTCGCGCTCCTTCGACCTGGACGAGCTGGGCGCCGCCGAGCCCGCGCCCCCGCCGCCCCGCTGCCCCTCCGCCGACCACCTGCTGTCGCTCGCTAACGGTACGGAGTACAGAGTGTAGTCCCCCCCACTCCACTCCACTCCACTCCACACTCGCCTGCCGTGCTGCTCCTTCGACCTGGACGAGCTGAGGTTCCCTCCCGGGAGGAACTAAGTTTCTTTTCGAGTCCTTCTGATCACACCACCATCAATTATTGTTAATGCAAGAAGATTATTGAAAACTACTACATGTAGATATGTTTGATACCACTGTCTCACAGAAAACCGACGTAAAGTGGCGGATTGCTGCCGCGGTTCGTTCGGTAAGTGAGATTTCTGGTGGCCCATTTCCCCCCTCCCATTCCCAATCCCTTATCCCTCCCCTTCCATTCCCTCCTTTTAGGTTGACAACGCACCCATGACTGAGTCTTGGGTATCTATAGGTGGTAAAGATCACTTACCAGCAATCAGGTGACCTACCTGCTCGTTTGCCAGTCCATGGTGTAAAAAAAAATTGAAATGAAATATCGGCAGATAGTAAAAGTGCGAATGTACAACCAATTTCGATGTTTCTGTTTTGATGTTCAGGATCAGGCTCCTCGGGTGGTGGTGGTGGTCGCGAGCTGGTGGTGACGCTGCGGCGCGGCAACACCGGCTTCGGGTTCACCGTCGCCGACAGCGTGCACGGACAGAAGGTCAAGAAGGTATGGTACTTCCGCCATAGTTGAAAATTAAAAAAACACTGATGACTGCCTCAGTGGCGTGGTATTGCGTGCGTGGTACGACTATCGTCTTGAGGTCTCGGGTTCGATCCCCGGTGTGGGCAAAGTGATATTGGGTTTCTTCAATATATAGCGATAGGCTCGCTCCCTCAGCGATTATCATTGGACGTACGTACGATTGGAAGTTGGTCTGCTAAGTTTTTAAACTTGTGATTATGTTATATTTATTCGGTTACAATAAAAGTAACCATTCCAAAGATTTTCTCTTGTAATTATATGAGTTATTTTTATTCAGGTGTTGGACCGAAGTCGCTGCGCTGGATTACGCGAGGGTGACTTGCTTCTGCAGATCGGTGATACTGATGTTAGGCACGCGCCACATCAGCACGTCGTGCAGGTTATTAGTTTGCTAGTATTTTTAACAGAGCATCGTAAATTTTTCTGTATGACCAAACGTACATTTAACACACTCACGTAGTCACGTCGTATTGATTTAACATTTTTTTTATGGAAATATATTGTCTATACCGTTCTCTTTTAATCTATTTTCATAAATGAGATGAGGTGCAATTTAAAGTGTCCTAAGAGTAAGGATTTTGGATTGGCTTAAATAATCATGCCCCTGATGGTAATCACTGTATCACGTAATATTGTAGTATCACGTAATTTTGATGAATTTATTCATCACACATCGCTCATTCACCTCGTACATCCTCATATGGAAATGCAATGTAACGACATAACTGTACCGCTCAATAATGAATGTAATGGGTGCAGGTGTTGAAGGAGTGTCCCGCGATGCACGAGACGCGGCTGGTGGTGTGGCGCCGCAACAGCCACGCGCGGCCGCCACGCAGCCGCTCCGCCACGCGGCTGCAACACACCACCTGTATGTACTCTATGGGCTTGACTTAAAAAAACAGTTTAACTTTTTTTTTTCTATAGCAGAGACTGGCAAACGAACAGATAGATCACTGATTGTAAGTGATCTCCACCACCCATAGACACCCGAAGACACAAAAAGATTCATGGGAGCGTTGCCAACCTAAGAGGGAATGGAAGGGGAGAGGGAAAAGAGAATGGGAAAGGAAGGGGGGAAAGGGGCCACCGGAAATCTCACTCACCGAACGAAACTGAACAAATGGTAAAGAATAGCCTGCCCCTTTTATTTTCAAACAATGTGACACAAGGGAAAAAGTGACAGGGTATTCTTAGCCTTTTGCTCAGCTAAACTGTTTATCACTAAACAATGACTCCAAATCGACGAGAATGTATTATTCGATTAGGCGCCATACGTTATACGATTCACTAAAACAATGATTTAATATCTATGAGCAGATCTTCAATCAAGAAAATAAACTTAATTAAACCAAAAAAATCTTAATTATTTGGTTCATTCGCCATATGATCCTACCTATGCATTTTCTTTTCGAACAAAACAAAATTCTAAATGATTTAGTTCATTCGATTAGACACCGTACAATTCTACGCATGCGCTCGTAACGCGTGCGTACATATGCAAATAATCGCGTACACACACGAAAGTTATTAGGTACACGCACGAATGCTCAAACTATAAATTACGTCAGGCGCAAATGCTAAAACTACAAAAAAAACCGTCAGTGGGGATTATGAGAAATATACTAAATTACAGCAGCATCAAACAACAACCAAGCGAATAGAAGTAAAACGCCGACTGCGGAACAACTCCGGTCGCCCATGTCCCACACGCAGGACCCCTTGCGTGATCCGCAGGACGACATGAATTCAGGTAACTATCATATTCATAGCATTAAAATCTTTGGAGTGCTTAGGATAATAATGGGCGACCATCGTACGTCGACGCCGATAGTCGTAAATCCTTCAAAAGACTGCATTGAAATATCGATATATTTATGTTAGAGACAAAACACATAATGTTTTCTTTTGCAGTGTTTTGTAGGACTTACAACTATCGGCGTCGACGTACGATGGTCGTCCATTATTTTCCGTGTTTTTAGCGCAATGCTAACCAAAATTATAAAGGTACCAATGTAGTATCGAGGAATCATTTTGAAGAATCGCTTCATCGTATTTATTTACACTGGAGGATATAATATTTATTTGAATATAAACATAAGCTCACGCCTGTATCCCCGAAGGGGTAGGTTAGGTAGGGGTAGGAGAGGTGCCCTAGCGAACTAAAACATCCACATTTCGCATTTATTTAGTTTAAAGTTACTTAAAGCTTCAAATATACCTTATCAGCGAATACCAACTTCAATGCTAAAATTTTATTTTTACTTCCCAGTGGATGCGACCTACGCAGTACCAGATCACAAAAACCGGTCACCGCGTGAGAGCCTCATCGACCGACGGCGCCGCAGCAGCACCCCCGGATTCAGGGCCATACTCAGCGTGGTCACACCCTGGACACAACCCCCCGACAACCAGTGGCAGGACAACGCCCACAACCACAACACTCACGACAACTGGCTCGACAACTCCAACATACGGAACTGGGCGGAGAGTGCGCACAAGTGGGACGAGAACGGTCAGAAGTGGGTCGAGAACGGTCAGAAGTGGGATGGCGGTGATAACGGCAACTGGGACGGGAATGGCGAGCGATGGAACGGCAATTGGGGGGAGATACCCACGCCGACCGTGCACGTCGATATGAACGCCGCGTACTGGAGGGGGAATGCGAGTGTGGCTGACAGCAGTGATAATGGTGGTAAGTTGATAATCTTAGTAGCAGTAGGGCAACTTTTGACGCACGATTTGACTTCGATTCGATAGTTACTTAAAATTCCACCGAAATTAACGAAATCAAAATAAAAAGTGCGGCAATGTCGCGCAAAAATATGCAATGACAAGTTCTCGAATCCAATCGCGACATTTGCGCACTTTTAACTCTTTTTCTGTGGAATTTTAAGTAACGAATTGAAATCGAAACGAAGTGGAAGTCGAATCGAATCTCATGATTTACCCTACAGATTCGATCCCCGTACCAAAACATAAATGTTTTTGTGATATTCAAATTGTTTCTAATGTGGGTTTTGTGAAACGAGTCATTTGTTAATGTTATGCCATATTCCTTAGCTCGATAACTTTCGACTGCGTATTAAATTGAGTTTTTCACGTGCTCATAAAATTTAGAATATACAAATACAAGACTAAGGTCGAACCCCTCCCATTAGGAAAGGAGGCCTGTCACCAGCAATGGGACAGTAATATTACAAGGCTAATATTATTATTATAATTAATATTAGCCCTGTAATAATTGTGTAAAAATATTTTTTTACATCAGGTTTTCCTGAAGATGGTATGCTTCATTCACCAACTACAGCAGCTATTGGCGGTCTGACGTCACACAGACAATCACCATCCACGAGCCGCCTGAGGCAACATTCTCCTTCAAATTCAACAGGTAAACTAAGCAAATGTAGATAATGATATTTATATTAGAGATGGCAAACGAGCATAATGTTCACCAAAGACACTTATGATACCAAACAATCATGGTACTAACCTTCAGAAACGGAATAGGGATTGGGTAGAGGAGTAGAAATAGGGCCGAAAGAAATACAGTAGCAGTTAACTGCAGCGTTGCGTTCGATGAGTGAGATTTCCGGTGGCCCAATAACCTTTTTAGGTTGTCAAAGTATCCATGATTCTTTTTGTGTCATGTGTATCTATGGGCGGTGGAGATCACTTACCATCAGGACCCATAGACCCATCTGCTTGTTTGCCAGCCTCTACTATAAAAAAAAATCACTCGCCTAACGAAACACATCTTCAAACTGTGCTTTTTACTTATATTTGTAAAGTATGCTTATTATTTTCGATTCAGCTAAGTATTTGTATCGGCCGTCTATACTCCCGGAATGCAGAAGCATTATTGTTATAGTGACAAATATTCCATAGGTCGGCTGAGAAGTCATTCACCTTCAAACAACAGCGCGACGGAGCGATTACTTACAAATTCACCCTCAACCAGGCTTCAGAGTCAATCACCTTCAAATAACTCTTCTAATAGCAGAATAAAGGGTTCTCCGCTGAGGTAAGCAATAATAGGACCCAAATCGAAAAGAGGAACATAGGTAACACCCATAGGTTAAATCAAATCCGGCTCGAAGGATCAAAAATATTTATGTAATTGCAAAGAAATGATAGTCCGAGTACGTAAAAAGTTTATTAAAATTTGATAGACGAACTTGGTGGCGTAGTTTTATTTCGGTACGGCTACCGTCCTTAGATCTTAGGTTCGATCCCTGGGTCGAGATATTGCATTTAAAACATTAATTCCCCACAAAACCGCTAAAGGCGTTGGGTTGTATATATTTCAAATATTTTACTTGCTCTGCCCAGAAACGCGCTAAAACTCATGCTGAGCTAGGGATACTGCTAAATACAAACGTTGCTTATTTAACAACATACTTATCGATACTTGTCAGATTACGAGAAAATTCCCCGTCACGTCACATGCATTCTCCATTGAGGCAGTCCCCGTCATGCTACGATGCGGACGGGATGGCGCAATCCAACAGCGTCTATGTGCCAAATTACCCACAGGTATGTACAGTTTATTGCAACTTACAGCCGGTATCAATAAACAATCTCAGTTCGAATGTGAGATAGATTACAAAAATTAGCCAATAAGAACACAGGTTGTACATGACTCCGTCAAATGACGTGATTTGATTGGTTCATAATCGCAATCTATCTGCACTCTAAACTGAGATCGTTTATTGAAACCGGCCGTTAGTTAACTCATAAAGAGATTAGTCATCGATATATTTGATATTGATTATGCATCGATGTCGATTATCTACATTGATAAAGGTGTGAATTATCGATAAGGGTGTGGATTATTGGCATCGATAAATTGATATCAGTTATCGATATCGATAAATTGATGTCATTTGTCGGTGTCGATATATTTAAAATCGATTATAACATAGCTAAAAAAGCGTTATCTGTTTTTCGATCGACTTCAAAAAAGGAGAAGCTCCTTAATTAGTCTGGAATTTTTTATGTATGTTACGCGATATGTCCGCCAAATGTGGATCGATTTTCAATATTATTTTTGTATTCGATAGAGCTTAAAAGAGAGGCAGCCGGTTGTAAAACATAGCCAAATCCTTTCTGCAATATGCTTGAAAAAGTGTGTTGTGCCGACCCCACATTCAGGCGGACCGATTTTCAATATTCTTTTTGTATTCGATAGAGCTTATTTTAAGGGTAGTCCCATATAAATCTGGTCACTATCGAATAAGTTTTAATATTTATGTGTTCGATAGAGTTTATTCCAGTTACGCCTCTGGAGACAAGTAGTTCTACCATGAGTTTATTGCACGTAACCGCTAGAGGCGTTCGGGTGTTTGTCATACAAATATTTTACGGAGTCGCTAGCGAGTTATGTCAAAGAAACTCATGGTTGGTCTAATGATGTGTGTTGATACTCGGGTAGTGTGCGAATGAGACGAGTGACGTGTGGTGACGGTGCGGTCGCAGGTCGAGAGCGGCGTCGGCGGTTCGGATCCCGGCGCGGACGTGGTGGTGCGGCTCGGGCGCGGCGCCGCGGGCTTCGGGTTCCGCATCGTGGGCGGCGTCGAGGACGGCACGAGGGTCGCCGTCGGATACGTCGTGCCAGGTACCGATATATACATATACTGACGGAACATCACTCGACACCCAACACAGAGATTTTACGTACTCTGGGGGGTTACCACCACCTCTTATAGCAGTATTATTATCATCTTACTTGTACCGATTCCCATACAAAACAAACGAAGAACGATTATAATATTACTGCTATAAGAGGTTGTAGTAACCCTGCAGTTCCTAGATGTAATAGGGGGCAAGCCAATGATAAATGAAAAATAAAGGCTTGCATATTTGAAGTTATACTTCTTTAGGCGCGTTATGAAAAAATGATGAGAGTGAAATTTTCAGATGCGCGCGCATCTGTGACACAAAATTAACAGTATGAAGTTGTCTACAGTATGAAGTTGTCTGCTTAACCGCTCATTAAGTCTCGAAAAAAAGCTACCATTAGACATTTAGCGAATTGAACATAGCGCAAATTGGACATTTCGCGAATTGGACATTTTGAGAATTGGACATTTTGAGATTTGGTCATTTTGAGAATTGGACATTTCGCGAATTAGACATTGTGCGAATTGGACATTGTGCGAATTGGACATTTAGCGAATTGATCATTGTGCAAATTGGACATTTCGCGAATCGGATATTTCGCGAATTGGACATTTTGAGATTTGGACATTTTGGGAATTGGACATTTTGAGAATTGGACATTTCGCGAAACGGACATTTCGCGTTTTGGACATTTAGCGAATTGAACATTGTGCAAATTAGACATTTCGCGAATTGGACATTTTGAGATTTGGTCATTTTGAGAATTGGACATTTCGCGAATTAGACATTGTGCGAATTGGACATTGTGCGAATTGGACATTTCGCGAATTGGACATTTTGAGGATTGGACATTTCGCGAATTGGACATTTTGTGGACTCGACATTTCGCGAATTGGACATTTTGAGATTTGGACATTTTGGGAATTGGACATTTTGCGAAACGGACATTTCGCGAATAGGACATTTTGAGAATTGGACATTTTGAGAATTGGACATTTTGAGATTTGGACATTTTGGGAATTGGACATTTTGCGAATTGGACATTTTGAGGACTCGACATTTCGCGAATTGGACATTTTGCGAAACGGACATTTCGCGAATTAGACATTGTGCGAATTGGACATTGTGCGAATTGGACATTTCGCGGATTGGACATTTCGCGAATTGGACATTTTGAGGACTCGACATTTCGCGAATTGGACATTTTGAGATTTGGACATTTTGGGAATTGGACATTTTGCGAAACGGACATTTCGCGAATAGGACATTTTGAGAATTGGACATTTTGAGAATTGGACATTTTGAGATTTGGACATTTTGGGAATTGGACATTTTGCGAATTGGACATTTTGAGGACTCGACATTTCGCGAATTGGACATTTTGCGAAACGGACATTTCGCGAATGGGACATTTTGAGGACTCGACATTTCGCGAATTGGACATTTTGAGATTTGGACATTTTGGGAATTGGACATTTTGCGAAACGGACATTTCGCGAATAGGACATTTTGAGAATTGGACATTTTGAGAATTGGACATTTTGAGAATTGGACATTTTGAGATTTGGACATTTTGGGAATTGGACATTTTGCGAATTGGACATTTTGAGGACTCGACATTTCGCGAATTGGACATTTTGCGAAACGGACATTTCGCGAATGGGACATTTGGGAATTGGACATTTCGCGAATTGGACATTTTGAGAATTGGACATTTTGAAAATTTGGACATTTTGAGATTTGGTCATTTTGAGAATTGGACATTTCGCGAATTAGACATTGTTCGAATTGGACATTGTGCGAATTGGACATTTTGAGATTTGGACATTTTGAGGACTCGACATTTCGCGAATTGGACATTTTGAGATTTGGACATTTTGGGAATTGGACATTTTGCGAAACGGACATTTCGCGAATTGGACATTTTGGGAATTGGACATTTCGCGAATTGGACATTATGAGAATTGGACATTTTGAGAATTGGACATTGTGCGAATTGGACATTTTGAGAATTGGACATTGTGCGAATTGGACATTTTGAGAATTGGACCATGTGGGAATTGGACATTCTGCGCCTAAACGAACAAAACATGCATCTTATACCATGGGCCATTGTTCTATGAGCAGGTGACAGCTAAAATGGTTGTTTTGCGTATGTTTTTATTTGTTGATTATCCTTTTCCAATCCTTCTATTATTTTATTGTAATTAATTATTTGCATGCAATTAAAAACTATTTTTTAATGATGACAAAGAAGTATAACTTCTCACGCGCGTACATAAGTACACGCACCCATTTTTTTTTATTTTATATTTTTTTATATCAGAGACTGGCAAACGAGCAGTTGGGTCACCTGATGGTAAGTGATCTCCACCTCCCATAGATGCCAAAGACACAAAAAGAATGATGGGTGCCTTGCCAATCTAAAAGGAGGTAATGGAAGGGGGGGAATAAGGGATTGGGAAAGGGAGGGGAGAAATTGGCAACTGGAAATCTGACGCACCAAACGAAACGCGACAAGGAGCTGCTGCTTTACATCGGTTTTCTATGAGACAGTGATATCAAACCGGTCGAGCCGGCCCTTTCGTGCTGTAGACGTAACAGTCAACAGTGTGTCTAACATAAGCTCACGCCTGTTTCCCCGAAGGGGTAGGCAGAGGCGCACTAGCAAACTAGTATACCCACATTTCGCCGAGCTTAATTCCGTCCCAGATGTGATAGGGGGCGAGCCTATCCCCATATCGGGCACAAATTCCAGACTCCGGGCTGATATGGAAAAATCCAATATCACTTTGCCCGACTCGGGGATCGAACCCGAGACCCCAGGACAGTAGTCGTACCGAAATACAACCACACCACCGAGGCAGTCTAACACTCAGAAATATACCTATTCTATAATGAGCATGATGACAGGTGGTCCTGCGGACGGGTTCCTGCGACAAGGTGACCTGCTGACGTCAGTGGACGGTATACCGCTAGCGGGGGCGACTCATGCCAGAGCTGTCGCGTATGTGTGCCAAGCCGCCACCAGGGGGCATGTGAGTCACTTTCACAATACACTACTCTTACCAGGGGACGAAACAAGTCAGTGGAAATGTGAAGTAGGCGTGGCGCGCGTGTCATAAGAAGGTATTTTACTGTATATGAGAAAAAATCTAAAACTATACAAATAAGATAGCTTATGCAATAAGCAGTTGGAATATGTTAGTGGTTAGTAGGTTCGAAACCAACCCCAAAAGGAGCATACACCTCTGATTATTCTATGTTAAGTGTGTTTTCATTGATTAAGGTCTAACTCGTCTCATTAGTGGAGGAGGCCCGTGCCCAGCAATGGGACAGTAAATTACAGGGCTAATATTATTATTATATGTTTGTCAGGTAACATTAGGTGTCCGCCATAATCGAGCTGACATACAACCGCTGGGGGTGCCCACTGTCGTCTCACCGCATACACACCAGCCGCTGCTCAAGTGAGTATACATGACGGAAACGGAACGTAATACCAAGTGAGAGAGAGCCTTGTGTGAGAGAGAGATAACAAGATACAAGAAGGAAAGGAGAAGAATCTGTGGGATAAACGCCATTGTCGAATAATGTGTGAAAAAAAATCGAGGAAAAATAAAGCTTGAGTGTTCAGTAGTTTCGTTCTTGAAGAAACAATATCCTGGATTAATGTTCATAGAATACGAATATTAAAAAAAATCGGGATCATCAAAACCCACTTTTCCAAGCATCAAAAGCTTTTTGACATCAAAGATCTTATCCCCGGCAAATCGTCTTTGTGAAGTTCATAACAGTTTTTCCTAATTTGTTATTTGTAATTAGGACCTCCAAATCCATATATACCATAGGTGGCTGACCGGTCCAACGGCGCAACGTAATCATCAACTGCTGCGCACATCATCTTGTATCATTTTCAATCTTACTGACTTCTTAAGTTTACGCGAGTGTTATACATTGAAATAAAACTATTTTTACGGATTCTATCACGATTATAGATAGATAGAATTAAAAATTAAAAATCGTGATAGAATCCGTAAAAATAGTTTTATTTCAATTTTCAATCTTGTTTCAGTATGTACATAATTGGTAGATCGTGTAGGGTTTAATGACTGAGCTTTCTTATATGCGCCCCATAGTCAAGGGCCATGTTTCAGTGCCGAAAGTCATCACTGGTAACACACAACTATCAAAGATTAGAGGTCAAATATCTCACAAGATGGTCTGACGACCTGATAAAGGTCGCAGGAAGTCGCTGGATGCAGGCCACTCCCAAGAGGTCATTCTGGAAATCTTCGGGGGAGGCCTATGTCCAACAGTGGATGTCCTGTGGCTGATGATGAGTAGAGTTTAGTTAGTGAATGTTGTAATAATAAAACTATGAACCTCTCTATTTCAATTGTACATCTCTATTGACAGAGACACTTAAATCTATTCTTGTCTATGTTTGTATTGTCTATGTCATACTGTGTAATCCCGCCAATAAACTGCTAAGACATAACCGAAATTCATTTTCTATTTAATAAACCATTATATTATAACAGTGAACAGTAGATCTTGGATCTAATCACGTTGGCCTTCCCTGTTGATTTATTTTTTTACTTGTTGACAAAGGATGCGACTAATGAATGAATGAGATGTTTGTACAGTATTGTTGTTTCAGCGCGGATGGATGCGGGCAGCCGGTGCCGGTGCAGGGCGCCTTCAACATCCTGCACCCCGCGCCCATGTACCCGCCACAGGCGCATGTGCAGCCCATGTAAATACACACTTGAAAAAAAGTGGTCCAAGAAACCGTAGTACATGGACCTTCACTCATCTAAAAATCAGATGAGCCATATTTTCGGTCGACTTCCCAAAAAGGAGGAGGTCCTCAATTCGTCGGTTTTTTTTTTATGTATGTTACTCGATGTCTCCGCCAAATGTGGACCGATTTTCAAAATTCTTTTTGTGTTCGATAGAGCTTATTTCAAGGGTGGTCCCATATAAATGTGGTCATGATCGGTAAATTGGAAGTCGGTCAGTTAAGTTTTTAAACTTGTGATTATTTTTATCAAATCTCAATTATTTACAAACACACATATAATAGCTTGCCTATCAAAAGGTGTTCATGGCTGTTTATAATTTCTTTTTTTCACCGATTTTCAAGTTTTTTTTTATGTTCAATAGAATTTATTCCAAGGGTGGGTCCATCGATATATTATTTACCTGGATACACAGTTGACGCTCGGAAAATGGGACAGCAAACGAGTGCTTAAGCACTCGTTTTGCATACAGTCCGACGCTGATGGAATTCTAAATTTCAAAATTCAAATTTAAGAACGCTTGCTCATTTCGTTTAAAAAGCTACTTTATTACACGTGCATAGGGTTATATTTGTGTTGATTTAATTATAATTTGTGATTTTTTTTTGTTTTATTCCTGAGACCACTTTTTAGGAGGATATTTGCAAAGAACTGTGCATCTAGGGTATATTATATTGATGGGTAGGTCCAATAAATATTGTCTTGAAGTATTTCTGTTAAGTTTTTCAAATATATATAGTGTGAAATAGTAATGAAATTCGCCGTGATGGTACAGGTACGGCGTCCCGTACGAAGGAAGCGGCAGCGGCGGCGGCGGTAGTGGGGTGGGCGCGGGTGGGGGGTGGCCGCAGCCCTATGACGTCACCGTCACCAGGAACGAGGGCGAGGGGTTCGGGTTCGTCGTCATATCATCCACTAACAAGGCCACTAGCACCATTGGTGAGTATCGAATTAAAAATTTCTACCTACCCTTATCGTACTTAGGGTGTGTTCGGCGCAGCATACATTTTCAAGCATGTTGTAGAAAGATTCGGCTTGGTATTTAATTTTTACCACTGGCCGTCTACCTTGTTTTAGGAAACTTTGAACGAATTAATTTTGGGCAAATCGTTTTAGAAAACACTCCACTTGAACTCGGGAGTTCCTGTTTACAGCCTTATACGCTGCTACTGACCAAGGAGGCCAATCTGTAATACAAGGTTAAAGAAAAAAATAGACGAATTGTGGATCGTTTCCTTTTTTTGAAGACGGTCGATAAACCACAGTACAAGGGCATTATAGTATATTTTTGGATTACCATTCCAAAGTCTTGGATTTGATCCTCGGGTCAGAGAAGATGGTATTGTGTTTTTCTTTTCAGTATCAGCTCGGAGTCTTAAATTTGTGCATGATATGCAGATAGTCTCACATCCTATTATATCTGGGATGGAAATGAGCGCGTGAAATGTGTTTCAGTTAACCAGTTCACTTCTGCCTACCATTGGGCGATAAAAGCCTGAGCTTATGTATGTATGTATGATTACTATCTCCAGGTCAGCTGATCCCGTCGTCTCCGGCGGCCCGGTGCGGCGCCCTGCGCGTGGGCGACACCATCGTGGCCATCAACGGAGCGCCCGTGCGGAACCTCGCGCACCCCGAGGTGGTCGCGCTCATCAAGCGCTCCGGGCCCGCCGTCACGCTCACCGTGCTGCCCGCCGACGCACCCGCCGACTGACGCAAACACTCCAGGTGGACACTTGTCGCGTGCCATGGACTCTTTTAGACAGGATGCCCATTCTGTGAGCGATTTCGACAGCTGACGCGTACGTGTGGGACCACCCGCGGCGCGTTTTGCCGAGATGGCCGACACACTTGAATATCGAAAATAATCGGCCAGTTTGGTCGATACACACTTGCGGTACCAATAAACGATCTCAGTTCGAATGTGCAATCAGAACACAGTTTGAACATGACTCCTTCAAATGACTTGATTTGATTGGTTCATAATCGCGATCTATCTGCACTCTAAACTGAGATCGTTTATTGAAACCGATCGTAAGAGGAATATGTGCTTTTTTTTCTACCTGCCCTTAATGTAGGGTCGGCGCGACACACTTTTTCAAATATGTTGCAGAAATTATTTGGCTTAATTTTTACGACCGGCCGCCTGCCTAACGTCAACCCCCTCTGAGGGATCCACATACATAAGCTCACGCCTGTATCCCCGAAGGGGTAGGCAGAGGCGCACTAGCGAACTAGAACACCCACATTTCGCCGAGCTTAGTTCCGTCCCAGATGTGATAGGGGGCGAACCTATCGCCATATCGGGCACAAATTCCAGACTCCGGGCTGATACGGAAAAATCCAATATCACTTTGCCCGACCCGGGGATCGAACCCGAGATCTCAGAACCGTAGTCGTACCATAAGACCACCACGCCACCGAGGCAGTCAGGATCCAGTTCCGTGAAAATTAAATTAGGCATTGGGAAAGGGAGGGGGGAAATGGGCCATCGGAAATCTCACTCACCGAACGAAACGCGACAGCAAGCTGCCATTTTACGTCGGTTTTCTGTGAGACAGTAGTATCAAACCGGTCGAGCCGACCCATTCGTGTTGTAGGCATAACTGTCTACAGCGTTTACCACTCAATTTGTTCAAATCAATTTGATATGTTTTAGATTGACTATTGAACAGATATTGTAAAGAAGGTAATTTACTATCATATTCTTCATGTAAATTATAAAATCAAAACCTATAATGCGTTAAGATACACTTCTAATTGTTACTTATGTAAGAAGAAACATAGCTTTAATTATATGATGGTAATGTTAGTGTAATTGTTAATATAAATATAATTTACCACTTGGAAGTGGTACAAGCCAGTGTGTTGGATATGTATTAAATGGACTAAAATCAAAGAGATTTAATATCACTATAGAGGGGTTATCAAGCAAGTTTCCACACACAAAAAATGATCTCAAACGTCAGTCTACCACTTATTCAGTGCGTTCCACTAAGCGCCCACAACGATCAAAATGCTCCTTTAGTCGTTCCACATAACGACCGCGGTCGTTGTGGTCGCGGCGAAAACGTCACTCATGACGTCATGACTTACGCTCACGCGAAGCTCACGACGACCCTTCTAAAAAGGTGGGTCGTTGTGATCGTTGAGAAAATTAGCGGCGTTTTCAAAACTCAATGCATCAAAAATGGCGCCCGATAAGTTTACGTTAGTTCATGCGGAAAGATATGTTTTAGTAGAAGTGAATGTTTCTGCAGTGGATACAAAAAATTAAAATATATTTTTTTTTCAATATAAATCGATTTAAACAATAATTAATAAAGTTTATTTTCAAGGCTTAGAGATTATAACCAAACCTGTTAAATATTTTGCATTATTTTTATTAACTCGCCGTTTGTATCATTTACCTCCACGCTCAAAACACTCTATAATCCATTCCACTTGAGTTTACGACAGTAACGCTCACAAGCAAGTGGAACGGGAAAAATTGCGGTCGTGAGCGTGATCGTTGTGAACGCTTAGTGGAACGCAGCCATTATAATGCGAGGGCCAAAGACTTCTATGTATATACTAGACAAGCTGTTCCGAAGTAAAATTGTGGCACATGACGGCTAGTGTTTGACGTTTCACTGCTAAGGAAAAGAGCATATTTCTATAGTGAGTTGAGGTCGATTAACAGATACTTAGTGCGCACATTCTATGTACCGAACAGCCAGTCGAGTAGTATACATAGTCTTTGGCGAGGGCGCATTACAATTTACACCCAAAAATGTTCTGTGAATCTTTGAGAATCACGTAAGATAATTTTATTGTCATGGCATGACCTTACGTGCGTATGTTCCAAATGCGGTTGAGTGACTTATGTCCACGTGGTCACAACTTTTGGACCACAAGTTTCGTGTTATCCCGTCTATATACTATTGAATGTCTTTGTCTAAAATAGTTGGATGAAGTTTATCTAAATGTTAATTGGGATTAGACTAAACATACTAAAACCCAACCATGGGACCTAAGCTAGGACCAGCGCATTTTCTCTTTATTTTGACGGAACTGCGAAGAAAACTTTTATACCAGGTGTTTCATAAAGTTGGTGCCAATAACAATTCCACGTACAGGGAGAATGATTTAAAACACAATGGTAAAGTTAATAAAAAGTAGTACTTAGTCGCCTCCTTGGTCTAGTGGCAGCATGTATGGGCTGTGGACCGGGAGGTCCTGGGTTCGATTCCCAGGTCGGGCAAAGTAAATATTCTAATTTAATTTGCCCGGTACTGGATCCCTCATAGGGGGTAGATGTCAGGCAGGCGGCCGGTCGTAAAAACTAAGCCAAATCCTCTTTGCAACATGCTTGAAAAAGTGTGTTGCGCCGACCCCACATTAAGGTGGGATAAGGGCAGGTAGAAAGAAAAAGGTAAAGTTAATAAAAAAAATTGAACGAATTTTTTGTAATCAATGATTAAGCATGAGAATTTTCAAATCATAATAAGTCTTGTAAAACGTTGCAATAAGCACAGAAATGGCTTAAATTAATTGATTATCCCGTAGATGGTTTGTAAATATACTGCAGCTGACCCAATGAGCCAGAAAATATTTTTTTGTCACAAATTCAAGTTTCCAATATTAAAAAACTACGAGCCTTACATAATTTTAAACTTTACCGCTAGATTGCTAGTCATCCTCTCTTTAAGTGTAGTTATTATTGATAGCAACGTTATGAAACACCATTCTTTGAACAAAACAGTCCTTGAATCAAATAGACACATATTTTAAATGTTTTTCTTGAATATAATCGATACAGTTTTTGTAAAGTCCAAACGTAGCTTCCATTAAAAACTAGGTTGTTGTATTATTCCAAAACTAATTTAAGGATCCTTGTAAAGGTTAATTGCTCATTTCGTTGGAAATTAAGGCTGATAGATAGCAGCTATGGTAGCTAAGTATTTTGATAGACATTGTTGTTACTGTTAGATAGGTATAGGTTTGAGTATTTTTTGCCCTTTACACTTAAAAATATATCACTCACGACTTTATTGATATGAATTATGGAATAACAAGGCTAGAATAAATAATAATAAATAACACCCAACAGTCACACACATAGTCCTGAACTCCTGACCCCACACTAAGATCGAGTCTTGTGTCGTGGGAATCAGGAACTACGAGAGACTTTCGGTCTCGCAACACCCAGACCCGAAACAAATATCTGTGGGCCGCACAAATATTTGTCTCGGTGCGGGGATCGAACCCACGGCCTCTTGCTGTGGCACAGCCGGCTGCTCGCCCGCTGCGCCACGGAGGCTGAAGAATAGGTAATTAAAGTAGAAAATATCGGAAATAATGACCTAAAATCATTATTGGAATGACCATAAAACAGACTAAGTTTTAGGAAATAAAACATCCCGTCCCAAAATACCAAATTCGGTAGCGATTTTAAACTATGACAATTTAAAAATATAATTAAGATTTTAATATAATTAGTGGAATTAATTAAATATAAATAATTAGGTAAGTAATATTTCGTTTGTATATAATCCTTTACTGTGTTAGAGATAAGACATAATCGTATTTAATATTACAATCAGTGTTATCATTCAAGATAATTATTATGTATATAATTTTTTGTCGTATTCCAAAATTGGAGATAGAATTACATAAAGTTTGGATCGATGTTTTTATCGATATATCGATATTTTGTGTGTGAAGTTCAAGAAACCAAGAGCAGCCATAAATGTCGTTTATTTATATAAATGGATGTTAATTGTAATTTGGAAGAGCGTACTTTATGGTCATGAATAAAGGATCTATAAAAATCGATAAAATTGGTCGATTTAGTTTCAATGGTGAAGTAAGATACAGATATAATGCCGTGAATCAAATGTCAATACTGACTAATCGATTGTTTCACGAAGTTGAAATCGGTACGAAAGATCGATTCCTCGAATCGTCATGGAAACTTAGATTATATCGACTGAGAGAGAATCTTATTTATTTATAGTCGAATGTTGTAGCTTTTCTAGTTGGGACCACCGAGATTAAATTCTAGTTAACATTTGACGGTTTAAAAAAATTAGTTAATGCACTATAAGTTTTAGTTTTTAACGCGGCGTTACTTGCCAACAAACATATTCTAAAATATAAATACGATATTAGTTTTAAGGATTTATTGTAATAATGTAAACATGGATTCAAAATAAATGTTTTAAAATATATTTACCTTTACAAAGAACTTCCATGAAATATTTTAGCTCAAACGTCCTTATTAAATCTATATTTACTTCAATATGTATAAATGTAGTACGTTATATGAAATTGTATTAGTTTTTAGTTTTGATGGGATTCATAAACATTTGCTAGCTGTTTTGTCACAGATGTTTTTTTTCTGGCACACTATAGCATTGGAAATCAAGCCTGATAAGGGAACGTACCCATATTATGTTATCCGCTCAGGGGAGGGAGGTCTTCAAAATACCATATTGATCACAGGGCCGGGCGGTCTTAGGTTTTCGTCACGTAGTCAATATCTTCTAGGGATCTCGTGCTTTTTCGATCTATATTCAAATATGGCGCGCAGCGTTAAGCACTTTTTAAAGTCGCAGGCGGCACATCATAATATTTTGTAATACTAACTTTTTTTCGGCAAAAATTATTTAAAACCTTATTTATAAATTACTACGTAATAACTAGAGGGGGAGGGGTCATATACTACGGATGATCACCGAAGGGTGGGGTTTATAAAAATAGTAAAAAATGGGTCACATAATATGGGTACGTTCCCTAACGTAATTTCTTTAAACAGTGTAACAAAGCATTATCAGGATAATAAAATAAATAAATAATAATGGATGACTATCAATATTATAAAGCCGGGTTATTTACACGAGGTTGATGGTGATGTAGCCGTATTTCGGTACGACTATCGTCCCGTGGTCTCGGCTTCGATTCCCGTGTCGGGCAAAGTGATATTGAATGTTGCAGTATCAACCCGGAGCTTGAAATTTGAGTCCGATATAGCGATAGGCTCGTCCCATATCACATCTGGGACGGAACTAAGCTCGGCGAAATGTGGGTGTTGTAGTTCGCTAGTGCGCCTCTGCCTATCCCTTCGGGGATATAGGCTAGAAGAATAAGTGACCCGGGTGTTCCCGATCTTTGGCGACCTAGCCTTATCCCACGTCATTGTGGGGTCGGCCGAACCCAACATACCTGTAAACATGTTGCAGAAAGAATTCGGTTTAGTTCTTATGACAAGCCATCCAACATAGACCCTAATGGAGGAACCAGTTTCACAGCCTATACCTTTCTACCTGCCCTTATCCCACCTTAATGTGGGGTCACGCAACACACTTCTTCAAGCATGTTGCAGAAATTATTTGGTAAAGTTTTTACGACTGACTGCCTGCCTGACGTCAACCTCTTATGAGGGATCCAGTCCCGGGCAAATTAAATTAGAAAATTCGCTTTACCTGACCCGGGAATCGAACCCACGACCTCCCGGTCTACAGCCCATATATGCTGCCACTAAACCAAGGAGGCGACAACCATATATATCAGCTGTTAAATGTTTATGGATACAAAATAAAATTGCAATGTATTTGTGCCTTTATAAACAATCTTGCCGCGCCTTAATGTTTGTATAGAATCTTACCCAAAGATGTGACGTCGACAGGATTTCAACCTAGATTCTAGCGCTTTACTCTAAGACCTAGGTTCGTAATCACTTAATAGAATATAGAAAAAAATAGTTGATATCTGCAGGTCGATTCTCTAAGGTTTCATTTGTGAAACAACGTTGCGACATCGTTGCGGCAACGATGTTTTCATTTTTGTATTCAGCAAGGTACAAAGCGCACGCACTAGCGCTATGCGTGATGACGGCGCTTATGCGAACTAGGTCTCTCGAGCGAGGCGTTTGACATAAATATATGGAAAATATTCTCTAAGACCCAACAACGTTGAACGCTCCGTCGATCTCACGATGTGCGCTGCGGGAGATAGTCGTCGATCGCAACGTTGTGGCGTTTATTACGGCCGGTTTCAATAAACAATCTCAGTTCAAAAAAAAAAAAAATAGATTACAAAAATTAGCCAATAAGAACACAGTTTGAACATGACTCCGTCAAATGGCGTGATTTGATTGGTTCATTGGTTCATAATCGCGATCTATCTACACTCTAAACTGAGATCGTTTATTGAAACCGGCCGTTAGAGAATCGATCTGCTGGTTAAGTGGTATAACTGTATAAATGTTTATATTTACACATGATTTTAATACAAATATTATTCAATTGTGCTTTTCAAAGTTCATTCGACCTGTGTGTCGTGTTTCAAACAATTTGAGCTTAATTATAATAATTGTCCGAAAAACTATTTCAATAAAATATTAGAAATAGCTCGCGTCACAAACATGACATTTTGTATAAGATATCAATGAAATGAGTTCGTCTTAGATTGTTCTATAGAGTGGTTAAATCATAGACAAAATAAGATAGAGGACAGAGCATAACTAAGAACACATGAAGCATTCCTAATGTATGGAACGAAACAAAAATGGCGACTTTGCCATTGAAAGAAAGATGCCATTAATATAACAGTTCGACATCGTCTTCATATTCCGAAATTAGTATTATTGTAAATCAAACACCGTGTTTATGATAAAATCAATAAGTATTTATACGTTATTTAATTCTGATGACACGGTGACAACTTACATGTAAATAGATCCCGAATCTGAAATGGCGGAATCGCAAAGTAAACACGTATTTTTCATAGATATGCCATTTCTTTGGTCATTGGGTTAAATGAACTAACCATGTCTGAAGATTTATCATCATCATCATCATCAGCCATAGGACGTCCACTGCTGAACATAGGCCTCCCCCAAAGATTTACAGATCGACCTGTTGGAAGCGGCCTGCATCCAGCGACTTTATCATACAGATCAAATATTACAATTGTAGCGAACTCTATTCGATCAAAGTTTCAAACTTCCCAAATAGTTTGCAATGCCTTCAATGTGCCGTCTACATATTTAACACGAGATTGTAACGAAGGTAGCAAAGAAGAAATTAAAATTGGTTCAAAAAATTAGATCCTTGTCATTGAACTATAGACATATCATATTTGGGACCAAGTTTTATTTTCACAATTATGATTGTAAAGTTGAACGCCACTTTACCCCTTAATATAAATGGTATACATTGATATATGATATAAAACGTTCAGAAAACCACATATTGTTAATATTGACTGAGTCAGAATTGCTTAAGAATTGTACTTCAAAAGGTGTAATTAATAATACAATTTATAGAATAATTTTATTTAAGATTTTTTCCTTATAAATAAATAGAGAATCTATTTTCGCATGTCTTTTTTTCAACCCGCTTACCTATATTCAGATATCTTAACATCAAAACTTAATCAGAAATGGTTTATTAGATCATTTAACGTAGGGATCCATCGGGCATGATTTTTCCTCTGTACCAAGGTATCATCATCAGCCATAGGACGTCCACTGCTGAACATAGGCCTCCCCCAAAGATTTGCAGATCGACCTGTTGGGAGCGGCCTGCATCCAGCGAGCTACCAAGGTTTATAAGTATACAAATAATAATCAAAGATCAAGCCATTTACTGTATTTAGTATACTAATGATTTTGTTTCTAAAATGTGCGTGAAATGGACATATCTTCTAGTTCCCTTCAAAAATGGTATACTGGTCCCAGGGTTAAATGGTTTAAGAAAAGAGTAGGTCTTTTATCACATTCCTATAAACAGTAACAGCAGTTCTTAAGGCGCGTCTCCTGCACTAAAACATTACACAAAACTAGTTTCGCTACACATTTTTGTCTATAGTCCATTGTCCCATGACATGAGACAACGTAAAACATTGTTTTGTGTACATGTTATTGTGTTTTGTTCCGAGAAAACACCCAGGAGACGCGGCTTAAGAATAACATTGCATTCCATAATGTATCAAATATTTGATTTGTGTGGTTACTGCATATCGATTCTCCTAGCATCAGGGTATGGTACTTCAATATCCCTCCTAGGTGCGACGGCGACTGACAGGATCCAGTTGGTGTAGGTATCGATCCTGCTGAACAGGTCAGGATGTGTCTGGGAGCCACACTCCTGGTAGAAGGAGGCGGCACCCACCACCACGTTATTGATCACCATGGGGGCACCGGAGTCGCCGAAACATGTCCCGCGACCTGGGGCCATGGCGCAGATCAAACCTGTGGACAAATATACATTTTAAAAACCATGATGATGAGCCATTTTCGATGAGCGGTTATTTGCAACATCCCAATGGTTGACTTGGACTATCTTTATTTTAATCCAGGGCAATGAAAAAACAATGGACAATCCCAATTTGTGTAGATGGTATTGTGTAGTGTTTTCAAAAATATTCCGGCTAGGGCTGCTGCTCACGAAACAATGGACCATAGACAAAACTGTG
The DNA here is from genome assembly GCA_036417725.1 of Clanis bilineata. Classification (NCBI taxonomy): domain Eukaryota; kingdom Metazoa; phylum Arthropoda; class Insecta; order Lepidoptera; family Sphingidae; genus Clanis; species Clanis bilineata. The sequence continues at coordinate 2,369,025 of CM071163.1, read as the reverse complement.
TAGCCAAACCAAGTTTTGTGTTGATGTAATTGTGTAGTGTTTTCAAAAATATTCCGGCTACGGCCGCTGCTCACGGAACAATGGACCATAGACAAAAATGTGTAGCGAAACCAAGTTTTGTGTAGTGTTTTAAGAGTAAGGCACTTACGGTCAGAGATAGTGACTGCTCCAGAACCTGCGTACGCCGCTCTACACACATCAATGTTCACTTTGTTAAGGTTGATGGTCTTCAGGGTCTCCAACTGGGGACCACCCTCCTGTGAACAAAGCGTAGATACGTATGACAATGACGATAAGACAAATGTATGGAGATTTGATAATTACTATCATGATTAACGAGAATTATTAGCTTGTACTAGGGATAAAAAAAGAGGGGTCAAAGTCAGACAGGCAGCTGGTCGTAAAATAGGTGACCCTTTTTTGCAGAAAGGAATCATCCTTTCTGCAAAATGCTTGAAAACAGTTTTGCGTTGATCCCAAATTAAGGTGGGGTGAGGGCATGCTTAAATAAATGAAGAAAAAGAAAATCACAACCATTTTCAAACTTGCTGCGCTCAGATTAACTTTGAAATCCACACGGCTATGACGGTGATGGTGATGATGCGAGAATTGAAATTTGCATTTGCCTACCTAATGTCAATGCTTGTGCACGTCACTGCTACACTGCTAATGTGCTATTGCGCGCGCATAAAGATTAGGTAGGTACTTAAAATTGTACCCAAATACATTATATCACCGTTAATAATTTTGAGACAATAACTCGATCATAAACCGTTGAAAACACGATCGGAATCCACCCGTTTATAAACTGTGTAGGTAACGACCGATTAATGTTCCTGCAGCTAATTTTATCATGTTGCAAATAAATGGCCCTGGACAATGATAAACAACTTCGAGCAGTAAAATTACTCTGACGTCGTGTACAATAACAGCCAGTTTCAATAAACAATCTCAGTTCGAATGTGGAGATTACAAAAATTAGCCAATAAGAACACAGTTTGAGCATGACTCCGTCAAATGACGTGATTTTATTGGATCATAATCGCAATCTATCTACACTCTTGACTGAGATCGTTTATTGAAACCGGCCGTTAACAAACTAGACTTCACCCACCGCTGCATTTACGTGATTATTTACCCCCAACGACATTCAATAGTATATACACGGGACAACAGCACAGAACTTGTGATCCAAATGTTATGACCTAGTGGCCATAAGTCGCTCAGTTTATTTGAAATATACGCACGCCAGATCAGCCAGCGAAATATTGAGATTAAACTTATCTTACGTGATTCTTAACCATTCACAAAATATTCTAGGGTGTAAATTGTAATAATCTCCCGTGCATTGTAATAAGTAGTTGATGTCGGTACTGAATGTACTGCCTGATGTGCCCACGTAGCAAACCATCCTGACTGCAAAAAAATTGAGGAAAGCTGGCCCGCCAATAGCCTCAAAATCCAAACAGATAATACAGTTGACGAAAAATGCAAAATACCCACCCTTTCGAATCCCCAACTGACCACCTTCAGCTGAGTACCATCAGGGATGTTGAAGCCCTGTGGTGGCAGGAACAGGACATTAATAGTGGCGCTGATGCCGAGGGGCCGGTCAATCAGGACCACCGCGACGTCTCCAGCTCTTGGAGTCTGGACGTAGCCGGGGTACTGAAACATTTCGCTGATGGTCACCACTATACCACCGGACAAGCTGTTGGTGGAGCCAGCGCGCAGTTCAAATTGGTTGAGATTCCCGCCGCTGGAAAAAAAGAGTTCTCTTATTCTAGTATACAGCACTCGGTAAATACTCAGAACGTAAGTTACGGGGTGACTAATGACGTTACCTACCATGTACCATGTACCACCATCTCAACAACCACGACCACTCTGCCAAAACTGACTAAGAAGAAAAAGAAAGTTACGTGTAATTTGTGTCCGATATGGCGATGGGCTCGCACCCTATCACATCTGGGAAGGAAATAAGGTCGGCGAAATAAGGGTGGTTTAGTTCGCTAGTGCGTCTCTGCCTTAGAGCATATATGACGTCTCTGCCTAGTTAGGAGGAAGGTTACGATGCAGTTACTAAAATGCAGTTTATGTAAATATTGATCATCAAGCGAGTGCGTCTCTCACGGGTCGGCATACCACAATAACGCGTTCCAGCAATTCGCAAGAAATAATAGATTCAGTTGCCCTATTCTGTAAGAACTTTTGTGTAACTCACAATTGAATCCGCGGTGAGATATCAAGTTACATGGACAAGTAAGCGATATTATCTCACTCACGAAGCTCGATGACGACTTTAGCTTTTTATTACAGAATAGCACTGCAGGCCTCGATTTGCATCTATGCCGGCCCTCATGATCAGTCTAGTGAGGTGAGCACCGATAATCTCATTGTGTGCGTAGTCACTTAGGCGTGGTCAGAAAAAACTGCCCTGATTATGCCAATAATCAAGGGACATGATTTATTTTAAAATGTCTCACAAATTCTTTCTAATATCTTCCAAATTAGTGATCAATCACAAACTGCTGTTTGTGTTAAACTTACGCGAAGCAGAAAGCCGACGTGAGGACGTGCCATGAAGACAGCAGGGAGCCGACGCAACGTTGTATCGTTATGCCAGGCCCAGGATAGAAGTAGTTCATGGCTATGACGGACGGGAACTGCTCGATAGTGGTGTGCTCCCCGCCGAAAATGCGGCTCTCTGGGGCCCCTGACGCTGTGAAGAGAAAACATTGCTTATGTAGAAGTATAAACATTTTGCAGCAGCATTGTGTGCCGGTTTCAAGGACATTGTATCCGATATCATTGCCTCGGTGTCGTAGTTGTATAACGGTACGATTACCGTCCTAGCCTCGGGTTGGATCCCCGTGTCGGGCAGTGATTGTTTATCTACTCAGTATTAGTGCGGAATCTGGAATTTGTACACGATGTGGCGATAGGCTCATCTATCACACATGGGACGGAAATGAGCCCGGCGAAATGTGGGTGTTCCAGTTTGCTTATTCGCCACTATATTGCCTCTGCCTACCTCTTCGGGAATACATATCCCACATTAAGGTGGGATAGGTCACCTGGTAGGTATGTGTAAATCTATAGCGAGCTGTGACTTTACGTCAGTTTTCTTATCTGTGAGACAGAGTCTGATGCTGGGTACACACCAACCGAACGAAGGTGACAGAACGTTCTCGAAGCGCCATCGGCAATGGAGACTGAACGTTCCCGAACATTCGTGAATATTCGATGTTGCGTTCACACCAACAGCGTTGCAACAATAGTAACAAATCGGTCGAACCTGTCCATTTGTGCTCACTATAATTGTCTCCAGCGTGATTCTATCACTTTTAAATTGCCAATTATTTATTTGCGGCGGCGTGGACTTAGCCGAAAATACCTGCGACTTTTGACACATGGCCTGTTGACCTTAAGTATAAAAACTAAGCCATAGAGATAGGGTTAAAGGTCATCTACTCACCAACAGCAAGAAGCGCAACCGCGAAGAGCAACCCAAACGACGTCATTGTGCTAATCTATTATTGCCCAAATATTTAGCTTTAATATCCATTTTATACATTTTTGGACACAATTAATTACCTACCGTATCAATCAAGTGTAAACTATACAGGTTGTTCAAAAACACACATGCCTTTATACAAATTAAACATGTACGCCCAAAAAGGCTAGTCAACTTACATACGTCATGTACCATATACGATAAGTAATCGTTTATGGTTGCCATACATTTTTTGTCTAGGTATATTAAATTTTTAAAATAATATTAGCCCTGTAATATTACTGTCCCACTGCTGGGCACGGGCCTCCTCTACTAATGAGAGGGGTTAGGCCTTAGTATACGACGGTGGCCTAATGCGGGTCTATAACCTCTTTTTTAACTTAGGTACTTTTTTTCTTCTGGAAATTTTAGGGGAGGCCTATGTTCAGCAGTCGACGTCCTATGGCTGATGATGATGATGATGATGAAGCTCCTTTTTATGTCGGTTATATATAATATCATAGTAGGAAATGAAAATAATTGGTAGATACTCGTTTGAGCATGTAATATAATCAGCCAGAGCAGATGCACCGAAAAATAATAAATACCTAATTAGCTTTGAAGTTCTCAACGACAAAATTCAGCGAAGCGATTTAATGGTGCAGAGTAGCAACCAACACCGAATTTTAGGGTATAAAAATAATTTAACTTTCCCCTAATACACTGCAACATATAACTAAAATTGAGCTAGCCAAATTACACAAGCTTCCAATAAGAGCCACTGTAGCTTACTTGGACATTTTACCTGTTGCGAGCTATGTATGTACTTTATTATAGATATAGATGAGCAAAGACCGCGCTTAGAACTTCGTCCTTGTCGACCGGATCCCATCCCTCGCCACGACGACGACTTTATTCAACGACGATGACAAGTAGTCAAGAAAAAGACTTCAAGAGTGTTACTATGGTCATAGCTATAGGTTTCAATATGGGGGAGAGGCTGGCTATTCTTCACAGTCCCCAGTTGACAAGTAGCAGACTCGGGATATTCGTGATATGATACACGGCACCTCATATCTTTGCGTGCGCGTCTCGTGCACTTTTTTTTCTCGAAGCATTACAAATACATACGCAAAACAAGGATTTTAGCTGTCACCTACTCATAGAACAATGGACCATAGATAAAAAATAGGTGCATTCATGTTTTCAACATAACATAAGCTCACGCCTGTATCCCCGAAGGGGTAGGCAGAGGCGTACTGGCGACCTAGAACACTGACATTTCGCCGAGCTTAGTTCCGTCCCAGATGTGATAGGGGGCCTATCGCCATATCGGGCACAAATTCCAGACTCCGAGCTGATATGGAAAAATCCAATATCACTTTGCCCGACCCGGGGATCGAACCCGAGACCTCAAAACCGTAATCGTACCGAAATACCACCACGCCACCGAGACAGGACCATAGATAAAAAAAATAGATGCATACATGTTTTGTGTAATGTTTTAGTGCAGAAGACGCGGCTTTTCGTCATAAAACGTGTAATATAGTGTAACTTGTAAGGCGATTTTAGAACATACTGTATATTAAAATCCATTCCATAGGGACGGAAGATCCTGATAAGTTGGAGGCGCAATCGTGCACGTACGCGTTATCTGAACGTGTGTAATGTAATGATTATGTATTAATAGTAACTTTTTAATTCGTTAATCTTGTTTACATATCACGCGTCTATGACAAACAGATTAACCTAAAGATTATGGTGGAATTGGGTTTTCGCATTCTGTCCAGAATTGTCTGCACAATTTTGTCGCTACCCAGCTAGGGCCAAGGACTATACTGTCTAAAACTAAAACTATACAGTAAACACTTAGTAAACACCAGTGTGTTAACTGTTACGCCTCGAATGGCACCGAAGCCAGTAAAATCACAATGAAACTATATGAAAGTTATGAAAAAAGTATTATAATAATAATGTTTATTTATGCACAAAATACAATATTTTGTTGACACAATAACAATAGAGGTATATAATACAATAATTAGTGCTAATGATAATATAAGATTGCATAAATTTACACAGGGGGGACCGAACATGGCTTTTAGTTATTTGTATGTCTGCGTATGAGAGAGAGGGTTGAAAGAGTGAGTCGTAGGCACCTATAGCACAATCATTCTAAAGGAGGTAATGGGATGATTTACTTCGGCCGTCAGTCACCCCGTCTCACACACCGTCAGTCACGCCTTCTGTCACCCCGTCCCTTACCCCGTCAGTCACACCGTCTGTCACACCGTCTGTCACTCCGTCTGTCACCCCGTCTGTCACCCCGTCTGTCACCCCGCCTGTCACCCCGTCTGTCACCTCGTCTGTCACCCAGTCTGTCACCCGTCTGTCACCACGTCCGTCACCTGTCTGTCACCCGTCTGTCACCCAGTCAGTCACCCCGTCTGTCACCCAATCGGTCACCCCGTCGGTCACCCCGCCTGTCACCTCGTCTGTCACCCGTCTGTCAACCCGTCTGGCACCCCGCCTGTCACCCCGTCTGTGACCCAGTCGGTCACCCAGTCGGTCACCCAGTCGGTCACCCAGTCGGTCACCCAGTCGGTCACCCAGTCTGTCACCCAGTCGGTCACCCAGTCTGTCACCAGTCTGTCACCCCGTCTGTCAGCACGTCCGTCACCCCGTCTGTCACCCCGTCTGTCACCACGTCCATCACCCCGTCTGTCACCAGTCTGTCACCCCGCCTGTCACCCGTCTGTCACCCCGTCTGTCACCCAGTCGGTCACCCCATCTGTCACCCCGGCTGTCACCCAGACGGTCACCCCATCTGTCACCCCGTCTGTCACCCCGTCAGTCACCTCGTCAGTCACCCCGTCCGCCACCCCATCAGTCAGCCTGTCAGTCACCCCGTCATTCCTCACGTCGGTCACCCCGTCAGTCACCCCGGCTGTCACCCAGACGATCACCCCATCTGTCACCCCGTCTGTCACCCCGTCAGTCACCTCGTCAGTCACCCCGCCCGCCACCCCATCAGTCAGCCTGTCAGTCACCCCGTCATTCCTCACGTCGGTCACCCCGTCAGTCATCCCATCAGTCACCCCTTCAATCACCCCGTCAGTCACCCCTTAGTCACCCTACTATTCATCTCCTCGGTCAACACTAAAATATTTTTTCATATCGAACCAGTAGTTTCTGAGATATAAAATTCCCCGCTAGCAGCATTATTCATTTTTGCTCCGCTCCTATTGGTCATAGCGTGATGTTATATACCTTCTAGCCATCCTCGATAAATGGGATATCCAACACAAAAAAAAAAATTCAATTCGAACCAGTAGTTTCTGTCTGAGATATAAATTTTCCCGGTTATAAACATTTTTCATTTCTGCTCCGCTCCTATTGGTCATAGCGTGATGTTATATAGCCTATAGCCACGGTCGATAATTGGGCTATCCAACATAAAAATAATTTTTCAAATCGAACCAGTAGTTCCTGAGATTAGCGCGTTCAATCAAACAAACAAACAAACTTTTCAACTTTATAATAATAGTATAGATTAATCCCAACAATTGTTTTCACTAGAATTTGCATTTGAAGTGTTCTGAAAGTGAAGTAAAGATGATTGGTGCGAGGGCTGATGTGACTCCGGGATAAATCATAAATGTAAATAAGATAACACAAGACCTGTTGCACAGGCACAAGTCACCGTTTACGGGACGGTGAGGAAGTGCAGATAAATCTATTACTAGTTTTTATAGCTGCTAGTACCTACCCAATAATTCAATATTTATGATTTATGTATCTTTTACACAGCGCCTGAAGTTAATTAACCAGCAACCGACTCATATAAATATTGCCAAGCAATTGCTTGGCTTGCCTACAGGAGTTTTATTTTCTACTTTTAAAGTTTATTTCGTAAATAATAACATTCAATCGAACACAGTAATTCCCATCATCAAACATTTAGAAACGTTTGGAAACATAAAAAATAAATAACTTAAGTCCTAAGTTCATAACACCACGACATGGATTTTACTCATGATAGGTAATTTTTGTACTTTCATCTGGCAACATTGCTGAAAATCATACACTCCCCTAATTTCAGTATTTTCAAATTTAAACAAGGAAATATTTTTGACTCTTTATATGCTCTAAGCTTTATTGTGATTTGTGATAAATCATACAATCGTTGTGCAATCCCATGCCCGATCCTAAACACTGACCCCAAATAAAATAATAACCCCCGAGTATTGAAACGCAACCCAAATATTTGATGTCATGGTATCGCATTTGAGGCCGCCTTATCCACATAAGTAATACATTATTAACTACTGAGTCAGTAGATGTTAAGTCATGGAAATTCAATATAATAACTACTTAATAATTAATAATAATATGTAGATTTACATAACCATTATATAATACAAAGTCCTCGTTATATTGTGCTTTTTCTGGTCTAGTGGCAATTGGTCAACACGGTATATAATATGGTCTGTGAGGTCTTGGGTTCGATTCCCATATCGGACAAAGCTGTTTTTATAACACGACTTTCCCTGGATCCACAAGTTGAGGTTAACCTCAGGCAGGCAACCGATCGTAAACATTGACCACCCTCACAAAAAAAGTGGGGTTGCGCCAACTTAAAGTGCGATAAGGGCTGGTGGAAGGAGAAATGTATCAACATATTATTATGAAACCAACCAAAAGCAGCAACATAGCCAAAAGGATTTGTTGCTTATTTTACCATTTAATACCGAAAAAAAAGTAGAGACCAACTTCAAATTCTATTTAATTGAATTACCCTAAGCTATTACTAATTTTAGCATCGATATAATTTACAGACTATTATCCTATTGATATTAGTCGTTGGCAACAGGTCACAATGTTGGTATACAATAATTTGACACATTTTCCGGACATTTCCAAAAATCATAGTATTTTAGCTGTGTGACATTTTTTTCAGGGTAAACACAATAATTGAGTGGCAACACAGTACAGTGGCGCGCCTTCGTGTTGCGAAGTGATCCGTTTTCTCGTGTGTCACTGGAAATCAAAGTTTTTATGTTTCTTCTGGAATTATCGCACTAAATCCCCAATTAATCTTAAAGTGACATTCTTGTGATTATGTGTTGTTATCTTTCGAGTAGCAGAGGCGTATGATAAGGGTAAGATAATTTACATTACATATTTGCTTGGATTAGTCGGAACATCGAAAAAGTATATTTCGTTGTTTTCTTTGATTTTATTATAAATAAAATGTAAAGTTTTAATGCACTTTTAACAATGTTTTTGTTACATTTTTATCCTATAGATACTAATAAATGTGTTGAAAATTACGTATTCATCGTGGAACATGTGCGATATATTTTGTACTTGCTAACGAATCTTTGACATTGTTAGTAACTCGTGTTTTAGTTAAGTACGCCGGATCTGTATGTTTTTTTACAGGTTTAATACGACGAATTCTTGTAAGAATCATATTGGAATCGTATTAAAATCGCAAATTACTTCTTACGTGGCCTATTTTCATTATACCCACAAAATAAAAAAAAAGTTTTTTTATTAAGTTTTCTATGATATATAGCTATTTTTTGAGTAATGGATTTATTAAACACTGTCGTTGGCAAAATCATCAACCTTTGATGGAGGCCATATTTTTTAAATAAAGAAGAAGTTTTCTATATCAAATACACTAATTACTGTATGTTTTTTTTTTAAATATGAGTATTCACACGCTACCCATACAAAAACCACAAACTGTAGGCAGCAATGTCCTGAATGTTAAAAATAGTGTAATCATTAGCTCACAAAAACGTGTTATCAGTATACAATTCCGTTTGTACTGTAATAAGGGTTACTGATTTGCCAACTTCACTGTTTGCATGTTAACTAACTAGGTATAATCAATCATAATTAACTGCCAAGTTGTATTATTAGTGAGTACCAAAGATATTTAATATCACTAACTATAGAGCGGCTATTAAATAGTCACGGGCAGCTCGGCTTCCGGTGGCCCATACGCTTATGGAACATATTTATGTGATGCCTCCGATGGATTAAGCAAGTTTCTATACAAAAAAATTGATCTCAAGCTTTAGTATCGTCATGAACTACTTATTACAATGCGAGGGTGATTATTACAATTTACACCCTAGAATATTTTGTGAATGGTTAAGGTCAAATAAGATGTGATTATTCTCTCAATATAATTTTGCTGGTCGACCTGGTGTGGGTATATTTCAAATAAACTGAGAGACCTATGATCAACTTAACTTTTGGATCTGTTCTGTGCTGTTGTCCCGTCTACTGTTGAATGTCTTTGGTGAGAACTATGGCTTTAACCTGTTGGAGGTGGCACATATATATTACATAAGTGTATCGGTCACCGGAGGCCGAGCCACCCGTCACTATAAACAGATCATTACCACTTGGGGCCACTTGCAACTCCGTGATAAATCAATCCCAAATCTTGATTTAAAGATAGAAGTATGGGATAAATCGAGTTTAGGTTTCACCCTAGATTAGTATTAGCACTGCAAGTCATCATTTCAAAATTAAGTCTATAAATATTTTGGGGGTAGATTTGAAAAATTGTGAAAAATGTGTGTGACTGTTGGGTGTATATATCCAAAATATGTGTTGAATTTAACAACATTGCACAATAACACATTAGCACATTGTTTGTTCGACTTGGAGATAAGGTGTTGCATATCAACACAGTCCGATCCCACGCATGGAGTAATTGGACAAAATGAACTCCAACTGCATCGGTATTATGATTATGTAGGTGATGCTTACAACTAGTTAAACGGTGTACCTGGTGAAGTGTAGGATTGTTCCTGATATGTGGATTGTTTATCCTACAGGTCAGAAAACATATAAAAATTGTATTTAAGTTTGTTGTTAGAATTAAAAATCATTGGCACTACTGCACTGTGAAGCACCTTTGGTATTCATTTATTACAAAACAAGCCTGAATCTAGATTGAATATTAGTTTTTACGTACTAAAATCTAGTTTGAAAACTGGAATGATGCAGATTGTTCTGTAATATGGACCTAAATGTCAATGAAAATAGAAAAATGTTGTTTTTTACTAATGCTATTTTGGAAATGTCGGTAAGTTCTTATTTTGATTCTACTTATAAAGGCAATATATTAAAATAAAATACTCAATACTGAGTTTCAAATTCGAATATCAGTAAGTATGTTTGTTTTAATTAATTATACTTAGATAATATAACTCACTGCAATTAATGATACACTGAAACCAAAACAAGTGTGGAATGCTTAGTAATTATAATTGCGGACATCTTATTTGATGAGGTGAATATTATAACAGCTCAAGGAATAAATAAAGCAGCTGACGTGATGATGATAACAATATAAAATCTATGACTCACAATCCACAGATTAGACCCAAAAATTATTTCAAACCAATCAAAATATGTCATTTAAAAGCTTAGTATTGAAAACTATTTTTCTTTGCTCAGTTAATTAAACAATCTGTATTGAGAATACTTAAAATGAGATAACCATAATTTTTATTATTTTATGAATTGCTGCGTGCCTTGGTGGCGTTGTGGTATTTCAGTACGACAACGGTTCTGAGGTCTCGGGTTCGATCCCCGGGTCGGGCAAAGTGATATTGGATTTTTCCATATCAGCCCGGAGTCTGGAATTTGTGCCCGATATGGCGATAGGCTCGCCCCCTATCACATCTGGGACGGAACTAAGCTCGGCGAAATGTGGGTGTACTAGTTCGCTAGTGCGCCTCTGCCTACCTCTTCGGGGATACAGGCGTGAGCTTATGTGTATGTTTTAAAAATAGGTTATTCTTATCCTAATAGGATATTCTAATCTGAAACGACGGGCGTAAAAATTTAAACAAATTGTGATAGAATCTGTAAAAATAGTTTTATTTCAATATTCTAATCCTAGTAAATTTTCGTGAAGTCATACTTAACTTAAGCCGCGTCTCCTACACTCAAGCATTACGCAAAACACCTACACAAAACATGGTGTCCCATCATTTTTATTTATGGTCCATCGTTCGTGAGCAGGAGACAGCGAAAATCATTGTTTTGTGAACGTATTTTAGTGTTTTGTTTCGAGATCAACAGGTATAGGGGACGCAGCTTTACTTTAACCTCTGATTTAATTAATGTCAAACATATTACAGTAAGGCTCAATTGCACCACTATTATTACCCTGGAGTTAGTCCTAACCGCAAGCTAAATTGACAGAAAATGTATGAATGACATGTAACTTAACTTGCGGTTAGGACTAACTCTAGGTTAATAATAGTGGTGCAATTGAGCCTAAATATTGTTAATTTATAGTCATAACTCATAGACCAACTAAACCTCTATTTATCGCAAATCTGGATTTAAAGATAGGTGTGAGCTGTAGGATAAATCGAGATAAGGTGTAACTCTAGATTAGTAAAAGCGCTGCAAGTCGACCTGAATGTTCAATTTTATCCCAATTTGGTATGAAAATACGCCTTCATTCGGCCAACAAGTTAATAAAACGAGACAGCCAGTCTCGAGGCGAAGTTAATTAATTTCGCCCGTCGCAGATGTTTTGGGAACGACGAACGAGTTGGTAACTTGCTATGCGAGTTGCCCTTGCTATGTGATAGCTAACTTTATAACAAGCGTGTGGATGCGCTTTTATACACTGTGTTTGATATTTGTTTTATGTGAAGTCAGAGTTTTGGCAGTACCGTCTTTACCTTAAAGGCACACGGAGCCCAGGTCCTGACCCCACGGGGCTTCCGAAAAGCTGATAAGTACTTAAATGCTCTTACATGATCAATTATTTTTGCCTCCCCTGGCCATGCTTTAAGACAATCCTGGGCTTTGGTGTACACTGGTCATCACTGGTGTATTGAATAATGTAAAATTAGTTCTAAGATATTTACTCTCTGCTGCTATTGTGACTCGTCCAGGGGAGACGCGCTTCCCAGGTCATTTTGTATATCCAACTATCGTCCAGTATTCGTCTCAGTTTAGAATGCAGATAGATTGCGATTATGAACCAATCAAATCAAGTCATTTGACGGAATTATGTTCAAACTGTGTTCTTATTAGCTAATTTTTGTAATCTATCTGCACATTCGAACTGAGATTGATTATTGAAACCAACCGTTAGCCTCTTTTGCAACGGTTGACTGACGATTGTCTCTCGTCGGTTGTCATTATGTTTGAATTCGATTTGGAAAAATCAGAAAAGGTTAACAGCTGCGGTACCTACTAACACGGAAAGCCTCGTATACTTACAAGAGACAGTAAGCACAACGTTTTCATAAAGACGCGTGTGCCTCCAGTGTGCAATGAAAACGATACTTCCAGCCTACGGCGTATCGGATACAAATCCAATCGTGGCAAGAGCTTGCCTAACTTAGTTAACTGTCGCCGCCAGGTAACAGCCGAAGCCGGAGGCGTTATACCCTGCCGAGTGAAATAGGCTGTTTACATGCATCTAAAAAAGGGTATAAAATGATTTGGTATGATGAGGTATAAACTTGTACTTAAACCTCATGAAAACTAGCTAAGTTCTTTCTTTCTTGCTTTCATTTTAAATACTCGTCCTGGGATGAATCCCATAGAGAGCACAATGTGCGAGCGTTATGCAGGCAGTCGAAAAACAAAATTAACGAATTAACGTTCTGCAACATGCTTGAATAATAGCAGCGATAACTCAGTTGGGAATGGTACGGACTGCCGTGACAAGTGTCGGAGGTTCGAGTCCAATCCCTAAATGGAGCATACACCTCTGACTTTTCTATGTTAAGTGTATTTTCATTGTGAAATATCGCTTGCTATAACGGTGAAGGAAAACATCGTGAGGAAACCTGCATACCCGAGAATTTGTTCACAGGAATTTCGAAGGTATGTGAAGTCTACCAACCCGCATTAGGCCAGCGTGGTAGACTAAGGCCTAACCCCTCTCATTAGTAGAGGCGGCCCGTGTCCAGCAGTGGGACAGTAATATTACAGGGCTAATATTATTATTTATTATTAAACATACTATAAAGCGTTATAGTGTTATTACTCCAATTTGCACGTACATACATATGTAGTATTTTTTTATCGCAGAGAATGGCAAACGAGAGGATGGGTCACGGGTGCTTTTCTAAGATGATTTATCCGGGACTGAAATCCCTAGAGGGGTTGACATAAGGCAGGCAGGTCGTAATAGACTAAGCCGAATCCTTCCTACAACACGCTTGAAAAAGCTTATCTGTAAACTGCCTCGGTGGCGTGGTGGTATTTCGGTACGACTACGGTTCTGAGGTCTCGGGTTCGATCCCCGGGTCGGGCAAAGTGATATTGGATTTTTCCATATCAGCCTGGAGTCTGGAATTTGTGCCCGATATGGCGATGGGCTCGCCCCCTATCACATCTGGGACGGAACTAAGCTCGACGAAATTCTCGTTCGCTAGTGCGCCTCTGCCTACCCCTTCGGGGATACAGGCGTGAGCTTATATGTAAAGTGGCAGATAGATGTGCATCTAATTCTACAATTACACTTTTCTAACACACATTGAACGAAATGCAAACTGCAAACTAGCCGCTGTAGTGCCGCTGGCATGTGAATGGCTAACTTCGCAACAAGTGTGTTGATGCATCTTTATTGTTTAATGGAGGTCGTCTGTGGCTTCATTTGTGTGATATTATCTGTGGATGCGAATAGAAATTGAGATAGAAAACAATAGAGTAAAATATAAAACATCACATAACATAACATAAGCTCACGCCTGTATCCCCGAAGGGGTAAGTAGAGGTAAACTAGCGGACTAGAACACCCACAATTCGCCGAGCTTAGTTCCGTCCTAAATGTGATAGGGGGCGCGCCTATCGCCATATCGGGCACAAATTCCACTCCGGGCTGAAGAAAATATAAAACGAAATATAAAAAAGTAAAACAGCAGCAAACGACAGCTCAGTACAGGGGGGTTACCACCACCTCTTATAGCAGTATTATTATAATTTTACTTGTACAGATTCCCATATTAAACAAACGAAGAAAGATTATAATAATACTGCTATAAGAGGTGGTGGTAACCCTACAGATTGCTGAACCGGAAATCAGGTTTTCTAACTTTCTGACTTATATTTATTATGAATTCCCGCTTGCTAACGAGATGAACGACGCTTGCGATATAATGAGAAAATCTGCACACCTGAAATTTCTCCACAATAATTTCTAAGATATATTAAGTCAACCAACCGCATCAGCTCAGCATGGTAGAAATCTTTACTTAGTATGTCTGTCAGTTTGTTTTTCTTGTAAAAATGTCTTAGACTAAGTCAGAGTTCAATTTTAAAAACTGCAAATCCTCGTTGATTTCGTTTCTTTCACTTAGACCTCGAAGTTCGCTCTATAGATCTCAGCCTAAGACCTAACCTCCCTTATAGCGCGTTCAAACATACTTTCCGGCGTTGTAATACCAATTTTATGGCATAGATCTAGGAATTGTAATATGATTTAGGAATAAGGTGAAGAAAGACAGATTTAGGTATCAAAACGACCCAATATAATTAAATAAATAAATAACATCCAACAGTGACAGACATATATCTGACCCCACACTAAGATCGAATCTTGTATCGTGGGTATCAGGAACTACGAGAGACTTTCGGTCTCGCAACACCCAGACCCGAAACAAATACATATCTGTAGGCCATACAAACATTTATCTCGGTGCGGGGATCGAACCCGCGGCCGAACTCGCCCGCTGCGCTACGGAGGCTGTCATCCAAACTAACTAGACGTTTCTCAATCATTTCATTATTAAACCACCTAATTAAAAATCATATTTTGTTACCACTTACCACGTTAATTAGGCTGGTAGTTTGTTCGCACGATGTAATATCGCTAACAAATTGTATGTGCAGACGCTTGTTAATTGATGGCTCTGCACTAACGAGATGTAATAGAGCGGCTATTGAAGTGTGTTGTTTAACGTCTAAATATGTTACCATGTTGGTATCATCAATCAGCTGTTCTTGATTGTGTAAGTTTGTACGGAAATTCGATAAAATTCAACTGAAATAAAACTATTGTTACGGATTCTATCACGATTTGTTTTAATTTTTATGCCTGACGTTTCGAAGGCTTGAATTAAAACAAATCGTATATAATCGTATCGATAGAATCCGTAAAAATAGTTTTATTTCAATGTATTATGTATAACATTCGCGTAAACTTAAGAAATCAGTAAAATTCAGCTGATCACACAGTACGATACAAATCTTGAATCTCAAGAACTACGCGACAGTTTCGGTTTTATAACACCCAGATACGAAACAAGTGGTTGAGTGGTAGAACCACGCTGTTGACAGTAACGTCTACAGCACGAATGGGCCGACTCCACCGGTTTGATACTACTGTCTCACAGGAAACCGACGTAAAGTAGCTTGCTGTCGCGTTTCGTTCGGTGAGTGAGATTTCCGGTGGCCCATTTCTCCGCTTGCCTCCCCTTCCATTTCCTCCTTTTAGGTTGGCCACGCACCCATGATTCTTTTTGTGGCTTGGGTGTCTATGGGCGGTGGAGATCACTTACCATCAGGTGACCCATCTGCTCGTTTGCCATTCTCTGATATAAAAAGAAAAATACTTGTGGGTAACAATAACAACTATGGCCTTTATTCATAATAACTTAGTGGGACGCTATAATACCGCTGTAGGACGTTTCCGAAAAATTGTTATTCATAATAGCTCAATAGCGTTAAAACGTCCCCAAAATGTCTGCAATTTATAGAAGCTGGCACCCTACTTTAACGCTTCAATAGCAAAAAATATGGCCGATTTCGATCAACTGATTCTTATTTGACGTTCCACCAGATTTGGTTGAGATTAATTTGAGGGTGCCTGCGACTTCTATCATAAAGATTAAAAAATAAGCTCACGCCTGTATCCCCGAAGGGGTAGGCAGAGGCGTACTGGCGAACTAGAACACCCACATTTCGCCGAGCTTAGTTCCGTCACATTCGTACCGAAATACCACCACGCCATCAAGGCAGTCTTCTAGATTCAGAGAGACTTCTATCAAATGCAATTAATGTTATAAACACGTTAGTTTGTGAGGTTGTATGGATGTTTTGTTATTCTTTCACACCAGAATGGATGAACGGATCTGAATTTAATTCGGTAAAGAAATGGATTATAGTCTAGAATAAAAATGTCTAGGACAACAAGACAAATAAATGTGATGCAAAAGTTATGACCTCATGGTCATAAGTCGCTCAGTTTATTTGAAATATACGCGCGCCAGGTCGGACAGCGTAATAATATTGAGAGAATAAACTTGTCTTAAGTGATTCTTCACCATTCACAGAACATTCGAGGATGTATTTATTTATAAAGGAATAACACATAGGCAATTTTTTTCCAGAAAATGTAGGGTCTCCGTAGGATAGATTTGTTTAAGTCAGCTAGTATTTAATATTTTCCATGTGGTATTTAATTACATACCTTGATTTCAACAAAACATATTTTTCTTCAATATCATCATTATCTAAACACGAATATAGCGTCACATAAATAAATCATGAGAAATAAAACACTTCAAAAATACAATGATGAATTTTATTAAATCTGATTTAACAAAAAATACTTATGCACGCATGTTGCCTAATTATTCTTCAATACAATAGGTTTTAGACGGTTCTGTTGAAGCCGCTGTGAACTGGAAAGTCCGGTCCTGAATTCCATTCTCAGAGAAGGCAAGGTATTTTTCTTACACTATTTGAAAGCCCCCTTTCTTTTCATTCATACGCTCCAAGGAATATCCTCCAAATCTAAATTTCATTTCCAAATATCCATAATCTACCCATCTTCGTTGATGTTTAGGTATTGCATAAAACAAAATCACTTCACATGCAACAAACATAGTTTTACTTTGATTAAATTAATTAAATAAATATATAAACAAACTAAACTGGTCGCCATGGTTGCCATGGTCGCGCGCGAATGATTGTTTTTTTTTTAGGCCATCGTTTCATGACTTTCCAGAGACAAAACTTGTTAAAATCACGTTTTATCTATGTACTAGCAACATTGTGACACGGTAAATATATTTTAGTTAATGAAGCTATAGTAAACTATTATGAATAAAGAATTTTATTGAACCTTCGATAGGCTTAAAATGCATTTTTACCAATATGAGTTTATATCTTCGATAAGGGTTTTATTATGAATAAAGGCCTATTTGTTTAGTGTGGGGGCCGAACTCATAGCCTCTTGCAACCGGCCGCAAAATTTGGAAATGATGCTTAGGATTGTCGGAGTTCTCGTCGTGAGTCTGTAGTTAAAACGGAGAATTGTGTACTTGAATATGTTTGATTTTATACACATATTTATATGTATGTAATAGCAAATAAAACGGAAAAAATACCCTTCTGTAAAAACTGCATAAAAATTTATTTGAAAAATGAGGCAGTAATTTCATATTTTAAATTCTGGAGATATCTTGCTATCCCTTTCCATCGCACGTACCGTTATGGCGGTGACGTGGTTATACTGATACTTCTCTTTCTCACAGTTTGAAGGTTGCACCAAAATTTAAAAAGCTTTATTTTTGAAAATATTTCGATATTTCTTTCCGTTCTATACTTTAGATGACGTAAATTTCATACAAAATTAGTTTTTAAAAAATAGATAGATGCCCATTACTCATTGCGAAGTCTACGTAGGGATGGTGCGTTGTGGCCTTTGGACTCGTAATTAAGCCAGTACTGGTCGTCGATGCAGATATATTTTTACCCCTTTATTCATAAACTTAGTAGAGCGTAATAAGACCGCAATAGTACACTTCATAAATATTGTATTCATAATCGTTCAATAGCGTTAAAACATTCCAACGTTCAATAGTGAAAACATGGCTGATTCCGATCAGCTGTTTCAAGTATGATGTTCTTTCTTTTATATTAATTTTGTTATAGTCTAGGACCCCAATATAGTCAAGGCATAATATAGGAATATATAGCCAAGACTTCCTATCTGTTTCGAAGCTTGCCAGAGATAAAAATTACATTTTTTCTGTAACCAGCAACATTGTATTCGATAAGCATATACATATTAGTTCTGTTTTTGCTAAACTAGGCAAAAATAGGGTTATGCTTTCGATAAGACCAAGATTTCATTATGAATAAGGGGATTACAATTTAAATGTTGAATAATAATTTATTAAGTGGGAACGGGCGCTCTCTAGCTGCCGACCACGCGCGGTGCCGCAAGCCGGAAGACGTGTGGGTAGGGTCCCCAGTTGCCAGTCCCCACGTACATACCTGTCCGATCAGGTGTCCTAGCGAAGGCCACATGATGCACTACGAATGAATAGTTATATGATTTTATCTATTCTTGTTTATCAATAGGATTATTATAACCGGTTTCTGCAAGGGTGATAAAATCAACAATCAATTTACAGAGTTCTATTTTGACACTACTTTTAAAACGATCGGGTGTTTGCTCCGACGCTTTCAGCGACTTAATTTTTACTTTATCCCCTTGAATTTATTCTTCTTAGTTGATGGGACCTACTTCGCGGTACATATACATAAGCTCACGCCTGTATCTCCAAAGGGGAAAGCAATTAGTGACCTCACATCTCTTTGATCTAATTTCCGGATTAATATTATCCCTGGTGTTATAGAGGCGAGTCTAATCGCCATAACTGACTCGTTCTAATCCACAGCGATTCTTGTGAATATTCTAATTTAAAAATTCGTAACACGAATTGCAATTCCAAGAACTAACATTTGAAATGAGGAAAATATCATAACACTGGACCCGTTTACAAAATCCTAAATTCAGGTCAGCTTTACTTTATTCGTAGGTACATAATGGAATATAATGAGTGTCTGTCCGAGATCTATAGAGCGAACTTCGACTAACGGCCGGTCTCAATAAACTATCTCAGTTTAGAGTCCAGATAGATCGGGATTATGAATGTGTAGACAGTAAAACGAATTAAACAAAGACGCTGCATCCGTAGACTTATTTAACAATAACTTTTATGTATCAACGATAAATTCAGAATGTCCTTAATGATTCGTAACTCTAATACTATTAATATTTTCTATGTTACTCTCTAATTTGGTAGGTTACTTTCATATTACTTGTTGGAACACATGTTTTGGGTTTTAATTATTGTCCAGATTTTTTTTGTCACACATAATGTAACGCATGTATGATTATAACCTGTTTTGTGTTTAATAAAATAAAAAAAAAAATCAAGTCAAGTCATTTGACGGAGTCAAGTTCAAACTGTGTTCTTATTGGCTAATTTTTGTAATCTATCTGCACATTCGAACTAAGATTGTTTATTGGAACCGTTAGCCTGAGTCAAAGAAACTAACTCAATGAGGATTTGGAATTTTTTAATCGAACTTTGACTTAGTCGGACTGCCTCGGTGGCGTGGTGGTATTTCGGTACGACTACGGTTCTGAGGTCTCGGGTTCGATCCCCGGGTCGGGCAAAGTGATATTGGATTTTTCTATATCAGCCCGGAGTCTGGAATTTGTGCCCGGTATGGCGATAGGCTCGCCCCCTATCACATCTGGGACGGAACTAAGCTCGGCGAAATGTGGGTGTTCTATTTCGCTAGTGCGCCTCTGCCTACCCCTTCGGGGATACAGGCGTCTTATGTTATGTTATGTTATGACTTAGTCGGAACCATTTTTTACAAGAAAATGATTGATTATGTCTATCTGTCTGTCTGTTTTTCTTGTAAAAATGGCTCGGTCTAAGTCAAAGTTCGATTTAAAAATAAATAAATAACACCTAACAGTCACATACATAGTCCTGACCCCACACTAAGATCGAGTCTTGTGTCGTGGGTATCAGGAACTACGAGAGACGCGCGGTCTCACAACACCCAAACCCGAAACAAATATCTGTAAGCCATACAAACATTTGTCTCGGTGCGGGGATCGAACCCGTGGCCTCTCGCTTCACAGCCGGCTACTCGCCCGCCGCGCCACGGAGGCTGTCAAAATTCCAAATCTTCACTGAGTTCGTTTCTTTGACTCAGACTTAGTCGAAGTTCGCTCTAGAGATCTCAGCCTTAGAGCTATATATCGCCTTTATATTAACAAAGAGTATTGTTTACACCAAGTAACATATAAATATAGCGCAGATGTATCAACTGGACTTGTATAATGCCCGTACAATAATAGACGTCCTTGAATCGTCTAGCGCATAGCGCCTGCCAAGGTGCGTGCCTTGTGACTGTACAGGACTAGCCACCTTTTTGAAGTTATACTTCTTTAGGCGCGTTATGAAAAAATGATGAGAGTGAAATTTTCAGATGCGCGCGCATCTGTGACACAAAATTAACAGTATGAAGTTGTCTACAGTATGAAGTTGTCTGCTTAACCGCTCATTAAGTCTCGAAAAAAAAGCTACCAACAAAATAGAAATTAAACCTCGATATTAGTCGCGCATGTTGGTACGCTCGTCACCTCTGATCACTGTTTTCATATTTATAATATTTATCAACATGTTTCTAGTTTATACATTCACAACACGTGTTTTAGTTTCATACAAGTGCGAATTATATTCAGTAGTGATTTAAATTGAATATTTTGATTGATATTACTTACTTTTTGTGAATATTAGTGAAAAAAATTGTGCTTATATACTTTTTCAAGTGCTCCAATATAATTGAGGTTAACTATCCGTATGTATTATTTATTGATATAAATTAATGACAAAGAAGTATAACTTCTCACGCGCGTACGTAAGTACACGCACCCATTTATTTTTTTGTTATCGCGGGTAAAAGTGTTTTACCACTGCCGCCACATCTGGGGGAGACGTGACGGTTATGTCAAGGTCGCCGGTCTTACGACCTAGCGTCGTAATGCCCAGGAGAGATGGAAAACATCTGGGCAGGTACAGGTACAGGACTAGCCGCCTACCAGATTACATGTCCTGGAGGTTACGACCAGTGACGTGCACAGCCATTTCGATCAGGGTAGACAAAATTTGCTAAATTAGTATATTCCACACTTGCATCATCATCCTCGTGTCGATTTAAGCCAAGCGCTGCTATTTTGAAAAGCTGTTGCTGTTGCCTATGATTTATTATTATTTATTTATTTAAACAGTGCTAAATAGCAAACTGTCAGGGTAGACAGTGTCTATTTGTATATATGGACTGCACGCCACTGGTTACGACCACATCTTATAGCAATATTATAATAATCTACTTTTTTTTGTACGGAAATCGGTACAAGTAAGATAATAATACTGCTATAAAAGTAAAGTGGCAGCTCGCTATAGCGTTTCGATCGGTGATTGAGATTTCCGGTGGCCCAATTCCTCCATTTCCCAATCCCTATTTCCCTCCTTTTAGGTCGGCAACGCACCTATGATTATTTTTGTCTTAGATGTCTATCGCCCGAATGGTCAAACGCTGCTCAAATTTAACGGCTTCTTATATTGATTTTCGCCATACAATTTTGACAGATAAGGCGGCATTAAACGACTTAAGGCGACCTTAAGTGTATGAACATTCGGCCGTATGAACGATGGAGATCACTTACCATCAGGCGACCCATCTGCTCGTTTGTCAGTCTCTGCTAAAAAAAAGGTGTCTAATATAATAAGCAAATACTATTCATACACGTTACACGTTTCGGTTAGCGAACGGCCTCCGTGGCGCGGGCCGCGGCCAACCTCCTTTCCGAAAGGTCGCGCCTTCGATTCCCGGAATTATTTCGTTATATGACGGCCTCAGCTCCGTGGCGTGGCCGACTATCCGATTGTGAAACGAGAGACTGCGGGCTCTGCACTCAAAAATATGTTTAATAAAATATTAACCGACCGAATTCAAAATTTATCCGATCGTGACCAAATTTATATGGGCCCACTCTTGAAATAAGCTCTATCGTACATAAAAGAATCTTGAAATTCGATCCACATTTGGCGGAGATATCGGGTAACATACATAAAAATACAGACTAATTGAGAAAGAAAGAAAGAAGAAAGAAAGAAAAATTTATTTGGTTTTTCTGAAGAAATAATACAAAAGAAAAACTACAGACACAAAAAAGAACTAAAAAACCAAAATGGACTCAACTCAGCATAATGCTGGAGCGCGAACGCTACAGCGCTGATTTTCAGCTGAACCCATTTAAAGTGATTTCATCCTTGGTATTGAAATGTTAATAAAAAACACATGCATAAAACAAGACAAAAAAAATGATATATAAATGAGGACCTTCTCCTTTTTGGAAGTCGGTCAAAAATTGAATTGAATTTATAAAATTCGCAGGTATTTGTTTCGGATTTTGGTGTTGTCAGATGTCAGACTGAAAGTAAAATGAAATGAGAAATTGAATGAAATGGGAGGCCTATGTTCAGCAGTGGACGTCCTATGGCTGATGATTATGATGATGAATTTATTTTTAATACGTAGGTCTTACGTAGTCTAATAAACGTAGCTCTTAATCGAGCCTATCGCCTTATCGGATACAAATCTCAGATTCCGGGATGATTATGATAAGAAAAATCTAATACCACTTTATCTGATCCGGGGATCGAACCCGAGACATCAGGAAGTCTCACCGCCCGCGAAATGCAACTACGCTACCGAGGCAGTCCAAAATTACAGATGAAAATAAACTACAAAAACGTGTACATATTCTCATGAATGTCGTAAACTCTCTCAGTCTGAACGGGTATTAATAAATCATCTAGATAAGTGGATATAAATCATAACAGGAGTGTTAGGCACGTTTCCTGCTCATGTTTTTCTCGAAACAAATCATAAATCTACGCAAAACAATGTTTCTTGTAGTCTCCTGCTCATGGAATTATGGCCCATAGACAAAAATGTGTAGTGAAACCATTTTTTGTGTACGTGTTTTGTGTACGATACTCTACTATTCCGTTGTTTATGCAACGCTTAACTGTTTGTTGACAGAAAACTTCTGAAGAATTCGCGCGTGTCCTCCCGTTTTAAATCTCTTTGATCCACTATTTTAGCCGGAAAAGTAGCTAAATATCGATAAAAAGGGTATTTAAAAATAATTTAGTGATCGGATGCGGATGATAAAGCAATTTTTGACCGACTTCAAAAAAGGAGAAGGTCCTCAATTCGTCTGTCTTTTTATGTATGTTCCGCGATAACTCCGCCAAATGTGGACCGATTTCCAAGCTTGTTTTGTATTTGATAGAGCTTATTTCAAGGGTGGTCCCATATAAATTTGGTCACGATCGGATTTGAAGTCGGTCTGTTAAGTTTTTAAACTTGTGATGTTTGATCCCGATGGCCCAAATCCTGCTCTCCTTTTCAATTCACATACTCTTCCTCTAAAAATGGCAACCCAATCATTCTTCTGGCACCTAATATCACATAAATATCAATGTATGATCCATTCATTTAGTTACTTTGTTCATTGTGGAGGGACTAACAAGTTTGTGTATCAAATTAGTGCACAGCATTCTCGATGGGCCGCATTAGAAAGCTCATAGTCACTCAGCGAGCTATGGAGAGGGCTATGCTCGGTGTTTCTCTTCGTGATCAAATCAGGAATGAGGAGATCCGTAAAAGAACGAAAGTCACCGACATAGCCCAGAGGGTTAGCAAGTTGAAATGGCAGTGGGCAGGGCACATAGCTCGTAGAACTGATAGCCGATGGGGCAGAAAAGTTCTCGAGTGGAAACCACGTACCGGCAAGCGCAGCGTAGGACGTCCACCTACAAGGTGGACCGACGACCTGATAAAGGTTGCAGGAAGCCGCTGGATGCAGGGCGCTTCCAACAGGTCGATCTGGAAATCTTTGGGGGAGGCCCATGTTCAGCAGTGGACGTCCTATGGCTGATGATGATGATTCTCGATTCGAATACGTAGCCGAATGTTGTTCATACTACGGCCTCTGTTCATTGGGTTGCTAATAAATCTATTTACCTTGAATGCAATCAACACATATTTACGTAGAAACAGTCTAACTCTAGTTTCGGAAATAGCCAGTCGAGTCGTTGGAACTTTTGGGATTGCGTTTCTTCAGAGTTCAGACTTTGTGTTATTTTGTCTGCTTCTGTTTTTAGGCGGTTAAAAAGTGTGTAATTGTACTTAGTAAAAGTTTGTACAAAACTCTATTTTTTTAGTGTTTAAGTAAATTCGTTAAGCAGTTTTGTTGTAAAAATCAGCGGATGCTGACCGATG
The DNA here is from genome assembly GCA_036417725.1 of Clanis bilineata. Classification (NCBI taxonomy): domain Eukaryota; kingdom Metazoa; phylum Arthropoda; class Insecta; order Lepidoptera; family Sphingidae; genus Clanis; species Clanis bilineata. Next base: position 2,344,346 of record CM071163.1, on the reverse strand, counting down.
CAGTTTTCACCGAATATTTAGAAGCTTTGTTGAAACACGATGTGGATCCAGGTAAGTGATTATTTCTCTAAGGACTGATTTTTCAATAGCTCGATAACTTTATTTTGAGGTATCATTTCGGTGCTTGTACTTCTGAATGAATAGGTAAAGATTCAACTTCCATACCCGCAGTAATTCACCTTCGTTCTGATGTGGAGGGCGAGCGAATTCAATTCGGGATACATGTGTACTTTTAATGTGGAATTTGTGCCCGATATGGCGATAGGCTCGCCCTCTATCACATCTGGGACGGAACTAAGCTCGGCGAAATGTGGGTGTCTAGTTCGCTAGTGCGTCTCTGCCTACCCTTTCGGGGATACAGGCGTGAGCTTATATGTACTTTTACATACATACATACAGGTCTATCTGGAATTTTTTGAGGGAGGCTTATGTAATAATAATAATAAATACACCCAACAATCCCACACTTAGTCCTGACCCCCACACTAGGTACAACCTGTATCATGGGTGTCAGAGACTATGAGAGACGCGCGGTCTCATAACACCCAGACTTGAAACAAATATCTGTGGGCCACACAAACATTTGTCTCAATGCGGGAATCGAACCCGCAGCCTCTCGCTTCACAGCCGGGTACTCGCCCTCTGCGCTACGGAGGCAGTCCAGTCCAGCAGTGGACTTCCTGTGGCTTATAATATCCTGTGCTTTAAAAAAAATCGAACCAATGCCGCCGTTTCTCAGACTATGTGTAATAAAAACTATTGAAGTAGTAATAAAAACTAATAAATATGTATACTTTGTATGCGTGTGTTGTGTAATTATTGCGTATTGTAATGTGGCTTCGTCGTTGGCTATTTCCGCTGTGACGCCTTCCGGATCAATGATATTCTTTGGTCCTTCGAGCCAGATGTACCTAGTAAATAAAAAATCAGCAATGTGTTAGCAGTTGTATTTCGGCCTTTAAAGCTAGTAACTACTTCCCGTTGGTTCTGTCGCATCCTTGGTCTACTGGCAGCATATATGGCTCATAGATCAAGAGTCCGATCTTGGGTTCGATTCCCAGATTTGGAAAAGCGATTGTTCTAATTTGATTTGCTCGGGACTGCACCCTCCAGATTGACGTCAGGCAGGCAGCCGCTCGTTATACTAAGCCAAATCCTTTCTGCAGCATGCTTCAAAAAGTGTTGAGCCGACCTTCCATTGCCAGATAAGGGCAGGTTGAAAGATAATAATATCCATATAATATTACTGTACCAGTGCTGGACACGGGCCTCCTCTACTAATGACAGGGATAAGGCCTTAGTCTACCACGCTGGCGTAATGTGGGTTGGTAGACTTCACATAGGTACCTTCAAAATTCATGTGGAAAAAATCTCGGGTATGCAGGTTTCTTCACGATATTTTTCTCCACCGTTATAGCAAGAAGGTTGAAAGAATTTGAGAAAAAATAAATACTCACAAAGAGACCCCGTTCGATTCCCAAGAATATTAGTTGGTAACACGTTTAATGTAGACATTCCTGGAACCGGCACCGTCGCGAGTCGTGAGTGCTTCCACTCTGCTCCGAACACACGTCTGATTGCTCCAATTTTGCTTGTACTATCGGATGGATCTTGATTGCACGAGTATCGACTGCAAAGGTACTATTTCTGTACGGTTTATGTAATCATCGTCTCAATGATCTAAATGCACACGCATTATAAAAACTGGTCCTGGGATAAATCCCAGGTAGAGCACAATATGCGAGCGTTATGCAGGCAGCCGAAGAAAAAAATTTAATTTGTTCTGCAACATGCTTGAAAAGTGTTTGTTGGTTTATGATAAGGAAAGCATCTACATATTTCCAAACTATAGGTATGGCGCTGTTCAAGTAACGTAACATAACATAAGCTCACGCCTGTATCCCCGAAGAGGTAGGCAGAGGCGCACTAGCGAACTAGGACACCCACATTTCGCCGAGCTTAGTTCCGTCCCAGATGTGATAGAGGGCGAGCCTATCGCCATATCGGGCACAAATTCCAGACTCCGGGCTGATATGGAAAAATCCAATATCACTTTGCCCAACCCGGGGATCGAACCCGAGACCTCAGAACCGTAGTCGTACCGAAATACCACCACGCCACCGAGGCAGTCAAGTATTTAGCACATTTTTACAATTATTAACCCCACCCTCCCCTTCGGCAACAAAAGTAAGCAAAGCTCTTACCAATAGTAACGTACATATTGACACATGAATTTTTCAATGTTTTCTGGTATAATAATGATAAAGTAAAAATACTGCTGTCGTAATTACCATCCAGAGCCCCCCCTCACCCCCATGTCATGTTGACAGCCTCTGTGGCGCAGCGGGCGAGCAGCCGGCTGTAAAGCGAGAGGCCGCGGGTTGCATCCCCGCACCGAGACAAATATTTATGCGGCCCACAGATATCTGTTTCGGGTCTGGGTGTTGTGAGACCGACAGTCTCGTAACTCCTGATACCCACGATACAAGTCTCGATCTTAGTGCGAGGTCAGAACTATGTATGTAACTGTTGGGTGTTATTTATTTATCAAAAACAAGGAAAGACTAAGAAATGTATGACTGCCTCGGTGTCGTAGTTGTATTGCATACGCGGTACGACTACCTCATGAGGGCTGGGCTTCGATCCCCGGGTCGGGTAATATGATAATGGGTTTTTCTAGCACTGTCAATCCGAAGTCTGGAATTTGTGCCCGAAATGAGAGTGTTCTAGATCTCTGGATCCCCTCTGCCTGACTTTTTGGGGATACAGGCGTGAGCTTATATTATGTATAAATCGTGATAATCATTAATAAGTCATGAGAGACTTCACGACATGATAACTGCACAAGACGCCGATCAGACGATAAAAGCGTATAATTAGTACACTGTCAATCAATTACAATGTTCTAGGAAATGTCTAGATGCAATGTACCTTAATAGTGATGGGATAAGTTACCCGATCGAAGAGTCGAGTATCCGCCAAATATTCAATGTCTTGGACAGGGGGGTGACTCCTAACGCTCGATTCGATTGTGATTTCGATTTGGTTTCATTTATTGACTTAAAATTCCACCTAAATCTACTTTTAAAGTGTGCTAATGTTGCATAATATTCGAGAACTTGTCATTTGGTAATTTTTAACGTGACATTAATGCACTTTTTAACTCGATTTCGATGGAATTTTAAGTCAATAAGTGAAACCGAATCGAATTCAAGTTCAAATCGAGCGTCCTGACGCTGAGGAGTCACCCCCCTGATTGCAGCGTGAAGCTATCCGCATTGAACGCTCAGACGTTATGGATCTTAAAACCAATACAATTAAGCTATGCCCAGCGTGTTCTACCGTCTGTATCACGGTAAATGCTCCGGAGAATTAGTTATCATCATTCCATATTCTCCCTGCCTGACTGCCTCGGTGGCGTGATGGTATTTCGGTACGACTACGGTTCTGAAGTCTTGGGTTCGATCCCTGGGTCGGGCAAAGTGATATTGGATTTTTCCATATCAGTCCGGAGTCTGGAATTTGTGCCTGATATGGCGATAGGCTCGCCCCCTATCACATCTGGGACGGAACTAAGCTCGGCGAAATGTGGGTGTATTAGTTCGCTAGTGCGCCTCTGCCTACCCCTTCGGGGATACAGGCGTGAGCTTATTATATGTTATCTTCTCCCTATAAGAACAGGAGGCTAATTCTTGACACTGGATTCGAATTTGACTTCGATTCGATTTCTTTTAGTAACTTAAAATGCTACTAAAATAGAGTTACGAAGTGCAACAAAGAATGCAACATTAGCGCACTTTGTATCTCGATTTCGGTGGATTTTTAAATCAAATGAAACCGAATCTAAGTCAAATTCGGCCTTGGTTTCTTACAACGACGCGACGATTCGAACCAAGAAGAAAATACTCTCTATTCATGATAACCTTATCGTAATAATCGTCTGCAGCTGAGGCGCATCACTATTCACTTTTTATCATTCACGTATCGTCGTTGCACAATCTTGGGTGTCGTCGTGCAATAATATTATTGTAATTAGATGCCTTTAGTTCGCTGATAAGTACGCGTTTCTGTGACGATGACTCATTGTGGTAGCGTTGCGTCGGGAGGGAGGGAGAAAGCAACTTTTTTTCTACCTTTTTTTTATAGCAGAGACTGGTAAACGAACAGATGGGTGGATGGATGGTGAAGGGATGGATGGGAACAGAACACCTGATGGTAAGTGATCTCCACCGTCCATAGACACCCAAGACACAATAAGAATCATGGGTGCGTTGCCAACCTAAAAAGAGGAAATGGGAGGGAAAAGGTATTGGAAAAGAGAGGTGGGTAATGGGCCACCGGAAATCTTACTCACCGAACGAAACGCGACAGCAAGCTGCCAACTTTACGTCGGTTTTCTGTGAGACAGTGGTATCCAACCGGTCGAAGGTCGGTCTACCTGCCCTTATCCCATCTTAATCTGGGGCCGGCGCAACACACTTTCAAGCATGTTACAGAAAGGATTTGACTTAGGTTTTACGACCGGCTGCCTGCCTGACGTCAACCCCCTCTTGTTAATCTTTTGTTTGTGTATGAGACACAGTTAAAGTTTATATGCAGAAGTGTGTATAAAGCAATTTTTCTATGAATTTCATCCTTACCACCTGGATGAATGGCGTTCCTCAACAGTGCGTTTTACAAGGAACTTTCTTTCGCGTGCAACGTGCTTGAGGAACCAGCTTTCGGCGGCTGTGTTTCCTGACCGTTACGAGTTAGGGACCTTCAAGAAAAGAGCCTATATCTACCTCAAAGGTCGGCAACGCATCCATGATTCCCCTGGTATTGTGGATGTTTATGGGCGGCGGTGATCACTTAACATCAGGTGACCCACTTACTCGATTGCCCCCTCTTCTATAAAAAAAAAAATTATGGTCGAATATGTATCTGAGAAAGAAAAAATTTTTTTTTAAAGAAAATATTTAATTTGTATTTGAATAATATTATATGGATTAATTGGAGTGGAGGTATATACTTAGAGGGTCTAAACACCTCTATTGAGCCCACGCTAAGGGTCGACAACATTGTATTGATTGAACAAACGCTTTGATATTAAGTATCAAAGTGATAAAGTATAAAGACCCAAATTCCAGGAATAAACACAGACGTCTATCAGTTTTCTGGAATAGTTCCAGGATTTATGAGCATGTATTGTTTGTGCCAGTTGGGGGCCTCTGATGACGAGACCAAGCAGTATTCCCAAGCTTTGACGTCACATATTACGTAAAATTAAGTATAATCATCGTGGATAACAATGTTTAGTTGATCCTAGTCCGTGATTAAGGATGGCGATTTATTGTAACTGCCTTTAAAAATAGATTATCCGCCGAATGCTCATACACTTGGTCGTCTTATGTCGTTTATCTTAGGCTGTCGTATCTGTCAAAATTGTTTGGCGAAAATCAATGTAAGAAGCCGTTAAAGTTGAGTACCGTTTGACCATTCGGGCGTTAAATTTAAACCTGCCTATACTTTCGGAGAAACAGAGGAGTTACCACCACTTCTCATAGCAGTATTATTATAATGTTACTTTGCTTTTTGAAGTGAAAACTTCTTTATCATCGTTGTGATTTGAAAGTCGATGAAACGAAAAAGCGACAGTAAAAAGTGCGCGCATGCGTTGTACAAAGCTTGGGAAAAGACATCACACAACCGTGGTGTTTTGTATACGTGTACGTATTATACGTTTTTAGAGTCTATTCATCATTTTTATAATAAATCAATATAATATGTACGAATGAAATATACGAATAAAATGTAAAGTAATTACCAAACTTTGTATCACTATGATCATTACTAAAACCTACAATTATCCTCTTCCCGAAATTTTACATTCGTCTCATTATCTTGAAGCCAACATTTTTGAAGGTTTCACTTCTACCACGTGTAAATTGCACACATTTTTATTGGACGGGAATCGGTACAAGTATTATTATAATAATACTGCTATAAGTCGTAGTGGTCACCCCCCTAAGCGTGTTTGTGTTTTATAAATTCCGTGCCAAGTAAATACCGTTAGCGAAATCTGTTCCTCGTTAGGCCTCTGTCTACCCATTCGAGATAAGTGCAACGATATGTCAAAGCCATTTCCTAGGAATCTGATCCATCTGTATGCGGTCTCCGTGACTTTTCATCTCTGTAATTGGATTATATCTCATTCGAGGCACGTATTTTATAAATTGAATTTCTCAAAACCTTTGAAAGAAGCCACAATGGCCCCTTTTATCTCTAGTCTATGTGGGTGAGTTGGTGGCCCTGTTTGTGCCAGACGCTTTTATAAAGGCTTCTTTTAAAAGTTATTAAAAGAATAATACTACCGTCTAATTACGTAGTGGTTTAATGAGAAGGATTAAGCCTTAGACCACCATGGTTTACTGATGATAGACTTCACATACCTTTGAAATTCTTGTCTCGAGACAACATATCTTAACTTTTTTTATGTATGTTACGCGATATCTCCGCCAAATGTGGACCGATTTTCAAAATTCTTTTTGTGTTCGATAGAACTCATTTCAAGGGTGGTCCCATATAAATTTAGTCACGATGAGATTTGAAGTCGGGCTGTTAAACTTATGATTATCTATGGTCCATTGGTACGAGCAGGTGACAGCGTAAATAGTTGTTTTGCGTATACGTTTTTATGTTATGTCATCGATATATTATTTACCTAGATGCACAGTTGACGCTCGGAAAATGGGACAGCAAAGGAGTGCTTAAGCACTCGTTTTACATACAGTCCGACGCCGATGGAATTCTAAATTTCAAAATTCAAATTTAAGAACGCTTGCTCATTTCGTTTAAAAAGCTACTTTATTACACGTGCATAGGGTTATATTTGTGTTGATTTAATTAGAACTTGTGGTGTGGTCTTTTTCTTTGTTTTATTCTTGAGACCACTTTTTAGGAGGATATTTGCAAAGAACTGTGCATCTAGGGTATATTATATTGATGTCTTATGTTTCCAGTAAAACTAGCGCAGGAGACGTTATACGAGGCTTAATAGTTAATCTTATTTCTTTTATCGCTAGTAAATTCAAAGAAAAATAAGGTAAAAATTACAATGTCAAGAATCAACGATGCAGAAAACTGGGAAGTATTCTCGTTCGTTTACTTTTAAAAGATTTTTAACTTTGAATAAAAATGAAAACTGAACCGTGCGTACTCCGAAACAATGCGCTTTTGTACAGAATACTCCGGGTTAGAAAGTTCTTTTATAATCTTTTTTACCGTCTTCCACGGCTCTATTTGGGTAACTCCATTATATTTTAATTAAAACCTTGGGATTTACTGAATACGCCGCGCTGCTGAGAATCTTGTATACGTTTTAATACAAGGCTTAGAGTTCGAGATTCGAAACTTCACATTTTTTTTGTAATACGTTACTTAATATCAGATATTGGAAGGATATTGAAACTTATTTCAAACTTCTTTCTTGTTATGGTTAGGTCATGTCAGTGTTATCCAATTAATAAAGTAACAACAAATTTAACCTACCCTGGAAATCACGGACGTAGAAAAAGGATGGACGGAGCACTAGGAATATTGAACAGTTTACTTCCGGTTCTCTCGAGGTGCTTGCGGCATGACTTGATGGTTGGTTGAGACCGGTATGGGGGTATCCCTGTATCTGCATCGGTCATCCGCCTGTCTTGTCGCAAGCCCCTCGATTTGCTTCTTCCCTTTTCGGATTCGGAGTGTGAAGAAGCATAAATAGGCCGGCATGATTCTGACGACCACTTATAAATCCAATTGTTCGTCAGTGGTCGCTAGTTTTTTTGGACTGCACTACGCTTACCATCAGGTGCAGTGTAGCCACTTTGCCGTGCCCGGATAAAAAAAGAAAAAAAAAAGAAAATTGAAGCAGGATTTTCGGCCCATTCGATCTATCGACACGTAATGGCGTATGTGCGTAGGGCACTTTTGTACAGGGCGTTTGTGTGGGCTTCTCTGTGGCGTCCGTTTAACTATAGGCGAGATGGTGTCCTTCTTTTTCTTTACGTCCATGCTGGAAAGTTAATTAAAGTTAATTATTATTTACCAGCATTAGTTATCATTTTCGTCCGCTTGAAAGTGCCTTGTAGTTCAAACAATGAAGTTCATGCATTTCTTAATTGTGGTGTCCCAGTTGATGAAACGCGTCCAGCATTTTTTATCCATTTTCAATTCAGGTCGCCCATTTATCTAGCTTCAAAGCCGAGATTTTTTTGAGGGCAACCGCAGTATTAAGTTTTTCATGCTTATAGACATTGCCTCGGTGGCGTGGTGGTATTTCGGTACGACTACGGTTCTGAGGTCTCGGGTTCGATCCCCGGGTCGGGCAAAGTGATATTGTTTTTTTTCATATCAGCCCGGAGTCTGGAATTTGTACCCGATATGGCGATAGGCTCGCCCCCTATCACATCTGGGACGGAACTAGGCTCGGCGAAATGTCTGTGTTCTAGTTCGCTAGTGCGCCTCTGCCTACCCCTTCGGGGATTCAGGCGTGAGCTTATGTTATGTGTGTTAAATTGTTCAATAATCCATCATCAATCAATAAAGAACATTTATTTTTCTATGCTTAGAGATTATATCAGTCTGATTGAACGCTCAGCGTTCTCTGTGAAATGAAGGATAGAAATAAGCTCGGGCACATTTGGGTACTTTAAGTTTTTAAGTCTCCAGGGAGCTGACTCTTAACACTTGATCGAAAATCGATATAAAGTACGTTATAAAGTACGCTAATGTTGCATTGGATTCGAGAACTTGTCATTTGGTAATTTTTAACGCGGCATTAGCGCACTTTATAACTCTATTTCGGTGGAATTTGAAGTCACTAAATTAATCGCTGTGAAACGAGAGGCCGCGGGTTCGATTCCCGCATTGAGACAAATGTTTGTGTGGCCCACAGATATTTTTTTCAAGTCTGGGTGTTGTGAGACCGCGCGTCTCTCATAGTCTCTGATAACCACGATACAGGTTATACCTAGTGTGGGATCAGAACTAGGTGTGTGACTGTTGGGTGTATTTATTATTTTATTAATTCGAATCTAGTGTCAAGAGTCATGGGGCAGTTCACCTGCCTACCTCTTCTGGAGTACAGGCGTGAGCTTATTTATGATTACTATCTCACTCCGAAGTCCGGACACAACTCGCCTGAATTGGGTTTTGCGTGTATTTTCGACGGACTTCCAAAAAGGAGAAGGTCCTCAATTCGTCTGTTTTTTTTTTTATGTATGTTACGCGATATCTCCGCCAAATGTGGACCGATTTTAAAAATTCTTTTTGTGTTCGATAGAGCTTCTTTCAAGGGTGGTCCCAATTGGTCACGATCGGATTTGAAGTCGGTCTGTTAAGTTTTTAAACTTGTGATTATGTATCAACAAATCTAAATCCGGATTTCGTACAAAGCAAACAAAATATACAAAACGATGTGACGAGGTTTCCCGAAACACCATGATATATGGGAAACAGACGCATTATGGCGACTGGCCGGAGAGTGGACACTCAGTACGTACTCGACTATTATCCCCGTCTGTGTTGAACTTGGGACTATTGTGAAGTGAAGTTTCGTAGTTACTAAATAATCACAAGTTTAAAAACTTAACTGACCGACTTCCAATTTACCGATCGGGACCAAATTTATATGGGACCACCCTTGAAATAAGCTCTAACACAAAAAGAATTTTGAAAATCGGTCCACATTCAATTCAATTCAATTTTATTGCTCTCCATAATTGTTTACAATGGTGTTAAAAACTAATTACAGTACATAATTATGGACCCTGTTGGGCACGGCAAAAATAGTGAGAGAGGGAGAAACATAATATACATATATTTGTTTATTATTATTTAACATTTGGCGGAGAGATCGAGTAACATACATAAAAAACTGACGAATTGAGGACCTCCTCCTTTTTGGAACTCGGCCGATTAATTACTAAGACCTTTAGGCAGAGATCTATAGAGCGAACTTCGACTAATTCTGGGTCAAAGAAACGGAGTCAGTGAGGATATGGATTTTTTAATCAAACTTCGACTAAGTCCGATTCATTTTTTTACAAGAAAAACAGACTGACAGACAGACTAAAAGATTTTCTTCTAAAAATGACTCGTTGTTAAATAAGAGACGACCTCAATATTAATGAATTGATCAACATACAAAACGCAGTTAAATTACTGATATGATGAATTATTTCGATTTAGCAACCCCTTTTTTTAATGGGCATTTATATACACCCTGACCATATTTTTAGGATTTCAAGATTGTCAGAATCCTTTAAAGTTTACCATTTTAAATTCTATAAAACCCTTATAAACTTGCTTATATCGTGGATATAATTTATTTTGGCAGATAGTTGAATAGCAAAAGTTTCTCTAAATGTTGCACAAGAGCTTTTAGATTAAAACATTTCCAAGTCTCCGAGGACCACTTTGTTAAAAGAAAATTACACAATATCTTGGGCCGTGGCTGTTTCTTAAATGCCATTTAGGTACTTTAATTTTCTGAATTGTTGTGAAATTAACTAGAAAACTGGCTGAAAATACGTCTATCTTAAGTCTAAAAGCATTATTTATGAAGATACGTAGGGCTTTACTTATAAAAACATTTTCGCTTATCTTTTCGGTAAGAATAGCCTGTCACTTTTTTCCTTACGTTACATTGTTTGAAAATGAAAGGGACAACCTATGGTTAAAGATAAGCAGCGCTTAAATATTTTTATAAGTAAGGGGCGTAGTGAAGGGCGTAGTGGTAATGGTGTATGCTCCATATAATACTATTCGTAAAGGCTGACAAAGTTGCCGATAAGTAATTATTATCATGAATAAAGTCGTCCGGCATGCGGCCGGTCGTAAAAACTAAGCCGAATCCTTGCAATATGTAACATAAGCTCACGCCTGTATCTCCGAAGGGGTAGGCAGAGGCGCACTAGCGAACTAAAACACCCACATTTCGCCGAGCTTAGTTCCGTCCCAGATGTGATAGGGGGCGAGCCTATCGCCATATCGGGCACAAATTCCAGACTCCGGGCTGATATGGAAAAATTCAATATCACTTTGCCCGACCCGGGGATTGAACCCGAGACCTCAGAACCGTAGTCGTACCGAAATACTACCACGACACCGAGGCAGTTATATATTTAAAATATAAAGTGTATTGTTATATGTTTAAAATATAAAGTGTATTGCGCCGACCGAACCTACATTTGAGTGGGAAAAAGACAGATTGAAAGAAAGTAGGTAAGTAGAGGTAATTAAAAGAGAAAAAATACCATTGGTTTCTCTTTTAGACCGACTTCAAAAAAGAAGGTCCTCAATTCGTCTGTTTTTTATGTATGTAAAGAACTTCCTAAATGGGGTTTTATTCATTGTTATATTCTGTTTATTGTTTCACAATCATTTAAAATTGTAGTGGCACATAATATCGTTATCGAAGTTTTTAAAATATTTTCCTGTACGCGTATCATAATTAAAACGCGAGTACACCAAAGGTATTTATCAAAATATATGCTGAATGGATTGAAATAATTAATTAAAAAGCAGTGCTCGGCGTTAACGTCTTACTCGTAGTAACTTTGCAAGATTTATCTGTACTTGCGTCCTTGTGAGTTGTGACGTTGGTCAAAGAAAATTTCTTTACTTCACATAACATAACATAAGCTCATGCCTGTATCGCCGAAGGGGTAGGCAGAGGCGCACTAGCGAACTAGAGCACCCACATTTTGCCGTGCTTAGGTCCGTCCCAGATGTGATAGGGGGCGAGCCTATCGCCATATAGGGCACAAATTCCAGACTCCGGGCTGATATGGAAAAATCCAATATCACTTTGCCCGACCCGGTGATCGAACCCGAGACCTCAGAACCGTAGTCGTATCAAAATACCACCTCGCCACCGAAGCAGTTCTTTACTTCAATTTCTGAATTTAGAGTGCAATCCCATATTCCTTAATTGTTTCGAATGAATTAAGCTAATTCAGATTTCACCTGTAGGGTAACTCTTGGCACTCGATTTTCGATGTATACTCCCCATATTAACCTCTTCCAAGTAAAGTGGATCACACAGAGAATCTTAGCGTAATAGGTCAGAAAAGGCTAAAACCGTACTACCAACCAACTAACCCTGAACGTCCATCCCCGCTCTAATAAAAATAAAACGATCCAGGTCAGTAAGCAAAAAAAGAGTTTATAACGGTTGGAAGCGTGCCTATGTATAGCCAAGTCCCCTGATGCGACGGCTGGGTGCCCATCACGCACCCACTCATCCTATATCGATTGGCTTTATCTCTGCCAAGCCTTGTGTGGAAATTTGCTAGTTTTAGATAATATTCCTCACCTAATGGCCGGCTTGACGGTCTCTGTCAGAAATACATAAAAACCCAGTGGTAGTAAAAGTTTTTCGATCATCTTTACACGTTCAAGTTTTATTGTCAGTTTGTGTTGAACAGATTGAGTGTCGATTGTATTGATGGACCGTTTCACTCCATTAAGGGGATTGCTTGTGTAAATGTTCCAGATTTTATTAGTTTCGCGTCCTCACGTAAATAGATTCTTTGTTTATGATTTATTCATAGTCTACCGTCTATTCCGATTATTGTAATTTCACTAAACGGTCATGTAAAATGTATGTGTGTGTGCATACATTTTTGTTTTTGTCGCTTGAATAGCCTGTCGTGGACTCAATTCGATTGACGAATTTATCATTCAATCGGTCTGATTGCTTCTAATGGGTATGTCAATAGATTTGATCTTGTTACTTAAAATTGTGCAGTGACATTGAAATGTGTGAATGTTTGGACTTGATTATAGCATAGCAACAAACATATAATTTTTAGCATAACAAAAGTAACGCACACGATATATAAATTCAACATCATCATCATCATTAGTCATAGGACGTTCCAACAGGTCGATCTGGAAATCTTTGGGAGATGCCTATGTTCAGCAGTGGACGTCCTATGGCTGATGATAATATTAATTACTTTGATATAATTGTGAATTTCGACATTAGGTTTCCCTTTTTGGTTAAATTCGCGTTATGTTTTGAATTCAGCTTCTATTACTTCACATTTACAAAGGACTCTAAAAGATCATCATGCATTTCATTTGAAATTCGAATTGTGTCCAAGTAATCGAATTTATTTCTTCAATATGTGTACTAACTAATTATCAATAAATCTTGAACGTGTAACTACGCCTTTACCACTTCTAAAGACATATCAGTAAAGTTTTCAGATGGTTATAAGTGTCAATCGTAGAATATGCTATTGCTTGCTCGTTGTATTAGTGTTAGTGCTCGCCTACATGTTCATAGACTTAAAGAGAGCGTGGTATAAACTGATCCTGCACTTGTTCTATTTCGTGTGCGACATGCTCAAGTTACTGATGAAGCTCGTAGAATTGTATTGAAGATGGATTGACGTGTTGTGGTAAGTTTTAATGCTAGTGTTCGAAATTCAACCGGAATCATTATTGGTTTTGAGGAAAATGTGTGTGAATTTACATTTTTTTTTCTTAAATACATACATACAAAAATCACGCCTGTATCCCATATGGGTAGGCAGAGACTATGGATTTCCACTTCGCCCGATTCTGACTCACTACTTTCGCTTCATCTACTTTCATCAATCTCTTCATACATTCGCGTCGGTTAAGGGTACTTTTTTAGGTCTTTAATAATCGTAGTTTTGCCCATTATGCTAAGAAACTATAAACGATGTGACTGATTTGACCCAAGCTTCAAACGCCCGTTATATAGATGTGTTAGAATAAAAGCGAAGATATAAGCCTGTGAATAAACTGTGAAGCGCTAGGACGCGAATTTGATTCCTTTTTAACCCGTTTGCTCGAATTTTATGTCAATAAATGAAACCGAATCGAAGTCAATTTGACACTCGGTCAAGAGTCAGGCGGCTGTTTGAGACACTGGTCTCACAAAACGAATCGTACCGTGATATATTTACTTATGACTGACTTACATACTTGACTGTGACCGTGTCTTACTAAAGGTGTGTCCAGATTTGTGACATTTCATTGTTGACACCGTGACCGTGTCAACAATGCGTATTTGGAACTTAGTAACGATAATGACGATAAATGCCACGATCAATTGTTACGATACGGGCAATCATCGAATTATAGACGAAGGATGGACGGTGATATAGTATCCACTTAAAATAAACAAATAATGTTTTTTACGGGTTTGGGTGTTGTGGCAGAGGACTATGTATGTGACTGTTGGTTGTTATTTATTTATCGTCACACGGAGACGTCCGCAGGACCACAATTGCATTTATGTTATGCGTACAAATCTTCTTGTCGACTTCTTGCTACTCGGTCAGTACGGGCATGTGAATAATGGATTGTGTCGTATTGTTCAGCTCCAGCACCGTGCACCCACTTGCATATATGAACAGCAACGCGCTTCAGCGGGTGAAGCGATTTTTTATCATCGATAACTACCATTTATTCACAAAAGTCAATAGGTCAGACATTTAGGTCGGGTCTGAAATATCACCAGATGGTTAAATTTGCATATTATTAGAAAATAAATGTTTTTATCAATTTGAAATCTACTTTTATAAGACTAAAAATAAATTACGTAAAATTTAAATGCCGCGACTTAAAAAGCTCATCTTCCTCGTCTGCTATTTAGCCGACCTTCGAATTACTTTTTTGGGAATATAAACAGTATTATGTGAATCAGATTGCTTCAAACACTTACCCAACAATATGTATCAGCTCTCGTACTGTATTACGCTTGCCGCTTGACAAATGCTATGGTCACAGAAATAATGAAACGTGTTACGTGTCACGTGTCCGCTTTGTGTGTGCGCCGTGTGCGAGCAATCCGGTCTCGGAGAGCGTTGGCCTGTTCGCCCGCTCCTCAGCTCCGCCTGTCCCCGCCGGCCGCCATGCTAGCGCCCCGCACCGCCGCACCGCACCCCGTGTCCGTGTCATTCGGTCGCGCAGCGGCGTGCCGTCCAGACAGTGAAGTGTTTTTTGCCGTATCCATTAACTGTTGGTTTAGCTATTCAAAATGCAATGGACTCCAGATACTGTTTTGGAGTTTATTGAATTATACCGGATTAAAGATATATTATGGAACCCAAGGAATAAACAGTACTATAACAAAAGATTGAAACTAGATGCCTGGATCGAAATTTCCCAACAAATGAGTTGCGATGTGTCTGTAGCGGATTTGAAGAGAAAAATTGACAGTGTACTGGGTCAAATGAGGCGAGAGAAGTCGAAAATGAGAAAGGCTCGTAGTCAAGGTAAAATATTGAATTTTCATTACTTATTTAACTTATACTTACAGCTCTTGCTACGGATTTATTACTCAACGTTCACTTGTGCGAACAAAATATTTTAGTGACGCGCCGAGCTGCGAGCATTCCACGCCGCGCCGCCTCGACTAAAGTCCGTTACTTGTGTGTCCCTGTCCATGTACATACGTACATAGTTGTGTGCGTTGATACGCAGCACCGCGCCGCGCCGCACCGTGGCACGTTCTAATTTTAGGGCTGCCGCGTACTTTTGTACGGACCGGTTCTTGAGTCCTCAGTAAAGCGGAGGACTTTTTTTGTATCTATATTCTTTTTGTCACTTTGCATTATTCAATAAATTGTGACTTGTCAGCGATCTATTTTGGCGCACAAAAAGCACCCCGAGGACTGTCCGACGCTATGTTATAATAATTCAACTTATATTGTAGGGCAAGAGTTCGTATCATCCTGGTACGCGTACGATCATCTCAAATTTCTCCTCAAAAGAAGATCTCGTATAAACACGGTAAGGTATTTCCATATATGTAAACAAGAATTCAGGTCGATCTGGAAATCTTTGGGGAGGCCTATGTCGTCCAGCAGTGTACGTCCTGTGGCTGATGATGATGAATCAAGAATTCGATATGTAGCGATCTTACCAATAAAGTATGGCATAGGAACGCAGTGACATCTACATACACTGTACGTACCGTGACAACTAAATGTCATTTAGTATTCATTTATACCCGGTTCCAATAAACAATCTCAGTTTGAATGTGCAGATAGATACAAAAATTAGATAAGAACACAGTTTGAACATGATTTCGTCAAATCACTTGATTTGATTGGTTCATAATCGCGATCTATCTGCACTCTAAACTCTACACTCTATTTAATGATACCGGCCTTTAGTATACTGTATACTGAACTGTAGCAGCGATAGTTGCGTGACGCTTCCGTATCCCGCCTCCGAACACCAACCGGTCAACCGCTGCATTGGAGGGCCGCGGCGGATAAGCATACGCTACACATACAACACTCGCTTGACGTGAATGATTAAACATCTTTTGTCCACATTTAGCTGAGGTATCGTATATTATATTGATGGAGGTATCGCTTAATATACATAAAAAGGAAGGCGCTCCCCTGATGACGACCTGTGAAAAGAATAAAGTTACATATGATAATTAATCGAAATTACTTTAATTGATCTGTATATTTAACTAGTAAAACATATTTTTTAAGTTATGTCATAACTTAACTTGTTATGTCATAACTTTACTTGTTATGTCATAAGTTATGTCAATTTAAAGCTCAGAAAAATAAAAAAAGCAATTTCGATTCATTATCATATATGTAACTTTATTATTTTCATAGGTCGATAAGCTATTTTTAAAGTCTGTCGATTAAATAAAATGTTGTTTTTCAGGATGAGTCTCAACAGGATGCAAAATCTGAGAACTCATCTACCTCGATTGAAATATCTGATAATGAACAATCAAATGAAGAAACACAAGATGTAGAAGATCCGATTGATATCTACGCAGAGGAACAACCGACTGTAGAACAAAATACTCCCATCTCTCAAAATAAAGTTTCCAAAACAATATTCAAACCACCGCCAACTAAGAGGATCAAAGTTAATGACTCTGATAACAGAATGATGAATACTGTTTTCGAAATGATTCCTTCGACACCTGTTGCAACCGAGGAAGTTCCAGTCAGTGCATTTGCTCCTTCAAACTCAGATGATTGTCAAATGTATGCTAATTTCATTGCCAGCAAGTTACGAACATATTCACAGCGTACGAAGAACTCGTTACAGCACGAAATAAGCAATTTACTTTTTCAAGCTGATAACGGTTATTTTGAGTACTATCAGCAACAAAGTTCTACGCCTGTACAATCTCCGTCTGCATCGCCAACTGAAACTAAGTACTCTACGACTCAAAATACATCTAATTACGCTGACTCATCAGCTTCTTCATCGAAGAGGGTGAACAGGTTGTCACGCAAGTGACATTCATTGATTAATTTTAATTTCTGACAACACAAACATGCACAATTATTGTTGTGCATTTGATAACTCCAGTGTTTTAATAATAAAAATACTACTTTTATAAATTATTTTATTTAGTTCGCACCTCACGCTTCGGGAACTATTTTACTTTCTTCGATATTCTAAATATTGCAAAGATTGGAGTCACTCGTTGTCGCTAAAAACTCAATGTAAATGCAAGCCTTTTATATACTGAACTTGCCACCTTCAGCTTCTCTTTGCGCCTATTGAAATCAAATATTCAGAGTCCGTTGGCAACATCGTATATTTGTTTTATTTTCGAGTTTTGGCGGGAATTCTGACGGTGCGGGTGGTCGCTTGTTTTAATGATTTCATATTGTAGTCTAAAGTTGTGCTTGTGGTTAAAATGTGATGTGAATCTAAGCGATAAACATCAACGAAGATGAACAGTATGTGGAAGCTTTGAAATAAGTGATTTTGGACGCTTTTTGTCGGGTGGATGGGTCGACCATGTTCGACTCCTCCGCTGCGAGAAAATCGTCTAAAAAGCATTAAACTGGAAAGAATTGACGCCAAAACTACAGCAGGGCCTTGAAATCGAACACATCCGACTTCAATGCACTTGCGAAAACTTAGATATAGGAAACAAAGTGTAATAAATAATAAAAAGTATATGGCTGAAGGACATTGTATCCATGGCTATGAAGAAGAAAAAAAATGTTTTATTTTCCACTGTTTTCTTGAAATTGTACAAACTGATTCTTTTTTTCTACCATAAGTGTGTTTGTTCAGTTGATAAGTTCAACCCCCTGACTTTTGAAACTCGATTCGATTTCGAATATGATTTGATTTCAGTTAATGATTTCGGTAGAATTCTGTCACTAAATGTAATCGGCCACAGGACTTCCACTGCTGGACATAGGCCTCCCCCAAAGATTTATGATGATGATGATGATGATGATGATGATGATGATGATGATGATGATGATGATGATGATGATGATGATGATGATGATGATGATGATGATGATGATGATGATGATGATGATGATGATGATGATGATGATGATGATGATGATGATGATGATGATGATGATGATGATGATGATGATGATGATGATGATGATGATGATGATGATGATGATGATGATGATGATGATGATGATGATGATGATGATGATGATGATGATGATGATGATGATGATGATGATGATGATGATGATGATGATGATGATGATGATGATGATGATGATGATGATGATGATGATGATGATGATGATGATGATGATGATGATGATGATGATGATGATGATGATGATGATGATGATGATGATGATGATGATGATGATGATGATGATGATGATGATGATGATGATGATGATGATAATGAAATGTAATCGAATCATAGTCGAAATCGAATCGAGTGTCAAAAGTTACCCTACAGTTTTCCACCGTCGTCTCTCTTGCTCTTTATTATGAACTAAGTAGATTAGTAGTTTTAGATGTGGTGGCATGGTTGGTTCGCGGTGCTGTTACGAAGTTCGGCCCCATTTTACAAACCTGGAACTAGGTATTCTATGTTAATGCGCACATAGTAACATTGCATGAGTGAGGTCCGAGAATTGCATAAGCCCGCACGGCGTCTTCTAAAACGTTCAGAGTTCCAGCGGTTACAGAGGTCAGTGCTTGGACAGTTACTAGTAGGAATAGCTGGGGTTCCCGTTCTCGGAAAATTGAAATTATCTCTTCCGGGGAAATCATTTTGTCGTGTAAAATGTGTGTCGAGTTCAAAATAATGCTCAGAATCGAATGCTCCCCTGAATGAGCATCTTAAAGAGACATTTTTTTATTGCAATCCAATGAAACGATCTAGTCCTCTTGTGTCTTGGACAACAGCACAAAACTTGTGATCCAAAAGTTATAACCTTGTGGTCATAAGTCGCTCAGTTTATTTGAAATATACGCGCGCCAGGTCGGCCAGCGTAATGATATTGAGAGAATAAACTTATCTTACGTGATTCTTAACCACAGAATTTTCTAGGGTGTAAATTGTGATAATCGCTCTCGCATTGTAATATGTGGTTGAAGTACTGAAGTTTGAGATCATTTTTTTTTATGGAAACTTGCTTGATAGCCCCTCAATAGTTCGTAATATTAACCGCCGAATGTTCATACATTTAAGGTGGCCTTATATCTTTTAAGGCCGCCTTATCTTGTAAAAATTGTATGGCGAAAATCTATATAAGAAGCCGTTAAAGTTGAGCAGCGTTTGACCATTCGGGCGTTAATCTCTTTGTTGATAACAGTCCAATTTACATCACGTAAAAAACACCTACACAAAATATGTATTTTTTTATCTATTGTCCATTGTTCTACGAGTAGGAGACAGCTAAAGACGCGGCTTTAGATCCCAGAGTGGTCCATAACACACTGTAATCCCTCTTATATGTATAAGTAAAGTGAGGGGTTTGGATCGTTTCGGCATAATTAATGACGTAATCCATCACGTAGGGAGAGAAAAACGGCCCGGATCAAATTCTGCTCGTGTTTCACCGACCGCAGCGCTTTCAAGTAATTGATTAGATAAAGCTGAGGTGGTTTTTATATGTGGAGAGGATGGATGAAAGCAGGCTTACGAAGGCATTTATAATGCGAAGCTTAATGGTAGGATTGAAAAAGAGCTTATATGGATAAATTGACTGCTTCGGTAGCGTAGTTGAACTTCAGTATGACTACAGACCTGAGGTCTCGGGTTCGTTACCCTGTTGGGGCAGAGTGTTTTTATAGTAGAGACTGGCAAACGAGCAGATGGGTCACCTGATGGTAAATGATCTCCACCGCCCATAAACACCCAAGACACAAAAATAATCATGGATGCGTTGCCAACCTAAAAGGAGGAAATGGAAGGGGAGGGAATAAGGGATTGGGAAAGCAAGGGCAAATAGGCCACCGGAAATCTCACTCACCGAACGAAACGCGACAGCAAGCTGCCACTTTACGTCGGTTTTCTTCGGTGAGACAGTGGTATCAAACCGGTCGAGCCTGCCCATTCGTGCTGTAGACGTAAATGTCTACAGCGTGGCTCTTCCACTCAAGAAAACTCTAAACATACCCTTATCGATATACCTCGTACATCAAGTAGAAAGGTATTACTTAAGTTTGTGTGATACTACCCTAAAAGCGTACACTTGTCAACGCGTGATGGATCGCTTAAGATTTATAGCCTTACATTGATGGCGGGTACACACCGGAATGGGCCGAAAACCCTACTTCACTTTCAATGTTCTTAGCGCTCCGTCCATCATTTTTTACGTCCGTTACCTTTAGATATTACATCGTTTATTCGAACACATTTCGTTTATTTATATGCACACACATTCATAGGCTCACGACTGTATCCGCGAAAGGGTAGGTAGAGGCGCACCAACAAACTCGAACAAACATTTCGCCGAGCTTAGTTCAGTTCCAGATATCATAAGGGGCGAGCCTATCATCACACCGTGTATAAATTCCAGACTCCGGGCTGGTACTGAAAAATCCAATATCACTTTGCCCGACCCGGCAATCGAACCAGAGACCTCAGGACGGTAGCCGTACCGAAATACAGTTAGGCCACCATAGAGGCAGTTGTATATTTACTGCCTACCCCTTCTGGGATTTAGGCGTGAGCTTATGTTATCTTATATTTATTACAGTCACTGGCTTACGAGCAGTTGCTTTTCTAGGTTGAAGTACGCACTTAATGTACCCGACGCCTAAAAAGCAGTACTAAAACCACTTTCACTGGACGCCCTACAAATTGATGTCACGTGTGTTTAAAATGATTTTTGTATGAGCACGGCCTTCATAGCGGGCGGGCTTTTATGTAAGGTCTTGAGGTAGCGCACCGTTTTAACGACACCTTTTTATTTAATGTCATTTTGAAAGAAGAAAGAAAGAAAGAAAAGTTTAATGCGGCATCTCATACTAAAACATGATACAAACAATAGCAATTTACTTAAATTATACCTAGATTAGTCTAATACAAAAACCAGTTATTAACAGGTAAACTAAGCAAATTGTACCTAAAGACCAGTTGTGTGTGGCCGCAAAAGGTCCCATCTCAGCTTAAAATGCTGCAACGTAGACGTTGAAGCGCTGGTATTCAGATGGTAACCCCTGGTGGGTCACGAACAGCACTATTTCTCAGATTCTCAATATATTCTGGGTTATAATAATAGGATTTTTGCATTTACTGCCTCGGTGGCGTGGTGGTATTTCGGTACGACTACGGTTCTGAGGTCTCGGGTTCGATCCCCGGGTCGGGCAAAGTGATATTGGATTTTTCCATATCAGCCCGGAGTCTGGAATTTGTGCCCGATATGGCGATAGACTCGCCCCCTATCACATCTGGGACGGAACTAAGCTCGGCGAAATGTGGGTTTTCTAGTTCGCTAGTGCGCCTCTGTCTACCCCTTCGGGGATACAGGCGTGAGCTTATGTTATGTTATGTTATGTACACTGGGTATTTCCACACGATCTTGCAAACATTTAATATTATGAGCAGGCCTTTCGTAGCATTTTAGGGTATTTTATTAAAACTATGATGCTTTACCCGTGAATATCGGCTTGTAATGTTTATCCTAAATACGAAATATTCAGCAAGTTTACAATATTTGACCGAAATTTGTGTATTTAAGGTCAATTCGGAATTGACGAGGCCTGAGTATAAAACCTTTTTGTAAGAGCATGGGCCTTTATAACGGTCGAGAGTTATTTAATGTTTAGGGTAGCGGTCCCGATAATGGGCCCTGATGATAACATTTTATAGTCTAGGCTTTATACGACAAAAGTTTGCATGTGATTAGCCCGAGTATACAGAATGTTCAACACGTAATACCGAAAAGGGATATAAATAATAAGAAAATTTAAAACTGGATCCTTTTCAATTGTCAAAAGTCGCCTCCTTGGTCTAGTGGCAGCATACATAGGCTGTGGACCGGGAGGTCCTCAGTTCGATTCCCAGGTCGGGCAAAGCAGATTTTCTAATTTAATTTGCCCGGGACTGGATACCTCAGAGGGGGTCGACGTCAGGCAGGCAGCCGGTCGTAAAAACTAAGCCAAATCTGCAACATGCTTGAAAAAGTATGTTGCGCCGACCCCATACTAAGGTGTGATAAGGACAGGTAAAAAGAAAAGGTACATTGTAGAAAATGTGATTTTATAAGACCTTATAATAATAATAATAGCCCTGTAATATTACTGTCCCACTGCTGGTCACGGGCCTCCTCTACTAATGAGAGGGGTTAGGCCTTAGTCTACCACGCTTGCCTATTGCGGGTTGGTAGACTTCACATACCTTCGAAATTCGAAAAGGCCTTACAGAATAAAATTTCATAAATATTCCACCATTCATACCATATTCATTATTAAAAGGGTACACCTATAAAGTAGTTTTAACGCGATTAACTTTAATGAAGGTCCATACACACATTTGAATACAAAATTACTCAAATATCCTCTCCTAGTTAGTGGATATATTGAGCGAACCGTGAACAACACTTAGGGCACTTCGGGTAAGTGCTAAGCACTTAAGGGCACTGGGAAACGCTCGCAACTTTTAATACGGACTTTAGAGATGAGCTTGAAGTGAAAAATTGTATAACTATAAGGAGGATATTGTTTCTAGGACGGGAGGAAATTTTATTTATCCTAACTCGAGTATGTAACTCCATTTCTACTACTCTTTCTATTTATCAGTTAGATCTCTTTATTTTATGGGAGTAGTAAAAACTTAACGCACCGACTTCAAAATCGTGACCAAATTTATATGGGACCACATAAGCTCACGCCTGTATCCCCGAAGGGGTAGGCAGAGGCGCACTAGCGAACTAGTTCACCTACGTTCCGCCGAGCTTAGTTCCGTCCCAGATGTGATAGGGGGCGAGCCTATCGCCATATCGGGCACAAATTCTAGACTCCGGGCTGATATGGAAAAATCCAATATCACTTTGCCCGACCCGGGGATCGAACCCGAGACAGCAGAACCGTAGTCGTACCGAAATACCACCACGCCACCGAGGCAGTCGAGGGACCACCCGTGGAATAAGCTCTATTTAACAAAAAAAAACTTGAAAATCGGTCCACATTTGGCGGAGATATCGCGTAACATACATTAAAAAATACAGACGAATTGAGGACCTTCTCCTTTTTGGAAGTCAGTCGATAATAAGCCAATTTAAATCAGTTTTTTTTTGGAGACAGTGAACCTGTTATTTACGTCGAGCCGGTCCATGTGAGGAGATTCTGCTTTCATTATGGCTCTAAAACTGTAGTTAAAAGCTCAAAAATCTGCTGATATTTTAGCTAGTCATTCACACATTCATATAAAAATAATGATGTATGATAATGATTTCTTAGGTTTACGTGAATGTTATTCATTGAAATAAAACTATTTTGTATATTTTGGACAAATGACACCTTAGTCTGACCCGTGACCACGAAGGCTGCAAAGCTTTCGAAACGTCGGGCATAAAAATTAAAACCAAATCGTGATAGAATCCGTAAAAATAGTTTCATTTCAATGATGTATGATTTCAACAGATGGTTCGTAGAGAAACCTATAGGTCGCGGGTGTACTTGTCGAATATTTAAACAGAATTTATTATTCGGGTACTAATTAAGTATGTATTTAAAGACAAGTAAGCCAAGTGGTAGAGCCACGCTGTAGGCAGTAACGTCTATAGCACGAATGGGCCGGCTCGACCGGTTAGATACCACTGTCTCACAGAAAACCGACGTAAAGTGGCAGCTTGCTGTCGCGTTTCGTTCGGTGAGTGAGATTTCCGGTGGCCCATTTCCCCACTCCCTTTCCCAATCCCCTGCCCTCCCCTTCCATTCCCTCCTTTTAGGTAGGTAACGCACCCATGATTCTTTTTGTGTCTTGGGTGTCTTATGGGCGGTGGAGATCACTTACCATCAGGTGACCCATCTGCTCGTTTGTCAATCTCTGCTATAAAAAAAAGTAAGCATTATTCGTTGTACAAATACGGCACATAATAAGCAGCTTGTGTATGTTCGGCTTGTGTACTCGACCAGCGGCCTTCACCTCGCATTACCGAAGAGATTTCGTGTATTTCTGTTGATGTAAGATTGTAATTTAATATTATTTTCGCCTCATATCAATAGCTCAGTTGGGTGTGGTATGGGACTGCCGAAACGAGTGTCGGAGATTCAAGACCAACCCCAAAAAGGAGCATACACCTCTGACTTTTCTGTGTTAAGTGTGTTTTCATTGTGATAAAGTGTAGTACAAGCAAAATTAGAGCAATAAGACATGTGTTCCGAGCAGAGTGGAACCACTCTCGAGTCGCGACGGTGCCGGTTCCTGGAATGTCTACATTAAACGTGTTACCAACTAATATTCTCGGGAATCGAACAGGATATCTTTGTACTTTTTTCTCGACTTCTTTCAACCTTCTTACTATAACGGTGAAGGAAAACATCGTGAGGAAACCTGCATACCCGAGATTTCTCCGCAAGAAGTTCGAATGTGAAGTCTACCAACCCACATTAGGCTAGCATGATAGACTAAGGCCTAACCCCTCTCATTAGTAGAGGCGGCCCATGCCCAGCAGTGGGACAGTAATATTACAGGGCTCATATTATTATTATTATTTTTGTGTCAATGTTTTGGCAGCACCTTAGGTACTGTGGGCAGTATTTAAGCTGTAAAATCGTAGATAATATTCGTATAAGCGTCGGTTTTTCATTGCATGTGCTTCTATTTGGAACTTATATCTGCTACAAATCCCCGGCCAAGTTTGATAGAAATAAACGACTAACAGAGGTAAAATCCGCTATTTTGACATCATATTATTTTATTGAACTAGTAGCATACAGTATAGTAAAAAGATTACGCTCCTTCCGGAGCAGTTGCATAAAAAAATCACAAGTTTAAAATCTTAACTGACCGACTTCCAATTTACCGATCGTGACCAAATTGATATGGGACCACCCTTTAAATAAGCTCTATCGAAAACAAAAATAATTTTGAAAATCGGTCCACATTCGGCGGAGATATCGAGTAACATACATAAAAAAAATACCGACGAATTGAGGACCTCCTCCTTTTTGGGAAGTCGGTCGATAAAATATAGAAACAAGAGTTGGTAAAATCTGGCAAGATCCTCGTCTATATGTATAATATTGTATTATTTAGTCTGATTCCTGCAATAAGCTGTAATTTATATTCATACCCAACAATAGTTCGTATTTACCACATTTAGAATGCTTTACGTTTGTTACATCAAAGCGTTGGAAGTTGTAAATATCTTTTGTTTTAAAGATTATTAAATGGAGAATTTTAAGGTGCAGTTAAACGACGATAGGTAGTAACTACGCATGTGGGCCCGTGGCTCGGTGTCCGCTGTCATGCCTCTTCTCCGCCATTAAACGTCGCTTAAAAATTGTTTCTTTTGAAATCGGTCCAAAAGTTTCAGCTGTTTAAACTAGCATACATTGTTATTCTTAAAGCACTTTTGGTTTTATGAGATTTTTATTGAGATTACTTTACTATAATATGTCTGAACATCGTACCATAGGAGAAACCACATTAATTATTACCCCATATTGCTAAGCCTGAACCGCATCGGTCAATGAAAAGAGTTAGGCCTTAGTCCACCGCGCTGGCTTATGCTTTAGTTTAAAGCAGAGACTGGCAAACGAGTAAATGGGTCAGCTGATGGTAAGTCATCTTACCCATAGACAGTAGTTCAACCATGAGTTTGTTGCACGTATTTACGCGAGCGAGGCGTTAAAATAATTGTAAGGAAAACGTCAGTTCCCCGCGTAACCGCTAGAGGCGTTCGAGTGTTTGTCATACAAATATTTTACGGAGTCGCTAGCGAGTAATGTCAAAAAAACTCATGGTTGGCTTACAGGTCTCACAAAAAGTATTATGGATGCATTGAATAGAAATTGGAAAGAAATATGGGGAATTGGGTCATCGAAAATCTCATGAATAGCACTATAGCGAGCTGCCACTTTAAATCGGTTTTCTGTGAGACAGTGGTATCAATCCGGTCCATTCGTGCTGTAGACGTTACTATCTAATTATTCGCTCTACCGCTCGAATGTTCCCCTATTTTGTACTATCGTTTATTACTGGCAATAATAGGTGCTCGCACCTTATCAATATGTAACGACATTCAAGGTTGAATTTAATGAACTGTCTGTCAGTTACTCTAATATCTGTTATCTAATGTTCATTGCGGTTATGTGATACTAATATGTATGTGCCCATGGACATAAAAAAAAATGGACGGAGCTTTAGAACATAGAAAGTGAAGCAGAGTTTTCGGCCTATTCAATCTATCGACACGTAATGGCGTGTGTACGCGCGTAGGGCACGTTTGTATACGCGACCTACATACATATGTGGCGTCCGTTTAGCTATAGGCGAGATGGTGTCCTTTTTTTCTTTACGTCTGTGTATGCGCCATAAAAGCGTACAAACTGTTGGGTTGGGTTTAAAGTGCTTTTACGTGTGGTCAGTTGTCCATAAGTTCTTATTGTATGACGCAGCTGGTCTATTTACTTTATGCATCTAGCCATCAGCAGCGATTGATCAGTTGGGAATGGTACCGACTGCAGAAACGAGTGTCAGAGGAATACCAACCCCAAAATGTAGCATACACCTCTGACTTTTCTATGTTGAGTGAGTTTTCTTTGTGAATTATCGCTTGCTATAACGGTGAAGGAAAACATCGTGAGGAAACTTGCATACCCGAGAATTTCTGCTCAAGAATTTCGAAGGTATGTGAAGTCTACCAACCCGCATTAGGCCAGCGTGGTAGACTAAGGCCTAAGGGGTTACCTTCATTAGCAGAGGAGACCCGTGCCCAGTAGTGGGACCGTAATATTACAGGGCTAATATTATAATTGGGTTCCACTTCCTTTCCCACTCCCCCTTACCCTACCTCTCCTGTTGGGTTAGGTTAGGTTTCCCTACTCCTCCTCCCTTAATCCCACCACCTTTGCTTCTCCCTTAATATCCACATTTGCACCCCTTAACTCCCCTCCACATAAAACAAATACCCCCTTCCTACTCTCATCGCCCCAATGGTGAGATACTGCAGGGGTTTCCAGTATCCCATTAGCAGGGACCCCTGCAGTTCACCAAAGGGGATAAAAAAAAATATATAATTGAGCTATCGACCTTACAATTTTGAAAGATAACATAGCATTCGTGGCTTTCCATTGATGTAGAATTGGGTACTTGAGTAATATTTTTTGTTGATTTTATGTGAAATTTACGTCGTCTAAAATATAGAACAAAAATAAATATTGAAATATTCTCAAAAATAAAAAAGTTATAAGCCTTTGAAGTTTGGTGTAACCTTCAAACTGCGGGAAAGAGAAGTACCAGTAAATACACGTCACGCCATGACGGTACGTGCGTTGGGAAGAGATATCAAGATATCTCCACTATGCCCCCCCCCCCCACTCCAGAATTTAAAATATAAATTATTGCCTTATTTTTCAACCAATTTCGGTGCAGTTTTTAAAGAAGGGGTTATTTTATGTTTCATTTGCTATTACATATATGTATTTATGATATAAAATTGAGGATAAAATCATACTAATTTCTTAAGTTTACGCGAATATTATACATTAAAATAAAACTATTTGGTTCAGTCTGCCCGTGACAACGAAGACTGCAAAGCCTTCGAAACGTCGGGAATAATAATTAAAACCTAATCGTGATAGAATCTGTAAAAATAGTTTTATTTCAAGATAAAATCATACCCAATAATCCAGTACCCAATTTTACGAAAACATAAAAAAATAGTCTAGTCTAATACATTTGACCACAATAAACGCCTACTTCACACGAAATTTAGTAAATTCGTATCCACAAAACCACGCTAAGACATCGCAAATCACGTACAGTGAATAATTCCCCAACAACTGTCTTAAATCCAGTTTAAATAAACGTTTTTTAATACATTTCCCAGAGCACTTGACCGATTGACGTATAGAATGGAAGTGTTGCAGGCCAGTGTTGATCGCGTGCAAAGAGATTTAATATAACTAACTGTAGAGGAGCCCCTCTCCATCAAGCAAGTCTCCATACAAAAATAATCACAAGTTAAAAACTTAACGGACCGACTTCAATTCCGATCGTGACCAAATTTATATGGGACCACCCTTGAAAGAAGCTCTATCGAACACAAAAATAATTTTGAAAATCGGTTCACATTTGGCAGAGATCACGTAACATACATAAAAAAATAGACGAATTGAGGACCTCCTCCTTTATGGAATTCGGTCGAAAATGATCTCAAACTTCAGTACCAACATGTACCTACCATTTAACATAACATGACATAAGCTCACGCCTGTATCCCCGAAGGGGTAGGCAGAGACGCACTAGCCAACTAGTACACCCACATTTCGCCGAGCTTAGTTCCGTCCCAGATGTGATAGAGGGCGAGCCTATCGCCATATCGGGCACAAATTCCAGACTCCGGGCTGATATGGAAAAATCCAATATCACTGCCCGACCCGGGGATCGAACCCGAGACCTCAGGACAGTAGTCATACCGAAACACAACCACGCCACCGAGGCAGTCAAAATTATATGGGACCACTCTTGAAATAAGCTTTAGGGAACACAAAAAGAATTTTGAAAATCGGTCCACATTTGGCGGAGATATCGCGTAACATACATATAAAAACAGACGAATTGAGGACCTTCTCCTTTTCGGTTGAAAACGAACTCAAACTTTAGTACCAACATGTACCTACCATTTATTTAAATGCAAGGGCAATTATTACAATTTACACCCTAGAATGTTCTGTGAATGGTTAATAATCACGTTAGATAAGTTTATTCTCTCAATATAAATCGCTGGCTGGCCTGACGCGCGTTTCAAATAAACTGAGCGACTTATGACCACTAGGTCATAACTTTTGGATCACAGTTTTATGCTGCTGTCCCGTCTATATACTGAATGTCTTTGATAGCGTGGGAATAAATGTATGTGAAAATACAACGGAATAAATAAACTTTCAAATTGGGTTACGAGATATTAAGTGGTTGTTATTGTAAAGTTTGAATGTTGATTTAGGAGCGTCTTTATTGTGAATAGCTTTTGTTCCCGATTTTACACATAAACTTCACCTTCTATCTACCTGCTTTTATCCCACCTTAATGTGGGGTCGGCGCAACACACTTTTTCAAGGATGTTGCAGCAAGGATTTGGCTTAGTTTTTACGACCGGCTGCCTGCCTGATGTCAACCCCCTCTGAGGAATCCGGTCCCGGGCAAATTGAATCAGAACATTCGCTTTACTCGAACTGGGAATCGAACCCAGGACCTCCCGGTCCACAGCCCATATATGCTGCCACTAGACCAAACAGGCGACACACATACACTTCACTCTCCTATTTTGGATTGGCGATGAAGGAGGTTCTGCGGCTGAGATCTATAGAGCGAATTTCGACTAAGACTGAGTCAAATAAAAAGAACTCAGTAAGGAATTGGAATTCTTAAATCGAACTTCCACTTAGTCCGAGTCATTTTTTACAAAAAAACAGACTGACAGACAGACTAAGCAAAGATTTTCTTTTAAAAAATGACTCGAACTAAGTCAAAATCATCACTGAGTTCGTTACTTTGACTTAGACTTAGTCGAAGTTCGCTCTATAGATCTCAGGCTTGGAATTTTTAAATCGAACTTTGACTTAGTCCGAGTCATTTTCACAAGAAAATCTTTGTTTAGTCTGTCTGTTTGTTTTTACCGTACCGAAATACAACCACGCCACCGAGGCAGTCTAATTAATTCGTATAATTTTACGAAAATCCGAGTAAATCACTTCCCATGTGTTTAACAATGCCTCCATTGTAAGTTTATAAATTAATTAATGGTTAATTATCTCTGTAAATATTGTTTGTGAGAAGTGTGTGTGAAAGAGCTGTGGGAAGACCAAATGCCTCCGTGGCGCAGCGGGCTAGTAGTCGGCTGTGAAGCGAGAGTCCGCGGGTTCGATTCCCGCATTGAGACAAATGTTTGTTTGGCCCACAGATATTATTTTGTTTCAAGTCTGGGTGTTGTGAAACCGAAAGTCTCTCATAGTCTCTGACAGCCACGATACAGATTGTACCTAGGGTGGGGTCAGGACTAGGTGTGACTGTTGGGTGTATATAAAAAAAAAAAATTGCTAGATCGACAGTTTGAGCGGGCGATTCCACTATAGACGATTCCCGACATTCATTTTTTAATCAGGTTTAAGTTTTTTTTATGGCGTTGATGGCGTGGTTGTTTTTCGGTACGACGACCGTCCTGAGGTCTCGGGTTCGATCTCTGGGTCGGGCAAAATGATATTGGATTTTTCAGTATCAACCCGAAGTCTGGAGTTTGTGCCCGATATGGCGATAGACTCGTCCGCTATCACATCTGGGACGGAACTAAGCTGGGCGAAGTGTGGGTGTTCTAGTTCGCTAGTGGGCCTCTGCCTACCACTTCGGGGATATTTTTTTTTTAATTGTGCATAGCCATGGATACAAAGTCCTTCAGCCGTATATTTTTTAATAATGTTGTTTCCTACATCCAGGTTTTCGCAAGTGCAATGAAATCTGATGTGGTCGATTTCAAGGCCTTGCTGGAGTTTTGACGTCAATTCCTTTCAGTTTGATGCTTTTTAGACGATTTTCTAGTAGCGGAGGAATCGAACATGGTCGACCCATACACCCGACAAAAAGCGTCCAAAATTACTTATTTCAAACCTCCATACACTGTCCATCTTCGTTGATGTTTATAGTATAAATTCACATCACATTTAAACAACAAGCACAACTTTAGACTAGAATATGAAATCATTAAAACAAGCGACCGCCGGTCACCGTCAGAATTCCCGCCAAAATTCTATTTCGGGGATACAGGCGTGTGTATGATTTTTTTTAAATATTTGTTTTTGTGTCAGGTGTCGTTGCATGGTGGGGGTGCGGAGACGGCGCGAGGATGGGAGACAGTTTCTTGCATCAGGGGGACATCGTGTCCCTCTATGCGGAGGGGACTGTTTCGGGTTTTCTCAGTACTTTAGGGTAAGTACTAACAGTAGCTCATATTTAGTTCCTTGGGCACTCCCAATTGAGGTCGTAAGCGCAAGATTAGCGAAACCAACATTTGAATCGACCAACTTCCAAAAAGAGAAGGTCCTCAATTCGTCTGTATTTTTTTAATGTATGTTACGCGATATCTCCGCGAAATATGGACCGATTTTCAAAACATTTTTTGTGTTCGATAGAGCTCCTTTCAAGGGTAGTCCCATGTAAATTTGGTCACGATCGGATTTGAAGTTGGTCCGTTCAGTTTTTAAACTCGTGATTATTGAGATTGTTATTGTAGACTTCAAGGGGTCATCATCATCAGCCATAGGACGTCCACTGCTGGGCATAGGCCTCCCCCAGTTTTTTTTTTATCAGCGACTGGCAAACGAGCAGATGGGTCACCTGATGGTAAATGATCTCCATCGCTCATAGATAGATACCCAAGACAAGAAAATCATGGTTGCGTTGCCAACCTAAAAGGAGGGAATAGGTATTGGGAATGAGAGGGGGGGATTGGCCCACCGGAAATCTTACTCACTAAACGAAACGCGACAGTGAGCTGCCACTTTACGTCGGTTTTCTGTGAGACAGTGGTATCAAACCGGTTGAGCCGGCCCATTCTTGCTGTAGACATAACTGTCTACAGCGTGGCTCTACCACTCAAAGATTTTAGTCGGCGGCCGGTCATTTATTATGGAGAAGTTGGTTTTTGAAGTTGCTATTGTTACTGTCGCCTTATTCAATTATATTCATTAGTTCACTGGAAAACAACGGTTTAATCCACTTCCGTTTCCCAGGTTGGTAGATGACAGATGCGTGGTGTGTCCCGAAGCCGGTGACCTGACTGATCCGCCCAAAAAGTTCCGAGGTGAGTCTAAACCAAATTGAACGTGTAAGTATTTTACTTTGATTTCTTAAGTTTACGCGAATATTATAGTCTACTATAGTATAGTCACGAGAGAGAGAATACTATAGTCACGGGTTAGACAACGAAGAGTGCAAAGCCTTCGAAACGTCGGGAATAATAATTAAAACCCCATCGTGATAGAATCCGTAAAAATAGTTTTATTTCAATGTATTTTACTTTGACTAGTACAGACAACTGCTGAACGTAGGCCACCCCAAATGAGCGCCAACCATCCCGGTCTTGTGCAACCCCCATTAATTCCAGCTCGCCATCTTTCTCAAGTCGTTTATCGTACAGCAGGAGCCCTTAGGAGGCCTACGTTCAGCAGTGGACGGCGATAAGCTGAGATAGATAGATAGATCAAAATAAATTGTGTTTTAGCTATAAGGTTCGATTATTTACATAACATAACATAAGCTCACGCCTGTATCCCCAAAGGGGTAGGCAGAGGCGCACTAGCGGACTAGTACAACAACGTTGCGCCGAGCTTAGTTCCGTCCCAGATGTGATAGGGGGCGAGCCTATCGCCATATCGAGCATAAATTCCAGACTCCGGGCTGATATGGAAAACTCCAATATCACTTTGCCCGAGACCTCAGAACCGTAGTCGTACCGAAATACCACCACGCCACCGAGGCAGTCACGTTGTCATGTCACGTTAAAAATTACCAAATAACAAGTTCTCGAATATTACGCAACCTTAGCGCACTTTAAAAGTCGATTTCGGTGGAATTTTAAGTCAATAAATGAAACCGAATCGAAATCACAATCGAATCGAGTGTCAAGAGTAAGGGAGCAGGTTTATAGTGCAGATAGAACGCGATTATGAACCAATCAAATCAAGTCATTTGACGGAGTCATGTTCAAACTGTGTTCTTATTGGCTAATTTGTGTAATCTATCTGCACATTCGAACTGAGATTGGAATTATTGGGATTATTGGAACCGGGCGTAAGAAAAGTAACAAATGTTTATACTCGTATAACAGAATTTGCGATGCATCGACCCTTTTTATTTTTTTATATTTTTCGGTTGCTTATTTCCTTATAGTCGGGACTCGGGGGTTTTTGTAACTATTTAATTCTTTTTCGATTACAATGTTTACATTCGTCGTGGGGTTTTCCTTTTTTTTTTGGAGAGCTTTTGAGTGGTAGAGCCACGCTGTAGACAGTAACGTCTACAGCACGAATGGGCCGGCTCGACCGGTTTGATACCACTGTCTCACAGAAAACCGACGTAAAGTGGCAGCTTGCTGTCGCGTTTTGTTCGGTAAGTGAGATTTTCGGTGGCCCTTTTCCCCCCTTCCTTTCCCAATCCCTTTTGCCCTCCCCTTCCATTTAGTCCCTTAAGGTTGGCAACGCACCCATGATTCTTTTAGTCTTGTGTGTCTATGGGGGGTGGAGATCATTTACCATCAGGTGACCCATCTGCTCGTTTCCCAGTCTCTGATATAAAAAAAAGCTTCGTTTTTATTGACAAGAAACGATTACGTTCCAGAATTTTCTATCGCTTCGCAATTCTCCAATACAGGTGCTGGGGAAGATTCAATTGAAACACAATTTATGTACATATAAATGGGGATTTGAATCTAAAAACGGGTGCCAATAAAATCAATCGACAGTCTACACTTCCGTCGAAACAAAACAGTGTCCCGAACTGGAATATTTTTGACAGTCGAATTCCTTTCGAGCTCGATGCGCGTCTATGACATTTGTATGAAATATTCATCGATATATTAATTACCTAGATGCACAGTTGACGCTCGGAAAATGGGACAGCAAAGGAGTGCTTAAGCACTCGTTTTGCATACAGTCCGACGCCGATGGAATTCTAAATTTCAAAACTCAAATTTAAGAACGCTTGCTCATTTCGTTTAAAAAGCAACTATACAACACGTGCATAGGGTTATATTTGTGTTGGTTTAATTAGAACTTGTGATCTTTTCTTTGTTTTAATCCTGAGACCACTTTTTAGGAGGATATTTGCAAAGAACTGTGAATCTAGGGTATATTATATTGATGGAAATATTAACCAAACGTCATCAGTGCGAAGTCGATACGAATTCGATTGTCAAAAATATTCTTACGACCTAGAAAACTCAACTTTACACGATCCGGGGATGGTTTTTTTTGTTTTTATCCTCGTGGGGAAATGAACTAGTATTGGACTCGCCGGTCTTACGACCCAGCATTCAGCCGCCCGGGAACGATCGTACCTGAGACCTCGGGACGCGTATGCAATACAACTGCACTGTTGAGACATCGTCGAAAGTTATTTATGACCAGGCCTCTGTAGACGTCACGGATATTTTGTTTTGATACCCTTGAATAGATAATTAAAAGTCGCTCAGAGTAATTTGGGTATTTTAGGTTGAGATCGAGGTAAAATACAAATTGTTGATTGCCAAAAACAGGGATGCCATACCCGTCCTAACCAACTATGAAGTCATGTGGCAAGCCCTTCAAGAGAACCGGAAATAAACTGGCTGATCCTGGAACGCGAACCACACAAGGTGTATGGGTCACTGGAAGATTTTAGCACATGTGTACGGCGGTCACTATCCTGCCGGATACAAATATCCTACCACCAGCAAAATGTGGACTAAATACAGTGTTTATATTTGCTTCCAGATTGCCTGTTCAAGATATGTCCTATGAACCGTTACTCCGCCCAGAAGCAGTTCTGGAACACGGCCAAACAGTCGGCAAACTCCAACGCAGATACCGGCCTGCTGAAGAGGTTACACGTGAGTGCTCCCTATATCTTACGAATGGGCCAGCTCGATAGGTTTGATACCACTGTCTCACAGAAAATGGACGTAAAGGGGCAGCTCGTTGTCACGCTTCGTTCGGTGAGTGAAATTTCCGGTGACCCAAACCCTATTTCCATCGGTCGCGATGACGGTTTTGAATATTTACTGGACTTCGAAAGCACCTGATGGAAGTGGTTATCGTCGCATGGACATCGGAAAGGGACACAAAATTCCGCTGCATACTGGAGTCGATTGGATATTGTAAAGGTGTATTTGGACCTCCGAAATGTTTTTATCGTACGAAACGCAACAGCGTATATCTGAGATGTGTTAATAATCAGCTAGGACCACTTGACTGCCTCGGTGGCGTGGTTGTATTTCGGTGTGACTACCGTCCTGAGGTCTCGGGTTCGATCCCCGGGTCGGACAAGGTGATATTGGATTTTTCCATATCAGCCCGGAGTCTGGAATTTGTGCCCGATATGGCGATAGGCTCGCCCCCTATCACATCTGGGACGGAACTAAGCTCGGCGAAATGTGGGTGTACTAGTTGGCTAGTGCGCCTCTGCCTACCCCTTCGGGGATCGTGGCGTGAGCTTATGATGACCATTTGCAGCTCCGCGATAAATCTCTTCCCCAAATCTTAATTTAAAGATAGGAGTGAGCTGTAGGATAAATCGAGTTTAGGTTTAACTCCACATTAGTAACAGCCGCCCCTAGTTCTAGTCCATTATCCTGTTAACGAAATTGTCTACAGCTTATAAAAACCAAACCCATACCAGACCAACTGCAATCACAAAACGAAGATATTTTTATCCAGAGTAAAATCAGTTCTGTAAATGTATTGAAAACATCCAAAATAGTATTTTTATTGGTGTAATGCCCATGTCTGTAACACGTTATGCGCCAAAACAGCATTTTTTACGCTTTTTGCCTGCATTAGATACGGCGTAAAAGCAGGGTTGCCAACAATTTTTGAGGAAAAATTAATATTTTTACCCATGGCAAAAGAAACAGTAATTATTAAGCGTCAAATAAAACTACTTTAAATAAAAAATACAACCTAATCGTGATAGAATCCGTAAAAATAGTTTTATTTCAATGCATAACATTCGCGTAAACTTAAGAAATCAGAGTGTATAATTATTAAGCTGTCTAGTTATGTATATATATTTTGTCAGTTGCTAAAAGTTTGTTACTTCCATGTCCTGACAGCCTAAAATATGGAGTAGATTTCGACTATAATGGGTACTTGACAAATTGTTTAAATTAATCTACTATATAAAAATAAGTCGGGTTTTCCTTCCTGACGCTATAACTCCAGAACGCACGAACCGATTTTCACGGTTTTGCATTCGTTGGAAAGGTCTCGGGCTCCGTGAGGTTTATAGCAAAGAAAATTCAGGAAAAAATTCAACAGAAAAGCGGGAAAATCTTTTTTCACATACAGCGCCATCTCTGATACATAGCATGTACTACAAACCAATATTTTAAGTAGATGGCGCCGGTGCGTGAAAAAAGATTTTCCAGATATTAGAGATTTCTCAGACGGGGTGACAATCGAGCAGACAGATGGGGTGACCGACTGGGTGACAGACGGGTGACAGACAGGTGACAGACAGGTGACAGACAGGTGACAGACTGGGTGACAGATGGGTGACAGACGGGTGACATACAGGGTGACAGACGGGTGCGCGTGAAAACTTTGGCGCAGGAAGCGGTGTCACAAGGCGATGTTATCATAGCGGTGTCCCTAGACATCGCTAATGCTTTTAACACATTACCTTGGGATTGCATAAGAGAGGCACTTAAGTACCACAGTGTACCTACCTACCTCTGCCGTATAATCGGAGCTTACCTGTCCGAGAGGAGTATTGTCTTCCCAGTCCACGAGGGATGGAGTCGACGAGAAATGGTGTGCGGTGTTCCACAGGGATCGGTCCTAGGACCTTTACTGTGGAACATTGGATACGACTGGGTTCTGCGCGGTGTGTTCGCTTCAGGCATCAGCGTTATATGCTACGCTGATGACACGTTGGTCACTGCAAGAGGCAAATCATACCGGGAAGCGGCTGTACTGGCAACGGCTGGGGTAGCTGATGTTGTCGCTCGGATTCGGCGATTGGGACTAGATGTGGCGCTCAACAAATCTGAGGCTTTGTGTTTTCACGGGCCTCGGAATGCGCCGCCTCGAAGCTCCCATATAGTAGTGGGAGGCGTTCACATCGGCATCGGGTCGATGATAAAGTACTTAGGACTCGTCCTCGATAGCCGGTGGAACTTCACAGAGCACTTTCAGCGGCTCTCTCCTAAGCTCCTAGGCAACACGGCTGCGCTTTCGCGGCTCCTGCCTAACCTTGGAGGACCTAACTCCTCCTGCCGGAGACTCTATGCGGGAATCGTGCGGTCCATGGCCCTCTACGGGGCGCCGGTATGGGCGGATAGGCTAACGCTCCGCAATATCATGATATTGCGTCGGCCACTGAGAGCAATGTCTATCAGAGCAATCAGAGGATACCGCACGATTTCCTTTGAAGCGGCCTCCCTTCTGGCAGGACTTCCGCCTTGGGATATGGAAGCGAAAGTTCTTGCGTCTCTGCACCAATGGCGTGAGGCAGGGCTGGAGCAGGGCATGCGACCTGCGCCTCAGGAAGTCAAAGCAGAGAGGGTCAGACTCCACCAAATCCTGGAGGCGGAATGGGGGCAACGCTTGGAGCAACCCAGCTTTGGCGCGGCGACTATCGAAGCCATTCGGCCTGTAATGGCAGAATGGCTTCGAAGGCAGCATGGCACCCTAACTTTTAGGCTAACACAGGTGCTCTCGGGGCATGGCTGCTTCGGGAAGTACCTGTGTCGCATTCGTAAGGAGCCAACAGCAGAGTGTCACCATTGCGGGTGTGAAGAAGACTCGGCGAATCACACGTTAGCTGTTTGCCCCTCATGGGAATTGCCGCGCCGCGAATTAGTCGCAGCCGTGGGTAACGACTTATCACATGCGTCTGTCGTGGTAGCCATGCTGGAGAGCGAAGAGAGATGGGACTCCATCGCCTCATTTTGTGAGCAAATAATGTCCACAAAAGAGGAGGCGGAGAGGGAGAGGGAGAGAAATACTCCAAGCCGTGCGTTGCGTCACCAAAGCAGGCGCCGAAGAGACGATCTCCGGCCTCCGTGAATCGGCAAGGCAGCGGAGGGGTTCAGCTTCTAAGCTGCACGAGGTTGGCTCGTCCTTGTAACGCATTTTGTGCTGCGTCAGAATATGATACTCTGATAGAGTGAGGCCCTGCAAAAGGGCCTATACCTGCGGAGGCTACGGCTGCATGCATTCGCGTATCCCGTGGTCTCCGACACAAGGGTGGGAGAGGTAATTGCGGGGTTTTAGTCGGTAGGACGGCTCAGGCCGGTGAGTCCGACATACCTTTGAGCTCTGTCTCGGAGAGATCCGTAAATGAATTTCCCCGTGTTAAAAAAAAAAAAAAAAAAAAAAGTGTGACAGACGGGTGACACACGGGTGACAGACTGGGTGACAGACGGGTGACAATCGAGCAGATAGATGGGGTGACCGACGGGTTGACCGACCGGGTGACTGTCGGGGTGACCGACGGGGTGATGGACGGGGTAACTGACGGGGTGATGGACGGGGTAACTGACGAGGGTACTGAATGGGTGACCGACGGGGTGACTGACGAAAACGGACCAAAGTAGATCATCTCATTACCTCCTTTAGAATTATTGGATTATAGGTGCCTACAACTCATTCTTTCAACCCTCTCTCTCCTACGCAGACGAAGTTGCGCGGGTCAGCTAGTTTTATATGAATTTTACGTGTTTAAAATGTAGAGCAGAACGAAATATTGTGAAATATTATCAAAAATAAAAAAGTTATAAGCTTTGAAGTTTGGTGTAACCTTCAAATTGGAAAGAGAAGTATCAGTATAATCACGTCACCGCTATAACGGTACGTGCGTTGTAAAGGGATAGCAAGATATCTCCACTATGCCCCTACTCCAGAATTTAAAATATGAATTACTGCCTCATTTTTCAACTAATATCGATGTAGTTTTTACAGAAGGGTTTCTTTTTTATTTTATTTGCTATAACTTATAGATATGTGTATAAAATTAAACAAAATCAAGTACCCAAGTCTTGGTACATCTGTATTATATTGTCAGGTATAATCCTCTCATTAGTAGAGAAGGTCCCTATCGTAGTGGGTTGGTATTAATAACGTTTATTTTTCGAGTGTGACAACCCTGGCCCGGTGTATTGCACAAGTTTTTATTGAGATTGATCGCCGTGTCTGTAGCTAGAATGACTGAATAATGTACAGTTTTATATTGTTTGCCTGTCTGTCTGTATACTTGTGACCTTCGGGACGAGTGCAGGATGCTGTACTTGCATCCGTCGTCATTGGTCAAGGTCTTAGCCTGATTAACTTAAGCCGGGTCTCCTGCACTAGCTTTTCCACCGACTTCCAAAATGGAGAAGGTCCTAAATTCGTCTGTATTTTTCAAACGACTTCCAAAAAGGAGAAGGTCCTCAATTCGTCTGTATTTTTCGACCGACTTCCAAAAAGGAGAAGGTCCTCAATTCGTTTGTATTTTTTTTATGTATTTTACGCGATATCGCCGCCGAATGTGGACCGATGTTCAAAATTCTTTTTGTGTTCGATAGAGTTTATTTCAAGGGTGGTACCATACAAATTTGGTCACGATCGGTTTTTAAACTTGTGATTATTGTATGTATGTTACGCGATATCTCAGCCAAATGTGGACTGATTTTCAAAATTCTTGTGTTCGATAGAGCTTATTTCAAGGGTGGTCCCATAGAAATTTGGTCACCATCGGATTTGAAGTCGGTCCGTTAAATTTTTAAACTTTTATGTGACAGGCTATTCTTAGCCATTTGCTCAGCTAAACTGAGTTTATAAGTAAGGCCCATGGTATCTGAGCATTGCGAATGGAATGTCTCATCTCTGCATCAGACATCTTAGGTGCGCGTGTTCGAAACCGTGAAAAAAGTTCACGCCGTGTTAATTTTATCGCCGTTTTATTAATAAACGATGCGGATTATCGTTTCATTAATCTATTCCGATTGTGCGGAATATAAAATGTGGTATAGATACAGCACATTGTGCGCATGGTGCTGGGTGCATGGGTATTTTAATACGCTTTTTACCAGTGCCGTGACGTCTATACAGATAAACACCCTGATAAATTGATAAGTAAAGAAAAAATGGTCTTTTCTGATAATTGAGTACATGACTATTTTTTTAAAATTGATTTTATACGAAATTTACGTCGTCTAAAACATAGAACAGAAAGAAATATTGGAATATTCTCCAAAATAAAAAAGTTATAAGCTTTTGAAGTTTGGTGTAACCTTCAAACTGCTGAAAAGAGAAAAATTAGTAAAATCACGTCAGGGCCATAACGGTATGTGCGTTAGAAAGGGATAGTAAGATATCCTCACTACGTCCCCACTCTTGCTCATTGCAGAATTTAAAATAAGTATTACCAACACATTTTTCAACCAATTTCGATGCAGGTTTTACAGAAGAGTTTCTTTTTTGTTTTATTTGCTAGTACATATAAAAATGTGTACAAAATCAAACATAGTCAAGTACCTAATTATATGAATGGTAATGGACGGTTGCTATTTTTTTACCCAACTGCCCGGATAGAGGGTAGTGTTTTTCGAGTTAATGTATCTATTTTTTATAGTAGATTGCAGTCTAGGACTAGTCTTTCTACCTGCTCTTATCCCACCTTAATGTGGGGTCGGCGCAACACACTTCAAGCATGTTGCGGAAATGATTTGACGAAGTTTTTACGACCGGCTGCCTGCTTGACGTCAACCCCCTATGAGAGATCCAGTCTCGGGCAAATTAAATTAGAAAATTCGCTTTGCCCGACCTGGCAATCTAACCCACGACCTCCCTGTTTACAGCCTATATATGCTGCCACTAGACCAAGGAGGCGACCCACGAAAATAAACATACATAACATAAGCTCACGCCTGTATCCCCGAAGGGGTAGGCAGAGGCGTACTAACGAACTAGAACACCCACATTTCGCCGAGCTTAGTTCCGTCCCAGATGTGATAGGGGGCGAGCCTATCGCCATATCGGGCACAAATTCCAGACTCCGGGCTGATATGGAAAAATTCAATATCACTTTGCCCGACCCGGGATCGAACCCGAGACCTCAGGACGGTAGTCGTACCAAAATACCACCACGCCACCGAGGCAGCCACGAAAATAAAAGAATTCACTACACTAAAATTATTAAAATTCCATGCAGACACCATGAATCAATATTACCACATAACGTAAATGATAACACCACAGTGTCCCAAATAACATAACGACTTCAAGATGCACTACATCATTCGTTAGGATTTATAAATACAAACGAAAATAACCCTTAACACAAAGGTATAAGATACATCTAAACTAGCAACATTTTTTAACTTAATAAATAAAGAAAAATAGCTCATAATTCGATGGCATTAAGGTGTGTCTGTCGTGGCAAAGTGTTGATTGATAAATGTTAAATAACTTCAAAGGAATATAGCCCTTTATACAACGTAATAAGGTGAATGCACAGCAATATATTCGTGGTAACTTATACTAATGAGAGTTTTCAGCAATAAACAACTTTACATTCTAATATAAATGAATGATTGCGGGTATTTTGTTATTAATTTGTAAGTTGGTCTAGTTTTTAGTATAGAATAATTTACGATGGTGTAAAGCTATTATTTGAATCTTGACTACATTTTGACTTTTGAATTATAACGCCCACATTTCGCCGAGCTTAGTTCCGTCCCAGATGCGACAAGAGGCGAGCCTATCGCCATATCAGACACAAATTCCAAACTCCGTGTTGGTACTGAAAAATTAAATATCACTGCCCGACCCGGGATCGAACACGAGACCTAAGGACGATAGTCGTACCGCGCACGCAATACCACTACGCCAGCGAAGCAGTAGTGTTATTATCTTTGTTAAATCCATTCAATGGCGAAAAGCTCACTCTCTGGCGCCGTAAGCGAGTGCCCGCGGGTTCGATTCCCGCACCGAGAATAATATTAGTGTGGCCCAAATATATTTGTTTTGGGTCTGTGTGTTGTGAGACCGAAAGTCTCTCGTAGTTCCTGATACTCACGACACAAGACTCGTATCTTAGTGTGGGGTCAGGACTTAGGACTATAGGGCCTAACTTAAAAAAACATTTTCGCTTATCTTTTCGCTAAGAATAGCCTGTCACATTTTTCCTTGCGTTACATTGTTTAAAAATGAAAGGGATTCGTTCTCATTTCGTTTAAAAACCTACTTTATAACACGTTCTTAGGGTTATATTTGTGTTGATTTAATTACAACTTGTGATCGTTTTCTTTGTTTTATTCCTGAGACCACTTATTAGGAGGATATTTACATACATACATAGACTCACGCCTTTTTCCCATAGGGTTAGGCAGAGACAACGGATTTCCATTTGCTACGATCCTTACACACCTCTTTCGCCTCATTCCGTCTCATTACATTATTCATGCATGCACGTCGGTTTAGGGTACTTTTAACTTGACCTTTCTCGAGTAAATCTCTGACTTGGTCAGAGAATGTTCGATGAGGTCTTCCCCTTCCAACTCTACCATTCACACTTGCCATATATATTTGCTTTGTAAACCTCCTTTCATCCATCCTTTCTACATGCCCAAACCACCGCAACATTCCTTTCTCAATCCTCGTTATTATTTCCTCTTTCAATCCACACCGCTCTCTCACCACACCATTTCTTACCCTATCTCTCAAAGTCACACCACACATATTGATATTTGCAGATAACTATTCATCTAGGGTATAATATATTGATGCCATTGCCCCTTATTCTTAGCGAAAAGATAACCGTTTTTTTTTATAAATAAGCCCCTATGTGTGTAACTGTTGGGTGTTATTTATTTATTGTTCTGTTTGCAGCATGCCGCTGAAATAGAGAAGAAGCAGAATGAGTTGGAAAACAAAAAGCTGTTGGGGACCGTCGTGCAGTACGGCAGCGTGGTACAACTGCTGCACGTCAAGTCCAACAAGTACCTTACTGTGAGTATCATACCGGATTTGACCTCTTGGGGGACGTCCATAAATTAGCTACGTGAGTCGTTTTTGGCAATTTCACATGGTTAGGTGTCGTGTCGTTAACTATAGGTTAACAAGTCGCCCTAAATGAAATCGAATCGTAGTCGAAATCGAATCGAGTGTCAAAAGTTACCTTATTTAAACAATGTTGCAGGTGAACAAAAGGTTGCCCGCATTGCTGGAGAAGAACGCGATGCGGGTCCATCTAGACGCCAATGGAAACGAAGGCTCCTGGTTTTATGTAATGCCTTTCTATAAACTCCGGTCGACTGGTAAGTATTGTTAAAATCATTGTATACTCTTATTCTCATCGGTCGGTCAAGTGGATTAGGGAAGTAGAGGGTTCGATTATTGCTCGGATAACGCGGCATTTCGAACATGTATTGCCCAGGAACGCGTGAAGTTATCAGGTTGAAATTCATACTCAGGTTTACTGTCCCTTAGAGCTGTGAAAAAATCAAACTTCTATGCCAACGCAATCAAAAGATACAGGCGTTAATTTTCGACACTCGCAAGGAAATCAAAACCTACACGGTACTTCCCGTGAACCCAGAATCTTGAAATTTAGTACGAAGCAACGTCTTAGTGCGCGTACACGCCGGGCCCAACGAACGCGAACGAATCATTCCTGTTTCATTCCCACATCAGCGAAAGTTTGTTTGTGTGAACGCAACAGGTTCGTTTCGTTCGCCTTCGTTCGGCCGGTGTAATGTACCCGCCATTATAGTACAGATAAAGGAAACATTGCTAAATTCATTATATACCTACAGGTTTGTACGGAACTCTCGGTGCGCTAGTCCGACTCGCACTTGGCCAGTTTTTTGTTACCTGAGCACGGCAATATAAGTATTAGAGAACAAATCTTTAGCTGCAGTACGTACCTTGGTGATAGGTGTAGTCAACAGGAATTTGGTACTTGACTATGTTTGATTTTGAACATATTTTTATATGTACTAGTAATTTTAACAAAAAATAAACTATTCTGTTAAATCTGCATCGAAATTGGTTGAAAAATGAGTCAGTTATTCATATTTTAAATTCTGCAACGAGCAAGAGTGGGGATGTAGTGGGGATATCTTGCTATCCCGTTCTAACGCACGTACTGTTATGGCCATGACGTGATTTTACTGACA
Organism: Clanis bilineata; assembly: GCA_036417725.1. Taxonomy (NCBI): domain Eukaryota; kingdom Metazoa; phylum Arthropoda; class Insecta; order Lepidoptera; family Sphingidae; genus Clanis; species Clanis bilineata. The sequence continues at coordinate 2,300,028 of CM071163.1, read as the reverse complement.
CTTCTCTTTTCCGCAGTTTGAAGGTTACATAAAATTACAAATGCTTATAACTTCGTAAGTTTTGAGAATATTTCAATAATTATTTCAGTGCTATATTTTAGATGGCGTCAGTTTCATATAAAATTAATTTTAAAAAAATTGTCATGTACACAATTGGAAGTGTATGTTGTGGTTGCAGGCGACAACGTGGTGGTTGGTGATAAGGTGATAATGAATCCTGTAAACGCTGGTCAGCAAGTGTTGCACGTCTCCTCCAACCATGAGCTGCCAGACAACGCTGGATGTATGGAGGTGAGGACTGAGGGCTGATCAAAAAGTGACCCTAACAAATTTACTTACATTGACAATCTTTTTCTTTCTTTCTACCTGCCCTTATCCCACCTTAATGTGGGGTCGGCGCAACACACTTTTTCAAGCATGTTGCAAAGAGGATTTGGCTTAATTTTTACGACCGGCCGCCTGCCTGACGTCAACCCCCTATGAGGGATCCAGTCCCGGGCAAATTAAATTAGAATATTTACTTTGCCCGACCTGGGAATGGAACCCAGGATCTCCCGCTCCACACCGCATACATGTTGCCACTAGACCAAGGAGGCGACTCATTGACATTTACTTACATTGACAATATCGACTTAAATAATTATGATCGTCTTTTTAATAGTCTCATTCTTAACATGTGATAGCGGGTACACACCGGCCGAAAGAAGGCGAAAGAATCTATACCTGCTGCGTTCACACAAACAAACTTTCACTGTTGTGTGAGTGAAACAGGCATGATTCGTTCGCCTTCGTTCAGCCCGGTGGGGACGCACCATAAGACGATACCAAGGGCTCCAGAGTGATCTCTGGATTGCTCCCCTGCCACGCTTTATTTCGGCCCGTCACTTCAGGTATCCATGAGTCATTTGCATGATACAATGACAGCCTCCGTGGCTTGTCGGGCGAGTAGCCGGCTGTGAAGCGAGAGGCCGCAGGTTCGATTCCCGCATTGAGACAAATGTTTGTGTGGCCCACAGATATTTGTTTCAAGTGTGGGTGTTGTGAGACCGCGCGTCTCTCATAGTCTCCGACACCCACGATACAGGTTATATATACCTAGTGTGGGGTAACGACTAGGTGTGTGACTGTTGGGTGTATTATTATTAGTCTCTATAAAATGGGTTTTAAACAGAAATAGAACCCAACTACAATATGAAAGAGTGAGTAAGTGATTGAGAATGACAGTGTGCAAGCGAGACGAATATATAAGCTGTATTAGGTGTAATTGAAAAAGAAAACTATGTACAACATTATCGCTCCAAACGTTTTCAATAATAACTGATTTGGCACCAGGTGAACGTGGTAAACTCTTCGACATCGTGGAAGGTGACGCTGTTCCTGGAGCACAAGGAGAACCAGGAGGAGATCCTGAAGGGCGGCGACGTGGTGCGGCTGTTCCACGCGGAGCAGGAGAAGTTCCTGACCATGGACGAGTACCAGAAGCGGCAGCACGTGTTCCTCAGGACCACGGGCCGCTCCAGCGCCACCGCCGCCACCAGCAGCAAGGCGCTCTGGGAGATCGAGGTAGCTTCACTGACTTTTTTTATAGCATAGCAGAGACTGGCAAACGAGTTGGATCACCTGATGGTAAGTGATCTCCACCGCCCATAGACACTCAAGATACATAAATAATCATGGGTGCGTTACCAACCTAAAAGGAGGGTAATAGGGATTGGGAAAAGGAGGGAGGGGGGGTGGTGGACAATTGGGCCACCGGAAAACTCACTAACCGATCGAAATGCGACAGCATTTGCCACTTTAAATCGGTTTTCTATGAGACTGGTAATATTTGGAATTTAATCTATTTTTTTTTCTCCAATTGGGTACTTGACTATAGTAATCAATATCAATGAATTTCTGTAGGAACATAGATTTATCATCTAAATAACGTATGCAATAGGAATTTATTAAAAACACTCCAAGGATAATTTTATTTTAGTAATTTAAATACTTAATATTTATTTGTGAGTCATGTGACTGTAAACACCAATCACGATGCATGATGTCGTGTTACTCAATTTTCTTGTTTATTCGTTGCACAAGGGCCTAAGATCGAAAGTCATACTGCCAGGTTATTTGTTTTTTTTTTTCGTATTTTTATTTTAATCGCAACTTAATTTCAACGCAGATGTAATCGATGATCGATATCTGATATCTCTTTTTTTAGTTTGAAATCATAAATGTTATTTCCTCAATATCTTTTTTTCAAGCGATTTTGTATCTATGGTAAGGAACAATGACGTCACCCGTAGCTACAGTTAACAGGTAGCGTTTTAGCGGCAAACTAAATCATTCATATTAATGTTTGCGTTTTTAAATTAAATATATGAAAATAAATAGCCCTGTATACTTTTTAAAAAATAGACAAGTACCCAATTAGTTTAATTGGAATGGTTTCTTTCTTTCTTTAATTAGTTTTATTTGAATGGTTTCTTGGATTCAATGATTTTCTCCAGGTGGTACAACACGACCCATGCCGCGGCGGTGCCGGTCATTGGAACTCTATATTCCGGTTCAAACATCTCGCCACGGGACACTATTTAGCCGCAGAATCGTGTACCAGGCCATCGTGAGTACTTATACGGTTTCTGATTACTATTTTCGGTTATACGGTTGGTTGTGATTTTTTATACAGTTGGTGGTCCATGTCCATTCTCATGTAAGTGACTAATAGTCTTTTTGGGAATAAATTTCTTTAAACATTTTTTTTTAAGACAAAATTTTGTTATGGTCCCTTATCACTAAAAGGTTAAGAAATGCTGGTGTAGTTGCACTAGGTATGGCAATCACACCACCGAGGAAGACAGTAGCTTTAATTACATTAAATTTATAGGTACGGCCTCTGTGGCGCAGCGGGTAAGCAGCCGGTTGAGAAGCGAGAGGCCGCGGGTTCGATCTTCGCACCGAGACAAATATTTGTGCGGCCCACAGATATTTGTTTCGGGTCTGGGTGTTGTGAGACCGAAAATCTGTCGTAGTTCCTGATACCCACGACACAAGACTCGATCTTAGTGTAGGGTCAGGACTATGTGTGTGATTGTTGGGTGTTATTTATTATTATTTATATTGTAAGTGAAAAGCCTCGTATCCAGAGCCGTAATAATTGAAAACGTTTGTCGTGCAGCGACGCCCCGCTAGAGGCAGGCGAGCCGGCGTACCAGCTGGTGTCGGTGCCGCACTCGTCGGAGATCGCGACGCTGTTCGAGCTGGACCCCACCACCATGACGCACTCCGACGCGCCCGTGCCGCAGAGCAGCTACGTCAGGTGAGGGCACGTACCCGTACTATAGTAAGATTGCTAATTAAACGGAGTAAACTGACATTTCCAATGTTGCCACTTTTTCATGAAATTTAAATAGTGCTGCAATCAAAAGATCAAGATTATTAAACATTTCAATTCGGTGAACCATTTCATTCTTTCATTTTCTAAATTTCAACTCAAAGTCGTAATTCCTGCTTAATGTGTGATTAGTACTGCATGTCTATTGAATGATAGTCATAGTAAATTACTGTATTCTAAGTTATGGCATTTCCACTGGAATTATAATCATGGTTCATTATAAACAAAACTTACAACATCTATGAATGTGCCGAACGTAATTTTTCTCAAATAATAAAAAGTAATATTTATAATTTTCATTGTTATCCTTCCACGTATCTGTTATGATTATTTACGCAAAATTATCTACACAGACATTTAGTTGAAGGGTTAAACTGAAATTTCTCAAAATACGCAATAACATTTTAATATTGTAAGCTAGTGCTGAGCTATTTTATCTTTGAATGATAAAAATTGAACTAGATCAATCACTATGTTTTGAAAGTAAGCAACATTATTTTGGAAAGTGACATTTCGATCTGTCAGTTTACTCCGTTTAATTAGCAATCGGACTATACTACTTTTTTAAATTGTATTTAACTTTTTACACATTATTTATTTATTTATTGAAATGAATCACCAACAAGGATTACACTGACACAAAATTATTCAACTACTCAATTGGCAGAGCTCGATTCGAAATTGTAGTCGAAAGTTTCGTGCTACATGCTTTTAATGGTTTTCAGCATCAAAGATAAAATTTTAAATGAAATATATTCATTCTAAGTTCTAAAAATATTTTTTAATTTTTGTAAAGAAAAAAATATAAAAAAAAGAACTGCATCGGCCGGGAATCGAACCCGGGCCGCCCGCGTGGCAGGCGAGCATTCTACCACTGAACCACCGATGCTTGTATAAATGTAGTCGAATTAGAGAAAGTATTACAGATTATACAGACAATATTTATTTTATTTTTGAACTAATATTTTTTGTTCTGGTTTTAGGCTACAACATTTATGCACACACACGTGGGTGCATTCTACCTCCATACCCATCGACAAGGAGGAGGAGAAACCTGTCATGTCTAAGGTAAGATAATAAAAAATAATATTAGCCTTGGAATATCACAGTCCCACTGCTGGGCACGGGCCTCCTCTACTAATGGTTAAAGGGTTTAGGCCTTAGGCTACCACGCTGGCCTAATGCGGGTTGGTAGACTTCACAGCGATATTTCACAATGAAAACACACTTAACATAGAAAAGTTAGAGGTGTATGCTCCATTTTGGGGTTGGTCTCAATTCTCCGACACTCGTCTCGGCAGTCCGTACCACACCCAACTGAGCTATCGCTGCTGCTAAGATAATATAAAGCAACATAATTACATAGACTCTTGCCTGTATTTCCGAAAGGGTAGGCAGAGGCGAACTAGAACACTACATTTCGCCGAGCTCATTTCCGTCCCAGATGTGACAAGGGGTGAGGGCCTAACGCCATATCGGGCACAAATTGCTGCTGCTGATGCTGAATTTAAAAAACCCATGAACATTTTGCACGACCCGGGGATCGAACTGTTATAAGGATTTATTCAAAGTCCTTTTTAAAAAAAATATATTTATTCACTGAAACTATAATTTCGGACTCTTAATGAGGCTAGTGTCACGCGTGAGTGTCTAACACGAACTGACTGTCCCGCGGGGATGCTAAACTAATGTACTATCAGAAACTGCTGACAGGTATTAGGGGTTTAAAGGGATAGGCACTATTATATAGTAGACTTGTATATAACAGCCCCCAGGGTTAGGACTAAACTTACCCCAAAAGGGTTAAGTTTATGTAAGGGTTCGGATTCTGGGCATAGGGGTTGTTATGGCTGTAGAGGATGCGACAGCAGCTTCAGATAATTCAATTTCTGATTTTTCAATATTTAAACTACTTTTACGATTACCGAGAACACGGTGACAAAAGCCTGATTTTAGTGTAATTTTGTAACAAAGGAAAGAAAAGAAAATTAACATGAAGATAAACATAATAATTATGGTACAGGAATAGTACTGGCTATACAAAACAATATGTGGTTTTTCTATGATATTATCTAGGTTCTTTACAATATTACTAGTTATAACATTATGATGAGATGTTATAGAGTCAAGGTTAATATGAGTTAAATTCAAAATAGGGATAAAGGGTTGAGTTTTGAATAGTACTTTTGAGTTACAGCAAGTATCATTTATAATATTAAAGTTACTTTGTATTATTTGTAAATTAATTATTTTAGTATATTTTGGAATTAACCTTGAGTCTTTATAATATGCTATACAATTTATCGGTAGATTTAGGATGCCTGTGCCTGATATTACCAGATCACTGGTTTTAGATTGTTGACAATCGATGGAGAGTTTAGATGGATTCGTGATAACATATAACCATCGATTATTATATATTGATTGCCAAATATCTAAATGACCTTGGAAGAATTTAGTTTTACAGTTACTAGGCACAGTGTGCAATGCTTTTGAAAATATTTCCGATTCGCAGATCGGAGTAACGGAACTTGAGTACACATCTGAAATTTCACAAATATAATTGGAATTATATATTATTTTACAACTACTTAAACTTTCTAACTTACAATAATGGGATCTTTCCCTAGTAATTGCTATGTATTTAATTGATGGTATTATAGTAACATATGAATTATTCTCTATTAGAACGGGATAAGGGATGTTGTGATATAGATAATAGTTTCTTGATTCTACTAGGGGTATTTTAACAACAAATATGATTTTACTATCATTATAATAGGTAGCAATTTCTGAGATATTCATTAATGTGTAGACATTTTCTAAGGATAAACTTACAGGATATTGGTGATAATCAGCTAAAAATCTATAATTATCAATAAGTTCGTTGAACATTTGTTTCGGTGTAATTACCGAAGGATACAAAACATTTGATTTACTGAACATAATTCCATTAATAACATCCTCTAGTTTGAAGGATAGTGTTAGCAGAGTGCTCTCCAATATATTTAAAATTTCTGTAAACTTTGATTTAAAGAATAATTTATCTGAAAATAATGTTAAATTGTGTTGAGCATGAGTTAGCGTGTCGATGGCACTATTTAATTGCTGTTCGTTGACATTAATTTTGTTTAATGTGTCTTTTAAGGATGAGATAGTCGAAGTCGTGACAAGGATATTTTCTTTAACCAATTGAGACAATTTACTTTGGTCATTTTCTATAATTTGTATAGCGTTACTATATCGGATTGCGTCATTTTCGTCCATGTTACCAAATAAATGTTTAAAAACTGTGCCAACTCCGCCAAACCATGCCGATCTTTTAGATCTAGATTCAGTTAAGTGTGATATCGATTCAAAGTCCCTAATGATGTCATTATATCTTGTTGTAAGCGGTTGATGTATGTTGAGACATTCGATATCCGAGTAGAGAGCACTTTGCTTGCATAGAAACTTAGAGGTGCCTATCACACCGTTCAAGTTTTTTATTTGAGGACCTATATATGAGATGTCTATAGGAATAACGACACTTAGATATCCATCTGTTCTTTTAAGTGACCCGACAGGGTCAAAGTATAAACCGGAAGTATTGACCGATGTTTCAATGAACGTTTCCCGTGCGGAAGATAGGGAACTGTAAGGAAATAATGAATATATAAAAATCTATTTAGTTATGTATAACTTGTAGGTACTCTATAAAAATAACTAATTAATTTTAGGAATTAACTAAGAATCACGACGACGAGCCAGCTTAATTTCATCAAAATGATGTATTACATGTCGCCTGTTAATCAACAGAGTTAAGCTATTTCTGCCATTTATTTTTATAACCTTGTATGGCCCTTTCCAAATTGGCGACAATGCTTTACGCAGACGGAGATGATTCTTTAAATAAACATAATCACCAGCGTGATAGTTTATGGGACGAGTACGGGTGTCGTAATATGTTTTAGAGGATTCTTTGGACTTGTTTATATGGTCAATGGCTTTATCACGTGTATGTTTAAGGCGATGCTGCAACATTCTAATATAGTCTGGGTAAGTGGCATTTGAAGCAGGTTCATATAATGAGTTAGGAAGGACGGGTTTGTGACCAAAAACTAACTCGTAGGGAGTATAATTAGTAGTGCAATGGATTGCCGTATTATATGATAACATGGCGGTGTATACATATTTCGGCCAGTCATCTTGATTTTCGGATATATATGATTTCAGATATTCTTTCAATGTAGAGTGACTTCGCTCTAGAGCGCCTTGCGTTTGGGGATGATAGGGAGATGACCATAACTGTTTTATTTTTAAGAATTTACAGGTTTCTTTAAACATTTCAGCTGTAAAATTTGTGCCTTGATCCGTGAGGATAGTCTTAGGAATGCCAAATAGGGAAATGAAATGGATCAAGCAATCACTGGTTTCTTCGGCAGTAGTACTGCGAATGGGATATGCCACTGAGTATTTGGTCAAGTCATCTTGGAGAGTAAGAATATATTTTAATTTTGCTGTTCCAGATTCAGGAAGTGGACCTACAATATCAAGAGAGAGTCTTTCAAAAGGAGAAGTAGAGGTGCTAGTGATCTGCATTGGGGCCCTATTAATTTTCCTAAGGGCTTTATTAGTTTGACAAGAAGCATAGTTATTGACATAGTTTTCTATTTCGCTCCGCATATTTTTCCAATAATATTGCTCACGGATTCTGTTATACATTCTAGTGGCACCAAGGTGTCCGGCAATGGGAATATCATGATTTTCACGAAGGATTTTCTGAACTTCAGAAGGACTTGGGTAATATATTTTGTTACAATAAATATTAATTTCAATATTAGTATTGTGAAATAGATAGCTCAACATATTGTAAATCTTTATATATGTATGTTTGTCAAATGGGTTTTTAAAGTCTGTTATGCTTATTTTATCTATAGTGTTATTCTGTGATATGAAATGGTTTCTGAGATTTTTGAGAGATTCGAATATATCACTGTAAGTACATGTGTCAAAGTGGTGTACTTTAGGAAACAAAAAGTAATAAAGTTTACCATTATTTGACAGAGATTTATATGAATGTAAGGTTGATTCTGAATTGATAAATGATTCGGATTCCTTTGAATTAGACAAAATTTCTTGGACGTAGGGAATAGACTCATCGAGATCAATGGACGTAGGAACTACTATAGTTTTGTTCTGAGTCTTCAGTAAGCTGTCATTATGTTCTCTGATAACTGTGTTATACGGTGTGTCAGAGGGAATTTTAAGGAACTTCGAATAAGTGACTTCTGGATCCGGTAAGTTTGGATTTGGAACAACAATTTTAGGACTTGGATATTGCAAATTTGGAGTTTGACTACTCGTAGAAGGTTGTGGTTCATCTTGTGTTTCAGGATTTAAACGATCTTCCGGACTTGCAATATTTGAAGGCCTATTTGTTGAAGGTAAAGGATTATCGTCATTATTTGAAGTTGGAACTACTAGGGAACCGTCAATGGGAGAGAAAGGGTCTTGAAAATTATCCCCACCTGGAGACTCCATAGGGCTAAAATCGTTTAGCTGGCTAAAGGGACTAGAGTCGATGTAAGGACTAAGATCTATCAATTCAGTATTAATGTTATCGTCTTGTACCGGGTTAACAGGATTAACGGGGTATCGGGAAAGAGCATCGGCTGCTGAATTTAACTTACCTTTACGGTATATAATTTCATATTCAAATTCTTGTAACTGAAGACGCCAACGTTGTAGCTTGCTACTTGGGTCAGTGTGATTAAAGAGCCATTTTAAAGGTCGGTGGTCAGTTACGATGACGAATTTACGACCAAACAGATAGGGTCTGAAGGTTTTACAACCCCACACTATAGACAACAGCTCTTTTTCCGTTGTACTATAATTAATCTCGCATTTGTTTAGGGTTCTAGATGCAAAAGCTATAGGATTGTCTTTTTCGATAGGACCTTGAGAGAGGATGGCAGATATGGCATAATTGGATGCATCACATGTAAGGTTGAAGTGTTTTGTGAAATCTGGGTATATAAGCACGGGAGCAGAGACGAGTTTATCCTTCAGCATTTCGAAAGCCAACTGTTGTTCATTTGTCCAAATAAAGGAAGTATCCTTTTTTAGAAGAGATGTAAGGGGTTTAGACAATTTAGAAAATTCTGGAATAAAACGTCTATAGTAGGATATGAGACCCAAAAAAGATTTGATGTCTTTGGGACATTTTGGAATAGGGAATTCCTGGACAGATTTTATTTTATTTGGGTCAGGTTTTAATCCATTTTCAGTAATGACGTGTCCAAGATAGCCTACTTCCTTTCGCAGGAACTCGCATTTGTCTGGTTGAAGTTTTAAATTGAATGAACGGAGTTTTTGAAAGACTTTGGTCAGATTTTGTATATGGGAAGGTAAATCCCGAGAATAAATAACAATATCATCCAAATAGACAAAGCACCTCTCACATTGAAGACCCGTAAGGACATTGTTCATCAGGCGTTGGAAGGTCGACGGGGCATTTTTCAGGCCAAATGGCATTCTGGTAAATTCGTAATGTCCTTGAGGGACGCTAAATGCGGTTTTACATGCATCTTTTGTGGCCATTTTAATCTGATGAAATCCTGATGCAAGATCTAGGGTTGAAAAATATCTGGAGTCACCTAATTGATCAAGTATTTCGACAATGTTCGGTATAGGATAAGTTTCACCGATGGTAATGTCATTTAATTTTCTATAATCTATTACAATGCGCCATTTCTTTTGACCAGAAGCGTCTATCTTTTTTGGAACAATCCATATTGGAGAAGACCAGGGAGATAAAGAAGGCTGAATAATTCTTTGATCGAGCATTTTTTTGATTTGAGAATTTACTTCTTGTTTGTGTATTTCAGGAAACCGGTAGGATTTTACATTAATGGGCTGTTCAGAAGAGGTGCGGATCTCGTGTTGGATGGTATCAGTGGAAGTAAGTACGTCATTTGGTAAGTGAAATATATCTGAATATTTGGAACATACGTCATATAATGCTTCACATTCTTCGGAGTTTAAATGTGAGACGCGTAGGAGTTCGAGAACATCATTTGTTCTATTTAAACATGATTGGTTTGTATTATAAGGTTGACAGAGTTCAAAATCAACAGGGTGTAGAGTAAGTTGAAGGTTTGAATTTAATGAAACAGGTTTTTCGGAGGTATTAAGAACTGTAAGATTTACTCGATTGTTGTTTTTTACCTTTACTAGGCAATTTGCGACAAATAGTGTTTCACTTACATGCTGGTCAAGTATAAGACCTTCTTGTAATTCGGGATTAACGACTGAACACTCCACTGTAATTTCTGAACGGGGCGGAATTTTATAAATAGGATCTGTAAAATTGAGCTTGATTTTATTTTTAACTAAGTTAAGGATTTTTCGATTATAGTCAACAGAACATTGGTAAAGGGTAAGTAAATCATTTCCTATTATACCATCATAAGGTAAGTCTATTTGTTCTACTAAATGAAATGTAAAAGAGATCGACTCTTTACCAAATATAAGATTCATATTAAAATTCCCAAGAGTAGGTACAGCATCTTCACGATTATCTATACCTTTTAATTTAATTATGTCATTTTTAATTTTCAGATCGGAGTCTGTTTGGACTGATGACTTCTTGAGGAGACATACGGATGATCCAGTATCGACGAGCAAGGTAAGTGGTTTTTTAGATACAGATGTTTGGACGAGCACATGAGGTAAGGATATTTTATTAGGATTGCATGATACTTCGTATATTTTATTTTCATCTATATTTTCAGGGACATGAGAAGAATCTAAAGTTTCCTTTGAAACTTTACATGGTTTTGAACAACTTTGGACGCTTATTTGGGACTGGCTACCCTTGTGGTCCTTGGAAATAGAACATTGGACACTTGCTTGGGGCTGGTTACCCTTGTGGTCCTTGGAAATAGAATATTGGACACTTGCTTGGGGCTGGTTACCCTTGTGGTCCTTGGAAATAGAACACTGGACACTTGCTTGGGGCTGGTTACCCTTGTGGTCCTTGGAAATAGAACATTGGACACTTGCTTGGGGCTGGTTACCCTTGTGGTCCTTGGAAATAGAAGGAGTGCCATTATTAATTATGACTTGTGGTAAGGGTTGTGTTTTGGGTCTCACGAGGCACTTCCATGAGCCCTTTATTCGTTTAAATTACCTTCATCATTGTATTGTTGGAATTCGGTAACGTTACTGGGTGGTTGGTTTTGAAGGTCATAAACTACATCATCATCGACTACACAATTTACGTGAACGGGTTTAGTGTTCTCTTGTCTTATATTCTGGAATGTTTGTGGACCTTTGAATCGGTTGTTGTTAAATTCACGTTTCCTGCAGACCTCAATGGTATGACCATGGATTTTGCAATAACGACAGAAAGGGATTTGACTTTTATGATCAAACTGTCTTGACATCTGGAAGTTTGAGTTCGCGTTAGAAGTAGAGGGTTTAGGATGGTACTGAGGTTTGAAGCTTGGACGATGCACGGTTGAGTTATGGGAATTCCGTTTATTAAACAGAACAAGGATTTTCTCCTCAGATATAGCTAAATTAATAGCTTCGTTTAGATTAGATGGGTTCTTGCATCGGACTAAATTAGAGATTTCGGGTCTTAAGCCAAGTAAAAATGAGTTAAGAGCCAAATCCTCCATAGTTACTAGTCGACCGGCCAATTCGGATTTCTTTCTATTGGATAGGGTCACTTCGGTTAATAACTTCGATAAGCAGGTTTCGACACGTAACACAAATTGATTTACGGGTTCATTATTGAGTTGCCGGCACTCCTGCAGGTCAGTTAATAAGTGAGCGTAATGCTTCCGTTCACCAAACTGGGTTTTTAGGAACGTCTTTAATTGTTCCCAGGAATCAAATTCTTTAATAGAACATGCTGTCTCTGCTTTTCCTCCGAGTTGAGATATAATAAATTTAAATAAAATGGGTTTTTGACTATCTATGGCTAAGTCCATGGCATTGTCGCAGTTGGTTAAGAATGCGTTTAATTTTTCTCGGGTACCATCAAAAGCTTTAATAAATTTAAATAGGGTTCCTATTTGAACAATTTGTTCGTCGAGTTGTGCTTGTGCCTCTTTAGTTTGAGCCATTTTATATCAAAACCAAAAGAAAAAATGTATTTCTTAAAGAATGAAATTATATGATATCGTGATACGGTGTAATAGACAGCCTCGTTGTTTACAACTATAAGTCTAGATAACGACGAAGTAATTCTAAGAATTGGCCCGTGAGAACTTTATACGGCAGATGTAATTTAATATCAATAATATTATATTTTATTTTCAGGTATTAATTATTAACGTATTAGAGTGATTAACTAACAGTCTACGTGATTCACTGGAAAAGTTTCTATAAATTTTGCTTCACTTACAGGATGCCGCAGAAAATGAGCAGGAACATTTCAGGAACAGGAACAAGTGACCGGATCGCGAACTCCAGACCAGGTAAGTATTATTTTTGTTAGATTTTCTTTTTCAGATTAACATCAAAGGATAATAGGTTTCTTCTTATACTCGTTATGGTTTTCAGGATCCCTTTTATTTTAGGTTTTTCTTTTTTTTTTTTATGAACTTCGACAGGATAATGCGCCGGATTTCTTTTGACAGGATGTAGATGAGAACGTGTTTTGCACTTTTGACACTCACAATTCACAAATCACTGAACCATACACTTCACTTTTGAACAGCGAGCCCGGATGGAGACGTCCCAAGGATACCTTAACCGTCGGTATCCCACCGCTGCCACCAAATTGTTATAAGGATTTATTCAAAGTCCTTTTTAAAAAAAATATATTTATTCACAGAAACTATAATTTCGGACTCTTAATGAGGCTAGTGTCACGCGTGAGTGTCTAACACGAACTGACTGTCCCGCGGGGATGCTAAACTAATGTACTATCAGAAACTGCTGACAGGTATTAGGGGTTTAAAGGGATAGGCACTATTATATACTAGACTTGTATATAACAGAACGCAAGACTTTAGGACGGTGTTTGTATCAGAATACATCTACGCCACCGACCGCTGAATGTTCATACACTTAAGGTCGCCTTATGTCGTTTAACGCCTCCTTATCTGTCAAAATTGTATGGCGTAAATCAATGTAAGAAGCCGTTAAAGTTGAGTAGCGTTTGACCATTCGGACGCGAGTCAGTCTAAACTTGTAAAGCCTTGTATATAGCTGTAGCTTAAAATATTGAAAAGTTGATTCTAAATAAAATATATAACTTTCCACTCGTTTGCAGGTGGGTTGTTCTCTAGTGAAAGAAGATAAAGAAGCATTCGCGCTGATTTCGGTGTCTCCGAGTGAAGTGCGAGACCTGGACTTCGCTAATGACGCTTGTAAAGTGTTGTCTGCATTGTCTACCAAGCTGCAGCATGGCAACATCGAAATCAACGAGAGGAAGTGAGACACACAGATATTTGTTTCGGGTCTGGGACCTGGGTGTTGCGAGACCGTAAGTCGTTCGTAGTTCTTGATACCCACGACACAGTACTCGTATCTTAGTGTGGGGTCAGTGTGTGTGACTGTTGGTAACACCCAATATATTTTACATACTTAACATAACATAAACTCACGCATGTATCCCCGAAAGGGTAGGCAGACGGGCACTAGCGAACTAGAACACGAACATTTCGCCTAGCTGCGTTCCGTCCCATATTTATACTAATACTTATAGTGATAATTATAATTCTGTCAGGATAGGGCTATCTTTTTTTTTAATGTATCAAAGAGACCATAAAAAGTAATGGATTAGCATTTACGATAGGCACCTAGCACGAATAATTTTGGAATATAAATTCGAGAGCAAAAAGCTAGAATCTACACATATACTCGGTCTGCCTCGGTGGCGTGGTGGTATTTCGGTAAGACTACGGTTCTGAGGTCTCGGGGTCGATCCCCGGGTCGGGCAAAGTGATATTGGATTTTTCCATATCAACCCTGAGTCTGGAATTTGTGCCCGATATGGCGATAGGCTCGCCCCCTATCACATCTGGGACGGACTAAGCTCGGCGAAATGTGGGTGTTCTAGTTCACTAGTGCGCCTCTGCCTACCCCTTCGGGGATACAGGCGTGAGCTTATGTTATGTGTCTACACATATATTTTTATTAGTTTCACGCAGTGAATTCGATTCATATACATCATTCGAAAACTGTTGGTATACCAGGTACCCTGATAATGTTTTCCCCCCAGAGCCCTGACGTGCCTCCTCCAAGACATCGTGTACTTCATAGCGGGCTTCGAGAACGAACCCAACAAGTCGGAGGCTCTCGAGCTCGTGGTCGAGAACCCTCACCGAGACAGACAGAAGCTGCTGCGGGAACAGTACATACTGCGGCAGCTGTTCAAGATATTACAGGTGACATTATATCGACATTATACTGCTATTAGAAGTTCATTCCATAGAGGGAATAAGCAATATTCCTTTCTTTTTTTGTATCTCTCTTTTTTTTACGTATCTTATGTTCCCAGGGGGTGGGCGATAACAGCTGTGACACAGACTTTAACTACTACAGCTGTTATCTTTAAATTTTGTTGATCCTTAAATAAAGTTAAAAAAAAATTGATCCGTGGAGCTTGCGACAAGATTACTAATGCAGATACAGGTATGTACGCACATACCCGCCCCAACCAACCACCAAGTTATGTCACAAGTCCTTCGAGAGAACTGGGAATACATTGCCTAACCCTAAAACGCGAAACACACAAGAATTACGGGAAAGAGCAAGATATATCGACATTATGACACCTATAATTCCAAAAAAAAAAAAACAACTGTGCAATATATTGATATTGTCAGAAGTTGTATTAATATATTACCTAGTTTATTTTATCCCATCCAGGGTCCATTCCAAGAAACGGCGGACGGCGAGGCGTTCCTCAAGATCGAGGAGCTGTACGACTCCCGGTACGCACCATACAAGTACATCTTCAGACTGTGCTACAGGATACTCAGGCTCAGCCAACAGGACTACAGGAAAAACCAGGTGGGTTCGAGTCGTAAACAAAAATGTTATTTCTTTTTAAAGAACGTTAACCTGTGTGTATCATTAAACTTTCACGCCTAAACTGTACCAGCTTAAAGCCGGATTTTTTTTTATCTAATCTAGTTACTATGGGTTACCATAGCAGTTAGTTTTGTTTTAAATAAGTACTGTAATTATTTTTTTGAATAATGCTAATAATACAATTTAATATCAGTGGATAGTGCTAATTGCTTACCATTTGCTATTTATGCTTGATTCTGAAGCCTTTACACATTACATTTTTACGCGTTTTTTAAGTCTATGAAGGTCGACTAAAAGGTCTACAAAAAAGTCCTTTTAGACATCGATAATGTAGGCTCAACACAAGGCATTTTATCGAATAATAAACTAACATTGTCCACAGGAATACATAGCGAAACATTTCGGTTTCATGCAAAAACAAATCGGCTACGACATACTAGCAGAGGACACGATCACGGCCCTCCTACACAACAACAGGAAACTACTGGAGAAGCACATCACCGCCTCGGAGATCGAAACGTTTGTCGGTTTGTATATTATTTAGTACGGCATTACGCTCATCATCACCAGGTACAGAACGTCTACTGCAGGACACAATCCTCCCCCTATATTTCCAGACCGACCTGTTGGAAGCGATGCATCCAACGACTTTTCGCTATTTCTACGTACAAGGTGGATATATGTATGACCTACGACGACAATACATGGTTTCTGAAAGGGTTATTTTTTTGTAACAAAGCTTTGATATTGACGTTACTCCTTCGTCGAATCCTGATCACAATTTGAGAAGCTTGGAGCAAGCTCTGTCGAAAACAATCTTGTCAATCGGAAAAAATGTAATGTAAATTACGCAAAAAACTCCGACGAATTGAGAAATTATTTTTTGAAGTCTATTAAAATATCGATACCAGTATATATTATCGATTTTTATGCACTTCCGTCGTCACTCGTGCCTAATGGGTTAAATAACGCCTTTATTTCTGTTATGATTAGGTCTAGTGCGTAAGAACATGAAGACGTGGCAGTCCCGGTTCCTGGACTACTTGAGTGACCTGTGCATCTCCAATAAGAAGGCCATCGCAGTGACCCAGGAACTGATCTGCAAGAGTGTCCTCTGTGCAAACAACTCGGACATACTTATCGAGACTAGGTATGTGTTAAAGTATAATAGCAACCCTGTATCAATGTTTTCCCACTGCTGGGTAGACCATGTATAGCCTGTCTAGCGGGTTGGTAACCGTTACACACCATCGGCCACATATATCGATTTTAAATAATAATCGATTTACATAATCGAATACAAAAAGACATCATCATCCCATAGATGAGGCTCATTGTCTATCTTTAAGGAAATGTTAATTAAAAAGATTATTATTTTTTTATCTGGTAAAATAATTGTCAGTGCGTATATTAACTAAATCTTATATTTATCATAGATTGGTATCGATAAAATACGAGGAAAAAGGCAAGGCGTCGGCCGCTGACGACGCCAACAAACATTCTATAGAACAGAAAGTTATGTTACTGTGGAACAACAAGAAGGTAAGTCGATGAAATTACAAATAATAATCGATAAATTATATACAGTTTGAAATAAAAGTAGTCGAGAATTGAAATAACGTAAATTTATGCTTGTAAACGAAGGGGTAGCCAGAATTGGGTACTTGACTAATTGTTTTTTTATTAATTTTATATGAAACTGACGCCATCTTAAATATAGCACTGAAAGAATTATTGAAATATTCTCAAAAATAAAGAAGTTATAAGCATTTGAAATTTGGTGTAACCTTCAAACTGCGGAAAAGAGAATATCAGTAAAATCGCGTCAGGGCCATAACGGTACGTGCGTTAGAAAGGGATAGCAAGATATCCCCACTCTTGTTCATTGCAGAATTTAAAATATGAATAACTGACTCATTTTTCAACAAATTTCGATACAGAATTCACAGAAGAGTTTCTTCTTTGTATTATTTGCTAGTATATACAAATGTGTACAAAATCAAACATAGTCAAGTACCCAATTGGTCTATAGAACTAATGTATTAATATTTCAATGGCCTTGTTTGTTTGTTTGTTGTGTGGGCTCCATTTTCCGCAATCAGTCCATTTCGATGATGGACCATTGTGCGTGACGTGATGCCAGCTAAAAGTTTAGCCAGCCTAGCTCCGACCAGAAGCGCAGGATCTTCCTGGTGTCTCCGCAGGCTTCTCGGAGCGACCTCGGTGTGTTGAGGATTTTAGCCCGTTGTGCAGCAACGCCTTCGCATTCCAGGATGACGTGGGCAGCTGTTTCATCGGCCGACAGGCATCCCCTACACAGGGGGCTGTCGGTCATACCTAGAACATACAAATGTTTGTTAAGTGGGCAAAGTCCAGTTATGGTACCTACGACTATGCGTAGAGATGGCCTATCTAAGGACAGCAAGCGTTTAGTTAAGCGAACATCCGGGTGTGGCACAACATCCCGAGAGTGTTTGCAAGTGCTCATTGTAGCCCATTGATCAGCCTGTTGTTTTGATGTTCTTTGGCGGAGCCACGACCTTATCTGGTTGAAGGGCAGCGGTAATGTTGGACTAGGTCCGATCACTCGTTGGTCCGACCCCCCTCTAGCCAGCTCGTCTGCTGCGTCGTTGCCTAGAGAGCCACTGTGCCCTTTGATCCACTGTAAGGTGACTTGGTTCGTGGAACCTATCACCATCAGTGCTTGGTGGCACTCTAGTATGAGCCCAGACTGAATAGTTTTACTGTGTAATAAATAGTTGTAATAATGGCCTTAATCCCGCCCTTTTATATTATACGGTCGATCCTATGGCTATACTAAGCACTGATAGTAGGGAAACGTAATTAAAGCTTTATTATAGTCAAATTATTCGCTTTAGTGAGTCACTTGATGGATATTTTCACCAAATGCTTCGCATTACCAATCCTTTCGCAACATGCTTGAAAAAGTGTGTTACGTCGACTCCATATTAAAGTGGGATAGGGGCAGGTAGGAAGAACGATTCTGCCACGAATAAAGTATCATTATTTTTCAGAGAAGTGAGCATATTGAGCTAGTTTATAACAAACTCCAACTAATATTAAAGATTGGTAACAAGCATATTGTTTGTAGAACAAGTGCTACCTGTCGGATCTGGCGGCGGAGGCGCGGCTGGACCCGAGCAGCTCGGCGGGCGCGGTGCTGGACTACTACCGGCACCAGCTCGACCTGTTCAGCAACATGTGCCTCAACAGGCAGTACCTCGCGCTCAACAGTCTCTCGCCGCAGCTGCACATCGATCTTATACTACTGTTAATGATCATTTTTAATCACTTGGTCAAATTTTGAGGAAACCACAGCAGTACGTCTGTCGCAACTCGCAAGTGTCTGAACCAGAGTGTACCAGGGACGCATTACCATTACCCAGTCCACTTTTCTCAGAATGACGAGTACGTTGTACTGCGCTCGTCACTCTGAGAAATGGGGCCTTACTTATAAAAACAGTTTAGCTGATCAAATGGCTAAGAATAGCCTGTCACTTTTTTCCTTGTGTCACATTGTTTGAAATTAAAAGTGACAGGCTATTCTTAGCCATTTGCTCAGCTAAACTGTTTTTATAAGTAAGACCCATGATGTTCAGTAATTACACTGGCTATAATGTTCTTCAAACACGAACACAACATTACTTGCACAATTCTACTTGTCGGTAAAAATAGACACTGCGGTGGTACCTACACAGACCTTCCACCAGGTTGTTAATATTTAATTTTCGACAGACTTCCAAAAAGTAGAATAAATAACAATAAATAATAAATAACACCCCTGTCATATACATAGTCCTGACCTCACACTAAGATCGAGTCTTGTGTCGTGGGTATCAGGAACTACGAGAGACTTTCGGTCTTACAACACCCAGACCCGAAACAAATATCTGAGAAGGTCCTCAATTCGTCTGTATTTTTTTTTATGTATGTTACGCGATATCTCCCCCAAATGTGGACCGATTTTATTTCAAGGTTGCTTCCATATAAATTTGGTCACGATCGGACTTGAAGTCGGTCTGTTAAGCTTTTAAACTTGTGATTAATTTAGGTGCATGTCGAACGCGTCACTATCGTACGAAGTTCGGGCATCGTTCTGCCGGCTGATGCTGCACCTCCACGCCGACCGCGACCCGCAGGAGCCGGTCACCCCCGTCAAGTACGCGAGACTCTGGACCGACGTGTGCGACCGAATACACGTGCACGAGTTAGTATGTCACACGCGAAACACTCACACTGCATCAAATGCTGCACTGTCACCGACGCCAGACATGACTTCTGACACTAATGTTGATGGGAACACTAACTCTAGATTTGTAAAACGGAAATTATTAGTATTTATTACTGCATTGACTGAAATCGATAAATCTGTTATGAGCTTTTTTGACATATCGATAACGAAAATGAAAAATATTTGTATGACAAACACCCAAACATCTCTAGCGGTTACGTGGAGAATTGATGTTTTTCATACAAATTATTTGACGTATTCGCTAGCGGAAAATTTTGAATAACTCATGGTCGAGCTACTGGTATTGATACACTGACTTCTATATCGTAAACTGGGATCAACAGTAATAATTCATATCGACGTAAATTAACGTAATTCATCGACACAATCACCGGTTCAGGTAGATGTCACCACACGGTTATCCAACAGTCGAACTGTTCGTCAAACCCTCCAAGTGTAGATTGCTAGTGAAGCACTGTTTAAAAAGCCATTTTTATCGATCTTAAATGCTCAATAGGGTAGCTTTTAACACTCGATTCGATTGCGACTACGAATCGGTTTCATAAGTGATTTAAAATTCCACCGAAATCAAGTGAAAAAAAGTGCGCTAATGTCGCGTTGGATTCGAGAACTTGTTATTTGTGTGGAGGTTAAAATGTTAAATTAAACTCAACACATTTAAATTGTACGGACTCGAGAGTGAAGCTAGTATTTAAAATGATGCGTGCATTCGCCGTCAGAGATCGAGTCGTACTGCCGGTGGAGTGCCGCTCGATTGTGTCGGCTCGTGCGCCGATCGAGAACAATAGCTAGGCACAACAAGGCGCTCACCTGGCTTCACTCTCTTAATATTTGTTTATTGAAATTTAATACAAAAAATATAAATAATTAATTACATTGGATTCTTTATTATTAAATTAAGGTTGTGCCACCACATTTGGTAATTTTTAACGCGACATTGGTGCGCATTTTTACTTGATTTCGGTGGAATTTTAAGTCACTTATACGAAATCGAATCAAGTGTCAAAAGTTACCCCCTGGTCGATTTAGTGTTGAACTATGGTACACCAAATGTATGTCGACACTACAGTGTCGACATACATTTTTCTATTGTTGGTATTAAGCCACGTCTCCTAAACTAAAACATTACACAAAACACCCACAAAAAACGTCGTTTCTCTACACATTTTTATCTGTGGTTTATTGTTCTATGAGCATGAGACGGCGAAAATCATTGTTTTGCGTATGTGTTTTTTTTTTTTCGAGTAACACAGGTGCAGTAGACGCGCCTTTAGTCCCACAGTTTGTCGTTATAATATGAGGTTTGTCACTGAGCACCAGCACTGATATTGAAACTTCAGTATGGCTAGTGTTGGGTAGAAATATAGTCTAGTAATCATCTATCCTGATTGCATTCATATTATTCAGCCCTTTAAAATACTATGTATAAACCTTTTTCTTACCTGCCTTTATCCTACCTCAATACGAGCTCAGTTGGACTATATTCGGCATAATTTATACGATCGGCACCCTGCCTGACGTCAACCTCGTCTATGGCCGGTTTCAATAAACGATCTCAGTTTAGAGTGCAGATAGATCGCGATTATGAACCAATCAAATCAAGTCATTTGACGGGGTCATGTTCAAACTGTGTTCTTATTGACTAATTTTTGTAATCTATCTGCACATTCGAACTGAGATTGTTTATTGGAACCGGCCGTTAGAGATCCAATCCTAAGTAAATCGTGTTCAAGACTTCCCGACTCACAGCTCATATACGCCGCCAAAATGTTAAGGAGGCGAATACAACATCCCTGTATGATCGATAAAAAATGAAGATATTTTTTTCAACATCATGAATGCTGGTCCAAGACGTTTGTTCAACCTGAGTGCAGGAAACCGATTGTAAAAACTTAGCCTAATCCTTTCTTAACATGCTTGGACAAGGGCAGATGCTTGTTATAATGACAAAGAATAATAAAGACTTACCATAACTACAATAAAAACAGTTTATTTTGCATACGGTTCCGCCATTTTCTGTTCTAGATTTGTTTACACGTAAGTTGTCACCGAGTCATAAAACTTAAATAACGTTCAAATGCTTTGGTGATTTATATAAATACGGCGTCTTTTTTAAAATGATAATAAGTTCTAAATTAAAACTAAATGCTCGTTACATTACTGGTATCATTGTTTTGCCATTCGCCATATTATGTCCTCTCTATATTTAAGTATCTGACTGCCTCGGTGGCGTGGTGGTATTTCGGTACGACTACGGTTCTGAGGTCTCGGGTTCGACCCCCGGGTCGGGCAGTGATATTGGATTTTTCCATATCAGCCCGGAGTCTGGAATTTGCGCCCGATATGGCGATAGGCTCGCCCCCTATCACATCTGGGACGGAACTAAGCTCGGCGAAATGTGGGTATTCTAGTTCGCTAGTGCGCCTCTGCCTACCCCTTCGGGGATACAGGCGTGAGCTTGTGTTTATGTTATGTTTGTATGTATATTTAAGTGTTCAGGTTTTTTTGTAGTTATGCCACGTCCTTATTTTTCTTTTGTCATTGGAAATAATCCACCTCTGTATATCCTCCAGAGGTATAGTCTTGAGCTTGTGTTACAACAGCTACCAGTGCGTGAAGGGCGGTCCTGACGCGAACCGCGAGAAGGTGAAGGAGCAGTTCGCGTCCACCATCAGGTTCGTGGAGGACTACCTGTGCAACGTGGTCACCAGGACCTGGTACTTCAGCGACCATGACCAGAACAAGCTCACCTTCGAAGTCGTCAAGCTGGCTAGAGAGCTTATATACTTCGGGTTTTATAGGTAAGGTTTTTATTGCAAAATTGGACCGTCTTGTGCAGAAATGATCCAACCCACATTTTTTATTGATGCCAACATGGATCTAAAGTCTAAGCCATTATAGACCATATTGATGTAAAAAAGAAATGTGGCTTGGATCATTTCTGCACAACACGGTCCAATTGTGAGGGTCCTAATCCCAAAAAAAATAATTATCGATGTGGCAATGTGGCCGTTTCCTCGCCTGCTGACAATAAAAAAAAAAATCTAGGCATGTGGTTTTTGGACTAGAAGCTTACTTTGTAGAGCTTAGTTGTAGCCTCTTTTAATACTTCAGGTGACCTAGTTAGACTATCCTAAAGCTTAGTTCTGACATCAAAAAAATACCCTAGGTAGGGTGGGTTCGGCACCGGGTCGGGCAAAATGATATTGGACTTTTCAGTATCATCCCGGAGTCTGGAATTTGTGCCGATAGGCTCGCCCCCTATCACATCTGGGACGGAACTAAGCTTGGTGAGCTAGGTGTTCTAGTTCGCTAGTGCATCTGCCTGCTTATGAATGGTAACAATGGTTGTTGAGATAAAATCCTAATTCTGCCCTTTGTGCACAGCTTCAGCGATCTACTGCGGCTGACGAAGACCTTGCTGAGTATCCTGGACTGCGTCACCGCCATGGATCTGCTCAACGAGACCAACGCACTGTCCGGAGAAGTTGAATGTAATTGTCTGTACAATTAAGCTTACATACATTGCAGGTTATAGGTCTTTTTAAATTCATTTGCTCCGTTTTCTTGAACCTTCACGAACCCACTGCTTTTTTAAAATAAAATCTGATTGGTGATCATGCCTTACAGAAGTCTATTGTAAGTGAATGGGCCATTTTTTATAAATGATTAGTGATAGGTACTTATAATTATTCTTAACAACTAATTAATCATTGTTTATTTATTTCTTACACTTCATATACGAGGAGTATATAGGTGGACTTAATGCTGTTGTCGCATTATATTTTGGAAATTAAGATTTTTCTGATAGTATAATTTCAATGCAAGCAGCTCAAGAGAAGGAGGTAAAAAAACGTAAGTTTTCCTCTTACTCAAACCTTCGTTAAAAGTCTAACCATAGACAACATAACCTAATTAGAATCTTAAACTACCAAATCAAATTATTATTATCAATATTTGTTGAATCCATAAAATGTTTATTTCAATCCGTCAAGATTTTACTCTATCGCCAGCTCGGAAAGCCGTTTCGCCAGGGAAGAACGGACAAAAAACTCGGGTGTTGCTCTTACTCTCTCTGTTAATACAGAGCCATCGATAGCCTTTTTTAGAAGTGTGTTGTAACCAAATTCAATTTGTGTGTTATTTGCAGCCGAAGGTGGTGTACTTCGGAGTATAGGCGACATGGGCGCTGTTATGACCTCCATAACACTCGGCTCTGTTGCCAGAAACGTAAGTGGAAGCTTGGTTTGTAAACTAACTGTATCGTCTACCAGTTATAGGGACTTAATCATGATTTACTGGGTCGATCCATTACGGGTTGGTTGATGAATGATTTGCACTTACTCTATTGCAGTGTCACTTTTGAATATTTGATGTTGGAATCTTTTTCGCGTTTTCAAAGTTCAAAACGTGTTTTGGCCATTTAACATTCTTAATTATCTGCCAAACATACACTCGAATAAGATTACCCTCCTTTCGAGGCAGTCGGGTAAATAGAAATATTAACCGTTTCCGATAGCCTAACGTCTTGTTCAGTCACCCGGTTGTCGAGCATCAGATCATAGAAATTGAAATCAATGACTCGGCTACAAATCACGTAAGATGAATCAGCGCCGAAAGGACAAAATTTTAAAACAGATTGTCCATGCTAATTTCTCTATTATAATTAATTATTGTAGCTTTTTCTTAGTCGATATTCTGGCAAACGTATCGAGTTATATGGGACCATAGAATGGATAAACACCGGGTATTACAAGCGACTATTTACTACAAGCGATGTTGGAGTAGTGAGTGATGTACCTATGTGGTATTGCAGCAGGTAGGTCCGGGCACGCCCGGGGCGGGGGGCCCGGGCCTGCAGCGCAGCGCCTCCGCCCTCGTGCTCGCGCGGGAACACCCGCTCGTCATGGACACCAAGCTCAAAATCATCGAGATACTGCAGGTGACAACCAACATGCTTTACATCATATCGATATTCTTTATAGCAGAGGCTGACTAATGATCAGTTGGATCATGGTAAGAGATAGGTCACAGGAGGAGGATTTGGCAGTAGAAAACAGCTTCTTCACGTCGGTTTTCAGTCACAGAGTGGTATCGAACCGGTCGAGCCGGCCCATCTGCTTAAGAAGGTGTGTTATAGTAGGAGAATTTGATACTAAGAATATCTACTTAACTGCTTAAATTGAGGCAGTTACGTTCAATTTCGGAGTTGATATATATAATTTAATCATAAATCGGACGTTTTTTTGATTATCCATGTCCATAATAAGAGTATCGTTCCGATAGAATCGATTATAAATACTTTGCCTTTCAATCAGTATAATGTAAGTAAATAAATCGGTTCCTCTGTCGTATCCAGTTCATCCTGGACGTGCGGCTGGACTACCGCATCAGCTGCCTGCTGTCGATCTTCAAGAAGGAGTTCGAGCAGGCGGGCGAGGCGGCCGAGCGCACCGACTCGCTCGCTCGGGCCGATGTCGAGGCCATCGGGCTGCAGGCCGAGGGCATCTTCAGCTGCAGGTCAGTCACACTACGACCTGATGGTGCTGACGATCATTAGCGAGGATTCCAAGAGGGTTTGATCCTGACATGGACACAAATAGTTAGTCGGATATGGGTGCTGTCAAAACCTAGTAGTTCCTGGTATCCTCGACGCAAGACATGTATTTTTGTATGGGATCGGGATTGCTAGTTATCTTGCAAATTAAGAGTCTTACTTACACATTTTTAAGCGCTTATTAACTTTAAGAATGTTTTGTCTCTTTCACTTTGGAATTAATTCACATTACGAGAGAATAAACGCTTAAAATTATGTGTAAGGTATTAAATATTTTTTTTACTTTCTCTTCCGTAACATGTTTTTAAAATCCTATCATAGTGTTAAAAGAAAATAATTATTTAAAAAGTTAACTTTTCAGATTTGGTCACTCTACATCTTCAGTATTAGTCGTAGAGTCTTAGATTTCTAGATTATTTCCATGATTAATTAAAATAATTTTATTTAAAATAGATTTCTAATGTAACACCATTACTCTTGTTAATATCTTATATTGTAATCTGGTTAACTTGATATCATTTACTTAGTTCGATATTGTTGATTATCTATCTTTGTTACTCAAATCCAAATCATGTTCGCTTGAATATAAATGGCGTATAATACGGTTTGCTAATAACGTCGTAACGTAACGTATGCCCGACCCGTGACCACAAAGGATGTAAAGCTTTTGAAACTTTGGAACTAAAAATAATAATAAAAAAACAAAACAAATCGCTATAGAATCCATAAATACTAGTTTTATTCCAATGAATAACATCCGCTTTAACCTAAGAAATTATTATGCTAATAAGAGGTGAAAAGGTTAACCCCCCTCATTTCTGTCGCTCAGGGATGATGGCATAGCCAATTAACCTACTGTGAATTAGAAATAATGGGGGTTGCAAAGAAGCCCCCGGGATTTATGCCTCTGAATACTTCACTAATAATGCGAAATTTGGAATTGAATTGATAATAAGCCGGTCGAGCCGGCCCATCTATGCAGTAAGCAAAATTGTGTGGCTAGTCTACCATCTTTTCGAGACTCACAATATCTCGACACATTTCGACAGTAAGGTACTTACTATTTGAATAAAAAAAACACATTGTCGAACTAAGTTAATGATAGCCATAAGTATCGATATCATGTAGTAACATGCATGATGTTATGGTGGCGGGAAACGAACAAATATACCTTATTAGTGTCTATCGACATAATTTTATCGACCGTCGAAAGACACAATGTCTCGACCGTCGACATAATTATATTTTGGGTTGCATTGTATTTAGGTCCTGACTTAAACTGCAGTGTGCAATTGACAATAGTATAGTGAAATTACAGTCTATGAAGTAACAAATTCTTAAACAAATCTTGTAATTTTCTTATTCAAGGCACTAATAAAGTAAACAAATCTAAAATATTAATTATCCTTGACGTTCAATACATAAATGTTAGAAATTCGATTATATTACATTAAATAATAATAATATTAATATCGATATTAATTTACTTATCTACTACTACTGTTATTAAATGGGAGGCCACGGGTTCGATTCCCACACTGAGACCAATGTTATTCATGATAATCGAAACAAATATTTCGATTTTGGCTGTCGTGATACCGAACGTCTCTGGTATCTTAGTGTGGGATCAGTGTGTGTGACTGGTGGATATATTTATTTTACAAACATTTACGTATTGAACGCTAATTCTATGGGACTCTTATCTTACCTTAAGGGACTTTTCCATAGGTGTTTACTAATGTAGCGTCGTTATTTCAGAGCTATACCAACTGTGCCCGAGAGCTGTCTGCCAAAAAATGTAGATTTGTTAGTAAAATACATACAGCATGAACTATCAGGAATGATTTACTAATAACGCATGATGGAATGGACCACAACACGTTAAACGTCATAGAAATAGATTGGTTATTGTTTTGATACCCTCATTAAAGTCACATTTTCATGATGATAGGATAATTCCACCCGTTTCGAGACATGTTAAAAATGTTCGACTCGCTTGTCGTCTCGAGTTAGGTTTTGGGATTACCAAATCGTATTATTTACTTTAACGTAATAATTGTGACCATTGAGCTTCATGTTTTATTTTCTAATTTACAAAGGCCCCAAGAACAAATAATTTCGTAATCATATTTACGTATAAGTATACATATAAGTTACATATAAGTTAGTACGCAACGAAACCGATTTAAATTCGATTGTGAAGTATTCATGCTTGCCCTCCGAACTCGAGTTATCAACATGAGAATTAATTTAATAAAATCGACGACAAGTCTCGAGATCAATAACAATTACAGAAGTTTGTTGGCGGCGTTTAACGTGTTAAATTACTAACAAACCCTTACTAAACAGTATACAATGAGTTGACATTGTCGATATTGATATGCTATAGCTATAAAAAAACTATTCGTATCTTTATATCGACATTGACCACTAACGCGCCTAACCTGAATGCAATTTCTTCCCTAACATAGCTTAACATATGGTATGGGATTTGGAGAATGCTTAAGAACCAATACGCACGTATAGTTTTGGAATACTGTAATTAGACGTATAAATAATCTTGTTATAGGAACCAGTTACCATGATTAGATTTTAGGGTAGTTGGTAGTCGTCCCCCTCTGAAATGATACTTAAGAGGGATCGTTTGTTATAATGTCAGTGTCCCCTAACTTCTTAGCACCGGTTATACTCCGATATAATTAGTGACCCCATTTATCGACCCCAAATCGACTTGAACCGCTCAGAAAAAGCTTTACATTTATTCAATAAAATTGTAATTCGTGTCTTCCGAAACGCTTAAAATACGCGTTTACGCTTTTAAATCCTAAAGCTCCTTCTGATCGGATTAAATTCTGCGTCGAAGTTGTGGTAAATCTCTTCCTCAAACATTTTTATTAATTAATTGATTGTGATTTTAATAACAACAGAAATAGAATCGATAATGACCTGCAATAATTACCTATAGCAGATATCTCTTGTACACAATTTTCAACTCTATTTCAGCTGTTTAAAGTTCATTATCAATAAATGAAAATAGACACTGACCCTTAGCCGTGATTAGTTCTTGTGATAGATCGATGTGTGTGTTTATCAAATAGCCTAGGTAATGCAAAGCATCAACAACTTCGAAGACGTTTTTGAAGTGCTTTTGGATACGAGTTTGCTGAAATTGCGGCTTTTGAGACGCTTGTTTATAATTTAAGCTGTGCACTCACTAGACAAATTGTTTGCGGCTGTCTACTAGCTGACTGAGATGTAAATTGGATGCAAACTCAAGTTGTGTTGCGACTTATTAGACTGGAACAAATAACATGTGTACTTGTTCAAAGACGTTATTAGATATTTCGTGCTTTGTTTGGACGCAAACTGGATGAGTCGGCAAGCGATACTCCGAAAATTGCCTTCAAAACCCATTACAAACGCGGAAGCAAACAGTCAGCCGCAAACTTTTTCCCTAACGAGTACGCAGCCTTGGCCACCAATTGTTCGCCACGAATGAGAATGTTACTGAAAATGTCCAATATAATATTCAAGAATATCTATATCAAAATCGATTTTCGTATGAATAATAATTTCTTCAGTATAATTACTTAAAAAAATAATATGATGTCAAAATGAGTAATGTGCATTTTTTTCATGTTTTAATGGTCACGAGTTTACTTTGCACTGAAATCAGTTTACCCAAAAGGAACCGAATTCACTTTTTGACTAACCCAGTGTTTTTAATTTGAAAGTCACTATGTTTCCCTTTGTACACCCCTGTCTGTGTGGTTTCTTATTGTTACTTCCCACATTCTCAATATTTAATGTTCGATCTAGGTGACAGACACCCGAAAGGATCTGAAGTACATAGTATGTAGCTATGTACCTCGACCATTTTTTTAACATTTCTTTCTAGCGACTTCTTTCTTTTTACCTGCCCTTATCCCACCTTAATGCAGGGTCTTTGGCTTAGTTTTTTCGAACGGCCTGACGTCAACCCCTCTGGAGGACCCAGTCCCGGGCAAATCAAATTAGCAAAATTCTTCCTAGCGACTGAGTAAAATAATTTGTATGAAAAGCATCAATCAACGTAACCATTAGAGGCGTTCGGGTGTTTTGCATATAATATGTTACGGACTGCCTCGATGGTTTTGTTGTATGTCGGTACGATTATCGTTCTGAGGTCTCGGGTTCGATCCCCGGATCGGACAAAGTGATACTGGATTTTTCCATATCAGCCCGGAGTCCGGAATTTGTGCCCGATATGGCAATAGGCTCGCCCCCTAAGCTCGGTGAAATGTGAGTGTTTTAGTTCGCTAGGGCGCATCTGCCTTCCCCTTTGGGGATACAGGTGTGAGCTTATCTATAGAGTCGTTAGCATGAAATGTCAAAAATCTCATGGTCGAGCTACTGGTATATTTTTCGATAGGACACTTGGGTTTGTCGCCAAGTTCGATCTCACAAATGTAATACAAGTTCGTGACGAGCAATTGGAACTCCTTTTCGATCCCCTTAATCATCTCTCGAATCTAGGGATGGATTGGACCTGGACGAGTGTGGCGGGAGGATGGTGCTGCGCGTGCTGCTGCAGCTGTGCTCCCAGGGTGCTTCTGCGGCGCTGGTCTCGGGGGCGCTGGCGCTGCTGTTCAGGCACTTCAGCCAACGGCAGGAGGTGCTGGCGGCTTTTAAGCAGGTGAGTTTAAGGGGGGCTGATGCATGAAGAATTTGAATTGTTTGAATGGTTTTATCGAGGTCCAAATTATGTTTGATTTTAGATTTATTCTAGCAGTGAGTGTCAGTGGTAAGTTTGAGTGAAGCCATGTAGACACAGAACGAATGGGTCGGCTTGATCGGTTTGATACCACTGTCTCACAGAAAACCGACGTAAAGTAGCAGCTTGCTGTTTCGTTTCGTTCGGTGAGTGAGATTTCCGGTGGCCCATTTCCCCCCTCCCTTTCCCAGTCCCTTTTCTCTCCCCTTCCATTCCCTCCTTTTAGATTGGCAACGCACCCATGCTTTTTTGTGTCTTGGGTGTCTATGGCCCATGGAGATCACTTACCATCAGGTGACCCATCTGCTCGTTTTCCAGTCTCTGCTATAAAAAAAACAGTAGCAGCATGTTGAATGTTTCTCAAATATTGGTGTGATCACTCAGGTCCAGCTGCTGGTGTCGGACGCGGACGTGGAGTCGTACAAGCAGATCAAGGCGGACCTCGACCTGCTGCGGCAGAGCGTCGAGAAATCGGAGCTGTGGGTCTTCAACAAGGGACGAGCGGTCATACTCGACGAGCACACGGGTAACTGCATACATTTTCTTAAACTAGTTCGCTAGTACGCGAAATTAGGCTTGATTTGTATTTTTTTTACATTGTAGCTGATTAACGTTATTACATAAACATAACATAAGCTCACACCTGTATCCCCGAAGGGGTAGGCAAAGGCGCACTAGCGAACTAGAATACCCACATTTCGCCGAGCTTAGTTCCGTCCCAGATGTTATAGGGGGCGAGCCTATCGCCATATCGGGCACAAATTCCAGACTCCGGGCTGATATGGAATAATCCAATATCACTTTGCCCGACCCGGGAATCGAACCCGAGACCTCAGATCCATAGTCGTACCGAAATACCAACACGCGACCGAGGCAGTCTAACGTTATTGATGTAAAATAGCTGCTGTTGTAA
Source organism: Clanis bilineata (assembly GCA_036417725.1). Classification (NCBI taxonomy): domain Eukaryota; kingdom Metazoa; phylum Arthropoda; class Insecta; order Lepidoptera; family Sphingidae; genus Clanis; species Clanis bilineata. The sequence goes on along the minus strand of CM071163.1, from coordinate 2,269,117 downwards.
TTTTCATTAAAGTTTCGCGAGTCTTAAAACTTGGTAGCTTGTTATAGCGTCTCAACCAACCATCAAGTCATGTCGCAAGCCTCAGTAACAGATGACTGATTCAGGCACATTAATCGAATTTCAATCATAGTATCGACCAGTTCACATATAGTCTAACTTTTCCTACAGGTACCGTGGGTCCGGGCGGCGCGGTGCTCGAGCGGAACGCCTCTCTCGACAACGTTCTCGATACTTCTAGAACGGCCAAGCATGACCACAACGAGTACAAGAAGATTAAAGAGGTAATAAAACTGATTAAATTATAATCATTAGGTTGTCTGGTATAAATTAGAGGCTAAAGGTAATAGTTATAGTAAATTAGTAGCATAATTCTGTAATATTTTACGTTATTTTATAGCAAAAATAACTAACCCGAATTAAGCTCGCGTGGTAGACTCGTGATCTAACCTCTCTCAGAAGGAGAAATCTGTGGTCAGCAGTGGGAAAGTAATATTAGAGCTAATATTATTGAAAATAATTATTCTTTAATCACATTTCTCAATTCGTCGGTATTTTTATGTGTGTTATCCGATAGCTCCTGCAAATATGGACCGATTTACAACATTTGTGTTCGATAGTGTTTGTTCTAAGGGTAGTGTCGCGGAAGACCGCGAAATATGTTATTAATTTCAGTTTCTCTTTTAAACGTAGGTATACGTAAAGAGAATTTTATTTTTATTTTTATTATGAAATAATGTGGGTAGATAAATACTGCATTAGAAGCTATATACAGCAAAAAGGAAGGAGTTCAGTCTATCGTGACTATCCAGTCGGTACATAAGTCTACCTCTAGATAGTGTTGTGTACATAGTGTAGCTAAGGGAGTGTACCGGTGAGTGCTAGAATATAATCATGGTGACTTATAATGCAGTATATCTTTCTGTTTTTGGTTTTCTATGTCCTATGTGTTCAATTTGCTACGGCGATGAATCTAGGTGGATATCCTGCTGAGGCAGAAGTGTACTTATTGTACAGAGTGCTGCGAGTAATTTGGTTATCCTACCGGCGGTAGAAGTATGCCCGTGGTACAGAGAGTTACGTGATTATTATGATTATCCTGCCGCGGTAGAAGTGTACGCATGTACAGTATTGTTGGATCAGGGGTGACTGTAAGGGGAGGCTGGAGGTCACCTGGGCGAGTGCCCCTTATATTTCAGCAGATCGATAATGCCAGATTCAAACTGCGGTCACTGAACCTACCTAAAGTATATATGATATTTGGTACCTATTATGAGACGAAGTCTAATGTTTTATGTGCACAAAATTTTTCAAATACGCTAGCTATACGGTATGCCGTGTATTATTATTTATTCGCAAACCCGTTATTATTGAGGGTTCCGCGACAGGTAGTTCCAATTCCTATATAATTTGGTCACGATCCGATACATTTTAAAGTCGATCTTTTATGTATTCGATAGAACTTGGTCTAAATATTAATATTTTAGTTCAAGATCGGATACTATTTGAAGTATGTTTTGAAGTTTTGAATCTTGTGATTGTATTAGTAATGTTTTGTATGTGCAGATCCTGCAGCGCATGATCAAGTACTGCACGCAGGGCAACAGCGGCGGCGGCGAGCGGGGCCGCCCGCGCAGGCACGAGCAGCGCCTGCTCCGGAACATCGGCGTGCACAACATCGTGCTCGACCTGCTGCAGGTCACCACTTACCGTCTGTTGCTTATACATTAACACCACAAATAGGTTTAAAGATCTAATAAAGAGGTTTTTTGAAGTGGTGTAGGCAGTAATGAACCCTCGACCGGTTTGATATCTCACAGGAAACCGACGTAAAGTAGTGGTGTTGCGTTTCGTTCGTTGGATGAGATTTTCAGTGACACAATTCCCCCCGCCCCTCTCCCAATCCCTATTCCTTCCCTACTTTCAGGTTGGCAACGCACTCATGATTCCTTTTGTATCTTGGATGTCTATGGGGGGTGGAGATCACTTTCCATCAGAAGACCCACCTCATTTGCCAGTCTCTTTTCTTTCTACTGGCCCTTATCCCACCTTAATGTGGAGTCGGCGCAACACACTTTTTCAAGCATACTGCAGAAAGAATTTGGCTAAGTTTTTACGACCGGCCGCCTGCCTGACATCAACCCCCTCTGAGGGATACCTATGACATCGTTTGCCAGTCTCTGCGATAAAAAAAAGAAAAAATAAAGCAAGCTAGGTAACCAATGAAACTTCAAAAATAAAACAACCAATACGAATGACGTCTTTCATGCATTGACATAAAGCTATATCTGACCAACTTGAACAGATACCGCATCGATAAGTGTGGCCACTCACCAAGTCGATAATCGGTTTTAGAGCAGTAAATAAAGTTGAAATATGTCGGCAGGTGCCCCACGATGAAGACGACGCGGCGATGGACGAGCTGCTGGCGCTGGCGCACGAGTTCCTGCAGCACTTCTGCCACGGCAACCAGCAGAACCAGGCGCTGCTACACAAACACCTCGACCTGTTCCTCAACGCTGGGGTGAGATTGTAACAACTGTACATCTTATGTCGCGTACACACCGGGCCGAACGAAGGCGAACGAATCATGCCTGTTTCATTCCCACAACAGCGAAAATTTGTTTGTGTGAACGCAACAAGTATAGATTCTTTCGCCTTCGTTCAGCTGGTGTGTACCATCGAAGTGTTCAATGTAGTAGTAGTGTTCCGTGTTTTGTTTACAACATTTACATGTTTTACACTTCATGAAATTTACAAATGAGAGATTTACAGATTTTACAAGATTAATTATATGTATGTATAACTCTCAAATGACATATTTGCATTGTCTAATTTTTTTTTTCCCCAAATTACAAGTTTGAGATGTCCTAAATTTACATCGATTGTAAAGTTTACACAATTTACAATGTTTGCTTTTGAAATTATTTGCGGATAAGATCGTTAAATAATAATCATATTTATATTCGATTTTATAGCTTCTAAGGCGTAGTGTGCAAAAATACTTGACCATGAAAGGAATCACCATGGGTTTGATTCCCGTACCGAGACAAAAAATTATGCTCACGAATAAATTGTTTGCCTGGTTGTGACACCGAGTCTTTTTGGGGTCAAAACACCCACAATATTGTAGTATGGCGTCGAAACTATTAGGTGAGTGTTGGGTACATTTGTTGATAGATACGAGAGGCGCAGACGGTGTGCGCGATATTCAAAGACAACCCGAGTCTATGCTCGCACGAGGGCAACGAGAAGGTGGTGGGCCACTTCGTGCACTGCATCGAGTCCCGCGGCCGCCGCCCCGCCTACCTGCGGTTCCTGCAGACCATCGTGCACGCAGACACGCAGTACATCCGGCTCAGCCAGGACCTCGTCATGCAGGAGGTCACCGCTGATCTATACACTTACACCTCTAAAGTATACCCTGACTGTAGTAGAATACGATCTGCAATCGACTTAAAAAGGGGATGTTCTCAATTCATCGATATTTTTTTATCCGAGCACGGAAAAGTGACTAGACAACACATGATGGTAGGCGTTGTATGTTTTATATGTATAACTTTATGACTGCCTCGGTGGCGTGGTGGTATTTCCGTATGACTACGGTTCTGAGGTCTCGGGTTCGATCCCCGGGTCAGGCAAAGTGATCTTGGATTTTTTCATATTAGCCCGGAGTCTGGAATTTGTGGCCGATATGGCGATAGGATCGCCCCCTATCACATCTGGGACGGAACTAATCTCGGCGAAATGTGGGTGTTCTAGTTCGCTGGTGCGCCTCTGCCTCCCCCTTTGGGGATACAGGCGTGAGCTTATGTTGTTATCGGCGCGATATGTAACCAAAGAATAATATGCTTATTGCGTATCATTTTTACTCAATATGTAACATAATTAATTGTAACATAATTAACTGTAACATGTAAATACAATAAATAATTCATAAACTGAAATAACCTTTACAACAAATATTTATTGCAAAGACCTTTATTGCCCGGCACTACGTTTTAATGTTGAGACGCTTTATCAAAGGGTAACTGTTATTTATTTAGTTTTAATAAATTTTATGTGTGTGGAATGTGTGAGAGAGAGTGTGTTTGTTGGCTTCGCCCCCTCACTTAGAAGCAGTAATAAGCTCAGCTGTGTATACTCTAGCTCACCTCTGCCTCATCTCCATACAGGCGTGAACATGTCATATTGGTTCTGTAGATGGTGAACGCCGGCGAGGACGTGCTGGTGTTCTACAACGACAAGGTCTCCTTCAACTACTTTATACAGATGATGAAACAGTACAAGGAGACTAGCGAGATGCCGGAGCCGCTTACGTGAGTACATAATTATAGTCTCCAGAATCATACCGGCGAATTTATGCTTCCTCACACTCTGAAGAGGGAATAAGCAAATCGAGGAGCTTGCGACAAGACAGATGGGTGACGACGAGACAGATACAGGGATTTGCCCTCATACCGGTAAAAACCAACCATCATGCCATGTCACAAGCCCCACGAGAGAATCGGAAGTACACTGTCTGATCCTGGAATGCGAACCACACACGGAGTGTGGGTCACTATGGCAGGCTTTAACACTATGGGCCTTATGATTTTAATATAAATACGGTGTTTCATTTAAAATAGTACTAAGTTCTTTATGTACACGTTACATTACTATGATCTGAATCTACACCACCACTAGACTGCAAAACCTTCGAAACGTCGGGCATAAAAAAATTCAAAACAAATCGTGATAAAATCCGTAAAATAGTTTTATTTCAATGTATAACATTCGCGTAAACCTAAGAAATCAGTATTACAAAGATATTTTTTTCAAATCGCCATATTGAATTCTCTGCATTGTATTTATTACGTGTGCGTCTTTCAGTCAAGTCCTAATTTTTCTATTGTCTTTGGTGTGATAGTTACCACATCCAGCTGGTGAAGCTGCTGACATGCTGCACTATGGGCAAGAACGTGTACACGGAGATCAAGTGCCACTCTCTACTGCCGCTCGACGACATCGTGTCTATGATCACGCACCCGCACTGCATACCAGAGGTGAGGAGTATAAGCATACACCTTTTGTGAACTGGGACGTACTGGTGGTCGGTAGGAGTGAATTTCAGGCAGGCAGGCGGTCGAAAAAATTACGTCGAATGCTTTCTGCGATATGCTTGTAAAACATTGTAGCGCCTACTCCACATCGTGGTGGGATAAGGGCAAGTAGAAAGAAAAGACGGAAATTTTATAATCACCGATTTTGTTTTACAATTGAATTTCATAATACGATAAACACAGCCCTAGTTATTTCGGGTGAAGTGTGACAAAGCTATATGCCGTTTGGAATACAGGTGAAAGAAGCCTACGTGGGTTTCCTGAACCACTGCTACATCGACACCGAGGTCGAGATGAAGGAGATCTACAGCAGCAACTACATGTGGGACCTGTTCGAGCGCTCCTTCTTGCAGGACATGAACGCGATCCTGCAGAGCGACGTCGCGAGTGAGTACTAGTTTATACCACTGCACTGCACTGCACTGCACTGCTATATCGACACACACGTGACACGTGCCCATTTCGGATTTGAAAAAAAATGAATATTGCTTAAATTTAACATGAAAAAATTTGGTCCGAAAAGGTCCCAAAATTCGCAAGAATTGCTCTCCTGTTCGAATGTTCCGAGAGGAGCAAGCCACTCGTCTGATAGGCGATATAACTATCTATAAACAGTAGCAACACCACTCGAACTTAGGCTGAGATCTATAGAGCTAACTTCGACTAATTCTAAGTCAAAGAAACGAACTCAGTGAGGATTTGTAATTTTTAAATCGAACCTTGACTTTCCGAGTCATTTTTTACAAGAAAATCTTTGCTTAGTCTTCCTGTCAGTCTGTTTTCCATGTAAAAAATGGCTCGAAAGCTGAAGTTCGATTTTAAAATTCCAAATCTTCACTGAGTTCGTTTCTTTGACTCACACTTAGTCGAAGTTCGCTCTATAGATTAAAATAACAAAGCGCCTCCTTCACAGGGTTGAACGAGGGCCCGTCCTCGTCTCGTAAATGGTCGGCGAGCAGTTCTCAGAAGGCGTGGGTGAACTACGTGACGGACGTGCTGATGCACACCATCTGCACCTTCTTCAACTCGCCCTTCAGCGACCAGAGCACCACCGTTCAAGTGAGCATGCTGTCGTGCTTCTTCTTTTATAAAAACCCGACTACTGAAAAAGTCACACTCTAAAAACACAACATAAGCTCACGCCTGTATCCTTGAACGAGTAGGCAGAGGTGAACTAGCGAACTAGAACACCCACATTTTGCCGAGCTTAGTTTTGTCCCAGATGTGATAGGGGGCGAGCCTGTCGCCATATCGAGCACAAATTCCAGACTCCGGGCTGATATGGAAACATCCAATATCACTTTGCCCGACCCGGGGATCGAACTCGAGACCTCAGGACGGTAGTCGTACCGAAATACAACTACGCCACCGAAGCAGTCTAAAAAGTATAAAAAACAAAGTATTTTATATGAAATTGTTATATACAACGTATTATATATGTATCGTGGTGTTCAGAAGATTCAGGTACACACCAACTGAACGAACGATCGTGAATCTATGCCTGTTGCATTCCACAACAGCGAAAGTTTGTTTGTATGAACGCAACAGGCGTAGATTCGCGAACGTTCGTTCGGCTGGTGTGTACACGCTATAAGAGTCTGAATTTGTTAATTTTGTGTTAATTATTTTGTTGCTTCATTCGGATACACAATACAACTATCGTAAGTATACTACAGTTAGCCATGGTAATAGAATTTATTACGAACTGTAATCAAATATGAACCTTATCTCACAGACTCGACAGTCGATATTCGTGAAGCTGCTGCAGACGACGTTCGACATCTACCAATGCCCATGGCTGACTCCCCCACAGAAACTGAACGTGGAAAAATGCATACGAACTTTAAGTGAAGTTGGTAAGTATAATGATATTGTATTTGATACAGTGTTAGTAACTAGGGGCAACGGGTTCGATATCTGAACAAAGATAAATCGACTCTGGTAACGTATATCGACTGTAACCAGGACTAGACTGTGTCCTGGGTTCGATTTCCAGACCTAGTAAAGCTGTTTTGCTAATGCGATTTGCCCGGGCCTGGATCCCCCAGGTGAAGTTATCGCGAGGCAGGCAGCCTTTTGTAAAAATTAAACGGAATCCTTTTTTCAACATGCTTGAAAATGTATGTTGCGCCGATCCCACATTAAGGTGGGATAAGGGAAGGTAGAAAGGAAGGTTGTAAAAATTCTTTGACTAATGGAAAGCTATAACATTCTTACGACCAATCCCAATAAACGATCAATAAGCAATCTCAGTTTAGATTGCAGATAGATCGCGATTATGAACCAATCAAATCAAGTCATTTGACGGAGTCATGTTCAAACTGTTATTATTGGCTAATATTTGTAATCTATCTGTACATTCGAACTGAGATTGTTTATTGGAACCGAGCGTTAGTGACAAAACCTTCTTATCACGGGTTAAGACTTTTATCAAACGAGTGGAGCCGGGAATCATATCTAGTATTCATTTACGCATTGGAATAAAAAAAATTTTGTTTTAGCCAAAACGCGAAGCATAGCTATACCATTAGAGCTGGAGGGAAAAATACAGTCAGTGTTCGAGAGAGCGGCCGCGCTGTCGAGACAAACCGGCAAGTGGCTGCTGGCATCCAGGACATCCAAGCTGGAGAAGATGGCTTCACAGGTATCTAGGCACACATACATAAGTCGCTCAGAGTGTCTTGTATGTTACTTTGTCCTATATTATTAGATGTCCTATAGTATTGTTATCATGGTTTAGCTGCTCTAATTCAAGCTCTTTCTGTATCTGGTGCTGTACTGTATTAGTATCTCCGATGGCAGAGGCGAACTGGCAAACTAGTACACCCGTCATTCGCCGTAGAGATGTGAGGGGGCGGGCCTATCGCAATCATCATCATCAGCCACAGGACGTCCACTGCTGGCCATGCCCCAATAATGTCCAGATCGATCTGTTGGAAACGGCTTGCATACAGCGGCTTCCTACGAAAAAAAGCTACCGAAATATCCGGCACAAATAAGAGACTCAGATACTGATACTGATACTCTTGATACTGAATAGGAAATACGTCTACCCAACCCGAGGATCGAACTTGAAACCTCAGGGTGGTAGTTATACGGCACACACAATACAACTAAGCCGCCGAAGTCCGAAGTACATAGTCTTCAACTCTTTACCCCATTATTCATATTATAAAATCAGTTGAACTGAAGCGAACGATTCGCTAGCCTACTGATTTTAAATCAAGATTTAATTACAGCATTTAAACATAGGGGTAAACAAGAAATCATGTATGCTAACGCTGTTGTTTTCTCGGGCAGTCAAACCTTCAGAACGACAGATCCGTGATGGAGGGTCTCCAGGAGATAGTGTCGCTGCTGGAGGAGCAGCTGCGGCCGCTGCTGCAGGCCGAGCAGTCGCTGCTGGTGGACATCCTGTACAAGCCGCACCTGCTGTTCACCAGCCCAGGGGAGATCGGGCAGCCGGACACCAGCGGCATATTCATATCCAGGTACCACGCGCCGACTCACCGAGTACTACTATAGTACGTCTGCCGTTCTTAGCTCTCGGGTTCGAGATCCGGCCTCGGTTTTTTTAATAACGAGCAGCCTGATGTTACAGGCACACGAACCGATGGGTCACTTAATGGTAAGTGATCTCCACGGCCCATAGACACCCAAGACACAAAAAGAATCATGGGCGCGTTTCCAACTTAAAAGGAGGTAATGCCAGTGGAGGGTAATGGTATTAGAAAAGGGAGCGGGGAAATGGGCCACTGGAAATTTCACTCACCGAACGAAACACGACAGCGAGCTGACACTTTACGTCGGTTTTCTGTGAGAGAGTGGTATCAAACCGGTCAAGCCGGCCCATTCGTGCTGTGGACATAACTATCTACAGCGTGGCCATACCACTCAAAATTCACATATGTACTATAAGATAAAAACGCATAACATAAGGCACCCTTATATCCAGGGACGTGCACAGACATATTCCATAGGGTAGGCAAAATATTAAATTCCTCCCATAAGTGGTATATATACTAATAAAAGTTCCCTTGTGTCTTTTCCCGCTACAAAAAGGTAACCTATTTATTCAGAAATAGTCTGCCTTCCTAATAGGATATTGTTTTTTTTTTCAATATCAGCCCAGAGTCTGGACAATATGGCGATAGGCTCACCCCTATCACAACCGTGACGGAACTAAGCTCGGCGAAATGTGGGTATTCTAGTCCGCTAGTACGCCTCTGCCTACCCCTTTGGGGATACAGGCGTGAGCTTATGTTATTCTAGGTGCTTTAATACCAGACATTAGCGCATTTAAACAAAGAAATATGTAGGTTATCAAAATTTTCCTACATTCGTGACGCATATCTTTTTAATTAATAATATGACAACTATTTAGTAAATAATAAAATGGTGAGTTAAAGTTATTAAATGAAACTAAAAGACGAATCCGCAAAATAGCTTTCATGATGAGTCAAATGGGTCACCACAATTACATGTAGGTACTTTAACTATCTAGTAGCTACAAATAAATAGTTATCATAACCATATAAGTAACTTTACTTTGTGTATAAATAAATACTTGCATTACATACTCCACTTTAATACATTGTTGCACTTGAAATTTGAATAGGCATTGTCCTTTGTGTACCAAATAATAGATTTTTTTCGTCTTAAGAAAGTTTCGAAAAATAACATTTAGTAAACACATTTTACCACAATTCTCACAGAAGAAACAAATGTTTATATTATTATTATTAACCTACTTCATTTCAATGAAAATATATATTACAAGTTTTCAACAAAAAATCTTTAAATAGTAAATAAACAAGACAACATCAAATTTGTTGGAGAACGAACGAAAGAATGCTGAATGTATCGATCATGAGTGAACATTATTATACGATTCAGTTTATTGTACTTGTACCATGACGATAACATGACAAGTGAACGCATTTTCAAATTGTTCGTACTATACTTGAGTTAACCAATAGCATTACACTGTTGACAGGAGGCGATGTCTAAATCTTGACTTTTGTGCATTGATTTCACCAATAAGCGTACGCCACTACGGTCGACACAATCGTGTGATCATAGAAAAAACAGCTTTAATGCGTGCAAATTGAGCTCTTCAGAAATATGTATCATAGACTCATCGGTGCAAGGTCAGTCACTGACCGCGTCGTACGCGCCACGCGCCGCTTGGTACCTACCGATAAGCCGTGCGCCGTGCGCGGCAATTTTTAAATCGGTATTAGTTAAGATTTATTTTATTTCCTTGTCGATTTGTCAGGGACAATGTCTTTTTGTCTATATGGACTGCACGCCGCTGCTTATATCCCCGAAAGCGTAGGCAGAGGCGAATTAGAACACCCACATTCTGCCGAGCTTAGTTCCGTCCCAGATGTGATAGAGGGCGAGCCCATCACCATTACGGGCACAAATTCCAGACTCCGGGTTGATACTGAAAATGTGGGTGTTCTAGTTCGCTAATGCACCTCTGCCTTACCTCTTCGGAGATACAGGCGTGAGCTTATGTTATGTTAATGGTAGGTTTAAAAACGCATATTTTTTCTTTACTAGGCTTATAAGGCACACAGAAAAACTTCTAGAAGAGAAAGAAGAAAAGTTGTGCGTCAAAGTGCTACGCACTCTAAGGGAAATGATGGCTGTCGACCCTGAATATGGTGAAAAGGTAATTATTTTATATAACATTTAATGATGTAACATTATTTATTTTTATCTCAATGGCCAAGGATGTTGAAATCAGAATAGATTATCTTGAAAAATGAAAAAAAATCTGGCAAAGATCCTAAGACCTGTGCTACCAAAATATCGCGTAAATTCATGGTAGTATCGTAAATAATTGAGTAATTAATAAGATTATAACAAATAAAGTTAAAAATAAAGTTTTTGTTTATTTATTAGTAGAATAGTTTGTTTGTTTGTTTCTTTCTTTAATTAGAATGGACACTTTAGTTATTAGTTTGATTTTACTGTGTTGCGTTTCGTTCAGTGCGTGAGATTTCCGGTTGCCTAAATATCCCACCCCATCCAAATCCATATTTTCTTCCTTTAAGTTTGGCGACGCACTCACGATTCTTTTGATATCACGTGTCTTAGGCGGTTGTGATCGCTCATCAACGCATTTGCCAGACTCTACTATCAAAAAAATATATTCTCAGGGCAATCAATTGCGCAACAAACTTCTGTCGCAATACTTCATCAATCGTAAATCCGAACCGAAGATCCAGCCACCACCGCCTTCCATAGCAGTTACCCATGGACCAGGCGGTGAGTACCATTAAACTCTACAACTCTATAACTCACAAATAGATATACATACATAGGTATTCACATGTAGAGTATAGGCAATAGATTTGCTGGTGGTGTGATGGATTTAGATGTTCTTGGTCTTCTTCTCGTATCCCTAATTCATGGGGGTTGTGCAATAACGTTTAAAGCTGTTACAGTAATGATGTGGCTTATTTTTACGACCGACTGCCTGCTTGACGTCAAATTCCGCTAGGGATAAAGTATACGATATTATAGAGGTATGTTGCCCTTCTGGTTCAAATATGCCGCTACTAGAGCAAATAAATGATTGTCTGATGAATTTATGTAATGATAATGTTTATTTCAAGCCTCTGTAATTACTCGCCAATTCAAAAAATGTGTTATTGATTATTACACTTTCTATGTGATCAGACAACTTATTATGCTGTGAAGGCTTTTGTCGCGAGAAAGAAGCTGTGAGAAAACCTAATTGTTTGCTAAATAAATATACTATAGTAATTTTTTGACAATCCATCATACCGCTAGTAATATACGTACGTAATTAACGTATACGCACGTAGTTTGACGAGCGTGGTTTAGTACTTACTTATAACATTTTCAGACGATCATGATTTGCATCATCATTTGATCAATAGTAAATCAATTTATCGATATGGATTAATAACTAATTATATTATTATGCACACAAGAAAAATATAAGAAGTTCTCACAACATTAGCTAACTAACATGCATGTTAGATAATATCACTTTAAATAAGCCTGAATTAATTTAATGATGTGCGAACAAGAAATGCGTGATATTTTATCGCACTTAATAAAAAAAGCTCTGTTAATATTAAAGTGATTATCTGAAGTTTTGTATTTAATATAAATTATACTAAGAGGGGTCTGAAATATGTTTAGTATATAACTATTTAAAAATAACAACATATAATAGCAGTTTAATATTCACTATATAACTAGTTTAGCTAGAAATACCGATATTCTGTTTATTTCACGACATCGCATGCGACGCAGATTCACATCCGCATCAGCTGAAGACAGGTGCGTGCCATCTCTACTCGTGTACATTACTCGTGTGTTTACACCTTAATGTTTTAACTTTATCTCCGCTAGTGTGACGTATGCCTTATACATCGATAGTATGATCTATATAGCGACCAGTCGCGAAGGGCGCAAATAATGACTACCCGGTGGTAAAAGAATGAGAAATGGAGAATGGCTAAAAGAATGAGAGAGAGTTTGTACCGACATATCCTAGCCAAACTCTCTCTCATTCTTTTAGCCTCGTGTAGTAAAAAACGGCCGTATTTCATGATTTTGTTCATTATCGCCCTTTGCCACTGTGTTTTAAAATAATATATTCTCGTTGCATGCTAAGTAATAAATGTTTGTGACACCTAGTTGTTAGGTTTAATCGACTGCATATTAATGCTGCATTATGTAATAAAAAACTTTTTAGTGTTTGCCATGTTCTGTGTACCGCTACTGTATCGTACGGTACTACCCGTTGCAAGAACCAAACCCAAACTTGTGCAGATACCCTCAAATCAAAGAAATTTTAAAGCTTACATTCCCTACCCATTAATGCAAATGTCTCAAAAAATATTAATATGAACTAAGCTTATATTCCTATTTGTTAATGATCTGTGAATGATTACCAAATTTTATAGTTATGATAAATGTTTTTGAGACACTTAAATAAATATATTTTTTAATCTATGCTCATCCCCCGTAGTTCCTGATACCCACGATACAGGATAAACCTAGTGTGGGGTCAGTAATATGTGTGTGGCTATCGGATATATTTATTTTTTATTATATTTACATTACTCCAGCCAGAGTGGGGAATCGACATCGATAAATTTGATATGGAATATACATATCGATACATTTGTCATCAATAATCAATATATTTGATGTGGATTATCAATATCGATAAATGGGCAAAGACGAATCCAACAAATCAGAGGTCGTTAAAATCGATCCAGCCGTTCTTGAGTTATAAATGGTGTAACTAACATGACTTTTTATGTATATAGAAGATTATTTATATTCCCCCAGCCAAAGTGCTGATGCGCACCGGTCAGACCCTGGCGCAAGTGCAGGCTCATCTCGACAAGGAAGGCGCCTCCGACCTGGTGGTGGAACTGGTCATCAAGAGCACCAACCGACCTGCCATATTCCTCGAGGCTATACAGCTTGGTAAGCTTATAATGTTACTTTATGTCTGGTATAGAATTGGCTCGCCCCTATCGACATGGGACGGAAATAAGGTTGGGGAAATGTGAGTGAACTAGTTATGTCTCTGCTTACTTCTTCGGGGTATATATGTTTGTTTGTTTATATGTGTCAATGTAATACCGGGTCTCCTGCACTAAAACATTACACAAAACATGCATTTTTTATCTACGGTCTATTGTGCCTACGGACTGCCGCGGTGGCGTGGTGGTATTTCGGTACAACTACGGTTCTGAGGTCTCGGGTTCGATCCCCGGGTCGGGCAAAGTGATATTGGATTTTTCCATATCAGCCCGGAGTCTGGAATTTGTGCCCGATATGGCGATAGGCTCGCCCCCTATCACATCTGGGACGGAACTAAGCTCGGCGAAATGTGGGTGTTCTAGTTCGCTAGTGCGCCTCTGCCTACCCCTTCGGGGATACAGGAGTGAGCTTATGTTATGTTATGTTATGGTCTATTGTTCTACGAGCAGGTGACAGCTAAAATCGTTGTTTTGCGTACGTGATTTTAGTTACATTAATTTATTCAAGAAACAAGTGTTTATAAAACGTTATTTTACAGGCATCGCTCTTCTAGAAGGCGGGAATCCGATTATTCAACATAGCATATTCACTAAGCTGCAGAATGGTGAAATATCACAAGCATTCCTCAAAGTAAGTGTTGTTTTTTATCACCGAAACGCAAAGTTAAGTAAAATTCATCCCCGAGATTGATTCCCGGGTCTTGTAAAGCGATATGGGTTTTCTTGCTCAATGTCAGCGGAATCTGGTATTTGGTTTATATGGGCATAGTTTATCCACTATCACATCATGGGACGGAAATACACAGAGTCTATAGTTTGCTGGTGTTTTGTACCGCACATTACTTACCATCAGGTGTTTTGTGGTCACTTTGCAGTGCTCGGATAAAAAATATTAGTAATAATAATAATGGGGAAAAGTGCATGTACTAGTTGCGATTGTGCCTACGATAATAGGCATGTGTGTATGTATTAAAAACTTTGTTCAGGTGTTCTACGACAAAATGCGTGAAGCGCAGCAAGAAATCCGCTCCCTGGCCGCCAGCAGCACCACCGCCGCCGGCACCGACAAGCAGCGATCCAACCACGCGGACAAACAAAAACAACCCTCAGTTGATGGTGAGCATTTTCAATACTCATAAACAACAAAATACAACACAATACAATCAGTTATTAAATATAATCTAAGCAGCTTTGAATCGCGCTTCAATGGGGAACTTGCACGAAAATTATAACGAGAAATTGTGTTAATAAATCAATAAACAAAACCTTGAAATGTGCTATGATGAAATTTGTAGTATAAAATAATTGATATTTTACAAAATATCTTAATTAGAAATTACGTGTAATGGAACTTTATTACAAAACCCAAGTGACGTCGTTGCATTAGGCAGTGTTTCCACGTTGGGGTATTTTTCCCAATTTTGCGGAAAACTGTTGTAATGTTTAGTATGGTACTTGATGAATGAGATTTCGGAGGTCCTCCTCTTTCCAAATTATTTTCTTCATGTAACTTTCCCACCTCTCCGGTCAGGATTCAAGGGTGCAACTTATTTTTACTTTGTTATTTAATGAAATAGCTTCAACATTTTTGGGGAAATTTTTGTTCGGCATGGGGAAATTTTAAACGATAGGCAATTATAGCGGTTCAAACGTCATTCCAGACAATGTCATTAGCCGTCAGTGTCAACTAAGATGTCAACAAAAAGGCATTTTTAAGCTGTGACGTCACGTCCTTTTTTAGCGCGGGGTTTTGTAAGTCATATTTAGACTTGCGATAATTAAATGATTTGTGCATATTTTTATGTTTTTGTTTCTGGTGTGTTTATTTGAGACGTAGTTCTTTGCAATGAACCAATAAAAAAATTACACGCAAGTTCCCTATTGATATAATTTCCACAAGCAATGTTTTATCAGTCTATCGTTTAGATCTTGTTACATCCTTCAGAGATATACTTTAGACTTTGTCTGTTATTACTGATGGTCTGGATCGATTGCATCATTACTACGCCTATGTCATGTCACGAACACACTAACCGAACGAACGTTCGCGAATCGACGCCTGTTGCATTCACACAACAGAGACAGTTTGTATGAACGCAACAGACATAAATTCGCGAACGTTTTGTTCGGTTGGTGTGACCCGGCATCACGTGAGACATTTCTGTGTTTCGTGTAGTAAATGAGGTTTTCGGAGACCTCTGACTCTGGCTCCTGACCTTGCTAAGGGAACCGAACTGGCACGTGACCCATTTTTTACCATTTTTATACCCCTCCCCCCTTCGGTGACCACCCGTAGTATATTCCAAGAGTGCCCCCTCTAGTTTTCACGTAGTAATTTATAAATATGTTTTTAAATTATTTTTTGTCGAAGAAAAGCTAAAAAACCAAAATAATATAATGTGTTGCCACCTGTGACTTTAAAACGCTGCGCGCCATATTCGAATATAGCTCGAAAAAGAACGAGAATACCCTAGAATAGTGGTCGGCAACCTTTTGGCAAGCAGGGGCCGCAAGGTGGCAAAATACAATAAAGGCGGGCCTCACCTCATATGTTCTATCTATAGAGATATAATCTATAACATTTTAGATATTTATGACTAATTTACAAAACAATCACGGGCTGCAAATAGGACTTCACGGGCCACATGTTGCCGACCGCTACCCTAGAGGATATTGACTAGGTGATGAAAACCTAAGACCTCCCCCCGCCCCTGTAGCCAAGCGTGGTATATTGAAGAGCCCCTCCCCCCCTAAACAGGTCACGTTATATAGGTACGTTCCATAAGCTGATATTCATGTTCGACCAGTGTACCATTAGGTCCAGTTAACATCATCTGTTGCAGGCAAGTCGACGCCGGGCCCGCTGGTGGTGGGCGAGGAGATGGATGATGAAGTCTCCAACGCGTGTGGCTCGGCCGTGCACGCGTACTCAGACATACACACCATGTCGCACGGTACGTGGGATCAAATTCATTATTCCACATTAGCTGGCTTGTTTTATAGTTAGTTTTTGCCAGCCTCCGTGGCGCAGCGGGCGAGTAGCCGGCTGTGAAACGCGAAGTCGCGGGTTCGATTCCCGCACCGAGATAAATGTCTGTGTGGCCCATAGATATTTGTTTCGGGTCTGGGTGTTGTGAGACCGAAAGTCTCTCGTAGTTTCTGATACCCACGATACAGGTCACACCTAGTGTGGGGTCAGGACTATGTGTGTGAATGTTGGGGTGTATTTATTATTATTATTGTGTTAAAATATTTATAACTGTTCCCTAGTATAGCGAAACATAAGACTGACCTTTACATATTAACGATTTCATACAGACACCACTCTGACAAAATATTTGTTATGAAAGAAAAATACTTCAACCAAGATTTTTGTGTATTCATAGCTTATGTGGCAGCATTAAACTTTCTATCGGTGTCTCCGATATAGACACAGATAGGTTTCTTCTTCTCCAGTGCCTCTCCATAACTAAAGGTTGGCAGTCAGTTCCTTGAACCTCTCCTTGTCCATGGCTAGACGGAACAGCTCTTCAACCGTTTTTATACCGGTCCACTCCCTTATGTTGCGCAGCCATACTTCCTTCTAATGATGTGCATAATCGATTATTTATCATAATCCATCATTTTTTAAAGATGTATTATTATATCATTAATCGACGGGATTGGAGCTCATTTGGGGAGACCTACGTCCAGCAATGGACGACGATAGGCTGAGATAGTAATGGACTGACCGATTAATCGATGACGTCTTTAAAAATAATTGAATAATCGATTATTTTTCATAATCGATCATTCAATTATTTTTAAAGACGTGATCGTAATCGTAAAATAGAAGGAACTTCGTTCTCCTTTCAACACCTCTTTTTCCTGCTATTTTACCCATCATGATATTTCCTCCAATAATTTGACATGTATAATGTATTATAAATCGCTTCAAAGGTACGACTGTTCTAGAAGAGATAATGGCGGAGAAGAAGCGCGAGGCCGGCAGCACCGACGTGCTCCCTGCCAAGGTGGCCGTCATGAGACCCATCCTCAGGTTCCTGCAGCTCATGTGCGAGAACCACAACCCGGACCTGCAGGTAACTATCGAACGATCTCCACTGCACTGTAGCCACTGCGCCAGTCATCACTACACGAAATAGTGCATGGAGAATAATTACATACATACATACATAAGCTCACGCCTGTATCCCCGAAGGGGTAGGCAGAGGCGCACTAGCGAACTAGAACACCCACATTTCGCCGAGCTTAGTTCCGTCCCAGATGTGATAGGGGGCGAGCCTATCGCCATATCGGGCACAAATTCCAGACTCCGGGCTAATATGGAAAAATCCAATATCACTTTGCCCGACCCGGGGATCGAACCCGAGACCTCAGAACCGTAGTCGTACCGAAATACCACCACGCCACCGAGGCAGTGGAGAATAATTCACATAATATAATCATGATGGATTGGAAATCTTTGGAGGAGGCCTATGTTCAGCAGTGGACGTCCTATAGCTGATGATGATGATGATGAATCATGATAGAAATCGATTGAGATTGTATGGCTATGAAAGGGAATCGTAGCAGTACGTCGGTCGCGGGTGTCTGACCCAGATCGTACCGGGGGTGCGTACCCGTGGGCGGCCAAAAAGGAGCTGCTTGGACGATTTGGAGGAGGATTTGAGAGCCAATGGTCTCACTGTGAAGGATCTTGGAGACCGGACGAAGTGTAAGTGTAGGAAGGCGGAAGGCAGAAAGTAAAGACTCATAAAAATTTTAATTGTGAAACATCACCAACTCAAAAATGCTCAAATAATATAACATTGATCTGACAAATTTGGACCGGATATTGAATTTCGGTGAGCTTTTCTGTTATGACAAAATGTCATCGTTGATATGATTTCGAAATCGATGAAGTATCGAATTGCAAAACTCCAACAATTCCGTGGATTTAGTGTAAACTTTCTTGCATATTTGCATATTATTAACCCTATATTTTTTTCAGAACCTACTACGAAACCAAAACAACAAATCGAATTACAACTTAGTGTCCGAAACGTTAATGTTTCTGGACTGCATATGCGGTTCGACCACCGGTGGGCTCGGCCTCCTGGGCCTGTACATCAACGAGGGCAACGTGGCCCTCATCAACCAGACCCTGGAGACCCTCACTGAATACTGTCAAGGTTAGTGTTTGTACATTCCTGGAGCTTTGCACGTCTCACTAACCTAATAATATACAAAAAGTTATGTCTACAACACGAATGGGCTTTTTTTTGTTATCGTGGGGAAAAGTGTTTCAATTACTTATTGCCATGTGCTATACTGGGCCGAGTCCCTAACACTATATACACCCAACCCCGGCATTACAGATTAAAAACACCGCGTGACTCCTCTTCGGTGCTTTAGAGATAGCCCCGGGGTTTCCCTAAGCGAGAAGTGCCCAGGCTTCGTTGCTGAACTGGTTTAATATTAAAATCTATCAGAAAAGCGAATAATGTCTTTACTGTTGCGTTTCGTTCGTCGATTGGGATTGTCCTGTGACCCTCATTCCCTGTCCCAAACTCTATGTAGACAGCCTCCGTGGCGCAGTGGGCGAGTAGCCGGCTGCGAGGCGAGAGGCCGCGGGTTCGATCCCCGCACCGAGACAAATGTTTGTGTGGCCCACAGATATTTGTTTCGGGTCTGGGTGTTGTGAGACCGAAAGTCTCTCGTAGTTCCTGATACCCACGACACAAGACTAGTATCTTAGTGTGGGGTCAGCATTATGTGTCATATGTGTGTGACAGTTGGATGTTATTTATTTATGTTCTTTAATGTTAGCAACTCATTATTTTAGTATCGTGGTTGTATTTCCCCAGGTAATATTGGATTTGATGGTCAGAATAAGCCATAGTCCGGAAATTTTGCATTTTATTAGACCTACCCACTATCACCCTCCCTCCTCTAAAAAACTTGGTGTAAATTTTTTTCATACATTCTTAATTCTCCATTAACTTCTACAGCACGAATGGGCCAGCTGAACCGATTTTATACCACTGTCTCGCAGAAAGCCGGAGTAAAGTGGCAGCTCGCTGTTGAGATTTCCGTTACCTTAATTCACCCCCCTTCCATTTCCAAACCCTATTCCTATCCCTTTTCATTTTTTTGTCTTGAGATGTCTATTGACGGTGAAGATCACTAACCATCATGTAACCCACGTGCTCGTTTGCCAGCCTCTGCTATTAAAAAAACTTCCACCAGGCCCGTGCCACGAGAACCAGAACTGCATAGCGACTCACGAGAGCAACGGGCTCGACATCATCACGGCGTTGATCCTGAACGATATAAACCCGCTCGGCAAGACTCGCATGGACCTCGTCCTCGAGCTGAAGAACAACGCGTCCAAACTGCTGCTCGCCATCATGGAGTCCAGGAACGACTCCGAGAATAATGCCGAGAGGATATTGTACAACATGAATCCTAAACAGCTGGTAATATGCTATACCGAGTGGCGCCGACATAACGACATTAAATTATCCCACATATACCTTACTATATTCGACAGCCTCCGTGGCGCAGCGGGCGAGTAGCCGGCTGTGAACCGAGAGGTCGCGGGTTCGATTCCCACATTGAGACAAATATTTGTGTGGCCCACAGATATTTGTTTCGGGTCTGGATTTTGTGACACAAAGGCTCTCGTAGTTCCTGATACCCACGACACAATACTCGATCTTAGTGTGGGGTCAGGACTATGTGTGTGATTGTTGGGTGTTATTTATTTATACTTTAAGTATTATATATACACTTTAATGAGTGAACAAAGGTCGCTAGAAAGCTTCCTGTCTCGTGTCTTCAGTAACAGGAACCACCGACTTGGCTGAGATCTATAGAGCGAACTTCGACAACTATAAATATCTTTATATACTAGAAACCTCTCTTTCCGCCGAATACTCATACACTTAAGGTCGCCTTATGCCGTTTAAGGCCGCCTTATCTGTCAAAATTGTATGACGAAAACAATGTAATGCCGGGTACACACCAACCGAAGAACGTTCGAGAATCTACGCCTCTTGCGTTCATACAACAGCAAAACTTTATTTGTATGAACGCAACAGGTGTAGATTCTTGAACGTTCTTCGTTTTTTTTATCCGGGCACGGCAAAATGACTGCACTGCACCTGATGGAAAGCGTAGTGCAGTCCAAAAAAACTAGCGACCATTGACAAACACTGTGTTTATCAGTGGTCGCCAGAATCATGCTGGCCTATTTATGCTTCTTCACACTCCGGTTGGTGTGTACCCGTAAGAAGTCGTTAAAGTTGAGTAACGTTCGAGTAATCGGGCGTCAAATTAAAAAAATATATATGTTTTAGGTTGATGTTGCGTGCTCAGCCTTCCACCAGGAGCAGGGCGCTGACGCAGACTCCGACTGCGACGACGACGCGCCCTGCACCGGAGTCTCACCCAAGGAAGTCAGTACCCTCACTCTTACTCAAACTCATACTGCATCATAATGGGTCACAAACGTAGAGGAGCAGACGGTTCACCTGATGGTAATAGGCAGCGGATAAATCCAGCGGCACAGCCAAGCTGCTGTGTATCGTGGAAGGAAGGAAGATATTTGTGCATACGAAAATCACAAAACGTATCAACAAGCTATTACCCACGTCAGTTTCATGTAACACAGTATTAATCATGCCTCAGTAGTGAAATGAAAACGGCCCGTTATTATTCATGCTATAGAAAAAAATGTCTACAGCACACCTCAAAACTATTATGTATAATAAACGAGGGGATCGCCTGATTCTAAGTCATTTTTTGGGATAATCAACGCTATGCAATAGGTCGTTATTCATATCCCAAACCGTCTGCGATCTTCAGGGGCACAATAAAACCGAGGAATACTTTTTGTCGAGTCGATACAAGCTACCCTTGTAATTATTGTAGTTTTTTGTATTGTGCAGGTGGGCCACAACATCTACATCCTGTGCCACCAGCTGGCCGCCCACAACAAGGAGCTGGCGGCTCTAGTGCGCGCCGCCCCGAGTGGTGCGCACGCGCACGCGCTGCAGTACTACCGGACTCACACGGCGCAGATAGAGGTCACTAGCGAGTAGCCAGTACCCACACAAACACTTCTCATCCACCGCGACACTATCGATACTTCAATACACAGTAGTTTATAACAACAAACCATCAAAGTAATGACACTATTCGTGACAATATTCAAGAAAGAATCCATACTTTATAGGTCATATTTTTCATTTATCTCAATACATCTCAACAGCTAAAATAACCTTAACTTGAAGACTTTGATCTTAAGTAGAAATCGATAATTTTTCATATATCGGTATTAACTAGTTCAAACAATTCTCAAGTACCGACACTATACAATTACTTTATGTGCCTATTATATCATGAGGAAGGGTGATTGCGATCTTCACTGATGAAAGATTGACCTTAAAGAGAGAGAGAGAAAGAGAGAGAGAGAGAGAGAGAGAGAGAGAGAAAGAGATTACTGGATTTTGACGGGAAGTCTGACAGGGTGGGCGTTGCTTGTTAAAATTATTTCATATTATTCTCTAGAGCTGTGTTTATTGGTTTTAAGTGTTGTGGTTTAATGTATCAAAGTTCATTGAAGATGGAGAGTATAATGTGGAAACTTTTTAACTGGTGATCTTCGATGAGTTTTGCTTGGCGCGTTGACTAGCTTTGTTCGGTCGATTCACCGAGTGAAGGTCATCTGAGGGGCACCGCCCTGGAAGGAATTACCGCCATAATCTCATCAGAGCCTTGAGATCATCCACATCTGGGTCTCATGATCATTGTGAAAACATAATAGCTCTATTTACCTTGACATTGGTTAAATCATCGCTAATGCGTGGAAGCCATTGTTTTTAAAAGAAGAAGAAGAGAGAGATTACTGTTGGACGATTGTGTTGTGAAGGTACACGACGCATGTCAACAGCCCGTTCGTTCCAGATAGTTCGAACGGACCGCAGCATGGAGCAGATAGTGTTCCCGATCCCGGAGATCTGCGAGTATCTGCCGGCCGATAGTAAGCACAGAGTGCTGCAGAGCGCTGAGAGGGACGACCAGGGCAGCAAGGTCGCAGACTTCTTCTCGAGGCTCGACAACCTCTTCCACGAGATGAAGTGGCAGAAAAAGTTACGCGGTGAGAATTTTTATAGTACAGGAGCCTTTGTAACTATCGACCATTTCCCGGTTCCAATAAACAATCTCAATTCAAATGTGCAGATAGACTACGAAAATTAGCCAATAAGAACACAGTTGGAACAAAGCTCCGTCAAATGACTTGATTTGATTGGTTCATAATCGCGATCTATCCGCACTCTAAACTGAGATCGTTTATTGAAACCGACCGTATGACGTTACCGTCATCCCAAACGCCCGCTAGTGGAAAAATCTACGCGATGAGACTTTTATAGTACAGGAGCCTGAATACATGTAACTATCGACTATGTTGTAATGTAACGTTACTAATTGTCATCCCGAACGCCCCCTAGTGGAAAAATCTACTCTATTATATTTTTTATAGTACAAGAGCCCGAGGACATCTGTCGACTATGTTGTAATCTTAGACTAAATATAGACTGGACAATCCTCACTGACATATTGAAGAAACGGGATGGTGCTATACGCATTTAAGTGTGTTGAACTAAGATGCTAATCTAGTGCTTTGTCTCGCGTCGAATACCCAGAAATTCTTGCTTTGTGCATTTGCTTTGAGCTCAGAATTTGACAGCATATTTTATTCTGCAGTTTACGTGGATATAAATCACTTATAATTATTCAATTCTTATTATTATATTGAAACAGTGAGTTTGCAGAGTCTCATAATGGTGGGATGTTGCATTCGCGGGTGTAAAAGCAATAACAGACGAAATGAAATTTGTGTTACATTTCACACGTAAGTAACGATGAAATCTTATTTCTGAACATTTTATTAGTATCGGTGTGATATATTGAAGAGTATTTAATAAGATATGTGGAATAATATGCATATAAATCGCAATATAACGTGAAAATATAATTTCCTGACGTAATCATGGTGTTACCGGCTACTAAAATCGTAAAATCCGTAAATTGGTAAATTAATAATTTCATTGAATATCAATTCTTTAATAATGTATAAAGCAATAAAACATTACTTATAGGCTCTATACCCTCGGAGGGGTCGGCAGAGAAACTATTACGCTCATTGTTCGCTCACGTTATTTCTGTCCCATTATGCACCTAGTACCTACTATTAATTAAATATTTATTATTTTTTTAAGGTTCCGTCCCTCAAAAGGAAAAAGCCCTTATAGGAACACTTTGTTGTCCGTCTGTCAAGACATATATCGGTATCGCAGGGAGGTATCGAGTTGAAATTAAAACCATATACGCAGATCTGTAGATGTTTGAAGCTTACTGACGGGGGCGTCGAAGTGTATTTGGGGGCGCACTGGAATTAGTGAGCGGTGTTGAAAAGGATTTCCCGAACGTGAGAACCCAGTATTTTATTTTGGAAATCCCCATACACGCCCGCGGCCGCGCCTCGTAACGTTAGCATTTATTTCAAAACTGACCAATAGAAGTCATTATGATAATAAAAATAGATATGCAAGTTGTGAGAGTTTTTCCTTTTCGTTTTGATATTTGTTTTTACCGCCCCCTTGAACATGCCGCCCGTGTGCGGTGCACACCTTGCATGCCCGCACGTAACTCTTGCGGCGATTACGATCAGGTAAGTTTGGAGTCGGTCCGTTAAGTTTTTAAACTTGTAACTGTTTTACGTTTTCCTCTTACTTTGTCATTAAATTATAACCAAATGAACATGGTACCTTTGAAATAATCTCTATCGAATACAATAGCATTTATCAGGATTGGTCCACATTTGGCGAAGATATCACATACACTAAAATAGTACAAACGAAGTACGTACAGTCTTTCTGCCTCAGTGGCGTAGTGGTATTGCGTGCGCGGTACGACTATCGTTCTGAAGTCTTGGATTCGATCCCCGGGTCGGGCAAAGTGATATTGGATTTTTCAGTATCAGCCCGCAGTCTGGAATTTGTGCCCGATATGGCGATAAGCTTACCCCCTATAATATCTGGGACGGGACTAAGCTCGGCGAAATGATCTAAAATTTGCAAGAGGGATGACTGGACCGTGGGTAGCTTCACCTGGTGTCTGGACCTAGAGCGTCGATTAAGAATGGAAGTAAAGCTGATTCGCATTCGTGATCCTTTTGGCCAGTGAGTATAACACACAGGAATGGAACCGGTACCCCGACCTAAGTGACCGTTGGGATTTCCAATATCGTGCTGTATTTTAACAGCGAACGGTCCGGTCAGTGAGTATCAGTACATAATCATTACTCTCCTGCGGTTAGGATCATAAGATCCGTATATAGATTTCTCACGCAAAGTTTAATGAGCAGTGTTGAATTGCATATATTTGTGTTTTTTTTAATGTTTATAAATATTATAGGTACTAATTACATCGACAGCGTATTTTACTTACTTTGTGTTTACATATTTTTTACCTGAACTTATTCAAATCTTGATTCCAATTACAGAACATTTACATAAGTAGTTTTCATTCAACTTAAAAAGTAGGAGGTTCTCAATTCGTCGTTATTTTTAACGGGAGGCCGCGGGTTCGATCCCCGAGCCAAGACAAATGTTTATGTGATCACCAGATATTTGTTTCGGGTCTGGGTGTTATAGGACCGTATGTACTGATACCTACGACACAGGTTAAGCCTAGTTTGGGGCCACGATTATATGTGACTGTTGGGTGAAAAAACCCTTTCATTCAAGGGCAGTTGTCTTAGTATGTTTGAATAACGTACCACAAAAAAAGCCTCATCAATATCCATAAGTATATATATTATAAGTTTTGTATATAGTAACAGTAGGATAATATATTACCAATAATATGTAACTGAATATAATAGACAGGAATGGGCTCGGCGAAATATTGAGTGTTCTAGTTCGCTCCTGCCTACCCCTGAATACAGGCGTAATTATATGTATGTATGTACACTACTAATATTTCGATTAATATTCCCAAAAAAAAAACCTGAATTCAGAAATTCAGGATTTTTTTTACAACCTGACCACACAAGCGATGGCTCTCGCTGTCTCATGTGTCGGTACGACGTGGTGATATCTATAGGATAATCTAAGGTTGTAATGGAATGTTTCCAACTGTCATATCCCAAACGCCCTCTAGTGGAAAAATTTACGCGATGATATTTTTATAGTACAGGAGCCGGAGAACGTGTAACTATTGACTATGTTGTAATGTAACGTTACCAACCATCATCCCGAACGCCCCCTAGTGCAAAAATCTACGCGATGATATTTTTATAGTACAGGAGCCCGAGAACGTGTAACTATCGACTATGTTTGTTACCGTTTGTCCACAGGTCAACCTCTTCTGTTCTGGGTGTCGTCCTACATGTCTTTGTGGAGCAATATATTGTTCAACTTCGCCGTACTAATCAACGTTATTGTCGCATTCTTCTACCCATTCCAAGACGAGAATCCAAGTGAGTATTGTATAAATGCTTTACTTTATTTATGTGTAAATAATTTTAAATTACGCTCGCCACCCTTTTTTTTGCGGCCAAAAGCTTTTTATCGCTACTACCATGCCGCAGGGGGGAAGCGACGGTTATGTGGGATTCCCTGACCCAACATTAAGCAGGAGAGATAGAAAGCATCCAGGCCACGGTTCGGCCGAGTCCCGAATGCCTATTGCGTTCATACAAACAAACTTTCGCTATTGTGTGAATGCGACAGGCATAGATTCGCGATCGTTCGTTCGGTTGGTGTGAGACATCTACAGGGAGGGGGCGCCACCCTATGGGCGTTTTTATTTTCCTAGTTCTCTGCCTACCGTTTTGGGGATAAAGGCGTGAATCTATGTGTGTACGTAATATGAATATTTTTACAACTATTATAAAACTAGTCATGCGATACTAGGTAAAATATACATAGTGCCTGGATTTTAAATTATATTGGAAGCATTATGAATTTGGTATAATAATATATATTAGGTTTTATTCATCATAAAATTTTAAAGTACCAATTAGAATTATAGACGTTATATGAAATAAAAATAGATTTTAAACAGAAAAATAATAATTATGGTTTGCACTTGTATCCCTATTATACTTTTTGCTATCCTTACTAATGGATAACCTATTTCGCCTAATGTAACACAGGCCTCGGTAGCGCAGTAGGCAGCGCGTAAGTCTCATAATCTTAAGGTCGTGAGTTCGATCCTCACCCGGGGCATATTTTTTTCATTTTTGTCTTTAATTTTCAGGAGTTTTGAAATGATCGTAAATAATATCATCGTATTTAAATAACGTTTTGTAAACATTGCTTATTTAACATTAGTTGCAATATTGGCTTGTAGCCAATACATTCTAGGAAGCAGTTCTATTAATATTGATAAATTCGTTTTCAAATATATTTCTATTTTAGTATATTAAGAATTATGTGTTTTTTTAATAAAGATGACGGGTTGCCAAGTAAAAATATCTGATTCTGTTTTCAGAGTCTGTTTTGTAGTGTTAGTTGGAATTAAAATTATGAGGATTTAATGCTTAGGCTTTGGCAATTCGTAGGTTTATTTATCTGACTTATGAACAGACGGCTCACCTGATGGTAAGTGGTTACCGTTGCTCGTGGAAAACGACAATGCCGCATAGTTAAGCCGATACCTTCCTTTCTAATTGGGCTTACGAAACCACTTAGACCACTTGTAAAGCTCGAATTTATGTCGTGATTAGAATATGCAATATACCGAGTGGCGCCAGCCTTACATTACATTAGATAATAAGTAACATAAAAATGATTTCGCCGTACTAGTAATAACACTGCAACAGAAATAAATGTTTTCCAAACAAATTAAATAGCAACAGTTCAGCTACCATGTGTACCACATGTAAAAGCGATAATATTCGCAGGCAAGTCTACAGGTAGGTAATTTAAAAATTTTCCAGCAGGTACGTGGCGCAGCGCTCGCACCCGAATCGCGACGGATAAGGCCGTACATGTTTGTTATTTACAAAAGTCTTTGACCGCCAATATCAGCTGTTTTAGGTCGCCCGAAAGTACATTATGTGCAATAATCTAGAAAATTAAAAATCAATCATGTGGCTAAATTATTCCACCAATTCGACTGATTTTTAGTACAATGCTTTACAACGTTGTAAGGTATATCTGGGATGATTTAATGCCTAAGTTGGTGCCAGTCGGTATAATAGAAATAGAGGTAGAATGATGGCAATGACTTGCCGGGCTGTAGCAGGAGTGGTTGTATAGGTGATGTGATGTGATGTGATGTGATGTGATGTGTCGTCGTCAGAGCTGGGCCAGCACCTGTCGCTGGTGGTGTGGTGCGTGAGCGCGGTGGCGGGCGCGCTGGTGACGTGCCTGCCGCGCTCCTCGGGCGTGCTATGTATAGGTGATGTGATGTGATGTGATGTGATGTGATGTGTCGTCGTCAGAGCTGGGCCAGCACCTGTCGCTGGTGGTGTGGTGCGTGAGCGCGGTGGCGGGCGCGCTGGTGACGTGCCTGCCGCGCTCCTCGGGCGTGCTATGTATAGGTGATGTGATGTGATGTGATGTGATGTGATGTGTCGTCGTCAGAGCTGGGCCAGCACCTGTCGCTGGTGGTGTGGTGCGTGAGCGCGGTGGCGGGCGCGCTGGTGACGTGCCTGCCGCGCTCCTCGGGCGTGCTATGTATAGGTGATGTGATGTGATGTGATGTGATGTGATGTGTCGTCGTCAGAGCTGGGCCAGCACCTGTCGCTGGTGGTGTGGTGCGTGAGCGCGGTGGCGGGCGCGCTGGTGACGTGCCTGCCGCGCTCCTCGGGCGTGCTATGTATAGGTGATGTGATGTGATGTGATGTGATGTGATGTGTCGTCGTCAGAGCTGGGCCAGCACCTGTCGCTGGTGGTGTGGTGCGTGAGCGCGGTGGCGGGCGCGCTGGTGACGTGCCTGCCGCGCTCCTCGGGCGTGCTATGTATAGGTGATGTGATGTGATGTGATGTGATGTGATGTGTCGTCGTCAGAGCTGGGCCAGCACCTGTCGCTGGTGGTGTGGTGCGTGAGCGCGGTGGCGGGCGCGCTGGTGACGTGCCTGCCGCGCTCCTCGGGCGTGCGCGCGCTGCTGGCGAGCGGCATCGTGCGGCTCATGTACTCCGCCGGGCCAGAGCCCACGCTTTGGACACTCGCCATGCTCACCGTCAGTACCACTCATATTCATTTTTTATTTTAACGTCATTACTACACAGCTGAAATGCAAACGTCTCCGTAGGAAGGCGGATCCTGGCATTATACCGGGGTAAACGAAGCAAAAAGAAATAGGGGTGATGCTCGCATGGTGAAAGAAAGAAAGAGAGAAAGAAAAAATATTTATTGGTTTACAAGTTGGGTGGTTATCTTATTGTGAACAATGGTGAACAATTTAATATATAACACATATATTGTATTGAATATTTAGATATTCAACAATCGAAGAGGTAATAAAAAACATAAGAAAAATAAGCAAAGAAGGTGAAAACAAAAAAAAAACAACAATTAGATATGCATCTACATATCACGATATTACCCATCGTGATGAGAGCATATCCCACCACAACTGCACCAAAAGGAACCAGATCAGCAAATGCCCAACACTAGATGTTAGACGGTGGTTTTCATCTGGGCCCTTACGTTACGGTGGTGGCAAAAATAACCACTTTGACAATCTTGCACTTCTGATATCTTTTGAAATGTTGTATATTTTTTGTATTTAGAAGTAGAAGTTCAGTGGTGAAATGTCCACAGATAGTGGTTAAGGGTATCCACCTGGTGAGCATAATGGGCAACCAGGGCACGCTGTCGAAGTCGACGCGGAACGTCATGACAGACCCGGAGCTGCTCTACCACAGCGTCTACCTCGTCTTCTGCTTCCTCGGTATATGCTGCCACCCATTCTTCTTTTCGGTTCTGGTGAGTTGTAACTTGTAATCACAAATGATAATAATAACGCTGGAATTGTTGAATTCATTTACATCCAGCAGTAAACGAATAGGGATCATATATAGATGATCTGGTCGTTAAGCGAAAAAGCCTTTCTAATCAATTATTTTTCGAAAACATGTATTTTTTGAACTACGACATCAACACCGCTCTCAAGTGTCAATCGTATTGCATAGATGTTCAAAGTGAAATTATTTATGTTATAGAAATAACACACTTATGTCTGATCCCACTTCTGATGTTGAATATTAGAATAGCACTGTTATTTCACAAAAGTACTTACAGTAACACTACGTTATCGACCGACTTCAAATAAAGGAGAAGGTCCTCAATACGTCTGTATTGTGTTTCTGTATGCTACCCGATATCTCCGCCAAATGTGGACCGATTTTGAAGATTATTTTTGTGTTCGATAGAGCTTATTTCCCAGGTCGTCAAATATAAATTTGGTCTCAATCGGATACATTTTGAAGTCGGTCCGTTAAGTTTTTATACTTGTGATTATTGGAATATAAAAGTCATTTATTATCACGAATTCACAAAGAAGCAATGCCCAGTTTAACCCTTGTTCCCCTTCTTATATACTTAGTTAGTCGACGCGGATGGAGAGTGTTCTCGTCTCTCGCCGCGTAATTTTTTTCGTTGCCAACATATTTTATGAATGCGTGACAGCTCCTCGACATTGTGTACCGCGAAGAGACACTTCTGAACGTGATGCGATCAGTGACACGCAACGGGCGGTCCATCCTACTGACGGCCGTACTGGCGCTGGTGCTGGTCTACATGTTCTCCATCGTAGGCTACATGTTCTTCAGGGACCACTTCCTCGTCAGCGTTGATCGACTCGACGGTGAGTACCTTGCATTGTCACATTTAATGAACGTTAGTTAACATACGATTTTGACGGGAAGTCTGACAGTGTGGGCGTCGCTGTGTGTTGCGTTTGTTGTTTAATGTGATTTGGTTTTATGCACCAAAATTCAACGAAGATGGACAATAAGGAAACTTTTGTCTCTGTGATCTTTGATGAGTTTTGCGTGGTGCGTTGGATGGCTTTGTCCGGTCAATTCGCTGAGTGAAGGTCATCTGAGGGGCACCACGATGGAAGGAATTGCCGCCTTAATCCCAGCAGGTCCTTAAGATCATCCACATCTGGGTCTCGTGATAATTATGAAAACTTGATAAATACTATACTTACATTGACATTGGCTAAATCATCGCAAATGCGTAGAAGTCATTATTTTTAAAAAAAAAGGTACATACATTTGTATGCAATGTCCTCCGATGTACACGAATGTGTCAGTGGTCGAGTTTCCACATCGGACGCCATAGCTTCTGTATTGGGGTGCTATTTTACATCGGGTTTCGGTGATGTTATAAGAGTATTTAGAGTTGTGTTGTTTCCAGACGACGACGACCCCCGTTTCGAAGCGGGCGCATGCTCCGAACCTCAGGATAAGTACCTGCAGGGCGCCGCGTGCCGCCGCCCCGCGCGGTTCGTGTCGGTGGGCGGCGAGCTGCGCGAGCGGAGCTGCGACTCGCTCATCATGTGCATCGTCACCACGCTCAACCAGGGCCTGCGCAACGGCGGCGGCATCGGCGACATACTCAGGGCGCCGGCCAGCTTCGTGAGTACAGACTCTTTCTACCTGCCCTTATCCTATCTTAATTTGGGGATGGCGCAACACACTCTAGGATGGCTTGGAACTTGGCACAACACATGCAAGGATTTGGTTTAGTTTTTACGACCGGCCGCCTGCCTGACATCAGCCCTTCTGAGGGAACCAGTCTCGGGCAAATTAAATTAGATAATTTACTTCGCCCGACCTGGAAATCGAACCCAGGAGCTCCCGGTCCACAGCCCATACATATTGCCACTAGACCAAGGAGGCGACTGCGTGAGTACCGGGTACCGACCGCAAATACTTCAGGGGTGCCTGAGCTCCGGAAAGAGATACAACTGAACTGCTATTAGATCAGTACAACACGAACAAAAAAGGCGTCATTTGCATCGAATTCGGATGACACTAAATCGAAACAATCCGAATGATGTATTTTTGCGCCTTTGCGCAGTAATAAAGCTCAAGACCTGTAATTTTAACCCAGGACTTCTGATCCACATCCCATATACGTTGCCCTTAGACCAAGGCGCCGCTACCTGATACTGTAGGCCCAAAACATCTTGCCTTTCTAAATAGTACTGATGTCTCCCGTGGTCTGCAGGAGCCGTTGTTCGTGGCTCGCGTGGTGTACGATCTGCTGTTCTTCTTCGTGGTGATCATCATCGTGCTGAACCTCATCTTCGGCGTGATCATCGACACCTTCGCGGACTTGCGTAGCGAGAAGCAGCAGAAGGAGCTCATACTCAAAAACACCTGTTTTATTTGTGGTGAGTACGTCTTGTAGTCACTCCAAAGAGTTCCTAGAATCCTTACCAGGTTGAGACAAAATGCTGGAGGCCTCAAATTTTTTCGGGACTGAATCTACCTTGATATATTTTGTAACAATCTGTTTGCCTTCAAAAAGAAAATATCGATTTTTTACATAATTAAGGAACAATGATTATCTATCTTATTTTCGCTTTATGTATCTACCTAAACCATGTTCAACTTTTAAAGCAGCCACTATGGTTTATTGTTTAAGATTACTTTGTTAATTTTTATAAAACCTATTTTAAATCTCTGTTAAATGAATTTTAAAATTTAATGTTAATTTTTGTCTGGTGTAAACACTACAATAATGCATGCTGTGATTGCCTGTAACTGGGTGCAATGATATAAGTTTTAGTTACTTAAGTCTATCTGTAACCCCTTGGCGATCCTAAATAAATAAAAATTAAAAAAAAGGAATTAACCTCAGGGAGCCCAAGAATGGCCTGTTCGTCAATATTAAGCCTTTCTGCAGCACACTTAAAAAGTGCCTTGCGCCGATTCCACATTGAGGTGGCAAAGACATATTGAAGTGTATAAGTTATTCTTAACATAACATAAGCTCACGCCTGTATCCCCGAAGGGGTACGCAGAGGCGCACTAGCGAACTAGTACACCCACGTTTCGCCGAGCTTAGTTCCGTCCCAGATGTGATAGGTGGCGAGCCTATCGCCATATCGGGCACAAATTCCAGACTCCGGGCTGATATGGAAAAATCCAATATCACATTGCCCGACCCGGGGATCGAAGCCGAGACCTCAGAACCGTAGTCGTACCGAAATACCACCAAAAGTAATATTTTCTGAATTAACCAGGATTGAACAGGTCAGCCTTTGACAACAAGACCGTCTCGTTCGAGGAACACATAAAGAGCGAACACAACATGTGGCACTACCTTTACTTCATGGTGCTCGTCAGGGTGAAGGACCCCACGGAGTTCACGGGGCCCGAGAGCTACGTGCATTCCATGATCAAGGTCAGTTCCATCGATAACCTGGAAAAATATTGAATTCGAATCATTGAGATATCGGGGACATACTGTAGCAAGCATTGGGAAAATGACAAAATAGACAACAAATTTGAAATCCCGCCGTTTGGT
The DNA here is from genome assembly GCA_036417725.1 of Clanis bilineata. Taxonomy (NCBI): domain Eukaryota; kingdom Metazoa; phylum Arthropoda; class Insecta; order Lepidoptera; family Sphingidae; genus Clanis; species Clanis bilineata. The sequence goes on along the minus strand of CM071163.1, from coordinate 2,235,921 downwards.
AAAGCAAGTATTGGGTACTTGACTAGTTTTTTTAAATTAATTTTATGTGAAATTTACGTCGTCTAATTTATAAAACAAAAAGAAATACTGAAATATTCTCAAATATAAAAAACGTTATAAGCCTATGAAGTTTGGTGTAACTGTCAAATTGCGGGAAAGAGAAGTATCAGTACAACCACGTCACTCCATAACGGTACATGAGTTGGAAAGGGATAGCAAGATATCTCCAATATGCCCTTATTCCAGAATTTAAAATATGAATTACTGTCTCATTTTTCAGCCAATTTCGATGCAGATTTTACAGAATGGTTTCTTTTCAGTTTTATTTGCTATTACATATAAATATGTGTTTAAAATCAAACATAGTCATGTACACAATTGATCGGAGACACTTATTGGGGCTTTCTGTTATTATAAAATAACTTCAATAATCATTCCTTTCTTTTTCGGCAGGGTTTTCGAATCAGCTATGCCTTCGGATAGCATAGGGAAAATGTTGTAAGATAACGTTGTGAATGTGTTCCAGTCAAACAATCTGGATTGGTTCCCGCGGCTGCGCGCGTTGTCGCTGATGGGCGGCGGCGAGGGCGAGGGCGGCGAGCTGGAGCTGCGCGCGCTGCAGGCACAGCTCGACCGCGCGCACCAGGCCGTGCGCACGCTCACCGACCTGCTCACCGAGCTGCGGGACCAGGTACATACAGCACCAGCCCGAACAGGAACATTTCTGACAACCGTAAATGTATTCGAACTCGATGCGCGTCTATGAAATATTAACCAAACGTCATCAGTGCGCAGCGAACTCGAATACATTTACATTAGTTTTTCGTGCTCGGACTACAGATCGATTCTCTAACAAACGACACAACGTTGCGGTCGACGACGAGCTCGCGCAGTGCACATCGTTGAGATCGACGGAGCGGTCAACGGTGTTGGGTCTTGAGAATACCATTTTCCTTACATTTATGTCAAACGCCTCGCTCGAGAGTCGAGAGCGCTAGTTCGCATAAACGCCGCCATCATGTATAGCGCTAGTGCGTGCGCATCGTACCTTGCTGAATACAAAAATGAAAATATCGTTGCCGCAAAATTGTTTTCACAAATGAAAGCTTAGAGAATCGACCTGCTGTGCCCGACGAATCCACCGACGCGAACACGGTCGGTGCGTACTCTACCTACGCGTCCGCGCAGCTCGACAGATGATAGCAGGCGAACCTATCGCCATATCAAGCACAAACTCCAAAATCCTTGTAATACTAAGACATAACATAAGCTCACGCCTGTATCGTCGAAGGGGTAGGCAGCAGCACTAGAGAACTAGAACACCCACATTCCGCCGAGCTTAGTTCTATCCCAGATGCGATAAAAGGCGAGCCTATCGCCATTTCGGGCACAAATTACAGACAACGGGCTAATATAGAAAAGCACAATATCACTTTGCTCGACCCGGGGATCGAACCAGAGACCTCAGGTACTCGCGATACAACTACTCCAGCGAAGTATAGTATATATGCATAGACTATATTATAAGGATTGCTCTTGATGAATTCAGTTGCGTTCTACAAATCATTATTTTCGCAGATGACTGAACAAAGGAAGCAGAAGCAACGTATCGGCTTGCTCAACTCAACCTCTGCGTACCTCCAGAACTTGCAAATGAACCTGCCACCGTGAGCGACACCCCCCACCCCCGCGTGGCACACGTCACACCCCTCTACCCTACTACTTAGGGTTGCCTCCAACATTCTCAGACAAATAGCTCGTATTCTTCAAATGTAAGAAATCTGATTAGTGTAAGATTTTTCTTCGTAAATGGCAACCTTTTTAGTGAATTTTTTACCATTAATATCGATACTAAGTTTACAATGATTTAGTACAAAGTTTAAAAGTGCGGCTGTATGGTGTTCATACAGTTACTGGCGTCATACGGATATGATTCTAGCGATATCGATAGATAATATTTTCATTAAACCCTTTCGTACTATTTATAATCCATATTTTTGTCTTTTTACTCTCTCTATCTCTCATAACTTTTCATAGCAAAATTATCTATCGATATCGACAAAGCGGTAACATTCACTGGAAACTCGAATTAAGGTTTTGTGATAATTTTAATAAGGTAAGATGTGTGTCACTTAACACAAGTACGCTTCTCAACTCACGAATATGTCGCACAAAAGCGTTCGCTACCGACATGAAAAATAAATGTAACATAAGTAAATGTCGATGAAGTTTATTCACGGTTACACATCACTAATGTGCACTTTCTACTATCAGAAGTGCCACATATCCTTGTCATCATTCCATGATGAGTTAAGAACTGTGAAAAAAATAAAACGTCCGTGTACAAAACAGCGAACGTAACGAAACTTAGATTTCCTCTGACACACTATGACGTAGATGTAACAAATCGAAAGATCTACTTATTTATTAATAGATATACGTAACGCTAGTAGGGTAGTGTCCAAAGTTATAGACGTAGCGTACATATCTCGCGACATTTCCCATAGACTAAGTAACATTCTATGAGCATTTTACAATCGAATCCGACTTCGCCAATAAGAAAATTTTATTATGAACAAATTAAGCTTTGTTCCTATTGTAGTATGGATAGATGATTTAGGGGGGAGATGTTATCAGTTTCCAATAAAATATCGAAACTTTTTCTTATTTTCATGTTTTAATACGGTAATAAAATGAAAACTTAAAGTGCTTTGAAAATATCTAGAACTACAGATCCAATTAACATTATAATATTTCGTTATCCTAGTATATCCAATGAATAAGTATAATTGCCATAACTTACAGTTTAAATACATATGGCGCAGTTTTTGATTACCTTGTAATAATAATTGGTTGGAAAAAGAGTCGATATCGATTTTTTTTACCATAATATTGCAACGTCACAAAATTCTCCCCCATCTGACTAAAATCCGAAGTGCAATATTTAGCTCAAAAGCCCGTTACCTATTTACAGTAGTTAGAGAAATATCGAATTTTATTAGAGAATTTTTATCTATAAAAGAGAATCTATCGATCTGAGCGTGTGTCATTTGTGGACGCCTCGTTATGTTGTCTCTGTATTGTTAGGTGTAGGGTGTTTGTTACTTATTACGTATGGTTCTGTGTATGTATCGCTACATTCTATCGAAATATCTCGAATTTAGTGTGATTATAGTTTTCGATAGTTCAATTTGAGAAGTATCGATTAAAAGAACTGAATTCACAGGTTTGGTTTCTTTATCGATATGCTATACATTTTGAAATCCGATATTATGTTTTTGAACAAAGTAACAATGCCATAAGTTTTGTCAAAAACGAAACGTTTTCAAAAAAATGTAGTGATGATCACAAGAGCCACGTGTTAAACTGTCCTAGTATAAGTATAGAATGTTATAACCTGACAAATAAAAACGGTTGTTTGTTTTAATGACATTTTAACGCGACGATACAAATCGATAAAGTTATATCGAGTGAGTTTGCCACTACAACTTTTGTAGGATTTTATATGAATGATTTGTCTTTACACTGTCGACAATATTTATTCAGTGGCAGAGTAGCCCAATAACGGCCTTTGCATACACGGTAGAGCTCCCACGGTTTGTCTATTTCACTCCAACTTTTTGATGAAAGAAAAGGACAAATGTATCGATAATATCAAATATATTAGTCCCACTGGTTTGAATATTTAATATGATTTCTATATTTTTGACAGTATAGGCACCACTATTGTGAATATTTTTTATTTTATAAAAAAAATCTTATGTTTTCGACGGTTTATATCATATTTATCGCTTATGTCTATATGTATTTTAACTACCAATTAATTTAGTAATTATTTTTGTTTGTGAACTTTCAGTCACCTCAATGAGAAACCATCATTTTCTCATCAAACTTAAAAGTAAATCTACATTATTTACTCGAATAAAGATCTTCATATAAAACAGTTAACGAATATTTATAAACTGTCGTTTCCTCTATTGATCTGTTTATTAATTTTAAGATTTAAAAATCGTTACCAAATGTTCTTGTATCATACTTTATTATTGGCGTTTATATTGTACTTAAAATTTATAACTTTGTATATATTTTAATACTTACAGATACCTTATAGTTTCTAATATTCTTATACACGTGTTTTTTATTAAATCGATCTTAAAAGTAAATTACTTGCAAATTTCAAAGTTGATCGAAATTGCAAAACATTATAAAGTATCTACTTATTGCCTCATTCATCATTTAAAGTATTCAACGTATTTAATCTACGCAAAAAATATCGATAAAAAAATAAAAATCGTAAATTCTTCAATTCTATCGAATTGTCGACATATCAAAATATCGAGTTTAAATACTTTTGTGAACTTTACGAATTTCAACTACATTATACGTATATTAGCTCAATGCGTGCTCATATTTTGTTAACATTGTAGGCTCCGTCTATGGAGATATAAGGCCAAATTAAAACATGTCACTAGCGCCCTCTATGTCAGATGAACTTATACTATTTTCGATCGACATGTATGTATCAAATTTCTCTATATAAACTATATTTTTGAACGTCACCTTTTCGATGAAAATATTTAATTGAAGATTATGTTTTATATCACACTTATACATTCCTAGAATATTTATTATATTATTTTGTATTCTGAATCTAGATACTTCAAATATTATTATCAATGAACGTAAAATCATTTATAAAGATTTAATGAGTTTGTTTTTTCTAAAATTGTAGATTTGAATGCGGTGTATATTCAGATAAAACTATAATATTGGAAAAGTAAAAATGTGATTACCACGCGAAACAAATTCCCTTTATATCAGGCAACATCAAACCATACAACTGTTGTATTTTTGATATTGTCATTACAAAAGTTGATAGTTTTCTAGAAATTTGTTAAAGAGTTATTAGTTTTCCTCTTTGGAATCATTTCGTCAAATTACCATCAAATATTTGAAGTCAAAACATAGAGTATGGAGTTGTAAAAGCTATATATATCCTTGTTCTTCTAATCGCTAAAATATAGGACCGAATTTCAACGAATGAAACAAAATACATTCTCAATATAGATTCTTAATTATAAGTTTCTTTTATTCCTTTTTAATCGAACGATTATCTGACGGGTGACGATAGCGTCTTATGTAAAATAGTTCTCTATTTTAGATATAATGTAATAGTTCGCGCGTTAACGCTAGTCACCTCTTTATGCGCTGAGCAATTACGCTTAAGAGTCTATAAATTTTAATAATAGTTGGTTAGCTGCTTTCTTGCATATAGGAGGTGACTGGGGTTTCCGTTTGGACTATAACTTAGCGGATATTAATGAAATGTTGGTCGTGTGTTAGACGCGCTGTGATGGCTGCAATAATGAGTTTTTGTTTTATTGAAAAATAAATATATGGCACAAATATGGTGTTTCTTTATTGAATTGTGAAGAGGAAAGCTGTACCGGGAAGAAAGGATACAGTAATTTAAATCCTATACCCATCGATATATTATATACCTAGATGCACAGTTGACGCTCGGAAAATGGGACAGCAAACGAGTGCTTAAGCACTTCTTTTCTCTACAGTCGGACGTCGATAGAATTCTAAATTTCAAAATTCAAATAAAAGAACGCTTGCTCATTTCGTTTAAAAAGCTACTTTATAACATTTGCATATGGTTATAATTGCATTAATTTAATTAGAACTTGTGTTTTTTTTCTTTGTATTATTGCTGATACCACTTTTTATGACGATATTTGTAGAGAACTGTGCATCTAGGATATGGGGCATTTCACGTCAAGCGGGCAACGAAAAAAAAGTGAGGTTCTGAAATTCGTTCATATTTTGCTTATTTATACTTCTAGAGGGTATGAACGTGTACACAAAATATTTTTTTTATAAAAGGTTTAATTGTCAAATTATGGCCTTCTAAAATATGGACCTCACAGGTGTAAGGGTTCCTTTGGTAGGTATTTTGCGTATTGAAGTAATTTATAATAAAATAACAAATGTAGTGTTTTGGGTAGTAAATTTAATGGACTTTTTGATTTTTTCAACCGATTCGAAATTTAAATTTTTTATCATGTGTTAAACCGGAAATAAAGATTTCAAAACTAAATTTTAACCGTTTGGACCGCAACATTCTTAATATATTTTATTCGAAAATAAAGCTTGACATACACAGATTCTACCATAAAAATTGTAAATGGGGTGCTACATTCGTTTAGAAATTATATCACTTCGAGTACGTACATGTCGTACTGATCGAGGTACCTGACTTTGCATTAGTCGGCTACTTTGCGTAAAAAAATATTACACACAGTAAAATTCCTTTGAAGTCACCTTTTTATGCATGATTATAATATTTACAGTTAATTTTATGTTAATAACAGACTGATCCTGAAGGGGGATAATATTTTTCGACTATAGGTTTGTATTTATGTATTTCAATTTCTTTCGCACGCTCTTCAGCCCAAACGGCTTGACGGATTTTAACATATGAGATGTCATTTCATTCGTCTATGTAGTGGAAGTAAAATAAAATATAATAAAATTTCGATAGTGTTGCTATCTGTCAAAAAGTGTTGCGAGTTTACAATAACAATATATTAATAAAAAAACCTTTTTATTCTCCTTTCCTATTTTAATGCGCAGGCGCAACAACTGAATATTACATCCTATATTACTCCCACTATTTAGACAAATGAAATGACATCTCATATGTGAAAATCCGTCAAGCCGTTTGGGCTGTAGAGCGTGCGAAAGAAATTGAAATACATAAGTACAAACCTATAGTCGAAAAATATTATCCCCCTTCAGGATCAGTCTGTTATTAACATAAAATTAACTGTAAATATTATAATCATGCATAAAAAGGTGACTTCAAAGGAATTTTACTGTGTGTAATATTTTTTTACGCAAAGTAGCCGACTAATGCAAAGTCAGGTACCTCGATCAGTACGACATGTACGTACTCGAAGTAATATAATTTCTAAACGAATGTAGCACCCCATTTACAATTTTTATGGTAGAATCTGTGTATGTCAAGCTTTATTTTCGAATAAAATGTATTAAGAATGTTGTGGTCCAAATGGTTAAAATTTAGTTTTGAAATCTTTATTTCCGGTTTAACACATGATAAAAAAATTTAAATTTCGAATCGGTTGAAAAAGTCTATTAAATTTACTACCCAAAACACTACATTTGTTATTTTATTATAAATTACTTCAATACGCAAAATACCTGCCAAAGGAACCCTTACACCTGTGAGGTCCATATATTAGAAGGCCATAATTTGACAATTAAACCTTTTATAAAAAAAATATTTTGTGTACACGTTCATACCCTCTAGAAGTATAAATAAGCAAAATATGAACGAATTTCAGAACCTCACTTTTTTTTCGTTGCCCGCTTGACGTGAAATGCCCCATATATTAAATCGATGCCTATACTGCCGTCATAAGGAATAAAGACTTCTCTGACAATAAATCTTAAGAGAAAAAAAGGCGTATCTTACATTTTTCCGAAACAGTAGGCCAACCACGAGTTTTTTTGACATTACTCGCTAGCGACTTCGTAAAATATTTGTATGACAAATACCCGACGGCTCTAGCGGTTACGCGGGAACTGATGTTTTTCATATTTCACATTTTCTGAGTGGTAGAGCCACGCTGTAGACAGTAACGTCTATGGCACGAATGGGCCGGCTCGACCGGTTAGATACCACTGTCTCGCAGAAAACCGACGTAAAGTGGCAGCTTGCTGTCGTGTTTCGTTCGGTGAGTGAGATTTCCGATGGCCCATTTCCCCACTCCTTTTCCCAATCCCTTTTTCTCCCCTTTCATTCCCTCCTTTTAGGTTGGCAACGCACCCATGATTCTTTTTGTGTCTTGGGTGTTTATGGGCAGTGGAAATCACTTACAATCAGGTGACCCACCTGCTCGTTTGCCAATCTCTGCTATAAAAAAAAATATATAAACTATTTTACGTAGTCGCTAGCGTGAAATGACAAAAAAATACGGTCGAGCTACAGATGTGTCTTTTCTTTTGTGACTCGGTGTCAGATACGTCTTTTTTCCTTATGACGGCAGTATACTAATGCATGTGCAAGTTATTCGATACTTTTATATTGTATCCAATAAACAAAAAGGTGGCTTCGTGTAAACGCGGCCTTACTAAACCCAAGTGCGTTATCTCACATTTGACTACAATGGTGGAATAGTTTGGTGCGAAATCTTAATCAAAAATGTCTTAGCCATCATTCGCACGCTTAAAAAAGCGCCCAACATGTCTGTTCATATAGGGCTTTACTTATAAAAACATTTTCGCGTATCTTTTCGCTAAGAATAGTCTGACTTTTTTCCTTGCGTTACATTGTTTAAAAATGAACAGGACAACCTATGGTTAAAGATAAGCAACGCTTAAATATTTTATCCTTGCTTTGTTTAAGGTATATTCTACATACCGCCTAAAAAAACGCCGCGTTTTAAAAGCGCCGGCGCGTTTTAATAACAATAGTAGATCTCATTTCTTCCATGATCCATCCCGCATTAAAAATGTTATTGACTACCGTAAAGATGTAATCGGTCATATAAAAACGTTATTGATATGACTGATTACATCTCTGTCGAGACCTTCAAAAATAGGGACATAGTACATACATTTGAATCATTTTTAAAAAACATACATACGACTACATAACGCCTGCACCCGAAGGGATAGGCAGAGGCGAATTACAGAACTAAAACACGTTACGCCGAGCTCATTTCCGTCCCAGATGTTATAATAAGGCACTAATTCCAAACTCCGGGCTGATAATTAATAGAAAAACCTAATATCACTGCCTGACCCGGGGATCGAACTCGAGACCTCAGGACGGTAGTCGTACCGCGCACACAATACCACTAAGCCATTCCACTCGTTAGTATAAAAATTACTTAATTCAGTAATTGAGATTCTCAAACTAACAAACACTATCGAAACATCACATTTGACAGCGTTCAAGGCGTGCGTCTGTGAAATAAGAAGCCGCAGATTCGATTCCCGCACCAAATTTTTGTGCGATACAAAATTCTTTGCGAGTTGTGAATATGTGCTTAAACCTAGATATAGGTTAAACGTAGCGTGAGGCAGGACTACCTGTGTGTCTTATTTATCACCACAATATAGAATAAGTTATCTATATTTATTCTCACGAAGATTTATCAACAATTCGATTTTGCGATAACGGCAATTTTATCGACCGATGGAGTTGATATGGCGGGACAGTGCCGTCTCGATAGACTTCGAACATGTTGTGGTGTGTTTCATTAATGATATGTGCCGCGTTTTGTAAGTGTATTTATATTAGTTTCATTAAAAAATATAAAGTCGTAGAGTTAGTGATGTGCTAATGAGGTATCCGAACTCATAGTCAAATTATTTATTGTGCAATTTTTATCGATAGTTACGGTTTTGTAATAATGGATGTGAAGGAAATCACGAGGAAAATGGTTTATAACACTTGTAACATTGACTTCTCTGTTCTAATTTTTCTAACACGTTCATACTTATATCCCTGGGTCGACGGAGGTGTAACTAGGTCATCTACGTTCTTGTGGAGATGGTTAAATGTTTTTTTCTTTTTACGTCTCAAAAGACTTATTATTAGACCGTTACAGGGGGCGAGTTAAACGATATACGGCATAAACATTCTAAATCAGAGTAGATCGGATGTTTTTTCTAATCTAAAATACAATAGAGCCTTGAGAAGCCGGAAAGTCGAAGTTTCTTAGCTCAATGATGCGATCACGTGATAAAATATCAATAGTCAAAAGATATTACATCCCTCAACAGACAGAATAATTCTGCCAGAATTACTCCAATCCATGGGCGTACCGCTCACAGTGTGGCTAGGTGGAGCACTTGTCCCAGCTTGCACGCTGACTTTACTAAAATACATACATATTACGACGCCTGTTCCCACAGTGCACAGTGGTAGGAAGACACTATGGATTTCCACTTTGCCCGATTCTGGCATACTAGAGGTACTTTCGCTTTATCTAGTTTCATTAATATCTTCATGCATTCGCGTTGGTTTAGGGTACTCTTGAGCTTAAGCTAAAACAATAAATAATAATAAATTACACCCAACAGTAGTGTCCGACCGAACTTTCGGCTTCGGCCACCTTCGGCCAAAATGGGCCGAAGTTTCGGCCATGAAATCGACCTGCAGTCGGACACTGTCAACAGTCCTAACTCCTGACCCCACACTAGGTATAACCTGTATCGTGGGTATCAGAAACTACGAAAGACTTAGTCTCGGTACGGGAATCAAACCCACGGCCTTTCACATCCGTCTACCCGGCCGGTGCGCCACGGAGGCTCTCATTTGCCTTTTGTAATGACAATAATTTGTTGATAAATGAAACATACACAAATGACTCCACATAATAAACGGATACATCTTTTTATTCAAGTAATTTCTATTCGTTTTTCACGGTATTTACATTACGTGTTATGTTGTAAATACTCGTATTTTAACGAGGAACTGCGTGAATCATCGTACTAATGAATTATCTTTATTGAAAGGATATTGCCTCAATGTACAGGTATAGATACCAAGATAAGCATAGCTATCAAGCTATGTGCACACGAGTTCATTCTGCTTTACTGAACAACAAAAAGTATGTAAATTAAAGCGCGTCTCCTGCACTAGTTTTTCACGAAACATTACACAAAAACACATACAAAAAACAACGATTTTAGCTGTGGAGATATTCCCGCTCTTAGAACAGTGAACCATAGATAAAGAATACATGTGTTGTGTAATGTTTTAATGCAGGAGACGCGGCATTAATCAATTAACCGTTGTTTATGCAAGATATGGTGGTAAACTTACCCCCATCACAAGTATTAAGGTATGTGACAAAAAAAAACTTAACGTGAGTGCGCTAGTTGTCTTGATCAGATATTGTATACACCTATTAATTATGTATGTAGGTATTATAATACCGATTTTTTAAGACCAAAACATTTTTGAACCCTTTGTTTTGTAATCACTGCTTTGTGTACTAGGTTTTACTTTATATATATAGTACGGGTAATGGGCACGTTCACATATAAACAAGGAAATATCTAAATTACCATGATATTTGATATCAAAGGACACTTCAAATATACGAGTGAAGTAGATATTGATTACGAAATTACTAATATAAAGCCTCATTTAGATAGTGCGAGTTTATTGCACGTTCGGGGGAAAATACTGACATGTGTACCTACTTAGAATCTTAGGTGCGGGATCTTAAATAATCTGTAAAAATCTTGCTTTGATTATGCTGTGTGAGACTATAGTTATTCTGTAGCTGATGCAACACTAGGTACAGTGGAATGGAATCCATATCTAAAAGATACTTATATTGATAACTACCACTGCACTTGCATATTTTAACCTTGGCGATAACCGTTGAGTTTGTCTCTGCTTTCAGGGATTACCATGAAGTGTAAGAAAACGATTTGCAGATTTTTCAATTTGAAATCAGACTAGAGATCAAGGAAATTCCGTAGTGGTTCGTTGCGGGGTCAACCTATAGTCAGTTATTTAAAGCTGCGTAATCCTAGTAACAGTAGTGAAGACTTATTATTAGGAACACATCCAACAGTCACGTGCAGCTAAAACATTCAACAGTACAGCATTAAGACTGATCTATAGAGCGACTAAGTCGAAGCCAAAGAAACGAACACTGAGGATTTAACGTAGTTCGGGTCATTTTTTTACAAGAAAATCTTTGCTTAGCAGACTAAGCCTATCTGTCTATTTTTCTTATAAGAAATGACTCGGACTAAGTCAAAGTTCGATTTAATAATCCCAAATCCTCACTGAGTTCGTTACTTTGACTTAGACTTAGTTGAAGTTTGCTCTATAGATCTCAGCCTAAGTCTCTGCACACAGCCTTGCCTCCGCAATATTTAAAGTCGTATGAGTACCAGAAACTCCTAACTCTATGCGTCAGTTTAACCTATGGTCACTCTTAATTACAAGATACTCGCCTGTTTCGTGGCGAATCGGAATTTACTAGAAACTTGAACAGCGGCCTGAGCAGGAAAATTTCTGACAACCGTAAATGTAGAACTCGATTCGCGTCTATGAAATTTGTATGAAATATTAACCAAACGTCATCAGTGCGCAGCGAACTCGAATACATTTCCATTTACATTAGTTTTTCGTGCTCGGGCTACTGAGGCGGTGTATGGCGTTGACCTCGCGGTCCAAAAGGGCTTGGCACGGTGTCTTGAAGAAGGCAACGAAAAATCCATCATACAACTATGTCTTCTTTGTGCAGCGCAGGCAGAAGAGTTTCAGGTGAACACGGTGCGCCTGTCCAGCGGATCTGAGACGGGGTCGCGGATCATCGGCGGATCACCGGTCGCTATAGAACAATACCCTTTCACCGTTCAAGTGAGACCATTTTATCAAATACCTACACGCGTCTTGTCGCAAGACCCTCGAATTGCTTCTTCCCTCTTCGGATTGGGATTGTCAAAAGCATAAGAGGCCGGCATGATTCTGGAGACCACTGATAAACCCATTATTCGTCAGTGGTCGCTAGTTTTTTTGGACTGCACTACGCTTACCATCAGATGCAGTGTAGTGTGTACTTTTCCGGGTCAGCTCAGGATAAAATAAATTAGGTCCACAATCGCATTATCTGATTATTTCACAACTAGATGAAGAAAACACGTCCTCACTGCAACGTTCTTCTATACGTTACATAAATAAGCTCACCGCTGTATCCCCGAAGGAGTAGGCAGAGGCGCTCTGGCGAACTAGAACACCCACATTTAGCCGAGGTTACTTCCGTCCCAGATGTGATAGAGACACAAATTCCAGAGTCTGGGCTGATATGGAAAAATTGAATATCACTGCCCGACCCGGGGATCGAACGAGAGTCCTCAGGACGGTAGTCGTACCAAAATATAACGATGCCGCCGAGGCATTCAAAGTTCAGTACTAAACTTAATGCCTTGTAATTTGTTTCTCAGTTGCTGTACAACGCCCAGTTGACGTGTGGTGGATCTTTACTGACGAAGAGGCATGTTCTCACCGCGGCGCATTGTTTTTTTGACAGGTCAGTTCATCTGTGGCCTTACTGTGGCCCTATGAGGTGAAGTTTGCTGTCTCTAACAGCTGACTGAGCTGCAAAATGTATGGAGATTTTGTGATCCACAACAATGGGTTTTCTAGGTGATGAGACCGAAAATCTCCCACGACGCAAGATTTGTTCTTTATTTACTGGGCTATGTATGGTGGGCCGTGGGTGTTTATTGTTTTGCAAAAGCCCAGACACGAATATCTCGGGCATTAAATAGCCTCTGCCTTGGTTGAGTCGCCATCGTATATGGGCCAGAAGGTCCTGGGTTCGATTCCCTGGTCGGGCATGGTGTTTTTCTAACACTATTTACCTGGGACTGACAGAAGGTAGTTGGCGTCAGGCAGCCAGCCCGTCGTAAAAACAAAGCCAAATACTTTCTGCAATATGCTTAAGTTGCTCCGACCACACATTATGTTGGGATAAGGACAGGTGGAAATAAAAGAAAGTATTTATAACGAGTTAATTTATATTTTCGTCAATTTCATTGTATATCTATAACATATGTTATCATTTTATCGCGATCTACTTGATAATGATATATGTTATTGGAGTACTCATGTGTCGAAACGCGACAGATTAGGGTCAAACTAGGGTAAACACAAAACTAATGTTATCTCCATAAAAACATGCAGAGTATTACAATTATCTAGTGTCAGTAGCCACTGAAAACCTGGTTTTCTATACAGATCCTCAGTAAAATATAAGTTGTGCTTGGAGTGAACTTCGTCTAAAATAAAAAGAATCAAGATATTACGTTACACAGTGGCGAATTTACACATTTGCCGACAGTAGGCTGTTTAACTTTTGCCGCCTCTACTGAGATCTGAAATTCCAAACTTAATCCACAATTATATTAATTACATTTTTCTATCAATAAAACTGCAACTTTATGATTCGTGCTCTATCATCCTTATTACATCAACTTTTCTCGTGATTAGTATCTGAGAACTAGGGTACCGTTATGTCAGTTCTAAGAACTTCGTACTACATTTGGAAGGTGTCTGAAGTCTTCAGACAAATTTGCTAAATTTGCCGCCCCTTAAAATCTGCCGCCCTAGGCTTCAGCCTATTGGCAAATCCGCCACAGACGTTACATACTCTAATTAGCAAATTAAAAGGATTTGAAATTGATTCAAAAGCGCCAAGTTCCCGAAGTAGCGAAGTAAACACGCGCGAAAACGACACAAAATTGACTCATTAGAAATATCCGATAAGGGATGACTAAGCCCTGTACAAATAGAGTTTATCATGTAAGTCATATGTACTTGTACTTTGTGACATCATCCTAACTTTACATTGAGATTGCATTAAATTTAAAATGTATGATTATGCAACTCTACCAAGCCCTTTGAGGGTACATAATGTGAATTTATATACCCGAATATTTATATAAAATGTGTTAAACGTATTGTTTACAGGAACGGGAACCTGGTGGGTCCCAGACTGTTCTCCGTCCGTGTTGGTAGCGCTCTCTTGCACACCGGTAAGAATATAGCTTATTACTTATGGAGTCTCACATCTCAGCAGTGGCGTAGCTAGGTGCGGGCGAAGTTGGCCCTCGCCCAAGGTCTCGCACTTAAAGGTGCACCTTTAAATGCGATGCCCCAGACTTTACCATGGATAATAAGCCTGAGATCTATAGAGCGAAATTCGACTAGGTAAGTTAAAGAAACGAACTGAGTGAGGATTTGGAATTTTTAAATTAAATTTTGACTTAGTCAGAGTTGATTTATTAAGTTTACGCGAATGCTATTCATTGAAATAAAATTATTTTTACGGATTTTATCACGACGTCGGGAATAAAAATTAAAACCAAATCGTGATAAAATCCGTAAAAATAATTTTAGTCAGAGTTATTTTTTCCAATAAAAAACAGACTAACCGACAGACTAAGCAAAGATTTTCTTTTAAAAAATGACTAGGGCTTAGTTTGTCTGTTAGTCAGTTATTTTTTACATGTAAAAAATAACTGACTACGTCAAAGTTCAATTTAAAAATTCCAAATCCTCACTGAGTTCGTTTCTTTGATTTAATCGAAGTTCGCTCTATAGATCTCAGCCTAAATACCCATGCATGTCACTGATCGTAGGCCTCTCGATTCGCTTCTTCCTTCATCGGAGTGTGAAGAAGCATATACGCCGGCACGATTGACCACTGATAAACCCATTGTTTATACTTTGTTGGTAGTGGCTGAGTAGGAGCCACTCAAAATATTAACTTTACAGGTGGATCAGTACACTCAGTGTCGACTATCGTGATCCACGAGGGGTATAATGAGCCAGTGCACGACAATGACGTGGCGGTCCTCACGCTGACGACCACTGTCCAGCTGAGCGACAGCGTGGCGCTCGCCTCCATTCCCCTGCAAGGAGAGATGGTGCGAGACAATGCCACTGTCGTGCAGGTCGGATGGGGTGCTACTCACGAGGTCAGTTCTCATAATTTCTTTTAAGGACCTATGACTGCCCAACTGCTGCTAAGTAAATTATGCACATAGGCCACAGCCTGCACTGTGCAAATTCGGGGAGGAAATCTAATTCAACGTAACAAATGCTTCATGTCATTTACAACCTTTTTGTGTCCGTTATATTTTGCGATTGACGAAATAAATATACAAGACCAGTGTGGATCGAAAAGTCGGTAAAAGTCGACCGCATCGGACTTAAATTAAGCAAGTCGATAAGATATTAATTAAATGACAGGTCAATAGTATCCTAAACCGACCCGAATGCATGAAGAAATGAAAGTAGATGCAGCGAAAGTAGTATGTCAGAATCGGGCGAAGTGGAATCAGTCCAATAGTCTGCCTACCCCTATGGAATAGGGCCCTGGGCCCCCTTCAAGTGAGGCTGAGGGCCGACTTCGCCCACGATTAGCTACGCCACTGTATTAAAGAATTCAACGTCCCATGACGGCCTATTTATAATTGTGAAGTTTTGATTTGCAGGTGGCGGTGTCCCAGGTGCTAAACGCGGTCTCTATTCGAAAGATTAACCTCACGATCTGCGCGGAACGGTATCGAATGCTGGAAATATTTACCGGCGAGGTGTATCCAGTCACCGGCAACATGATCTGTGCCGGCCTACTGGATGTTGGAGGTAATATCAAAGTCAACGTAAAAAAAGGATCATAAAAATAAAGTTGTAATAAAAACAAGTTTAAAAACTTAACAGACCGACTTCAAATCCGACTGTAACTAACTTTATATGGGAGCGCCCTTGAAATAAGCTCTATCGAATACAAAAATAATTTTGAAGATCGGTCCACATTTGGCGGAGATATCGCGTAACATACATAAAAAAAATACAGACGAATTGAGGACCTTCTCCTTTTTGGAAGTCGGTCGAAAACTAAAGCCATAGGACGTCCACTGCTGAACATAGGCCTCCCCCAAAGATTTCCAGATCGACCTGTTGGAAGCGGTTTGCATCTTTGGGGGAGGCCTATGTTCAGCAGTGGACGTCCTATGGCTGATGATGATGATGATGATGATGGAAACTAAAGCTCTTCGATTCTGCAACTTGCCCCCTGACTTTTGACATTGGATTCGACTACGATTCAGAAATTCCACCGAAATCGACAGGCAATACCCGTTACAAGTTACATACTTACTATACTTATGTGCCTCAAGCTTTTAACAATATACCAAGTACATATATACACGTCAAATACTCACTAGAATTTATTTTTTAACTTTTTAGTTCATTTTCCCCATATAAAAGCTTGTTTTTAAAAATATTTTTAACTTTAATTT
Source organism: Clanis bilineata (assembly GCA_036417725.1). Classification (NCBI taxonomy): domain Eukaryota; kingdom Metazoa; phylum Arthropoda; class Insecta; order Lepidoptera; family Sphingidae; genus Clanis; species Clanis bilineata. Next base: position 2,219,049 of record CM071163.1, on the reverse strand, counting down.
TTTTTTCGACACCCAACAGTAACACACATAGTCCACCTCACACTAAGATCGAGTCGTGTGTCGTGGGAATCAGAACTACAAGAGACTTTCGATCTCACAACACCCAGACCCGAACCAAATATCTGTGGGTCGCACAAATATTTGTCTCGGTGCGGGGTCGAACCTGCGGCCTCTCGCTTCACAGCTGACTGCGCCACGGACGGTGATTTTTTAAAACCTGTTTGATGATCGCAGGTAAAGACGCGTGCCAGGGCGACAGCGGCGGCCCGCTGATCTACAACAACGTGGTGGTGGGCGTCACATCCTGGGGGTACGGTTGCGCGCTGCCAGAGTTCCCCGGCGTCAGCGCCAGGGTCTCCAGCTTCACCAACTGGATCGTTGCTACTGTTAGTATTACTTGTTATGGCGGGTACACACCGGCCGAATGAAGGCGACAACAAAATATGTTCGCTGTTGTGTTAATGAAACAGGCAAATAGTCAGATTGTGAAAGGGGCACAGATTTTGTGATCCAGAAATATTGTTTAGTTTGTAGAGGAACGGGTGTCGTTGTTCCTCCACCAGAGAGGAGATCTCCTCGTCAGGCGGGTGTAGTGCCTGACCGCCGCGGCCCCTCCGATGGTTCATCTTCGGAGGTTGTATATATGCTACGTCTGTTGCAAACTTTGCCATCGTGATTTGGAATGTGATGGCTCCATCTGTTGTTCTGTAGCTGAAGTCAGTACCGCTGTGCGCTGACGCTCGATGCGTGTAAGTTAGTTCGGCGCACATTGCAGAGATGTCGCCACAAGTTTGTGTGTAAAATTTACCCTCTACCCCGGGTTCATGTTTGCGCCAGCCCCTTATTTCGATTGGATACACGACTAATATTCCTAAACTTTTTATCCTAGGGTTTATGTATGTGCCAGCCTTAACCTTGGCTAGACACATACCTAATATTTATCAACTCTTTACCCTGGAGTTTATGTATGTGCCAGCCTTAACCTTGACTAGACACATCAACACTCATCGTGCTATCCATTAGTTAATTTGTGAACACCAACTGGCTGCCAAATGTTATGACCAGCCCTTATGTACAGCTGTCGCCCCACCATTGGGTGCAACTAATATGTTTATTGTTCACCCTCCTAACTTAATAATATTACTGTTGGTACCCTCATTATGTACATAATATCCTTATCGATACCCTCATTAATTTAATAATAAGAATGTCGCTAACAATACGCAAAACAACGACTTTAGCTGTCTCCTGCTCGTAGAACAATGGACCATAGATAAAAAATACATGTTTTGTGTAATGTTTTAGTGCAGGAGACGCGCCTTTACATACACAATAGCAACGCGGCCTAATAATAGTCGTGCGCGATATGACGTATCGCGTAATATATAAATAAATCCCTTATCGGCGGCACTATCAAGCTGTATCTAAAACCTGTTCATATTTAATGTGATTGTAAACAACGTATTCGTTAAAATAGATATTGATTTAGATTACAAAATGTAATATCCTATTTGTTATCAATAACGTAACTACATATCCACTGGCGTAGCGTGGGGGGGGCCGGGGGGGCCCCGAGCCCCGGGCGGCATATGAAGGGGGGCGGCAAATTAAGAGAGGCGGCACCTGAAGAGGGGCGGCACACGGCGCGGCATGACAAGCGCCGCAATTCTTTTCAGCATAAAAATAAAATAAATAAATACGCCCAACAGTCACACATAGTCCTGAACCCACACTAGGTATTACCCATTGGCGTAGCGTCGGGTCCATAGCACCGGGTGGCACATGAGAAGGGGCGGCAATCGTAGCATTTTTGTATAGGTACTTATGAAATTAAATAATCAAAACGTATGCGCTAATGCACCATGTGTCTCGAGTGTGACTGATTCACGCGACACAATACGACGCGACGGGGCGGCGCGGCTCTGGGTGGCACGGGCGCCGGGGCGGCACAGGCGCTGGGGCGGCGTGGTCGCTGGGGCGGCGTGGGTACTGGACAGCGCAGGCGCTGAGGCGGCGTGGGCTCTGGACGGTGCGGGCGATGGGGCAGCGCGGTCGTTGGAGTGCACAGCTTCTGGAACCGCGCGGTCGCTGGGGCGGCGTGGTCACTGGGGCGCGCGGGCAGCGTAGGCGCTGGGTGTCGGGAGCGCTGGGGCGGCGCGAGCGCTGGACGGCGCGGGCGTTGGGGCGGCGCGGTCGCTGGGGCGACGTGGGTTCTGGACGGCGCGGGCGTTGGGGTGGCGTGGGTGCTGGGGCGGTGCGGGCGATGGGGCGGCGCGGTCGTTGGGGTGCACGGCTTCTGGGATCGCGCGGTTGCTGAGGCGGCGTGGTCACTGGGTGTCCGGAGCGCTGGGGCGGCGCGGGTGCTGGGTGGCGCGGTCGTTGGGGTGCAGGGCTTCTGGGACCGCTCGGTCGCTGGGGCGGCGTGGTCACTGGGGCGCGCAGGCAGCGTGGGCGCTGAGTGTCGGGAGCGCTGGGGCGGTGCGAGCATTGGGACGGCGCGGTTACTGGGTGGCGCAGTCGCTGGGATGGCGCGGGCGCGGGAACTGGAGCGGTGTGGGAGATGAGGCGACGCGGGCGCGGACCCTGGGGCGCTGGGCGGCGCAGGCGCTAGGGCGGCGTGGGCTCTGAACGGCGCGGGCGCTGGGGCGGTGCGGTAGCTGGGGCGGCGTGGCCTCTGGGGCGGCGTGGTCACTGGGGCGCGTGGGCGACGTGGGCTCTGGGCGGCGCGAGCGCTGGAGCGGTGCGGACGCTGGGGTGGTGTGGGCTCTGGACGACGCGGGCGTTGGGGCGGCGCGGGTGGTGGGTAGCGTGGGCGCTGGGGCGGCACGAGCGCTGGGACTGGGTGGCGCAGCGCGGGCTCTGGGGCGGTGCGCGCGATGGGGCGGCGCGGTCGCTGGGGTGCGCGGGCGCTGAGCGGCGCGAGCGCTTAGGCGGTGCGGGCGATGGGGCAGCGCGGGCACTGGGGCGGTGTGGCGGAATACAGCGCCCCGGCGCCCGACGACCGCTAGATACTTTGACGACCGAACTTTAGGACATTATCTGGGACATGTACTTCCAATTCGAGTTTTTAGTTTGCACTGCTGTTGGTGATACCAAATATTTCCCGATGATAGTGTCAATTCCCACACTGCGATCAGACTGCGATAGATTTTTTTGTGAGTTTTGCTTCAGGTGTGGGTGAAGTGGAACCGCAAGGCCCTTGTAGTGAGGAACGCGAATTCGTATGTGCGACTACCATGAATTTTTTCACATTTCCAGACCCAACTGTTTAGGTGGTAGGGGGTGCGGACACTTGACTCTAACAAACATTCGCAGATTAAAGCTTAATATTTCTCAAAAGAATTCTTGGATCGAAAAACGGTTTTTGCAAACCCGTAATGTTTTTGAACGATCTATCCAACGATACTCCACGTGATAATCGTAAAATAAAATCATCCCAAATTTACGACGTACCCTATAATTTTTTTTTCAAGATTTTATAATATTAGTCGTGTAATATTACTGTCCCACTGCTGGGCATGGACCTCCTCTACTAATGACAGGGGTTGGGCCTTAGTCTACCATGCTGGCCTAATGCGGGTTGGTAGACTTCACATACCTTTGAAATTCTTGTCGAAAATTCTCGGGTATGCAGGTTTCCTCACGATGTTTTCCTTCACCATTATAGCAAGCGATATTTTACAATGAAAACACACTTAACATAGAAAAGTCAGAGGTGTGTGCTCTTTTTGAGGTTGGTCTCTAACTTCTGATAATCATCTCGGCAGGCCGTACCATTTTTAACTGCTCTATTGAAGACAAACATAATTTTAGAAATCGGTCGACATTTGCCGGAAATGTCGGGTAATATACTCGTACAAAATTAGTCCGATGACTTGAGAATCTCTTTTTTTAAGTCGGTTGAAAAAGGCGGCAAATTTCCGGGCGGCCCCGGGCGGCGAAAACCCACGCTACGCCGCTGTACATATCCAGTATTAGATATCACTGGCGCGGTATATCTACCTATTTTGCAATATTGTTTAACCAAAATGGCTATAAAGTAACTAAAACACAAGTAAAGATGGCCTTATGGCGGGTACACACCGGCCGAACGAAAGTGAAATCGAATTTCGACTTATACTTTTGACACTCGATTCGATTGTGATTTGTGACTACGATTCGATTTCATTTATTGACTTAAATTCCATCGATATCGAGGTAAAAAGTGCAGTAATAAATGTACAACACGTTTCAAATAAGAATAGGAGTGACTTTCTGTCATGTTGTGACGTCAATTCGAATCAGGGTCAGAAAAATAAAATATTTTCTTAAATATAACTTATTTACGAATCATACAGTAAAACAAAAAAAATTGAAACGCAAATAAAATGTTGTTGCGAACCTTACTTTTCAAGTGACATTTGACAGATAGAGGTCATTGACGTTCATATTCTTATTTGAATTGCATTGTAATGTAAAATTAATGAAACCGAATCGTAGCCGCAATCGAGTGTCAAAAGTGACTAACGGCCGGTTTCAAGAAACGATCTCAGTTTAGAGTGCAGATAGATCGCGATTATGAACCAATCAAATCAACTCATTTGACGGAGTCTGTGTTCTTATTGGTTATTTATTGTAATCTAACTGCACATTCGAACTGTGATTGTTTATTGAAACCGGGCGTTAGTCGAAGGTCGCTCTATAGATCTCAGCTTAAATGTATTGTCTGTACTTGCAGGTATCAAGGTCGAGTCCAGGGTCTGGCGTCAGTGCTCTATTACTACTCGTTTCTATACTCATTTGTGCAAAATCTTTATAATGTAAATAATAATTAGTATAAGTACAAATAAACTTATTTAAAAAATCCTTTCATTTTTAACGACGTATACTAGTCCGAATAGTCAAACGCTCCTCAATTTAACGGCTTCTTACATTGGTTTTCTCAATACAATTTTGACAGATAACCGCCAAATGCTCATACACAAAGGTCGCTTTATGTCGTTTAAGGCCGCCTTATCTGTCAAAATTGGGTACTTGACTAGTTTTTTTAAATTAATTTTATATCAAATTTACGTCGTCTAAGATATAACAGAAAGAAATAATCTCAAAAATAAAAAAGTTATAAGCCTTTGAAGTTTGGTGTAACCATCAAACTGCGGGAAAAAAGTATCAGTACAAGGACGTCACGTCATAACTAACGGTACGTGCGTTGGAAAGGGATAGCATGATATCCCCAATATGCCCCCACTCCAGAATTTAAAACATGAATTGAATTGAACTGCTTCATTTTCCAACTTATTTCGATGCCGTTTTTACAGACGGGTTTCTTTTTTGTTTTATTTGCATTACATATAAAAATGTGTATGAAATCAAACATATCAAGTACCTAATTGTAGGGCAAAAACAATATAAGAAGCCGTTAAAGTTGAGTATCGTTTGAGCATTCGGGCGTAAGACTTATAAATAAAACATCTGTTAGATATCACATGTGAATATTTTATTTATTTAGAGTAATGATATATATGTTACACGGTACAATAAATATAAGGTACACGGTGATTAGTTACACATGTCATAACAGCGCCGGTCGCACCGACAGCAGCACCACCTGCCGGCACAATACTGGAACAAACAAACAAACAAGCATTCAACTCACTCTTGCACGTACTATATGCTTGAGAATGTGTTGAGCTGACTATGTTTCATTTCATACACATTTTTATATGTAATAGCAAATAAAACAAAAAAGAAACCCTTATCTATAAACCGCATCGAAATTGGTTGAAAAATGAGGCAGTAATTTATATTTTAAATGCTGCAATGAGCAAGAGTGGGGGTATAGTGGGGATATCTTGCTATCCCTTTCCAACGCACGCACCGTTATGGCCGTGACGTGATTTTACTGATACTTCTCTTTCCCGTTGTTTGAAGGTTACACCAAACTACAAAGGCATATAACTTTTTTATTTTTGGAAGTATTTCAATATTTCTTTCTGTGTTACATTTTAGATGCCATAAATTACGTATAAAATCAATAAAAATTTGTCAAGTACCCAATTGGATAAAAGCAGGTGGGGGGAAAGTGGTACTTTAAAGTGGTAGAGCCACGCTGTAGACAGTTACGTCTATAGCACGAATGGGTCGGCTCGACCGGTTTGATACCACTGTCTCACAGAAAACCGACGTAAAGTGGCAGCTTGCTGTCGCGTTTCGTTCGGAGTGAGATTTCCGGTGGCCCATTTCCCCACTCCCTTTCTCAATCCCCGTCCCTCCCCTTCCATTCCCTTCTTTTAGGTTGGCAACGCACCCATGATTCTTTTTGTGTCTTGGGTGTCTATGGGCGGTGGAGATCACTTACCATCAGGTGACCCATCTGCTCGTTTGCCAATTTTTGCTATAAAAAAAAAAAAAAACTAACTCTGTAGGCAAAATTGTCTACATGGTTTTGCTACTTATAATTTCATTATAGACCATATTGGCGTCGATAAAATGTCTTGACAATGAGATCCTTTCTGCATAACTTTTTTTTAATAGCAGACTGTCAAACGAGCAGATGGGTCACCTGATGGTAAGTGATCTCCACCGCCTATAGACTACCCAAGACAACAATAATCATGGGTGCGTTGCATACCTAAAAGCAAAGAATGGAGAAGGGAGGGGGAGAGAAGGGATTGGGAGGGAAATGGGCCACCGGAAATATATAACTAGCTCTATATCAGTTTGTTATTTTAAAACTGTGTCGGTTACCTTTACCTTGTCTGCCTCGGTGGCGTGGTGGTATTTCGATACGACTACGGTTCTGAGGTCTCGGGTTCGATCAAAGTGATATTGGATTTTTCCATATCAGCCCGGAGTCTGGAATTTGTGCCCGATATGGCGATAGGCTTGCTTGCTTGCTTGATATCACATCTGGGACGTAACTAAGCTCGGCGAACTGTGGGTGTTCTAGTTCGCTAGTGCGCCTCTGCCTACCCCTTCGGGGATACAGGCGTGAGCTTATGTTGTTGTTGTTGTCGGTTACCTTTATCGGTGATCTTGTCGTCGACGAGCACGTCGGCGGTGAGTCCGGCGGCGGCGAGCGTGTGCGCACGCGGCGCCCCAGCAGCACCCCCCGCACCCCCCGCCCCCGCAGCACCCCCCACCGCCGCCCCCTGCAGCAGGGCCCCCTCGCGCCACCCGTCCGCGTCCACCCTCCATCGGGACAGCTCCTCTGACGCGGGGACCGCTGACACGCCCGGCTGATGACCGTCATACACAAATCATTATTATACTCATGGTTATCTTTTTTATTTTTTTATCTGGGCAAGGTAAAGTGACTACACTGTACCTGATGGTAAGCGCAGTGCAGTCCAAAAATAATTGCGACCATTGCTTAACAATGAGTTACCTACAGACACAGGTATACCCCCATACCCGTCCCAACCAACCATCAAGTCATGCCGCAAGCCCTGCGAGAGAACCGGAAGTACACTGGCTGATCCTGGGACGCGAACCACACATGGAGTGTGGGTCACTATGGCAGGTTTTAGCACCATGTGTACCGTGGTCGCCATATGAATATCTTTGCAGCAGTATATCTCTCTATATTAAATTTAGAGGCAAATGTCGATACTGAATGCGACTGATGCGTCATACTCTCTCATGTAACGCACGCCGAGCGAGTATAGCAGTGACATGTTGACTATTATATATTAATCATAAATATAATAGTCAACATGTCACTGCTATATGATTAATATATAATAGTCAACATGTCTCTCGCTCCCTCAATCGACTCGTTCCGACTTTACCAAAACGAACGTTACATAAGCAAGCGTGACGGCTCAGTCTAATTCGATACACATAGAAGTGCTCAGCGCGTCTAAAGCTATCACTTGACAATGTGAAAGGTGTGTGCGTACCTCGAGAGTGTGTCGGTACGCGTACTTGTCGTCGAGGAAGGGCCTGAAGTGTTGGTCGCAGTCGTGGTGCAGCCGCAGCGCGTGGTCCAGCACCGCGCACGTGAGCCCGCGCGCCGCGTCCACCACGAGGCAGCTGCCCCCACCATCCTCGGTGCCGCTCGCCGAGCTCGACGTGCACGACGACCTCTGGAATAACAACGCACCTTTACAATTAGCGAATAAACGCAATCGCCCAAGATACGCACAATACTAACCCACACACGGCCACAGGTAATTATCGATAAAACATTATTACGAATACAATTAAATCACTGTAATGTACATATGTGATAATAATAATTTCTTTGGTGTGTATTTTTACCAGATTCCACGAATTCAGTGAGTAGGACACTCGATTCGATTTTGACTACGATTCGGTTTCATTTATTGATTTAAAATTCCACCGATATCGATATCGATAACGAATCGTTGTTATCGATGTGTTGAAGTGAGTCTATAGATCTCAGCCTATGACTACGCATATATAATACAGTGACACGGCGTACCTGTATCTGTCTCCCGGGATGCAGCAGCGTGTAGGTGGTGCCAGCGAGGGCGTCGGCCACCAGGTAGGTGGCGGCGCGCGCCTCCGTCACCACGTACGTCTCGCACTCCGCCCCCTCCGCATCCGCATCCGCTCCCTCCACATCCGCGCCCTCCCCCTCCGCGTCCGCGTCTCCCTCCGCTTCCGCCTCCGCGTCGACGTCAGAGTATCCGTGCCTCTGGGACACTAACTCTTTTGCTGCAAATATTTAAAAAAAAGATATATAGATGTAAAATTATATCGCCTGATCTAAAATTATACAACTACCCATGGACAGTAGCAATACCACCCGTAATTTAACAAAACACTAAGTGGCACTGCACTGCGGTTATCAAGCTGGGACATTCTGATGGGATGTTAACTATAGTCATGGCTAGTAATTGGGTATTTGACAATTTTTTTAAATATATTTTATATGAAATATTACATCATATAAAATATTGTTCAGAAAGAAATATTATCAATAATTCAAAATGCAGGAAAGAGAAGCATCAGTATATTCTCGTCACGGCCATAACGGAACGTGCGTTTGAAAGGGACAGCAAATTGTCTCCACTACGCCACCACACTTGCTAATTGCAGAATTCTTGGTCATGTCTCTCGCATGTGAGAGCTCTACCACCAGTGGTTCATTACATTATTACATGTAAAAAATAATAACATAAGGAATGGCGGATATTAACAATGAACACGTGAACAATGAGTAAATGAGTGGAAGTGTAATAACTATGAGTAGGTATAGTTACCCGAGTGTTGGTCAGCGAGCAGCCTGCACAGCGCGTACCCGTGGCAGGGCGCCGCCCTCGCGACCACGAACCGCCCCGCGCCGCCCGCGCCGCCGCCCACGCCCACCCCCACTCCGCCCACCACCTCAGACGCTGTACAAAACATGCTATTTTATATATTCCGCATCAATAATCATTGTATCAATAGTCACCGTCAGATACGGACATCGATATAATAAGTCAAGAAAGAGAGAGTCCAAGCTCCTCTCTACTAAAGAGAGAAATTGACCATCTCCATAATCCATAGACTAATATTTTTTTCTGGTATAAGGTAGTTATGCGGTCAGAAATCTTTTTACTTGTCCGTACCTCATTCGATGAGGAGTCGGCGCAACACGCTTTTTAAGCATGTTGCAGGCGGGATTCGGCTAATTGTCACTACCGGCCACCAGCCTGACGTCAACCCCTTTTGGAGGATAGCGCGGTCAAAAACCAACTAAAATTACCTTCGTAAGTGGTGACCGCAGCATCGTTGATCGTCTCCGACATCATCCCGTGCTCGTCCGCGTTGTGTTCGATGAACACGTCCTGTCGACAAAACGGTCATTAATTTTATGATCTTAAAAACAAAATGCTTCAGTGGCGTGGTTGTATTTCGGTACGACTACCGTCCTGAGGTCTCGGGTTCGATCCCCAGATGGGGCAAAGTGATACTGTATTTTGCCATACCAGCCCGGAGTCTGGAATTTGTTCCTGGGACGCAACTAAGCTCGGCGAAATGTGGGTGTTCTAGTTCGCTAGTGCGCCTCTGCCTACCCCTTCGGGGATACAGGCGTGAGCTTAAGTTAATGTATGTATGTTAAATGTATGAACATTCGGCGGTTAACGGCATTTTAGCTTGAGGACGGCGGAATGGTATGCTTGTACCTTGGGCGGCGGGTGTTTGTAGTGAAGACTGATCTTGCTGAGCTCGTGGTCCAGTTCCGCGAGCTGCGCCACGTGACGAGCCTTCTCAGCCTCCACGCCTTCAGACTGAATAACGAAACAAGATATATCGACTGGGTACTTGACTATGTTTGATTTTATACGCATATTTATATGTAATAGCAAACAAAACAAAAAAGAAACCCTTCTGTAAAAACTGCATTAAAATTGGTTGAAAAATGAGGCAGTACTTCATATTTTAAATTCTGGAGTGGGGGCATAGTGGAGATATCTTGCTATCCCTTTCCAACGCACGTACCGTTATGACAGTGACGTCATTATACTACTACTTTTTCCTACATTTCAAACTTCAAAGGCTTATAACATTTTTATATTTTAGAATATTTCAATATTTATTTCCGATCTATATTTTAGATGGCGTAAATTTGGATGCTGGCCGCTTCCAACAGGTCGATCTGGAAATCTTTGGGGCAGGTCATGTTCAGCTGTGGACGTCCTATGGCTGATGATGATAATGAAATTTCATATAAAATTAACAAATTAGTCAAGTTATTACCCAATTATTGTTGTCTTATGTTGATGTTTTGCCTTGATGTTGTGAAGCTAAAAGTCTATGTTCTAGATATTAACGTCACATAAATGAGTGTTCAATGATTTTAATAAAATAAAAGATATAGACCATAGAGTCCACACTAAGATACGAGTCTTGTGTAGCGGGTATCAGAAATTACGAGACTTTGGCTCTCATAACACCCACATTCGTAACAAATATTTGTTAAACAATCATTTGTTTGTAAATCTACCATATATTAATATGCTAAGTTCGTATTACCTTATGCATGTGCGAGAGGGACGCCATCTGCCTGTGCGTGGGGGACAGCGCGGGGCTGTACTCCAGCGGAGACTGCGGGGACACCGGGCCCTACACACATACATACTGAATATCAACACTTAGTACTATTATTTCAAATCAGCTGCCATACATTTTAAGGATTTAAAAAAAAGGGTTCGAATCTGGCTCGTAGGACCAAAACTACATTTTTGGTCCTACGAGCCGGATATTTCATGTAGTTTTTAGTCATGAGAAACGTAGAAAGCGGTGTAAATGATCAACTGCAGTTCGAACGAGTTATTTTTTTATTCAATGACACGGCCACAACTAAATCACTACCTACCATGAAAATGAAAATAATGTGGGAAATGGAGGGGATATTTAGGCCTCCTGAATAAATGAATGAATGCCATGAATGCCCGGAATGCCTGAATGACCGGACAAAACGCAAGAGCAAGATATCACTTGATGTCGGTTTTCCGAGTGACAGCGATCTCCTTCGTAAAGGGCAAGTTCGGAGTACCCTCAACCGGCGGAAATGTATGAAACGATGCATGAATGTGGATGAGGCAAAAGAGGATGACGTGTCAGGATCGTAGCTTGTGGCTCTCAATTGTCTCTGCCTATTCCTATGGGATACAGGCGTGAGTGTGCATGTATGTATGTATGTTGATCCCGTCGTGCTGTAGGGAACCTAGTCAAGTGTACTCACGCTGTTTGATATAGACGCGAGCTTGTGCTGCAGCGAGAGCATGTACTCGCTGTAGGAGTGACTCTTGTTGGGCGTGCTCGGCTGCGACGAGCCCGTAGAGTTCACGTTTGTCATGCCTGCGAACAACACATTACCCATTAGCCATCCTCACTTCATACAAATTACACATCATTGAGTTACTATACGAATATAATGTAATGTAAGATAAGATAAAAACGCTGTCGAAAAAATAGCTAATTATAAAATACACTCCCCCCAATTTTGGGATGGAACTAAGCTCGGTGAAATGTGGGTGTTCCAGTTCGCTAGTGCGTCTCTGCCTACCCCATTGGAGATACAGGTGTGAGCTTATGTGTAAAAAATACAGGTTTTTCTTTATATTGTAAGAATTGGGAGTGGGTATGGGATAAGGTATTGCGCCCACCAGAAATCTCACCCGAACAAAACATAACACTGTCACTTGACGACGGTTTTCGGTGAGATAATGGTATCGAACTGGTTGAGCTCGTATCCTAACTAAGAAATATTCATTCTAGAAAAAAAGCGTACTAACTCATATCGACTTCAATGGGTCGCCTTGTGAGCGCGTGGTGCACAGCCCGCTGCGCCACCAGCTGTCCCAGGTTCTGACCCACCAGCCCGAGTGTCTGTCCGCCCAGCCCGAGCGTCTGCCCGCCCAGGCCCAGCGTCTGTCCGCCCAGACCCAGCGCCTGCCCGCCCAGGGACAAATTCTGACCACCGATGAGATTCTGACCACCTAATCCTAAGTTTTGACTGGCTAGACCTGCAAGAAAAAAGTTACTATTGTTTTAGAGCTCTTTTTACTCTGCCTAACGATAGTCCTGTTTAGAACATTTCCACTTCGCTCGATCTTAACGTACTACATTGCGAGATTATACCAATAATCTCGCTATGTAGTATATTAATGTTATGACCTTCACAGTGTTATCTCTCTATCTATCTAGTACATCAAGCCAGCCTACCCAACAATAAAATATTTAGTTAGATTCCGTGATTATTATTTACGCTTACTTATAATCTTTTTTTATAGCAGAGGCTGGCAAACTAGCAGATGGGTCACCTGATGGTAAGTGATGTCCACTACCCATAGACTCAAGACACAAAAAGAATCATGGGTGCATGTGAACGCAACGCGACAGCAAGCTGCCACTTTACTTTACGTCGGTGTCCAACCGGTCGAGCCGGCCCATTCGTGCTGTAGACGTTACTACAGCGTGGCTCTACCACTTCTAAAACTTACAAATCGTAATGAAAAGATGTCAAATTATCAAGAACCGTTTTTTTAACAAAGGCTGGTAATCTAGCACGTGGGTCATCTGATGATCTCAATTTATTAACGCTTCCGACATACGTATCACAAATACTTTACTGACCTAAGGTAGTAAGAGAGAAGTACTGATGGAAAAGATAAAGTGTAACATGCCTAAGTTTTGTCCAAGATTCTGTCCCATAAGATTCTGGTTGAGCGCGATGTTCTGATGCTGGAGATGCAGCGGAGGAGCCATCGGCAACTGAGACGCGAGGCCGAACCCGAGACCGAACGCCGGACTCATCTGTTGCCCCGCCAGGTTCACTGAAGTTTGTAATGCTTGCTGTTGCGCTGTTGAGTACAAAACTTATCATGAGTAGTGGCAAACTAAATAATCTGAACGGAGTATCAAGAGTTAAGAGATTTTCGATCAAACATCCAGCCCCGAAACATATATCTATGGTTCACACAAACATTTGTCTCGCTGAGGGATTTGTAACCGAGGCTCTTGTGTCACAACTCAGCAGTATCGAGACCGTTTTAACAACGGTTAGAAAAATAACCGATTTGTTTTTATCTCTGGTATTTAAATACCCATAGATTTGTTATTAATTGATTATTATCAGTGTACTTTATCTACTGTTAGAACACAGGCTTCTTCCAAATTCCTAATGCCAACCATTGGGCTCCAACATGAGGCCCTTATCAGACAGGACAACCTATCCTATATTTGCCTAAACGCTATTCTGTTAAGAACCCAAAAAACCACAGCGGTTATCGCTCCTCCGTGATCTATAGCAACTGCCACTTCAGCTTGCTGATGGTTTGGGCTATGATGGTGATTATACATTGATTGATGCACTGATTGACACATTGATAAATAATAAATAAATAACACCCAACAGTCACATACATAGTCCTGACCCCACACTAAGATCGAGTCTTGTGTCGTGGGTATCAGGAACTACGACTTTCGGTCTCACAACACCCAGACCCGAAACAAATATTTGTAGGCCATACAAACATTTGTCTCGGTGCGGGGATCGAACCCGCGGCCTCTCGCTTCACAGCCGGCTACTCGCCCGCCGCGCCACGGAGGCTGATAGATTGATTGATACACCGATTTTTACTTTGATTGATACATTCAACGCACTGATACATTGATATTAGTACACAGTAAGAGCATACCTATGAAATCGTTAGCGGTGGCCAGCATCGGTTGGTAGTACTGCGGGTACTGGGGCGGCAGGCGGGCGCCCATGGCCGCGGCTGTGCACAACAGTTCATCACGACACACCACACACGACACGACACACATACATACAACACAACATCACAGGACGATGCATTTAAACATGGGGATAATGATCGCAAAGGAGCAAAGATGCTAAGTCCGATATGACCAAAACTATAATAGAAAAGCGATTTGTAAGTTTTAAACTCAAACAATCGATCCTAATAGTCATAACACCCCCCTCCCCTCTCTTATTAGGAGGGGAAGCCCGTTGCTAGGGCTATTATTTTGTTTTAATCATACATATTAAAACTATTAAAATATTGTACTTCGTCCATCATTACAGCCTTTTGACGACCACATTGTTTAGTGTTTTTTTACTTAGGATCTTTGCACCTCAAGTTTACAATATATTATTCACACAATGGAAATTATATTCCAAATGATGGAAAAAAGAAGAAACTTAACTAATGACGTGTTTTTTAATTAAAAACACACATGCTAGGATTGATTTTACTCATAAACATTTATAAGTGCGTTATTTAATACTGATATCGATGAAATCGTCAAGTATCGACATTGAAATTTACATTTATAAAAGGATCAAACAAATACCAATCAAGGGCATCTATTCTGTAGGTTGAGAAAACGAAATTTCGTCATGCTCTCATGACATTCATTCTTGAAAATAGGTTCGGTATCGAAATTGATAAACGATTTAATTTGAACCCTGCTATCGATATTTGAAATAAAAGTGCAGCACTATGATCGATTTCGGATCACCAAAACCTAGTGCTTGAAATGACTATCGAACATGATAATTGTTGGTTGTTTTTCTAAACTAAATTAACCGGAAATCTGATATCGATATTTGAAATAAAACTATGGTATTATCATTGATAGCGGAGCCCCGAAACGTAGTGTTGTAAATGGCTATCGAACGTTATTATGATTGCCCAATTTCTAAAGCCAATCGTAATCAATTACTCGTTTATTAATTTCGACCGTAATGTGTTACTAATAAAGTTTAATATAACAAACATTCAATCAGTGACAAAACATGATGGAGACGCGTGTAGACTCACCAGGCTGGGCGTTGTTGAGGATCGTGGTGTGGAGACCGAGGTCCGGCTGCGGGAACGAGGGCTGGTTCAGCAGGCCCAAGAGGTTGGGGCCGGAGAGATTCTGCTGCTGACTGGAAACATAATATGCTGGTAAATAAGTGACGCATATTATTATGCCCATAAGAACGTGTTTGAAGCGGCAGGGCGAGCAAGACGTAAAACACAGTACCGTTGCTTTTAAGTTGAAAAACAAAGTATTAAATCATCTGCAAACTGAATCATTATTTCAGTTTTACAACCAACAAAAATCATCGAAAGACTATTGTCCCAATTTATTTTAAATATTCAATTCCCTAAATTCCCCATGTCAGGGTTGGCGTCAGGTTGGAGAAGGTCGTAAAAACTAAGCCGGATCCTTTCTACAACATGCATTTACTTTGTGTTGCACAGTGTGTCACAATAATGTGGAATAAGGGCAGATGGAATGTTAGGGTGAAGTCCCTAAATTGTCATTACACGATAAACTATAATACTCACTTGATAATATTCTGCTTCAACAGCATCCTCTGTATATTCTCAGCGTTGGAGAGCGCGTCAGAGACGGCCGGCGTCGGCGTCAGCGTCTGCTGCGTCGACAGCGGGAACCCCTGCCCCAGCACGTTCAGCCCCAGCTCCGTGCCCATCGGCGTGCCCACCTGGCTCATGCCCAGCAGCGGAGTGTCCGTCGCTATCTGCAGCGGCGTGGTCAAGTTCGGCTGGAGCAGCGTCTGGTTGATCGGCATCGACATACTCGTCACCGGCATTGGCATCGGCATGCTCGTCATCGGTGCCTCTGGCGGCCTTTCCGGAGGCCTCTCCTGCATCACCTCCATTGGCCGCTGTTCTGTGACGGTCTGTGACGTTTGCGACTGAGTTTGAACTGAATACTGAATAGGAACTGTGGGTTGCGGCGCCGGGTCTTTCTCCGGCAGCCCGTTGAGCTGCGGCTCTCTATCCGGCTTTTCCGGAGGACGCTCTGGTTTTTCCGGAGGACGTTCTGGCCTATCCGGAGGTCGTTCCGGTCTTTCCGGAGGTCGGTCCGGTCTCTCTGGAGGTTTATCGGGCGGCTTTTCCGGCTCGGATATGACAGCTTTCTCCTCGGGCACATTCTCTCCCCGGTCGATGACGGGGCTGACTAGAAACCGTGATATCTTCCGGGTCGGCTTGGCGGGTTTTCGCTCGCCGTTCTGCGACTCCGTGCTGCCTGACCGCTCATGAGCTATAGACCCGCCGTCTGATTGATTTGAACCTGCGACAACACAAATCGTTGTTAACATACTTAAGTGAATAATCAAATCAACATAATATTAAATTGCAAGATTTGAGATGAGAACTCTTGTAGGTGTTTGGGCTTTTAGTTTACCAATTTTTGATTATTTTTACATACATTCAAAAATTCTGCAGCCTGCTATCGGCTCCGGGGCTACGTAGCTCCTCGACTATGTTTTATAACACTGACCTATAGACGAGGCGGTGCTGATCTTCCTCGCGACGGTGTCGACGTGCGTGTGCTTGGGCGGCGGCTCCGGGACTATGTCCTGCGCGTCGCTCGGCTGGTCGTACGCGAGCTCCGCGGCTATGTTGTCGTGTGACGCGGTCGGCGTGGTGCACTCGGAGTTGTCTTGGTTCGAGTCCGTGAGATTCTCTTCGCGTTCTGTAGTCTCGGAGTCGTAATCAGTCTGAGAAATATGGTTCGTTTTCTAAATCAAATTTAGACAGGAGGGAAAGAGATTGAATTCGGGACTATTTTTATCTGTACTCCTATAAGAAAAATCAACAGTCACTCTCATTTTATGCACAATCATTCGAGGTCAGTTCATGAATGCAAAATAAAAAAAAGTAAATTTCAAGTGCCCAGTTACTGCTAGATTTGTATATGCATGTTTTTAACATAGATCATTTTGTTAACATACATACGCCGGTATCCCCGAAGGGCTAGACAGAGGCGATCTAGACAACTAGAACACTCACATTTTACCGCGCTCATTTCCGCCCTAGATGTGATAGAGGGGCGAGCACCATATCGAACACAAATTCCAGAATCGAGGCTAATACCGAATAGAACATATCAATATCACTTTGCCCGACCCTGGGTCGAACCAGCGACCACAGGACGGTAGTCGTACCGCAATACAACTACGCCGCGCCACCGAGCCAGTCATTTTGTTTGCAATAATAATTACCGCACCAAAATCAAACAACGTTACCTTATCAATGTTAAGCCTGAGAGCAGAGTGGTGCGCAGGGTTCAGCACCGGAGTCACCCCAGGGTTGGTGATGAGCTGCTGCACGATATCCTTGATCAGCTCCATGAACGTGGCGCTCTGCCACTCCGGGAGTAGGTTTTTCGACACCTGCGAACAGATCATACAAAAAATTGTAAGGCTCGTCGATTTTAGACTAAAGAAAGAAAGAAAGAAAGAAAGAAATTGTATGTGTCTTGTCTTTGTCGGTGTGGGAATGTGTAGAGGTATATCAAACATTCAAACATATTTGTATCTGGTGCTGTACTGTATTAGTAACTGACTGTAAATTGGTGTTAAAAAGAGGAACGTCAGAGTTTCTTGCCCATTCTTCTCTGGCGAATCAGCCTTCCGAGCAGGCGGTAGAGTTAAAATTTGACGGAATCTAAAGGATGTTTAAACATTTTATGGATTCAATAAATAATTTGATTTGATTTGAAACATTTGTCACGTTGTAACGTGCGCCATTCTTCATACATATACACCGACCAAACATGGATATCAAAAGTAACTCGTGTACGCTAGCTTTTAATAACGAAGTTTCTTTTATGACATTCCTTAAAATCAGACCGACGCCCTGTAATCATTGTCGGAGTTTTATTTTTACCCTGCACATCGTCAGTTTACCGACCTAAGCTTTGACTAGACCAATAACTGTTGCACTTTGTTCGGTGAGTAAGATTTTCGATGGCACAAATCCCTAGTCCTCTTTTAATATCTATGGTATCGAGGATATCAGCTTGTTTCTCAGTCTCTGCCACAAAAAATATCTACAATAATAAGTTTAAAAACTTAACAGACCGACTTCAAATCCGATCGTAACCAAATTTTTATGGGGCCACCCTCGAAATAAGCTCTATCGAACACAAAAATAATTTTGAAAATCGGTCCACCTTTGGCGGAGATGTCGCGTAACATATATAAAAAATACAGACGAATTAAGGATCTTCTCCTTTTTGAAAGTCGGTCAAAAACTCTAAGCTAACTATCCTCACCAGATTGCTAGCAATCTCCTCCGGGTTGACATCAGTGACGTCGAACTTGAACGTGACGGTCTTGGACTTGGACTCGAGCTGGCACTCCACCACGGTGGCCTCTTCGTTCACCTCCAGCACGGTCAGCTTCGGCAGCTTGTCCTTCTCCCGCGACCGCTTCTTCGAACCACGTGATCTCTTCTCGCTCGCAATTGGCGATGGGATTGCTGTCCCGGCTGTGAGGAAAGAGATGTGTTTACATTACTGAACCTTTAAATAAGTAACACCCAACAGTCACACTCATAGTTCTTACCCCACACTAAGATACTAGTCCTGTGTCGTTGATATGAGGAACTACGAGAGACTTTCGGTCTCACAACATCCAAACCCGAAACAAATATCTGTGGGCCACACAAACATTTGTCTCTGTACGGGAATCGAACCCGCGGCCTCTCGTTTCACAGCCGGCTACTCGCCCAGTGCGCCACGGAGGCTGTCGAAATGTTATAATTAAAGTACACTAACAAATGGTCAAGTGTTTTTTATACTTCTGATCGTATTAAAAGTGCTTATACCTCTATATGTTTTCAATTTCATTCCAAAATACCTCTACACTCTCTTCAATAGATTGAATGCAAATATTTAATTTACAAAATATCAAAACTTAATAAAATTGTAACACAACTTACATACTGATTTCTTAAGTTTACGCGAATGATATTCATTGAAATAAAATTATTATTATAATTAACAACTTACATTCAGACTGTGGCTGTGATTCTGTTTGTTTTTCTTCAACTGATCCTAACTCTTGCTGCTGAGGCTGCTCTGATTGCGTCACCGCTGGATACTCGTTCATCGGCGTCAGGAACTGCTCCTTTCCACCATTGGCATGATAACCATTCTCAGTCTGTTCTGGAGGGAGACTCAACTGCTGCAGAACCATATCCTGAGGGTTAGGATGTGACGGGATCGGTTGCGGATGAGCTGTGGTGGGGTGAGACGGAGCTGCCGGTATCGACTGCACTGGCTGAGGAATCGGCTGCACAGGCGGCGGCATCGACTGTACCGGCTGGATAGGCTGCGACTGCATCGTCTGTATGGGCTGCGGCTGTGACTGCATCTGCTGAGGATGAGAACTCATCGGCTGCATCTGCATCTGACTAGGTTGGATTGACTGCACCGGTTGAGGCATTGTCTGTTGAGGGATTGCTTGCATCGTCTGTGGCATCGACTGTATCGTCTGCGACATCGAGGTCGGCTGCGGTATCGTCTGCGACATTGAGGTCGGCTGCGGTATCGTCTGCGACATTGAGGTCGGCTGCGGTATCGACTGCGTCTGCTGGGGGAGCGTTTGCATCGGTTGTGGGAGCGACTGCACAGGTTGATGTATGGTATGGACAGGCTGCGGGATCGATTGCATAGGCTGCATCGACTGAGGAACCGATGAGATTGCCTGAGACATCGTCTGTGCGACGTTCATCTGCATGTCCTGCTGGATACTTTGAGCCACCGATGACGGTATCGACTGCATCATCTGCACGGGCTGACTCTGCGGCTGGTACATCTGCAGTGGATTGGCAGTGTAATTCTGAACGGGCGTGCCCTCATGACTAGATATCTGCCTTTCCTGCTGTACCACGCTAAAGTTCTGCGCCATTTGCAAGTTATGCGGGAGTGATTGACCCTGCATCTGGTGTACTTGGTGGTAATGCTCATCGGATTGCAGTGACTGCTGCTTTTGCATGTCAACGTACTGGTTCTGATACTGGAGCTGATCGATAGACATTTGTTGCTGCAGCGGCGGTTTTTGATAATCTGGCATCAGTATCTGCTGATCGTGCACGTCGGTGCCGCTTAACTGACTCTGTTCCGATCCTTGACGTTGATACATAGGTCTGTGTGCTCGCAATATCTCCTCCACTTTTTGCTGTTGTTGCCCCATCAATTGCTGTTTCTGTGCCAGTAATGCCAGATTCTGCTGATCTATTATATTCTGTTGCGTCTGGAGCTGTAACTCTTGTTGTGCCAGGTACTGTTGGTGTTGCAAATTTCTAATGTGTTGAGGGGATAGTGTCTGTCCGGGAATTTGCATTTGTTGTTGCGTCAACATTTGTTGTTGAAGTGCTAATTGTTGCTGAGCCAGCATCTGCTTTTGCATATTT
Source organism: Clanis bilineata (assembly GCA_036417725.1). NCBI lineage: Eukaryota > Metazoa > Arthropoda > Insecta > Lepidoptera > Sphingidae > Clanis > Clanis bilineata. The sequence goes on along the minus strand of CM071163.1, from coordinate 2,198,383 downwards.
AGTTGTTGTTGCACCTGTGCTACTTGCTGTTGCGCTTGTGCTACTTGCTGTTGCTGTGCTAATATAGCAGGGTCCACCGCGGCTGCCAACATTGGCTGGACGTATTGCTGATTTTGTTGGAAGGCGACATTTTGTTGGTGCATCTGCGCAGCCATCAAATTCTGCATCTTCTGTTGCAAGTCTTGCTCTTGTGTTAGTTCTACTTCAGGTTGCGGTTGTGAGACAGGTTGAGGTGGTACATGTTGGTGCTGTTGTTGCTGTTGCTGTTGTTGTTGCTGCTGCTGTTGCTGCTGTTGTTGCAATTGTTGTTGCAATTGTTGTTGCTGTTGCTGCTGCTGTTGGTGTTGCTGTTGCTGTGGTGGTGGGACCGTTTCAGATTCAGACTCCTTCCTCGACTGCAGCGTGTCCGGCCTGTGTATTATCTGGGCCAGTATATTCTGCAGGTTCTGTAGAGACGGATCTAGAATCTGATTGGTAACGACGGTTTGTGGCGCGGTCATTATATTCTCCTGTGCCGTCAGCTGTTCTTCTAATTGCTTCTGTTGTATAGCTGCCGCTTGTTGCGCGATGATGCTCTGTTGCTGCTGTATTATCTGCTGCTGAAGCACTTGGTTCTGGTTGCTGATCTCAGCAGCCGCTAGCTGCTGATTAAGAAGGCCTGGTTGGATTTGAGTTTGGGACACAGCTGGTTCAATAATCTGCTGGGATTGTTGATCTATTAAAACTTGACCTTGGACGGTTTGTTCCAGCATGTGCTGGTTGAGGAGATTCTGTTCCATTAAAGCCTGTGGATTCAACAAACCCAACGGTTTAAAAAGCTAAAGGTGTTAGAATTTTATATGACTATTTTCTTAATATCATACGAGTCTGGTCTTAAGGAACACTTAAGTGTAAATCTTATCTGATTTAGAAAGTTTATAATCTAAATACCAAATGTCATTAATACAAATGGCATTACATATGCATTTCTAAAATAAATAACGCAGTATTTATTATGGACTGTACTAAACAATCAAAAATTAGATCCTGTGACAATCTCTTATATATGAGGATGACCGTTAACCAGCACAGCTGAGTGGAATGTAGCTCATTATTTAAAGTTTTGAGAATGGCTGTTATTTATGGACAAGATACTAACCATCAGAAGACATGTACGATATTTGAAAAAAGAAACTAAAGTCACCTGTTGTTTAAGCTTGTGCTCGAGCAACACCTGCTGCTGCTGAAGAAGATGCTGCTGGTCGGACGGCGACATCCTCGCCTGCATGAAGTTGTGCTGAAGCAGCTTCATCGCCGTCTCCTCGTTGTTCAGCTGGTGGATCTGCTGCTGTAGCAGATGCTGTTGCGCCTGCAGGAGTTGGGACTGTTGATCTAGCCTATCGCCAAACAGAACTCGTTTAACCACTCGCTTTCTGGACAACTACTCCAAAAATCGACAACGATATATCCGAATACGCGCGACGCTACTCTAAGAAATATCGATCGATTTATCTTTTAACATGTTTCGGCTGGATGAAAATCGTAACCTGTAAACACTAGCGTCCTTTATGGCCACTTTATGGCCTACATCGTATTTTGTAGGTCAACGTACACGACACCGATAACGATGCAAATAAGATTCGACACGACAAACGTCACGATTTATCGATTATCGATTTCAAGAGTAGAGTACCTGTACTCTAACTTTAAACGCGAGCAGTTCATTTCCAAGGGCCAAGAGCTGTGTAGATGGGTAGAGAGGGGAAGACTTAGAAGGGTGGTACTTACGGTACGTTTGCTAGAGGTTGCGGTCCCACTCCATTGAGCAGACCTGCCTTCACCTGCTCCACAGGGCCCGGCTGCTGGTTCTGCATCATCTTCATCTGTCGGAGAAAACAGTTTTAATTATGACATATTCAAATTAAGCTTTAAAAGTATGCTCGTAGGGTAAATTATGAATACAATGGCAATTGAACATAGACGATACTGACTATACCGCTATGACCGCTATACTATGACTGCTACTTAAAATAGAAAGGAAAGGCACAGGGATTAACAAGGGAAATATTTGGGATTCCGAAAAGATAAAGAGGGAAAAAATAGTTCAAAACTCATTATAAAATTTGTAAATAAATGTTATGATAGTTTTAGTGTGTTCACTGACCTGCCTCAACTGTTGTTCAAACAGCTGCTGCTGTCGATTCTGCTCAATCATCACCTCCTGGTTGAACAGCATCTGAGCTTTCTTCTCGCTTCTCTCTCTGAGGACAAACAGAATGTATTCATAGTGAGTTATAAATGTTATTTTACATTGTTATAAAAGTTTTTAATTTCAAGATATCCAAATATAACGGTCCCTTCTCAATTCATGCTCCTTTTCTCCCATGGGCAACAAAATTGTCTGTGCCCCTGACAATGTTAAAATCTATGGGCAACGCCGCGATAAACACTCATAAATCAGGTAAACCATCTCTTTATATGACTTTCCTAAACATTTCTTTCCACCTGCCCTTATCACACTTAAAGTGGGGTCGTCGACTTTTCAAGCATGGTACGGAAAGGATTTAGCTTAATTGGGTACTTGAGTAGGTATTTTTACTAATTTAATATGAAATTTACGTCGTCTAAAATATAAAACAGAAAGAAATACTGAAATATTCTCAAACATTTATAAAGTTATAAGCCTTTGAAGTTTGGTATAACCACGTCACGCCATTTCGATTATTTCGATGTATTTTTTACAGAAGGGTTTCTTTTTTGTTTTATTTGCTATATTACATATACAGTGAGTTCCACTAAGCGTTCACAACGATCACGCTCACGACCGCGGTTTTTCCCGTTCCACTTGCTTGTGAGCGTTACTGTCGTAAACTCAAGTGGAATGGATTATAGAGCGTTTTGAGCGTGGAGGTAAATAATACAAACGGCGAGTTAATAAAAAGAATGCAAAATATTTAAGAGGTTAGGTTATAATCTGTAAGTCTTGAAAATAAACTTAATTAATTATTGTTTAAATCGATTTATATGGAAAAAAAATATAATTTAGTTTTTTATATCCACAGCAGAAACATTCACTTCTACTAAAATATATATTTCCGCATGAAATAACGTAAGCTTAACGGTCGCCATTTTTGATGCATTGAATTTTGAAAACGCCGCTAATTTTCTCAACGACCACGACGACCCACCTTTTTAGATGGGTCGTCGTGAGCTTCGCGTGAGCGTAAGTCATGACGTCATAAGTGACGTTTTCGCCGCGACCACAACGACCGCGGTCGTCATGTGGAACGGCTAAAGGAGCATTTTGATCGTTGTGAACGCTTAGTGGAACGCACTGATAAATATGTGTATAAAATCAAACATAGTCAAATACCCAATCGTTACTACCGGCTGCCTGATTGTCATCATTCCACTTTGGGGATCCAGTCCCGGGCAAATTGAATTATAAAAACCGCTTTGCCCGACCTGGGATTTGAACCCAGAACCTCGCGAACCATAGCCCATATATGCTGCCACCAGACCAAGGAGGCGACTAAATCGTTATAAAGATTACAACAACAAAAAATATGATCAACGGGCACGTGAAACACAAGTCACATTTTTACGAGTTATGGTTATGTTAAATTGTACCGGAAATGTTTATCGAGATCATGTCAAGGTGAATAGGCCACTAACATTGCTTGCCTATTATACTACCAGCTGTAGCTTGCAATTCCGCTCTCATGATAAAAAATCTTTGCCAGTCATAAAAAGTATAAAGTAAATTGATTATCAAATTGATTTAGACACCATACAAAAACAGATCAAAATAATTAGGCACTTGATATTTTTTTAATTAATTGTATATGAAAACTGAAAGCAATATTGAATGTTCTCAAAAATAAACAAGTTGTAAGCTTTTAAGTTTGGTGTAACCTTCAAAATGCGGGAAAGAGAAGTATCAGTATAATCACTTCACCGCCATAACGGTACGTGCGTTGGAAAGGGACAGTAAGATATCTCCACTATGCCCCCACTCCAGAATTTAAAATATGGATTACTGCCTCATTTATCAACCAATTTCGATGCAGTTTTCACAGGTTTCTTTTTTGTTTTATTTGCTATTTGTGTATAAAATCAAACATAGTCAAGTACCCAATTATCACATTCAAAATTAACGTACATTTAAAACTATTCATCAAAATTTTTAATCGCCTAAAATTTCTTCTAATTTTTAAAATTCAAGCAAATCTTTCAACCTTCACCAAGAATCGTAAGCTTCCTCACAACACAGTTATAAGACTGGCGTATCAGAAATAAACATGGTATCGTTGTGATGTGATCACGCAAGGTCGTGCCGGGGGTCGTACAAGGATGTTGATCTGCGTGGTTACCGTTACCATGGCAACAGTACACAAATCTAGATGCATCCGGTGGATCGATTGGACGTTGCACTGAGATCTTTTACGTGAGCATGGTAATTTGTACTGATGTGGGTAATCGATTTATAATCGATTATTTATCATAACCGATTATTTTTCAAAGGTGTATTATTATATTACTAATCAACCGGGATGGTTGGCGCTCATTTACGTCCCAATAGACGGCGATAGGCTGAGATAATAATTGAATAACAGACATATCGATCACGTTTTTGAAAAAATTGAATAATCGATTATGAAAAATAATCCACATCAAAGGTAATTTGCTTAGTCGCCTCCTTGGTCTATTGGCAGCATTTATGAGCTGTGGACCGGGAGGTCGTGGGTTTGATTCCCCGGTCGGGCAAAGCGAATTTTCTAATTTAATTTGCCCGAGACTGGATCCCTCAGAGGGGGTTGACGTCAGGCAGGCAGGCGGTCCTAAAAACTTAGCCAAATCTTTTCTGCAACATGCTTGAAAAGTGTGTTGCGCCGACCCCACATTAAGGTGGGATAAGGGCAGGTAGAAAGAAAAAGACTGGTAATTTGCTTCTACCCTCATCGGAGTGTGAAGATGATTGCATGATTCTGGTGAACACCGATAGACCCACAGTTTGGTTGCTGGATTTCTCGACTGCACTTCACTTACCATCAATAGGTTAATCAGGGGTCACCAGAATCATGCAGACATATTTATCTTTCTTCACACTCCGAATCCGAAGAGGGAAGCAGCAAATCGAGGGGCTTGCGACAAGACGGGCGGATGAACGATGCAGATACAGGTATACCGCCATACACGCCACAACCAACCATCAAGTCATGCCACAAGCCCTTAGAGAGAACCGGAGGTACACTGATCCTGGAACGCGAATCATACACGGAGTATGGATCACTATGGCAGGTTTTAGCACCATGTCATACAATGTGTACAATTTATATAAAAATCAATGTTTGTATGTTTGTCCTCTATGCGTTCCGAAACCATCACAGCCTGATGTGATGAAACTTTAGTAGGGTGTTCTGGGGGCGCTCGCGAGGGTTCCTGGCCCAGAAACACGTCATTCATTGACTGCTTGGCTAAACGAAGTTCGCCGAGCCACCTAGTTTACCATATAAACAAATGTAGTATTAAAACAAACATGTCTGCAACTTTTTCGTCAAACGTAACAAAAACACCAGAAGGATATAAACACGAGGCGACGACCTCAATCAAATGTCTGTATCAAAAACAATATTATGCTCGTATCTTTATCTGATAAGCGAAGAAATATAATCATAGCGATTATATTTTTCTACTTAGATTCTTTCTTTCTACCTGCCCTTATCCCACTTTAATGTGGGGTCGGCGCAACACACTTTTTCAAGCATGTTGCAAAGACGATTTGGCTTAGTTTTTAGGACCGGCCGCCTGCCTGACGTCAACCCCCTATGAGGGATCCAGTCCCGGGCAAATTAAATTAGAAAATCTACTTCGCCCGACCTGGGAATCGAACCCAGGACATCCCGGTCGGCAGCCCATACATGCTGCCACTAGACCAAGGAGGCGACAATTTTTCTACTTAGATTATGATATAGATATTATGTTAGTAGACTGCCGCGGTGGCGTAGTTGTATTTCGGTACGACTGCTGTCGTGAGGTCTCGGGTTCGATCCTCGGGTCGCGCAGTAATATTGTGTTTATTCAATTCAGTACCAGTCCGATGACTGGAATTTGTGCCCGAATTGACAATAGAAAATCTTTGGGGGAGGCCTATGTTCAGCAGTGAACGTCCTATGGCTGATGATGATGATGATGACAATAGGCTCACACCTATGACGTCTGGGTGTCTATTCTATGAAACGATATCGGATGAACGATATCGGACCGATACTCTACCGTACAGACTAATATAGATGCACGTGAATCAAATAAATGTCAAACACTGAAGAGTGGGCTGTCAAACGGTTTACAGCATAGCATTCTCCGAAACGAATCTTATAGCGCCGATATCGGTCGGACACGTGAGCCACATAGAAGAGCAAAACGTTCGAAACGATGCCCGCAAATGCGGATTAGGCGACGGAACTAAGCTCAGCGAGATGTGGGTGTTCTAGTTCTCTAGTGCGCCTCTGCCTACCCCTTCGGGGATACAGGTGTGAACTTATGTATGTATAAATTTATTTCACTGTTGATACACGGCCTATTAAACAAACCACTTTGTTTCTATTTATCCCATACGATATGTATATGTATATACAATGGTAAGAACTTGAATAATTTTGTAAGAAAATGCATGGCGCCATACAAATCGAGACCTTAGAGACGAAAAAATAACATGTTTTTGTACAACTTCAATTATTTTTTTGTAGCAAATGTTAAATCGACATCGACTGCTATTATTGTTTGTATACATTTGGTCTTATTACATGTCACCTTCTTGGTATAGTGGCAGCGTATACGGGTTGTGGACTGGCGTGGGGTTCAAATCCCGAACCATACCTGCCACCAAATTAATGCGAATAAAATGTATAAATTACGTGCCAATAACTCCATTACAACATAAATTAATCTGACAGTCTTGTTGACCACAACACTGACCACAAGTTAAATATAACGAAATCCGGGTTTAAACACTCACCGCATCACAATCCAGTCAACTCATGCACACAAACACAACACAGATTCAAAACTTTATCACGAACGGAAATATATTTATCTTTGTATTACACAACCGACACGAAAAACCTACACACACAAAAACACAATCCCCTCGTTTAATTACACAACTTGCACAACAACACATTACTTTTAAACAATAAACACAATAAATAAAAGAAAATAAAATAAAAATACTTTTAAAAATAAAAATGGAAAATAAATAAAAACAAGAGGCACGCGACGAACGCGTCGCATCCGAACACAACTCAATGTTTACTGACATATCGTTTCGAATCGCGATGTGGTTGCACAATGTTGTTAGTCGACAGTATGGATATGGTATCGTTTGTTACACTCGAGACGCGACCCAGCCATGTCGTTCCCGGCTTTGGTCAATAACCGGTAGGTCATGGACGTACGTCGCGTCGATTCGCGAAATTACTAGAAATTTTAAAGTATTATGATTATTTTCGGCGAATATCTTTTTTTATTCGCTTACAAATCCGGCAATGGTAAGGTCACAGCTAATCCACTGCCCTTCGCGATAGGGAGAAAGGATTGGAGAGGCGAGAGGTTATGCAGGCATACGAAAATCTAAAACCGTAAGATCCTGGTTTACAATTAAATCCTAATGAAAGTATTCTTTGTTCTGATTCAGGTCATGGCCACCTGGGCGACATACGTATTTTATCCAAACCGGTTGAGCAGTGATTAAAAAACCCAAACTTTCACATCTGTAATGTTGTTGAGATAGTTGTTTGATTATTTTGATAACATCGAGAAGACACCTTCACACATAAGAATTCTTTATAAGAATTTATCTACTTCAGGCTAGCGCGGTGGTCTAAGACCTAACACCTTTTGTTAGTAGAAGGTGGAAACCCAGCAGTGGAAAAATCTACACTTGTAAAGCTGAACAAATCGTTTTAAACGCATTAAATATCTGGAACTACAGAAGCGATTTCGAAAATAATTTGACTATTAATAAGCTGGACTTAGGCCTCCCTCAAGTATTTCCAGATCGACCTGTTGGGAGCGGCCTGCATCCAGCAAAATCATTGGGGGAGGCCTATGTCCAGCAATGGACGTACTGTGGCTGATGATGATGATTAATAAGCTAGGTACACTATCACCGAATCATCCTCGATGTTTTTCCTGGAAAGACTTATCAAGGAACTTGGGGAGGAACTTAACTATTTTGACTCAATGCAGTCAGTCATCGAAGTTTAGTGTGCGAGAAATTTTTAACATACATACATACATAGACTCACGCCTTTTCCCCATAGGGGTAGGCAGAGACAACGGGTTTCCACTTGCTACGATCCTTACACACCTCTTTCGCCTCATTCAGTCTCATTACATTCTTCATGCATGCACGTCGGTGTAGAGTACTTTTAACTTGACCTTTCTCGAGTAAATCTCTGACTTGGTCAGAGAATGTTCGATGAGGTCTTCCCCTTCCAACTCTAATAAGAAATAGAAACACACATCACGTAATTTAAAGTACAGTTAACTACAATGCGGGCCAACGACAGACAAGCGAAACTGAATCGGCGCGGCGTCATGTTATCGGCATGCCATTCCAAATTCATTGCTTCACCGTTCTTAAAAGATCCAATATTTTCAACCTTCAAAGGTTCTAGCTTCATCGGTATTTATACAAATAATAATGTGTATAAACTGTGTATGTTTGTCATTTTAAATTAACAGCTTTTTTCATTAAATGGATATGAAAGTATATGCGGTACCTATAGCAAAAAACATTTTTTTTTAATTTTTGTCTGTCTGTACATGGCTAATCTCTGAAACGGCTAGACCGATTTTAACGCGACTTACACTGGCAGATGGCTGATAAGTAAGTTATAAGGAGTAACCTAGGCTGGTTTTATTATAAAAAAGTTTTATAAAATAAATTTTTCATGTGAACGGAGTCGCGGGCAATAGCTAGGTTTTAATATAATTATGTTATACAGATACACACTCCCGCCCGTTATCCTCGAAGTGATAGGTAGAGAAGCAACTATTGAATCTATTTTACGCTTATTTTTGACCCATGATAGTATAGGCGACAAGCTCCTTGTCTCCGGGCTGATATTGAGCAGAAAAACTTGCCTGACCCTGTGAACGAATCATCGAACTTCAGACCTCACAACAGCAGTCGTACCAGGCACGCAATACAACTAAGCCACGGAGGCAGTGTTAGTTTTAATAGTCGTATTTATGACACTTCCTGTTTCTCTATGTAAACAGGCAACAAAACTCTGTATTTTCCTGTTAAAATCTTCTATAAATAGTTTATACCTCTATATTCCAATTAGTTGTGATACGAGGCCCTGCTGCGACAACTTTTTTCGGGATAAAAGTAACATATTGGGGTTTTACTTAAAACAGCATTTTTAGCTGAGCAAATGGTTACGAATAACCTGTCACGTTTTTCCTTGCGTTACATTGTTTAAAAATGAAAGGGACAACCTATGGTATAAAGATAAGCAGCGCTCAAATATTTTTATAAGTAAGGGGCATAATGTACACCCAGTTACATTGCATATTTATAATAGTTTCAAAAATTAGCTCTTTCAAACACCAAATTATATTTGTAGTAATATATATTTTTAACTGCCTAGGTGGCGTGGTTGTATTTCTGTACGACTACTGTCCTGAGGTATCATCGGGTTCGATTCCCGGGTAGGGCAAAGTGATATCGGATTTTTCTTTATCAGCCCGGAGTCTGGAATTTGTGCCCGATACGGCGATAGGCTCGTCCCCTATCACATCTGAGACGGAACTAAGCTCGGCGAAATGTGGGTGTTCTAGTTCGCTAGTGCGCCACTGCCTACCACCCCGGGGATACAGGCCTGAGCTTATGTTATATTATCGAATAGATAAATCACTGTTAAGTTAAAAGTCACAGTAATCGAGCATAGATGTGTGCTATTTCTAACAGTAGTATGAGACATAATTAATCGATATCCATCACAAAGTTCGACCTATCCAAAGAATAAAGTTACATATGACAATTAATCGAAATTGCTTTTATATTTTTCTGAGCTTAAATTAACCTATATATTTAACTAATACTAGTATTTTTTTAAATTTATGACATAATAACAAGTTAAATTATGACATAGCTTAAAAAAATATTCACTAGTTAAATATACAGGTCAATAAATAAGCTCAGAAAAATAAGAAAGCAATTTCGATTCATTATCATTTGTAACTTTATTCTTTGGATAGGTCGAGTTATCGTACTGTATTTATGTACATAGTGTGGTACGCATAATGATTGCAATCACGATTGCGTCAGCGCAATTAATCGTCCACGATCAGCCGTACAATACAATATCAAAATTATTGAACCGATAACGACGCGTCTGTACACAGATTACACTATTCGGGAGCGGTTTGCAGGCGTGCAGCCCATATAGACAAAGAGACATTGTCTACCCTGCCGACATCTTCTCAGTCAGTGACAGTCTCCGTGGCGCAGCGGGCAAGTAGCCGGTTGTGAAGCGAGAGGCCGCGAATTCGATTCCCGCATTGAGACAAATGTTTGTGTGGCCCACAGATATTTGTTTCAAGTCTGGGTGTTGTGAGACCGAAAGTCTCTCATAGTCTCTGACACCCACGATACAGGTTATACCTAGTGTGGGGTCAGGACTAGGAGTGTGACTGTTGGGTGTATGTATTTATTTATTTATTTATCTTATTTCCATAAAATATATTTAAGGACTGGACAGTCCAACCCCTGACCACGAAGACTGCAAAACCGAATCGTGATAGAATCCGTAAAAATAGTTTTATTTCAATGTATAACATTCGCGTAAACTTCGCATAAATTCTTTCTACCTGCCCTTATCCCACCTTAGTGTGGGGTCGACGCAACACACTTTTTCAAGCATGTTGCAGAAAGGATTTGGAAAAGTTTTTACGACCGGCTGCCTGCCTGACGTCAACCCCTCTAAGGGATCCAGTCCCGGGCAAAATAAATTAGAAAATTTGCTTTGCCCGACCTAGGAATCGAACCTACGACCTCCCGGTCCACAGCCCATATATGCTGCTACTAGATCAAGAAAGCGACTGACTAAAGAACTTATTTCCATAAAAAATCAGTACTAAATACTGATTTTCAAAACAGCAACGGTCGGGTTATGTTTTAAATCAACGCGGAGATGATAATAACAGTGATGGTGTCGCAAGACTTGAAGAAAATAATTGGGTACTTGATTAGTTTTTTTTATTAATTTTATATGAAATTTACGTCGTCTAAAATATAAAACAGAAAGAAATATTCAAATATTCTCAAAAAAAAATTATGAGCCTTTGAAGTTTGGTGTCAAACTGTGGGAAAGAGAAGTATCAACATAATGACGTCACGCCATAACGGTACGTGCGTTGGAAAGGGATAGCATGATATCTCCAATATGCCCCCACTCCAAATTTTATATTTTAAATTACTGTCTCATTTTTCAACCAATTTCGATGCAGTTTTTACAGGGTTTCTTTTTTGTTTTACTTGCTATTACATATAAATATGTGTATAAAATCAAACCTAGTCAAGTACCCAATAATGCAAGATTTTTGTCTACCCTGATCGGAATGCCTATGCACGTCACTGGCGGTTTGTTTCAACTGATGACAAATTAATGAATTATGAATGATTGTTGATCTAATCGTACCTAATGTAATTCCTAAATATTAATAAGTATTAATATTTATGACAGTATTATCGTTAAATAGCAATAAGCAACGATAGCTCAGTTGGGAATGGTACGGACTGCCGAGACGAGTGTCGGAGGTTCCAGACCGACTCCAAAATCGAGCATACACCTCTGACATTTCTATGTTAAGTGTATTTTCTATGTGAAATATCGCTTGCTATAACGGTGAAGGAAAACATCGGGAGGAAACTTGCATAGCCGAGAATTTCTCCACAAGAATTTCGAAGATATGCGAAGTCTTCCAACCGGCATTAGGCCAGCGTGATAGACTAAGACCTAACCTCTCTCATTAATAGAGGCCCGTGCCCAGCAGTGGGACAGTAATATAACAAAGCTATTATTATTAACGTTAAATACCTAGACCTAGATAATATGTGTCCGTGGCGCAGCGGGCGAGTAGCCGGCTGTGAAGCGAGAGGCTGCGGGTTCGATCCCGCACCAAGACAAATGTTTGTATGGCCTACAGATATTTGTTTCGGGTCTGGGTGTTGTGAGACCGAAAGTCTCTCGTAGTTCCTGATACTCACGGCACAAGACCCGATCTTAGGTTGGGGTCAGGACTATGTGTGTGACTGTTGGGTGTTATTTATTTATATTATGATGACAGTACACACTCACGTTTGCATCTCATGGGTATAGGCAGAGACTATAGAATGATATCCAAAGTTGCACATCTTAGGGTATAGTGAGCAGTATTAAGAGCTCCCCCAAACTGCAGACTTTTTTATCAGCCGATAGTTTAATCGGGTAGTGCTTTAACGGCCGGTCTCAATAAACGATCTCAGTTTGTGAGTGACACAGTGAGCCCGTAGACAGCCAAGACACAAAAAATGAATGCTTAGCCAGCCTAAAAGGAGGGGAACAGGATTCGGAAAGGGAGAGGGTTTGGGCCAACGGAAATCTCACTCACCGAACGAAGGAGCGAACTGCCGCTTTACGTCGGTTTTCTGTGAGACAGTGGTATCAAGCCGGTCGATGGCTCATTCGTGCTGTAGACAGTAACGTCTACCACTGAAATACCAAATCTTTGCACATCAGCTGTCCCAAAAATAGATCAATGGGTTTTCGAGTGCACATTGATGGATACATTGCAAAATCGTAAAACCGTGGCCATAGCACCAACAACTATCGACTAAATAATCGATGCGAATAACGCCCGGTTCCAATAAACAATCTCTGTTCGACTGTGCTGATAGATTACAAAAATTAGCCACTAAGAACACAGTTTGAACTTGACTCGCTCAAATAAATTGATTTGATTGGTTCAAAATCGCGATCTATCTGCACTCTAAACTTAGATCGTTTGTTGAAACCGACCTTTAATTTATGAAACATATAAAATATGTATGTTGGATGCGAGCGTTCGTTAATCGATGGAGCGATCGTTTCGAATATGTAGTCGCAAAGTTATCGCGTCACGGGCTAATGTTTGTTTAGCAATAATATTGCCCGAGTAATTTATTGGCAGAATGAATACGATATCGTGCATCTTAAAATGCATATTCATAAAAGGCTTTTAGGTTAAAACATGTGTTATTACGTCATAATGAAAGTTGTTGGGCTAACTTCGCAATGTAAAATCTTTCTTTTGACAGCCTCCGTGGCTTGTCGGGCGAGTAGACAGCTGTGAAGCGAGAGGCCGCGGATTCGATTCCCGCATTAACGTGACATTGACATTTTCGGCCAGAAATATGTGCAGTTTAAAAAAAATGTTAAAAACACAGTTACATAGTGTTGAATTTTAGTTGTTCATTTTATTTTTCTCATAAATTGTAGTATTATAATTATCAAGTTATATTATGCATAATATCTAATGTACGTTATCTACTTGCTATTGTGTACACTGAGTGCATGCCCTTAGGGTTATTGTTTAGTTTAGAAACGTTTTCAAAGTAAAAAAAAAAAAACAATAATAATAATCTGTTGTATGTACCATATATAAATAAATAAATTAAGACAAATGTTTGTGTGACAACAACATATATTTGTTTTATGTCTGGGTGTTGTGAGACCGTGCGTCTCTCATAGTCTCTGACACCCACGATACAGGTTATACCTAGTTTGGGGTCAGGACTAGCTGTGTGACTGTTGGGTGTATTTTCTGTTCTTGTGTGTGGAGTCTCTAGTACTCCAGTGTAGAGTCGTCGCTCAACACTTTTACAAATATGGTGCAAAAAACATTCGGCTTAGTTTTTTACGACTGACCTTCTGCCTGCCAAGCCACTCTGGGGATCCAGTACTATTAAATTACGACAGAGTAACATAATGTGAAATAGTGATATTTTCTGTGTGACAGTTGTGACATCTTAGTTCAGGCAGCCCAGCCCATATATTTATGGCAGGCTGTGCTGGCAGGTATTCCTGTCCGCCACAACACTTGTGTCAATAAATGTTTTTTTTTCTTTCTTTCTTTCTTTCTTTCAATACTGTAGAGACTGCCTTCGTGGCGTGGTGGTATTTCGGTACGACCACGGTTCTGAGGTCTCGGGTTCGATCCACGGGTCGGGCAAAGTGATATTGGATTTTTCCATATCAGCCCGGAGTCTGGAATTTGTGCCCGATATGGCGATAGGCTCGCCCCCTATCACATCTGGGACGGAACTAAACTCGGCGAAATGTGGGTGTTCTAGTTCGCTAGTACGCCTCTGTCTACCCCTTCGGGGATACAGGCGTGAGCTTATGTTGTTGTTGATAATCACAAGTTTAAAAACTTAACAGACCGAATTCAAATCCGATCGTGACCAAATTTATATGGGACCACCCTTGAAATAATCTCTATCGAACACAAAAATAATCTTGAAAATCGGTCCACATTTGACGGAGATATCGCGTTACATACATAAAAAAAATACCGACGAATTGAGGACCTCCTCATTTTTGGAAATCGGTCGAGAATGGTTTTCACAGTACAATTCAGTTTCAATATTACTAACCGCGACTTGTAAATCTAATATACTTCATTTTCAGACATCGGTAACATCCCTCATTACCATATCTCGTGCACGCGGTGATATTTACATGGCCTAGTATTCAAATCAGATATTTGTGGCCGACGCTACGATTAATGCGCTTAGTCTTTTTGAGTGGTAGAGCCACGCTGTACAGTTACGTCTACAGCACGAATGGGTCGGCTCGACCGGTTTGATACCACTGTCTCACGGAAAACCGACGTAAAGTGGCAGCTTGCTGTCGCGTTTCGTTCGGTGAGATTTCTGGTGGCCCATTTCCCCCCCCTCCCTTTCTCAATCCTTTTTCCCTCCCCTTCCATTTCTTCCTTTTAGGTAGGCAACGCACCCATGATTCTTTTTGTGTCTTGGGTGTCTATAGGCGGTGGAGATCACTTACCATCAGGTGACCCATCTGTTCGTTTGCCAGTATCTGCTATAAATAAAAAAAAAAGTCTGCTTACTGATACCAAAATACAGTGAAATATTGTCATACCTGCCTACCTGACTGCCTCTGTGGCGTAGTGACATTGCGTGCGCGGTACGACTATCGTCGTGAGATCTCGGAATCGATCCTCGGCGAGGGCAAAGTGATATTGGATTTTTCAGTATCGGTCCGGAGTCTGGAATTTGTGTCCCGATATGGCGATAGGCTCGCCCCCTATCATATCTAGGACGGACCTAAGCTCCGCGAAATGTGGGTGTTCTAGTACGGTAATGCCTACCCTTTCGGGACACAGGCGGGACAGTAGGTTTATGTATGATATGCAGTAATGACAACCTCCATGGCGCAGTGGGCGAGATGCCGGTTGTGAAACGACAGGTCGCTAGTTCGATTCCCGCACAGAGACAAATGTTTGTGTAACCCACAGATATTTGTTTCAGGTCTGGGTGTTGTGAGACTTAAAGTCTCGCGTAGTTTCTGATACCCTCGATACAGGATTACAGATCATACAGATAATGCCCAGTGTGGAGTTAGGACTATGTTATGTGTGAATGTTACATATAAATAAATATATATTTATGTATATTATATAAACAAATATATATTTATGTATATTATATAAACAAATATATAAGCATATATTTATACGTAGGTTTCTGTCACTATGATAAAGTAAAATATTGAGAATAATGAATCATTCGACCTTCGTATCTTACGCCATCTGCTATTATAATACAAAATTATGCAAATAATATTCATCGAGATAAAGTTAAACAAAAAACGCCTTGAATGTTTCACAATAAGCAACCTTGGTAACCAAAACAATAAATAATATAAATGCTATTAAAATACTATTATAAAAAGCTTTCTCTGGGGCTGTTCAAGAATTACGTAAGCAGATTTTTTTCCTATTGGGTGTTTGACTAATTTTTTTAAATTAATTTTATATGAATTTTACTTCGTCTAAAACATAGAACAGAAATAAATATTGAAATATTTACAAAAATAACAAAGTTATAAGCCTTTGAAGTTTGGTGTCACCTTCAAACTGCGGGAGAGAATTATCAGTATAATCACGTCACGCCATAACGGTACGTGCATTGGAAAGGGATAGCAAGATATCTCCAATATGCCCCCACTCCAGAATTTAAAATATGAATTACTGCCTCATTTTTTAACCAATTTCGATGTAGTTTTTAAAGAAGGGTTTCATTTTCGTTTTATTTGCTATTACATATAAATATGTGAATAAAATCAAACATAGTCAAGTATCCAATTATTAATCCCTTCATCCCCCTAGTCAGCAAAAGTAGTCAAAAAGTTGCCAAATTTATACAGGACCTTGAAATAAGCTCTATCTAAAAAATTAATAGGTATCTAAACCTAACTCCTATCTCCTAAATAATCACAAGTTTAAAAACTTAACAGACCGACTTCAAATCCGAACGTGACCAAATTTATATGTGACCACCCTTGAAATAAGCTTTATCGAACACAAAATTTTGAAAATCGGTCCATATTTGACGGAGATATCGAAAAAACTGACTGCCTCGGTGGCGTGGTGGTATTTCGGTACGACTACGGTTCTGAGGTCTCGGGTTCGATCCCCGGGTCGGGCAAAGTGATATTGGATTTTTCCATATCAGCCCGGAGTCTGGAATTTGTGCCCGATATGGCGATAGGCTCGCCCCCTATCACATCTGGGACGGAACTAAGCTCGGCGAAATGTGGGTGTTCTAGTTTGCTAGTGCGCCTCTGCCTACCCCTTCGGGGATACAGGCGTGAGCTTATTTTTTTTTTATATCGAAAAACAAAACATACAGACTAAATGAGGACCTTCTTTTTTTAAGTCCGTCGACAAAAAAAAGAATGGGTATCTATCTAAACCTAACATCCCGTCTCCGAAATAAAATACCTCATAATAAACAACAGAGTCACAATATCGCGTGATAGTTTATCGTTTGTACCAACGGTCGCGGTCGATCGCTCCGACCGTCTACCGTTTTGTTATTTACCACTTTTCACGCGAATCATTTTGATAGAATAAAATATTACATTTCTAGTTGTTTTAGTGTTTTTTAAAGAGTATAAAAGGTTTTCTACCTACTTCACGGGAAGGAGAGGTAGAGCCATGCTGCAGACAGTTACGTCTACGCAGTGGCGTGCTGTACCCTGAGAACTTGTTATTCTAATAAATAAACAATAAAAATCATGACTAAATCCAGACTTTCAAAATAGCAATGGTCGGCTTAGGTTTAAAATCGACGCAGATTTGATAATAATAGTGATGGTGCCGCAACAGTTGAAGAAAATAATTGTGCGAGATTTTTGTCTATCCTGACCGGAATGCCTATGCACGTCACTGAGTCTACGAATGGACTTGACCGGTTTGATACCACTGTCTCACAGAAAACCGAGAGGTAATAAATTTATGTATGTTACCATATATCTCAGCCGAATGTTGACTGATTATCAAGATTATTTTGGTGTTCTATAGAGCTCATTGCAAGGGTGGTTCCATATTTCACGATCAGATACATTTTGAAGTCGATCGGTAATTTTTTTAAACATTTAATTATTATTTTTAAAAGGCATAATTAAACGGGCTAGATGTAGGCATTCATATAAACGAGTATTATATTTTCGCACTGAAATAATTGAGAATTTTGTGTAAACGTCTTTCGTGTGTTGGTGTTTTGGGATTTTATGTCTTTCTTCGAAGTATTTTTATTGCAATTGAGTAACAAAATCAGCAAGCCGCTCGCCTGATTGTAACCAATACGGTATCCGTGAACATTAGGAAAAGTCGACTGTTCAGTCAATACAGATCTATAATATTCAATTACTAATGCAATAAAAGTATTATTACGCTGAAACTACGAGTTAAACGTTTGTTTTTTTGTAAAAGTTGTGTTAAACTGTGCATGAAACTTGCGTGACGTTAAATTGAACGCTCGCAATGTTTTTGTTCTAAGAATAACTTATACTAAGTATCGATAAAATTGGGTAGCTCGCGAATTTATTTTTAATAATTTTATTGGAATGTTGATATTTTTTTTTAAGTTATAAGGGTTTAAAATCTGGTGGAATTGGCAACGATCAAACAGCATTAGCGAACTGTGACGTCACCGTACATAACGGTTAGAGCATTAGAAAGATATAGCAAAATATCCCCACTACGCGCTGACTCGTGCTCATTAACCAGAATTCAAAATATGAATTACTGCCTCATACAAATGACAAAATACTACGAAAAAAATATGCCTAATTTAAGGATAGAAAAAAAAAACTTAAAAATTTAAAAACTTAACTGACCGACTTCCAATTTACCGATCGTGACCAAATTTATATGGGGAAATTTACCCTTGAAATAAGCTCTATCGAACACAAAAAGAATTTTGAAAATCGGTCCACATTTGGCGGAGATATCGAGTAACATACATTTAAAAAAATACCGACGAATTGAGGACCTCCTCCTTTTTGGGAAGTCGGCCGAAAATGGCATATTGGCGAAAGAAAAATCCCAGTAATTTAGCAATTAGGTATCTTCTTCACATTCCGAAATTAGTGTTATAAATTAAAGCCCGCATTGTAATAAAATCAATAAGTTATTATGACATTCTTATGACACGGTGACAACTCACATGTAAATAGACCGCGAATCCAAAATGGCGGAACCTGCTTCAAAGTCGTTTTTTTTCTGTTTTTCTTTTATCATTAGCATCATTGAAATAAATCTAGTTTACGGATTCTATTATGATTTGGTTTTAATTTTTATGCTCGCCGTTTCAAAAGCTTTGCAGCCTTCGTGGTCGCGGACCACAAAAATTAAAACCCAATCGTGATAGAATCCGTATTTTTTTTTTATTTCAATGAATAACATTCGCGTAAACCTAAGAAATAGTTGGCATTAAACAAGTATTTTTGCGGTATCGCCAGGGAGACATGTCAAAGAAACGGTCGAGGTACAGTTAGTACGTGGTCTGTACTGTACATACCTGTTGAGGCTGATGAGCTGCGACTTGAGGAGTTTGAAGACGATGCGCGCGTCCTCCTCCATGATAAGTCCGGCTTTCGCCATCTCGTTGGCGACCTCCTCGCAATCATCGCTTTCTATGTCAAACTCGAACTGGATCGCCTCGTTCTCCTTGTGGGTGTACGACCTGAACGACATAATCACCAAGTTTAAACACTAATGGTCACTTGAAGCTCCGCGATAATTCTTTATTTATCACAAATTTTGATTTGAAGATAGGAGTGAGCTGTAGGATAAATCGAGTTTAGATTTAAATCTACATTAGCAAGACCGCTGCAAATCACCCTTAAAGATGGCCTTTAAAAAATCGCGACGTCTATTTTGATGTTTATTTACTCCATACTCCATTAGATCTTGACTAAATATGGAACACACCTTTGAACTAAGCTGAAATTTGAGAATCGGTTTTCATTTGCCGTAGATATCGCGTTACATATATATATGCAATCTATACTGCATAACGGGTTCAATCTCCAGACCGGGTAAAGTGATATTGTTTTTCAGGTCAGTAGCAGCGTCAGCGTGGTGTCTGAAATTTTGCCGAATATGGCGATAGGCTCATCCACTATCACATTCAGGAATGAAATAAGCTCCACGATATGGTATGTATACAACTGCTATGAGTATAAAATGGTACAAAAATCATACCGTTTCTTAGGATCGATGATCTTCAGCCGGAACTGTATCTTGGTGATGTCGGAGCAGGTGACCAGGTCGCGGTCCACGATCTCCAGCCGCAGACCGATGTCCTCGCCGAAGAACTCGTGGTTCAGCAGATCTTTCACTTTCGGCCTATCGTCGATACACAGGCGAATTAGTCCAAAAAGTAAAAAACATTCGACAGCCTCCGTGGCGCAGCGGGCGAGTAGCCGGCTGTGAAGCGAGAGGCCGCGGGTTCGATCCCCGCACCGAGACAAATGTTTGTGGCCCACAGATATTTGTTTCGGGTCTGGGTGTTGTGAGACCGAAAGTCTCTCGTAGTTCCTGATACCCACGACACAAGACTAGTATCTTAGTGTGGGGTCAGGACTATGTGTGTGACTGTTGGGTGTTATTTATTTATTTATTCGATTGCAATTAGTTCTACCGTTCGGGATGAATGAGCTCTCATAAGATTTGTATGAAATTTCAAGCAATATCATAAAAGAACAAGCTGGACTCTGATTTCGAATACGTATTCGATAGTTTTTCGTATTAAGGTTTCAGAACACCGTCGGTGACAACTCGACATCGACGAAATAAAAAAAGCATTCATTATAATAACGGTTTTTCGGACTAGTTCAAAATCTAAATTGAGGGTAGTCGAAATATATGATAATACTTAACATCGATACCTGCCCCCTGACTTTTGACAATCGATTCGATTTTGACTACGATTCTGTTTCTGACTAAAAATTCGGCCGAAATCGAGGTAAAAAGTGCGCTAATGCCGCGTTTAAAAATACCAAATGACAAGTTCTCGCATCTAATGCGACATTAGCGCACTTTTTAACACGATTTCGGTGGAATTTTACCCTACATATTCGATATCGAAATAAGATACAGGCAAATGTAAGACAATAATTTTATCTGAAGAATATCCCACCTGTCAACTTTATTAGGCCTTATGCATGACTCGATGATATCCCTCACTTCCGGTATGGTCACCTTCTCCAAGCTCTGCGGTTTCACGCCCTGTGTATACAAACAACTAGAGATGTCAAATTCATCAAGATCAAACTTCATCGATAATGGCTATCGATATATAAAACCAAATACCATAAGGGATGATATATCTACCGGTCATCGAAAAACCTATCCATCAACAACTTAATTTATATGTTAATTTTTTATGTTATTACGTAATGTCGATAATCCAGACATATTCCATCACTAGACGATCGATAGAATTATGTCGACCTGACGTTAGTATAAAAACATTCGAATAGTTATTTTAATGTTGTTTTTTTTTTAAATTGCACTACGCTTACTATGTCGCCTTCTTGGTCTAGTGGCAGCATCTATTGGCCAGCATATATGACTATCTACCGGGAAGTCTTGGGTTCGATTCCCAGGTCGGGCAAAGCGAATTTTCTAATTTAATTTGCCCGGGACTGGATCCCTCAGAGGAATTGACGTCAGGCAGGCAACCGATCGTAAAATCGAAGCCAAATCGTTTTTACAACATACTTAAAAGTGTGTTGCGCCGACCCGACATTAAGGTGGGATAAGGGCAGGTAGAAAGAAAGACTACGCTTACCATCAGGTTCAGGTTTGCCAGGATAAAAAAAGATGATTCATAAAAGTGAAGGGAAGATTTTAACCCGTCGGAGGCGGCACATATACATATATGTTACATAAGCGTATGGGCCACCGGACACCGAGCCGCCCGTGACTATTTAAACAGACGTATCTTACTGCCTCCGTGGCGTAGTGGTATTTCGGTACGACTACGGTTCTGAGGTCTCGGGTTCGATCCCCGGGTCGGGCAAAGTGATATTGGATTTTTCCATATCAGCCCGGAGTCTGGAATTTGTGCCCGATATGTCGATAGGCTCGCCCCCTATCACATCTGGGACGGAACTAAGCTCGGCGAAATGTGGGTGTTCTAGTTCGCTAGTACGCTTCTGCCTACCCCTTCGGGGATACAGGCGTGAGCTTATGTTATGTTATCTTACCGAGACGACTTTCTTGTATATCTGCGCGGGCCCGCTGCACTCACTGTAGGGATACTCTCCGGTGGCCATCTCCAGCATGCACATGCCGAACGCGTACACGTCCACGGACTCGTCGTAGTGCTCCTCGTACATCTCCGGCGCCATAAACTCGGGCGTGCCTGCGAACGACATACACCCAGCGATCTATACAACTCTCATACTTGCCCCCTCTAACAGAGAAACATCGACAGTAAAGGCGCGTCTCCTGCATTTGTTTTATTCGAAACATTACAATAAAACACATGCGCAAAATAACGATTTTAGCTGTTTCCTGATCGTAGAATCAAGTAAAATTTCGACAATCCAGTAAAATAATTTCGCGAGGATAGTGCAGCAAAAAATACATAAATCTGGCACGAAGGACCAAAAATGTTTAGTTTTTTCATTTGGCACTAACAAGTCCATCAATAACGGTAACCATTTACCACCAAATGGGCCATGGGCTCTCCTATGTAAGAAAATTAAAAAAAAATCACCAATAACGGATTTGGCAAAACTCCTGTTCTTCAGCGTCGCGAGCCCCAAGTCACCAATTTTAACGCTTCCGGTCGTGCCCGTTATAAAGATGTTGTCGCATTTCAGATCTCTGCGAACAATAGAAGCCATAAACAAACATGTTTATTAAGCATAGCTTACCCTTGTATACCCAAAAGGAAAGGCAAAGTTATCTCTAAGTATGTGCGTGAACCTGAACACTATTATGCGAAGTCTTTGAACCAGACCAAACCAACCAACTCACAATGTGGGAACAGTGAAACGCACTTTTTCAAGTATTTTGCAGAAAGGATTCGGTTTCGTTTTTACGACCGGTTGTCTGCCTGAAGTTAACCCCCTCCGGAGGTTCCAATTCCGAGCAAATTAAATTTAAAAAATTGCTTTGCCCGATCTGGGAATCAAACCGATAGTAGACAATATACCCCCGAAATTAAAAAGTAAACGATATCGTACAATATTACCTGTGTATAATGGGCGGTGTTCTCGAATGCAAAAAGTTCAATCCCTTCAATATCTGTCGACACCACGACTTCAACACTTTCGGGTTGATCTTCTTAAATCTTCGCAGGTAACTGTCGATAAAAACATCGATGAACATATCGATATAAATAATATATTAAAAAATTGTAATATATTGTCTTCTGAAACATTACTTTAGTATCTATTGAAATTACTTCTCCATATACCTATCGATGCAAAATCGAAAAAAGGCAATAAAAGGTCCTCCAAACTTACTCGAAACAAAACGAATGACTTTACTACATGGACATGAAGCCTATTCGGACCAGCTCAAGCCGATTTCGTATCGATAAGCTGTAGTGTAGTGTTATATTAGTAAGTAAACATATGTTGGAATAGCTCACGCTTTCAGCGTCCCGGAGAGCATGAGCTCGGTGATGAGCACGATGTTCTTCTTCTTGGCGACGGTGCCTTCCCAGTAGTTGTAGAAGCGCACGATGTTCGGGTGTTGGAGCTTCTTCAGCATGTCAGCTTCCTCGCGGAACCGGAGACGCTCGGTTTTGTTCAGTTTTTTCTCCTGAGAAGTGAGAACGTGTGAAATAGGTATACTGACTTTATTTCTACTGTCAAGATTCGCTTCTCTATTCAAATCTAATGCTACGGTTACTTAAAAGCTTTCATTTTGACTAGTCATGAACATCCTCCATGGTGAGACCAAAACCTTTGTTGAAATATACTCAAAGGATCCAGCGTTTTACTAAGGTATACTGACGTTATTTTATAAATTATACAAATAAGATTTCTTATAATAAATAAGTATTTATTTTTAAACTAAAATATATAAAGGATTCGTTAGTCGAATAGAATAAATGTATGGGAATGACATAAGAATACGGTATATACAGCGTGCTCTTATGTTATGTCGTAATGTATGGGACATTTAAAGTATCGTCAGCATAGCTGTAATATGTCAAACTAAAAAAAAAATCTTGAGTAAAAGATCTTAAGCTATGACTATAAAGGCGCGTCTTCTGCACTAAAAAAATACGCAAAGCACCTACACAACACTTGGTTTCGCTACACATTTTTGTCTATGGTTCATTGTCCCATGAGCAGGGACAACGAAAAAGATTGTTTTGAGCAAGTGTTTTTGTGTTTTGTTTCGAGAAAATTGACTGCCTCGGTGGCGTGGTGGTATTTCGGTACGACTACGGTTCTGAGGTCTCGGGTTCCATCCCCGGGTCGGGCAAAGTGATATTGGATTTTTCCATATCAGCCCGGAGTCTGGAATTTGTGCCCGATATGGCGATAGGCTCGCCCCCTATCACATCTGGGACGGAACTAAGCTCGGCGAAATGTGGGTGTTCTAGTTCGCTAGTGCGGCTCTGCCTACCCCTTCGGGGATACAGGCGTGAGCTTATGTTATGTTATGTTTCGAGAAAAACACGTGCAGGAGACGAGGCTTAAAGTTAACAGTGATCATGCGAGACGTACCAACAACTCGCACCAAGCGACGGCGACGCCCGTCTGCGTGTCGAGCCCGTGGTACACCGTCTTGAACGACCCGCGACCAACCTCCTTGTCGTACTTGAAAAACCTAAACACGACACCATTAATGAAACATTCATTTACGTTATGGAACAAAATTGGATACTTGACTATGTTCGATTTTATACACATATTTATATGTAATAGCAGCTATAGCTCAGTTGGGAATGGTATGGACTGCCGAGACAAGTGTCGGAGGTTCGAGACCAACCCCTAAATGGAGCATACACCGACGACTTTTCTATGTTAAGTGTATTTTCATTGTGAAATATCGCTTGCTATAACGGTGAAGGAAAACATCGTGAGGAAACCTGCATACCCGAGAATTTCTCCACAAGAAATTCGAAGGTATGTGAAGTTTACCAACCCACATTAGGCCAGCGTGGTAGACTAAGGCCTAACCCCTCTCATTAGTAGAGGAGGCCCGTGCCCAGCAGTGGGACAGTAATATTACAGGGCTAATATTATATATTATTATATATGTAATAGCAAATAAAACTGAAAACCCTTCTGTAAAATCTGCATCGAAATTGGTTGAAAAATGAGACAGGAATTCATATTTTAAATTCTGGAGTGAGGGCATATAGGAGACATCTTGCTATCCCTTTCCAACTCACGTACCGTTATGGAGTGACGTGATTTTACTGATACTTCTCTTTCCGCAATTTGACGGTAACACCAAACTTCAAGAGCTTATAACTTTTTTATTTTTGAGAATATTTCAGTATTTCTTTCTGTTTTATATATTAGACGACGTAAATTTCATATAAAATTAATTTAAAAAAACTAGTCAAGTACCCAATTAACCAAAAATAGTCACAAATAATATAAATAAATACATCCAAAATAGTCCTGACCCGATACTACAATTATCTTGTGGATATCACGAACCATGAAAGCCTTACTGCCTTTAGTTACCATAACACCCAGCCCGGAAACATATATAAGTGAGTCACACACATTTATCTCAGTACAAGAACGGAACCCTCTGGCCTCTGGTTTCAACGTAGCATAACAAAATATGTATCTATAAAATTACGACCACTTGCATTTTTTAAAACAACTCAGATATGAGACATAATTTCATGCAATTTATCCTCCCTATAAGCGTTTTCTGACCAACCAATCTTGTATAACAATAGTTACTGAGACGTCTCGTAAGACTAATAGTAGACATGTTATTTTGCAAGTATTATTATAGTCAAATTTTGGGGGTGCCCACCTGCCACACGGCGACACTCCAATGGGCTCCTCTTCGTCTTCCTTATCCTCTTTTTGTTTGTCTTTTTGTTCGAGCTTATCCAACTCGTATATGGGACCGTACACCAGACCTGAAATAATTACATTTTTTTTAGTACTCAGGTGTGAGCTTATGTTATGTAGTATTTCAAGTACATTCTTTCTTTGTGCCTGCCCTTATCCCACCTTAATGTGGGGTCGGCGCAACACACTTTTTGTAGCATGTTGCAGAGAACATTTGGCTTAGTTTTTACGACCGACCGTCTGCCTGACGTCAACCCCCTTTGAGGGATTTGAAGGATGTAGTATTTCAAGTACATAACACATCTAAAAGAGAAGAGGTGTGTCAGGATCGTAGCTTGTGGCGCTCAATAGTCTCTGTCTACCCCCATGGGATACAGGCGTGAGTGTGTATGTATGTATGTATAATACTTCTAAACCAGCGAGTTTGTGCGAGTTTTTTTACGAGGTAGATCGCGATAACGGAGCTGTCACTTTGTTAGTTGCCAGACCTACGAATTTATTCATCATCATCATCAACCATAGGACATCCACTGCTGGATAAAGGCCTCCCCCCAAGATTTCCAGATTGACCTGTTAGACCTGTGTTGTTTATTCATAAATCTACTTAATTTTGGGGAATTTATCAAAACAAAACACAACACAACCAACTTTTTAATCACAGTTACGTAATTTTGTCAGTGTAGTTTCCAAATATAAAATCCTCCTTTTGAAGCAGGTTAAAACTGTATACTTGGAGTATTTTGTTTAAGTTGATCTATAATTTTTTTTGTTAAACCTACGGATTTTTAAATCACGTTAAAATCTTCGCGTTTGAAAGCGAAGCAAACTCGCACTAGTCACACTGAAAAGGTAGGCAGGTGTTACCAAATACCAGATTTAGCCTTTGTAACCACTGGACTGATAATGCAATATCGATAAACACACGATGTCCAGCAATAAATTATATTCCGATGATACTCGCCTCCTTGGTCTAGTGGCATTGTATATGGGTTGTGAACCGGGAGGTTCTGGGTTCGATTCCCAGGTTGGGTGTGGTTTTTTTCTAACACTATTTTTCCGGGACTGTAAAAACGGAGCCAATCTTTTCTGCAACATACTTGAGAACCCCACATTAAGGTGGGATAAGGGCAGGTAGAAAGAAAAGGGAGATAGCCATTTATTGCAATGAAATATCAAAATGACTGCCTACGGTCGACTACCGTCTTGGGGTCTCGTGTAAGATCCTTGGGTTGGGTAAAGTGATATTTTGAGTTTTACATAACATAGGCTCACGCCTGTATCCCCGGAAGGGTTGGCAGAGGCGCAGTAGCCAACTAGTACACCCACATTTCACCGAGCTTAGTTCCATCCCAGATGTGATAGGGGGCGAGCCTATCGCCATATCGGGCACAAATTCCAGACTCCGGGCTGATATGGAAAAATCCAATATCACTTTATCCGAACCCGAGACCTCAGGACAGTAGTCGTACCGAAATACAACCACGCCACCGAGGCAGTTTTCTTAGTATAAGTTATCATCATGTAACGGAAATTAATTTAGCTTGAAGTGGGTGTACCAGTTGCGCCTGCCTACCCCTTCAAGGATAACAGGCGTGTGTGTAATTAAATATATTTGTGGTTATAGTATGCATACATACCGTTCTGCGGTTCCTGCGGTTGTTCCTCATCGGTCGCGTCGGGCGGTTTGTGAGGCAATCCTTTCTCGGTCGCAGTCGCTATCTCTATGTTTTCTTCCTGTAAAGATAAAATTCAATATTAATAATTATCTTGAATACAAAAATTTCGAGAGAGAGAGAGAGAGAGACAGATAGAGAGACTACAAAAATTAATCTCGGCGAAATGTGGGTGTTCTAGTTCGCTAGTGTACCTCTGCCTACACCGTCGGGGATACAGGCGCGAGTTTATGTACAAAAATAAATTAAAAAAATGTGACTTGTTAATTCTCGAATGGCCTTGGAAGATGGTGGCATATTTTTGGTGTTCCGAAAGTTCGTGATATTGAATAAAGACTATACCACCAATAATTATTATTTTGGTATTTTCGTATTTCTCCTTTAGTCTGTAATCAACTATTCACCAACTTTTTTTTGCGAACACCCTCGAAATTGGAGTCCAATATTAACAATCCAACTGACCTGAATATTAAACTTGTTTTATGCCATACAATTTTGACACATAAGGCGTCCTCAAACGACAACACGATCTCAAGTGTTTGATTAGCATTTGAGTATTAGAGGGTTATAGGCTGATCACTACTAAGATCACTACTTTCATCATGTATGTAGTCAAAATCTGTATGTATAATTATAAATGGGGAAATCTATTTTTGCCAAGATGCTAATTAAAATTTGCCTGCGAGTATTTTTTATTAAAATAATATTCATTAAAAATACTCCAGGGCAAATTCTCTCTGGATCTCGGCCTGTTAGGCACAGTATTTTTTAAGTCGATCAAATGCATGCATGCAAATCAATGCATAATAAATAAATGCGTTCAGTTACCAGATCTTGTTCGGATATAAAAGCGTCGTCCTCGAGCCTCGCCACCAGCTTGTTGCCGCTGTCGTCGAGCTCGGGGTCCCTGATGGGCCCCTGGCCCGAGCTGCGGCGACGGAACCCTCCCACACCCACCACTGGTTGGCTCGCCTGGAACGACGGTAAGGGATGAAAGGTTAAACAAATACTGTAGTAATGTCTGAAGAGTTAATAGCTTAGGGAACGGACCCATATTATGTGAGCAATTTTTTTCAATTTTTATACCCCCCCCCCCCTCGATGGCCACCCGTAGTATATGCTAAGACCCCCTCGCCCTCTAGTTTTCACGTCATCATTATCATCATCAGCCACAGGACGTCCACTGCTGAACATAGGTCTCCCCCAAAGATTTCCAGATCGACCTGTTGGAAGCAGCCTGCATCCAGCGATTTCCTGCGACCTTTATCAGGTCGTCGATCACGTAGTAATTTATAATAATTTTAAATAATTTTTTCCAAAAAAAGTAAAAAAAAACAAAAGACTTGCCACCTGTGACTTTAAAAAATGCTAAAAGCTGCGCGACATATTTGAATATAACTCGAAAAAGCACGAGATTTCCCTAGAGGATATTGACTACGTGACAAAAACCGAAGACCCAATGTGACCAAGCGTGGTATTTTGAAGACTCCTCTCACCCCCCCTGAACGTAACCAAACGTAATATGGGTACGTTCCCTTAAGCCGCATTCACGTTGAGCATGTCGAAGTTATTGCTATGCTGCGTGTGTACGAAGGCGAGCGCATTATACGGGACTGACATTCCAGAAAGTTCCAGTTATACAGCACTTACCACGCTGGTGGTGAGCGAGTTGAGCATGTCGAAGGTGTTGCTCTGCTGCGTGTGTATGATGGCGAGCGCATTGTACTGGACTGACTTTCCAGAAAGATCCAGAAGTTCCAGTTATAAAGCACTTACCACGCTGGTGGTGAGCGAGTTGAGCATGTCGAAGGTGTTGCTCTGCTGCGTGTGTATGATGGCGAGCGCATTGTACTGGACTCACTTTCCAGAAAGTTACAGAAGTTCCAGTTATAAAGCGCTTACCACGCTGGTGGTGAGCGAGTTGAGCATGTCGAAGGTGTTGCTCTGCTGCGTGTGTATGATGGCGAGCGCATTGTACTGGACTGACTTTCCAGAAAGTTCCAGAAGTTCCAGTTATAAAGCACTTACCACGCTGGTGGTGAGCGAGTTGAGCATGTCGAAGGTGTTGCTCTGCTGCGTGTGTATGATGGCGAGCGCATTGTACTGGACTCACTTTCCAGAAAGTTACAGAAGTTCCAGTTATAAAGCGCTTACCACGCTGGTGGTGAGCGAGTTGAGCATGTCGAAGGTGTTGCTCTGCTGCGAGTGTATGATGGCGAGCGCATTGTACTGGACTGACTTCCCAGAAAGTTCCAGAAGTTCCAGTTATAAAGCACTTACCACGCTGGTGGTGAGCGAGTTGAGCATGACGAAGGTGTTGCTCTGCTGCGAGTGTATGATGGCGAGCGCATTGTACTGGACTGACTTCCCAGAAAGTTCCAGAAGTTCCGGTTATAAAGCACTTACCACGCTGGTGGTGAGCGAGTTGAGCATGTCGAAGGTGTTGCTCTGCTGCGTGTGTATGATGGCGAGCGCGTTGTACGGCCGCGGGCCCAGCACCGGCGTCTTCATCACTCCCACCTCGCTGCCTACCACCACCTGCACACGACATCACAACAATAACAGTATGTTCAAACCAGAATTCATTTTTTTAATAGCATGTCATGATTTCCTGCTTTTTGCTTCATTATTCTGCGGCCAAACTATGGGCCTATGTGACCCAAGGAAAAAAGTAGACTATTCTTTAGCATTTGCTCAGCTAATCTGTTTTTATAAGTAAGGTAAGTGCATAAGATGTAAAAAGAAAAGTGTGGAACTGTGGTGGTTATGTGCCGCCATTTTTGTAAAAAGCTCTCTTGTGATTATGACGTATGATATAAACATTCACTATGGAGTGCTGAGATTGAAAATAAAATTTTCAAATATTTCAATCTGTCTTCATAGGCCAATAAAAAATGAAAACAACCCAGCGGAAAAAAATCGGATAGTAAAAAATTTATAATTATTTATACAGATTATATATTTTGAAACGACGCCGCAACAGCTAGACCGATTTAGATAAACTTTGAGTGTTTGAATAATTTTAACACTATACGAGATATCTTATCACAGTTTCGCATTCGCAAATCAATGTGGACCAATCTCATTATGATCTTAGAAATGTCACCGTACAATTTAAATACACCCATTTAAAATGTATATTAACTACATTTAGACATATTTTTGTCATCGTATAATATAGGTCACGAAATAATACGACCATTTTATTTGTATATCAGCTACCTGAGAACCGTTATAGATTCAATTCCAAGGGGATTATCACCACCTCTTATAGCAGTATTATTATAGTCTTACTACGTTTTTTTGTACGGGAATCGATACAAGTAAGATTATAATAATATTGCTATAAGAGACTGCCTCGGTGGCGTGGTGGTATTTCGGTACGACTACGGTTCTAAGGTCTCGGGTTCGACCCCCGGGTCGGGCAAAGTGATATTCGATTTTTCCATATCAGCCCGGAGTCTGAAATTTGTGCCCGATATGGCGATAGGTTCGCCCCCTATCACACCTGGGACGGAACTAAGCTCGACGAAATGTGGGTGTTCTAGTTCGCTAGTGCGCCTCTGCCTACCCCTTCGGGGATACAGGCGTGAGCTTATGTTATGTATGTTATGTATGCTATCAGAGGTGGTAACCCCTCAGATCAGACAATTAGAGGTACAACTTGTATTTGCTTTTTATTTCAATTTTCGACCCACTTCAAAAAAAGAGAATGTCCTCAATTCGTCTGTATTATTTGTGTATGGTCCCCGATATCTCCAAATGTGGACCGATTTTCAAGATTCTTTTTGTGTTCAATAGAGCTTATACCAAGGGTGGTCCCAAAGAAATTTGATCACGATCAGATAAATTTTGAAGGCGGTTCCTTTAAGTTTTTAAACTTGTGATTATGTTTTTTCTCTGTTTGCAGATGACATCTGCGGCCTGAGCACGAAAATTTCTGACAACTGTAAATGTATTTCAGCTCGATGCGCGTTTATGAAATTTGTATGAAATATCAACCAAACGTCATCAGTGCGCAGCGAACTCGAATACATTTACATTTACATTAGTTTTTCGTGCTCGGGCTGCAGGCCTAGTCCGTCCGTCGGGCTGTTAAATTATTATAATGAAGCTGACGTAGAGGATGGTAAGTAGTTACCGTCAAGCATAGACATCAACTCATATATATATAGCTCAGTTGGGAATGGTACGGACTGCCGAGACAAGTGTCGGAGGTTCGAGACCAACCCCAAAATGGAGCATACACCGACGACTTTTCTATGTTAAGTGTATTTTAATTGTGAAATATCGCTTGCTATAACGGTGAAGGAAAACATCGTGAGGAAACCTGCATACCTGAGAATTTCTTCACAGGAATTTCGAAGGTATGTGAAGTCTACCAACCCGCATTAGGCCAGCGTGGTAGACTAAGGGCCTAACCCCTCTCATTAGTAGAGGAGGCCCGTGCCCAGCAGTGGGACAGTAATATTACAGGGCTAATATTATTATTATTATTTTATAGACATCAACATACCCAAGGTTCTAAACAAGCTTCTGTCTACCGTGGAAAAGTAAGGGATAAGAGCCTCTAGAGAAAGTCACATTCCATAAGCGATATCGCCAGTCGAAAAGTCCAAAATATAAGGGATTGACATGTGACATTTCGATAGCTCGTGTCAATCCCATACAGTTTGGACTTCTCCACTGATGAGATGATTAGAAAAAAGAGGGGAGTGATAAGCGGATTTAGACAAGTGGCTTATGCGCTAGTCGAATAGAATAGTTGAATAGAATAAATGTATGGGATGACATAAGACATGACATAAGGCGGCGTACTCTTATGTCATTCTCATACATTTATTCTATTCGGCAATTTTTTTCGACTAGTGCATAAGTCACTTGTCTAAACCCCAAGGCCAGGTGACAAATCTGCTCGGGGTTGGAAGTTCAAATAAAAATAAATAGCAACCCAAAAGTCACACAGACAGACCTGACCCCACACTAAGATCGAGTCTTGTATCGTGGGTATCAGGAACTACGAGATTTTCGGTCTCACAACACCCAGACCCGAAATAAACATCTATGGGCCACATAAATATATGTCTCGGTGCGGGGATCGAACCCGCGGCCTTTTGCTTCATAGCCTGCGCCACGGAGGCTGTCATATCAATCACTCGTATGTCTGATATGGCGACAATTTTCGGTTGTCCAGAGCGGGGCTGTTTGGCGCTCACTTGGGGACGCCTACGTGAACAATGAACAGTGAATGGCAAGAGGCTCAGATTGTGATAATTAGGGCAAAAGGCCCGCCTCCTAACATAGTCATAAGAGATGGAAATAAGCTAGTCTAATATTATTCAGGATGTCCTAACAGAAAATGAAAAATGCAAAAATTACATCCATACCAAACATAGAAAGTATGTGTTGAAACCTAAAATAATAAATATAAAACGATATTATATTTAAAATATAACACAACATAAGCTCACGCCTGTATCCCCGAAGGGGTAGGCAGAAGTGCACTAGCGAACTAGAACACCCACATTTCGCCGAGCTTAGTTCCGTCCCAGATGTGATAGGGGACGAGCCTATCGTCATATCGGGCACAAATTCCAGACTCCGGGCTGATATGGAAAAATCCAATATCACTTTGCCCGACCCGGGGATCGAAGCCGAGACCTCAGGACGTTAGTCATACCGAAATACAACTACACCACCGAGGCAGTCAGTAAAATTATGTTAAAAGAATTTTCTATCTTTGCACTACTTGTGAGATATTCCTAGAATACCAATATGTAAACATATAACTTTCTTTCGACGCTTTTGAAAGTGCATTTTACTTTTATTTTTAGTGTCTTGTTAGGCAAATCATATAAATTGAATTTAGTATATTTCAGAATAACAAAACAGCGATCACTCAGTTAGGGTGCCAAGACATGGGTCGTAAGACCGGCGAACCCGACATAACCGACACGTCTCCCCCCCAGACGTGGCGGTAGCGGTAAAAGGCTTTCCCCGCGACAAAAAAAAAAAGACGAGTTTTAAAGGTTCGAGACAAACCCCAAATTATCTCTGACTTTTCTATGTTAAGTGTGTATTAATTAGGAATGATCTCTTGCTTTAACAGTGAACCTAACCCTTCTCATTAGTAGAGGAGGCCCGTGCCCAGCAGTGGGACAGTTACAGTGTTAATATAATGATGAAACCTGCATATCTGAAAATTTCTCCACAAGAATTTCTAAGATATGTGAAGTTTACCAACCCGCATTAGGACAGCATGGCAGACTAAGGCCTAGCCCCTCTCATTAGTAAAAGAGACCCATGCCCAGCAGTATGACAGTATTATTACAGGGCTATAATATTACAGAAGTACAGCTTTTGGAAAAAGGAGCACGAGGTTGTGGTTAGAGATAACCACAGAGATCGATCGAATAAAGTAGTAGAAAGCGGTGGCTGGTTATCATTCGATTGCAATAAAAAAATTCCACTGCCTCATTGTCCTGCAAAGATCTATATTCGTCCGTAACTATGTTTTTCCGTCTCGCGACATCCTGTCCGATTGTTAACAAGCCGTTTAGGTACCTCCATATAATTTCATTACAATTGATTTAAATGGACCTGGGCTGGCCACGTTTGCCGCCTGACAGACGAGTATTGGGCAAAACTCAGCACAGAGTGGAGTCCGAGAAACGTCACGCGGCCTCGCGGTAGGCCCAGAAAGAGGTGGCGAGACGAACTAGACGCGTACTGGAGAGATTGGCCGCATAGGGCTTTAAACCGAGAAGAGTGGAAAGAGGGTAGAGAGGCCTTTGCCCTGCAGGGGGACGAACATGGCTGATGTATGTATGTAATTGATTTCGCTCTGACATCGACGAACGCTTGGAACCTATTGAGTTAGTACTTCGCCAGGAACTCAAGATCATAAGATCATCATACATCGTCTCTACATCGCCCACAGGTAGACTGGCAGAGATTGCCTCTGACATTAAGTTCGCTTATATACATACACGTATACCGGGTGATTCAATATTTTGGTAACAAATCCACATAGAGGGAGAACAAATTAAAATGTAATGGTAAAGCTAAAAAACAAAAGTTGAACTATTTAATTTTTTTAATAAATTATTCAGCATGAGGAATTTAAAATAGGAATGCGACGTGTAAATCGTCGCAATTAGCTTAGGAATGGCATTATGTATGCTAATAATAATTAATTACCTGATAGGTGGTTTGCAAATGTACTGCAGCTGATTCAATAAACCAGAAACAATTTTTTGTCACAAAATCAAGTTCCTATTAATCAAAAACGATGAATGTTCATTATCATCATCATCATAAACAGCCATAGGAAGTACACTGCTGGTCATAGGCCTCCCTCAAAGATTTCCAGATCGACCTGTTGGAAGCGGCCTGCATCCAGCGACTTCCTGCGACCTTTATCAGGTCGTCGGTCCACCTTGTAGGTGGACGTCCTACGCTGCGCTTGCCGGTACGTGATCTCCACTCAAGAACTTTTCTGCCCAATCGGCTATCAGTTCTACGAGCTACATGCCCCACCCACTGCCACTTCAACTTACTACTCCTCTGGGCTATGTCGGTGACTTTCGTTCTTCTACGGATCTCCTCATTCCTGATTTTATCACGTAGAGAAACACCGAGCATAGCCCTCTCCATAGCGCGCTGAGCGACTGTGAGCTTTCTGATACGGCCCATATTGAGAGGCCACGTTTCAGTGCCGTAAGTCATCACTGGTAACAGACAACTATCAAAAACTTTTGACTTTAAGCACTTTTTGGACGAGAAGACTACGTAATTTTCCGAACGCAGCCCAGCCAAGCTGGATGAATGTTACGAAATTTTAAATGTATTCGCTAGATTGCTATCCGTCCCCCCTTTAAGTGCAGTTATTATTGACAGCAACTTTATGAAACACCTTGTATAAAGCTTATAGAGATAAAATAAAAATAAGAAAAAAAATTGTCAAGAAGGAAGACGAGGTAACCATCATCAGCCAGTGTATCTCCAGCCCTACTTAGTCCTGTTCGATGAAGGATGCAATATCCCTCATCTCACATATCGTTTCCATCAATGACGTGCATAGACATTTCGATAAGGGAAGACAAAAATCTTACACAATTATTTTCTTCAACTCTTGCCACACCATCATAGTGGTTATAATCTCTGTGTCGATTAAAACATAATCCGAGCATTGCTATTTTGAAAATCTGTATTTAGTCATAATTTTATTCTCTATTTATGGGACAAGCAAATTGTTAGGGTAGACAGTTTGTCTATATGGACTGCACGCCACTGCTTTCCATACCTTGAAGGTCTTCTCCTTGCCGTGCACCGTCTTCTCTGTCTTAGCTGGTATGACAGTGGACGAATCTAGATGATGCGCTGGAGGCTGCGATATCGGATGCCCGTGGCTGTGTAGGCCTGATGTCATCTGCAAACAGAGAGAAAATATAATCACAAGTTTCAAACTTACGGATCTATTTCAAAATTTATCCGATCATGACCAAAGGGCACGCTGGGAAAAAGTACCCTGAAGGACTGAGGCCGGGAGTGCGTCAGAGTCTAAACAAAATTTTAGTAATTTGTCAGCTCACTCAGGCAAGTAAATATTGTCTATAATATAGGATATAGAAATATACTGCTATAAGACGTGGTGGTAACCCCCTCCGAGACCTCCCTAGGAGACCTCCCTCCTTGAAAGTAACACGACATGGTGTCAGTTTAAGTTTAAAAATAAATATTATGATTACTATCCCAGAAGTCATAATAAACATAAGCTCACGCCTGTATCTCCGAAAGGGTAGGCAGAGGTGTACTAAAAAATTAGAACAACCACGTTTCGCCGCACTTACTTCCGCCCACGCTTGCTGCGATAGCAAACCTATCGCAGCACCCGTCAAATTTTAACCCCAAAATGATGAATAATTTTTCTAATTGTAGAAATCAGACTGATTATTTGTCAGCCCGGAGTCTGGAATTTGTGTCCGATATGGCGATAGTCTCGCCCCCTATCACATCTGGGACGGAACTAAGCTCGGCGAAATCTGTACTATTTCGCTAGTACGACTCTGCCTACCCCTTCGGGGATACAGGCGTGAGCTTATGTTATGTTATTTGTCGGTGATAACAATTAAGGATAATAATTTTGCCCCTCAGATAAATCTTATGATATTGTTATCATTTATGACTAATATTTAATGGTAATTGTTATGTATTAATTACTCTCCCTATCTGCATAATGAACATTGGCTTCTGAAGGTACCTAATACATCTACAATATATCCCACACAAACATACAAATATATTTTCGACCGACAAAAAGGAAAAGGTCCTCAATTCGTCTGTATTTTTTTTAATGTACGTTACGCGATATCTCCGCTGAATGTGGACCGATCTTCAAAATTATTTTTGTGTTCGATAGGGCTTCTTTCTAGGGTGGTCCCATATAAATTTGGTTACGATCGGATTTGAAGTCGGTCCGCTAATTGAAATAAAATTACTTTTACGGATTTTCTCACGATTTGGTTTTAATATTTATTCCATATAATATTTATATGTGAGTGTCACCTGTGACGTGAGTGTCAGAGACTATGAGAGACTTTCGGTCTCACAACACCCAGACTTGAAACAAATATATGTGGGCCACACAAACATTTGTCTCAATGCGGGAATCGAACCCGCGGTCTCTCGCTTCACAGCCAGCTGCCACTCGCCCGCTGCGCCATGAAGGCTGTCAAATAATTACTAGAATCTATTAACTAGATAGATATTACTTGGGATTTCGTTGCCGTAATAAATCTTTCCACAGCATTAGTTTATATTACTCAGAGATAGTGTAGTGAATAGTGAAATGATTTTCAAAATCGGTTCAGTACTTCCAAAAATTTGCGCGTTCAGAGCTGCTTTATAATAGTAGTATAGGCTACACACAGGATCCATAACTCGACCTATCCAAAGAATAAAGTTACATATGATAATTAATCGAAATTGCTTTTATATTTTTCTGAGCTTAAATTAACCTATATATTTAACAAATACTAGTAATTTTTTAAATGTATGACATAATAACAAGTTAAATTATGACATAGCTTAAAAAAATATTCACTAGTTAAATATACAGGTCAATAAATAAGCTCAGAAAAATAAGAAAGCAATTTCGATTCATTATCATATGTAACTTTATTCTTTGGATAGGTCGAACTATAGAAAAAAAATTAACAAAACATTTTAAATAATGAACTTTTTTTACGTAATTTCTAGTATTAGGATATGGACAGTATGATCAAAATATGATTGTTAAAATTATTATAGAAAATAAAACTAACACAAATATTTTAAAAGCAAACTAATTACTATTGTCTGACATCTTTTAACTTAACACTTACCAAATATGTTATTAACGAGTCGACGTTAAACAAAACAATGTATTTAACAAACTATCAACAAGAAATAATTCAGATATTTTTCTAAAAATAAACCGACTATCACAGAGTAATTTACCACTTAGTATGTTACATCAGTCATTCTCATCACAGAAATTATCAAACGACACGTTGTGTACGTTTGAATAAAAACGCGTTCTTTCCACGAAACAAGAACTCTTTTATAACATTAAAAAAAACACCGCACAAAACCTCCTTTAACATATAAAAAATCACTGTCATAGACAACAATATTCGAAAATTAAATTGATAAGCCGCGGAGCACACTGCACGCCGCGGAGAAAAAATCCCGACTGACTCCCAAACTAGCAATCACATAAACAAACAATGCACTGTCGCATTAAAAATAAACAATGACTAACAAAAGCGGCTCCATTCACAAATAATTTGTTATTTATATGGTGTAACATATGTGGATAACGTTACGGCATAATCGCGACTGAATGGGAAGAGCGATAAGAGGTTGTGATAGCGTGATGGCGGGCGTTCACATGCGCCCGCGCATCTATGCCGGGATCTCGTATGCTGATTGCCGACCGTTCTAAGGACCGGACGGTGACGTCGGCCTTTTGTATGCAATATCTGCCAATAATGTTCTTATTGTGAGGGTAGTATGGAGTTGATATACTTATAGTTAACATAACATTACATAAGCTCACGCCTGTATCCCCGAAGGGGTAGGCAGAGGCGCACTAGCGAACTAGAACACCCACATTTCGCTGAGCTTAGTTCCTTCCCAGATGTGATAGGGGGCGAGCCTATCGCCATATCGGGCACAAATTTCAGACTCCGGGCTGATATGGTAAAATCGAATATTACTTTGCCCGACCCGGGGATCGAACCCGAGACCTCAGAACCGTAGTCGTACTGAAATACCACCACGCCACCGAGGCAGTACTTATAGTTATTATCATTTATTTTATTGGTAGATCTACACAGAGTTTCTGCCTATAACAGGTCACCATGAAAATAAATTGTGTGGTGATTCTTTCAACGACCTTCTTTCAAGATTATGAATTCGATCATTCTTCACGATCATTTCTACCCCGAAAACGCATTTTGGTAAAAAAAAACTCCTCATTTCGAGTTGTGATAGCTTAAATTAGGAAAACACCTACTCTTCTTACCACTCACTTCTTTATTATCAGCCACAGGACAAAAATAAACGTTGGCAGTCTTGGGTTAAAAATCGGGACCAAAATTGAGACTTGGGCTAAGCAAAGCTAACTTTAAACCTGTCAGTTTCTTCCTTGCATCAAATATTCTGAGAGTGACAAACGCTAAAGTACAGCTTGTGTTTTTTTTGCAACCTGTTATGTTGTTCAAATTTATATGGGACTACCCTTGAAGTAAGCTCTATCGAACACAAAAAGAATTTTGAAGATCGGTCCACATTCGGCGGAGATATCGCGTAACATACATTAAATAAATACAGGCGAATTAAGGACCTTCTCCTTTTTGGAAGTCGGTCGAAAACACGGTGCAGCAGACGCGCTTTGACATCAACCATCATCATCTCATCATCAAACGCCCCGTCCAACCTGGTAATCGAACCCAGGACCTCCGGGTTCACAGCCCATATACGCTGCCACTAGACCAACGAGGCAACCAATTACTAATCAATCAAGATTATAGTAATTTTGTCGGAGGAACTTCTCTGTGGACAAACTAAATGCGTAAAAACGACGTAACTAAGCGATACCGAGTACATAAACATCTATATACGAAGAAAACAACATACTGATGTAATACGATTATACGACAGTCTTGTATGAACAAAGTAGATTTTTGCGAATTTGTGACAACTCGCTATTTCTTACACTTACGTTTATGTAAGTCTGGTATCGACATGTTACTGGCATACTGACCGATTGAGGCATGTTTTTTTTAATTATTATTTAATTTCCTGTGGGTCAACCCACATCATACAAAATTAGGTAATACCAATTTTATATGTAATAGCAAATTAAACAAAAAAAAACCCCTTCTGTAAAAACTGCGTCGAAAATGGTTGAAAAATGACAATGTCCTGACCCCACACTAAGATCGAGTCTTGTGTCGTGGGTATCAGGAACTATGAGAGACTTTCGGTCTCATAACACCCAGACCCGAAACAAATATCTGTGGGCCACACAAATATTTGTCTCGGTGCGGGGATCGAACCCGCGACTTCTCGCTTCACAGCCAGCTGCTCGCCCGCTGCGCCACGGAGGCTGTCGAAAATGAGGCGGTAATTAATATTTTAAATTCTGGAGTGGGGCATAGTGGAGATAGATATATTGCTATCCCTTTCCAACGCACATATCGTCACGTCATAAGTGACGTGATTATACTGATATGTCTCTTTCCCGCAGTTTGAAACTTACACCAAGTTCAAAGGCTTATAACTTTTTATTTTTGTGAATGTTTCGATATTTCTTTTTGTTCTATATTTTAGACGTCGTAAATTTCGTATAAAATTAATAAAAAAATATTAGTCAAGCACCCAATTATGCCAAATATTTTTTACAACTTGCTTAGATGGTTTTGCAGGTCCCACTTTGGAGTGAGATAAAGGGAAGTGGAAGAGTCGTACCAAATCCTGTGAAAATGAAAAATGAATGAAATGAATGAATTACATGTCCTTCATATATTTCTATTTCAATTTAACTTGAGGTTAAGGCTAACTGTAGGTTAGTAATAGTGGTGCAAGTCGCCCTAAGGCAGACGATTTCTGATCGACATGTTCCGCTTCTAACACATCGGTTTGGAAATCCTTAGGGTACCCCAATGTATATCAGTGGACATTCTGTGGCTGATGATGATAATGTTGACGATGAAGGCAGATGAACAAACGGCCTACCTAATCGTAAGTAGTTACCATCGCCATTCGACAATACCAGCACAACCGAGACGCTGCCTACCACGAAACGGAAGTTCTTTCCTCTAAAATTCTACCTATTTTGTCTCTCAGGTTTCTGTAAGACAGTGGCAGTTACCCGGTCGAATCGGCACATTCATGCTATAGGCGAAATCGCCTACAGAATGGCACCATTTAAAATAGTGAATCATCGATACAATCATAATAATTGGATTAAACCATCGGAAGTGGTTACTGCAGAATGACGTTTTGAAGAATCTGATAAGCACATCCGCAACTTTTGAACATCAGATCTACCTGGATTTAAATACTATGACTGGTGTTGTGATTCAATGTAGTGCAAAAACAATATTCAAATGTTGCACAATTTCACCAACTTTAGTTTTTTCCTTAACATACATAAGCTCACGCCTGTATCCCTGAAGTGATAGGCAGAGGTGAACTAGCGAATTAATTCCGTCCTAGATGTGATAGGGGGGACCCTATCGCCATATTGGGCACAAATTCCAAATTCCGGTCTGATATGAAAAAAATCCAATATCACTTCGCCCGACCCGGGTATCGAATCCTAGACCGAAATACAACCACGCCACCGAGGCAGCTCTTTTTATTTTCTGACAAAGATAATAAACGCTAATAGACTACACAGAGTACTGACGACAACGCTGAACTAATTTTAAATATATTATGCATCAATATAATATACCCTAGATGCACAGTTCTTTGCAAATATCCTCCCTAAAAAGTGGTGTCAGGAATAAAACGAATAAAAAGATCACAAGTTCTAATTAAATAAACACAAATATAACTCTATGCACGTGTAATAAAGTAGCTTTTTAAACGAAATGAGCAAGCGTTCTTAAATTTGAATTTTAAAATTTAGAATTCCATCGGCGTCGGACTGTATGCAAAACGAGTGCTTAAGCACTCGTTTGCTGTCCCATTTTCCGAGCGTCAACTGTGCATCTAGGTAATTAATATATCGATGATATTATGTCCTAATTCCGATATCAAATCGAATATAAACCTTACAGCATTAGCAGCTTTAAACATACTGAACCATTGATCACAGACAGTTTTTATTTGTCCCAGTTATCTAATTTGCTAACAGGAAAATAATTACAAATCGCAGACAGACTAGACGCTTTCGTTTATTTGTTATCATCCATTCATTGTTTTTCTTTTCACCGTTACATCGTGATTCATAAGTTTATGTGTCAATTATTATTATATTTGGGGATTCAACTTTGCTCACAGTTCTGCCCTGAAGTCTTTCCGAAAAGATCGGTCGCATAAACTATTTCTTTAGATACTGGAGCCTTACAATTAAAAATACCAATATTTCAGTTCTACTATGAAGTCTTTCCGGAAAGATCAGCCGCATAAACTACGTCGTAGAATATTGGGGCCTTAAAATTAAATTAATTTCACCTACGAAACAGTTTAAAAGCAACCCAAACGTATTAAGGTATCAAGAATCGATACATAAATTCATTTCAATAACCTACAAGGTGGACAGCCGACCTGATAAACGTTACAGAAAGTCACTGGTAACAGGCTGCTTCCAACAAATCGGTGTTGAAATCTTTAAGGGATGCCTATGTTCTTTCCGAAAAGATCGGTCGCATAAAACTATTTCGTAGGATACTGGAGCCTTAAAATTAAAAATACCAAAATTTCACTCACGAAACAGTTTAAAGTTTCCAACATAAGTATTGGATATTTCAAAATTTTGAGAATCGATACAAAAATCGATTCTAATGACCTGCAAAGTGGACAGAAGACCTGATAAACGTTACAGAAAGACAAGCTGCTTTTTTTTTTTTTTTATAGCAGAGATTGGCAAACGAGCAGATGGGTCACCTGATGGTAAGTGATCTCCATCGCCCATAGACACCCAAGACACAAAAAGAATCATGGGTGAGTTGCCAACCTAAAAGAAGGGAACGTAATGGGAGAGAAGGGGATTGGGAAAGGGAGTGGGGAAATAGGCCACCGGAAATCTCACTCACCGAACGAAACACGACAGCAAGCTGCCACTTTACGTCGGTTTTCTGTGAGACAGTTGTATCTAACGTGCTATAGACGTTACTGTCTACAGCGTGGCTCTACCACTTGAAATCCAACAAATCGGTGTAGAAATCTGTAAGGTACGCCTATATTCTGCAGTGGACATTCTCCGAGCTATAGCAATAGCTCAGAGGTTCCCAAACTTACTTTTTCCACTGACCACTTTGAAAATAAATTATTTTTAGCGCCTCCCATTATTTTACCTACTTAAACAATAACTTCAAATTAAATAAATTATTGTGAGCTATACTATCGGCGATCCCCTTTATTTCTGGGTCGCTTACCGCGTTAAAGGGGGCGTTATCGCCCACTTTGGGAAATACTGCTATAGCTGATGATCTCAAGCCACATTAATGATCCATCGCATCTCACTGCTCCAATTTTACTTTTGTCAACATTCGGTGGTCCGTTATCTATGACACGCCATTTTTGGAGAACACACTGCGGTGACAACGAAGGTCGTCAAGTAATGAGAGCAATTACAGATTATCTTGTGGATTATATGGCGGTGATATTTTTAGATGCCCACTGTAATACGAGAAGCCATTAGACGACACAAGTTGATAAAATGTGACCGGTTAATTATATTCATCGTGATTATTGTGTTTATTTATTCGTAATCATCATCATCAGCCACAAGGCTTTGTGACACAAGGAATTTGTGCCCGATATGGCGATAGGCTCGCCCCCTATCACATCTGGGACGGAACTAAGCTCGGCGAAATGTGGGTGTTCTAGTTCGCTAGTGCGCCTCTGCCTACCCCTTCGGGGATACAGGCGTGAGCT
The DNA here is from genome assembly GCA_036417725.1 of Clanis bilineata. Classification (NCBI taxonomy): domain Eukaryota; kingdom Metazoa; phylum Arthropoda; class Insecta; order Lepidoptera; family Sphingidae; genus Clanis; species Clanis bilineata. The sequence goes on along the minus strand of CM071163.1, from coordinate 2,154,930 downwards.
TATGTATCAGCCACAAGACGTCCACTGCTGGACATAGGCCTCCCCCAAAGATTTCCAGTTCGACCTGTTTTCTTGTTTATTTATTATTATACGTAAACTACATCAAATTACCAAACATCTCAATGAGAAAATCAAACTTCTTCAGCTAACCTAAAGCAAAGACCCATTACAGGCAAAGTAGTTTTTTCTATAGTGTCCCAAATCTATCCAACGAACTTATACATAAAAATATAGATGTTTTCTACGACAATGTTTAAGACTTTTTCAATTCTGATTCCGATTCTTAATTACTTAGTTAATTGTAAACACACACCTTAAACGCTAACGCGATATTGTTTTGTATCTATCGGTGGAAACTTGTTGTTAGCTGCGATTTATAGCCATAGTAAATCATAATATAATATTAGCCCTGTAATATTACTGTCCCACTGCTGGGCACGGGCCTCCTCTACTAATGAGGGGTTAGGCCTCAGTCAACCACGCTAGCCTAATGCAGGTTGGTAGACTTCACATACCTTCGAAATTCTTGTGAAGAAATTCTCGGGTATGCAGGTTTCCTCACGATGTTTTCCTTCACCGTTATTGCAAGCGATATTTCACAATGAAAATACACTTAACATAGAAAAGCCCATTTTGGGGTTGGTCTCGAACCTCCGACACCTGTCTCGGCAGTCCGTACCATTCCCAACTGAGCTATCGCTGCTTCCATAGCCATAGTATCATATTTAATCGTTAAGGCTGTAAGTTTTCCAATAAATAAATAAATTTAATTTGATATGTTTGATGTTTTTACATGTATTTGTTCCAAAACATCAAATATAACGTCGACTGACGAGACATTGCGTCCCTTGAAGGGATTATGATGGCCTAAATTTGCCGGATTTTCACTGGCCGACCCCGCAACATGATCCATTTAAGTAGCGTCTAATATTTGGGTTTTAGCGTGTGTATAATAGAAGTTACTTCGTTGGATACCAATACGAATAAACTCTTTTGTCATTACCGTAAAAACTAAACACATTGGACCCGTTAATCTTTAGAACTACTGAATCAATTTTGAAAAATAATTAACTGTTATTAATAAGAATGATCGACTATGATGACCACTTTTTATTTAGGGAGTGGAACCACTATCAACAGCTAGCCTAGCTACAATATAAAAGAAACGTAAGCTCACGTCTGTATCCCCGAATGGTTAGGCAGAGGCGCACTAGTACACCCACATTTCGCCGAGCTTAGTTCAGTCCCAGATGTGATAGGGGGCGAGCCTATCGCCATATCGGGCACAAATTTCAGACTCCGGGCTGATACGGAAAATCCAATATGACTTTGCCCGATCCGGGGATCGAACCCGAGACCTCAGGACGGTAGTCGTACCGCGCACGCAATACCACTACGCCACCGAGGCAGTCATATGTAAAAAGAAGATTAGCTATTACCTAAATCTCCTTGGATATATCGTAAACATAGCTAATGCTACAAGAAATCCTACATTACAGGTTCTTATCTTGAATATTCTATTAGTGGTTGGAATAAATTTATGCATTTTTTTATTTAAATAGAGTTACATGATTATTACATAACTTTGGAATTTGATATAGGATACATGAAGGACATTGAAATTATAGTCTATTTTTTCCGGAGACTAATTTAAGATATGCAAAGGTTGCGGGCTTTCGGTTTGTTTTGGAAAATTCATTAAACCTGGCAGTTGTATCACTCATTAAATAAGGACAGTATAATTGTTACAATGAGTTTTAAGAAAGCCGTATGAGTACGTCGGACGCAAAAACGATATCGGATGAACGATATCGGATGAACGATATCGGACCGATACTCTACCGTACAGACTAATATAGATGCACGTGAATCAAATAAATGTCAAACACCGAAGGGTGGGCTGTCAAACGGTTTACAGAATAGTATTCTATGAAACAGAACTTATAGCACCCATATCGGTCGTACATACAATAGCAAAACGTCCGAAACGAAGTCCGCAACTGCGGATTTCGTTTTACAAACTAGGCACCCAGATTGTACCAATGGTACGTTCCCGTGGAAGGTCCAAAAAGCGCTGCCTAGACTCCGGGGAAGAAATAAGAGTCAATAGTTCCACTGTGGAGGATGCTTAAGACCAGGTGACATGACGGCATTTGATTAGTAAGGCAGACCCTGGCATTAGGCCGAGATAAATCTAGTTAGAGAGAAGAGACTGTTACAATATAACTTGACAACATAACATAAGCTCACGTGTGTATCCCCGAAGGGGTAGGCAGAGGCGCACTAGCGAACTAGAACACCCATATTTCGCCGAGCTTAGTTCCGTCCCAGATGTGATAGGGGCGAGCCTATCGCCATATCGGGCACAAATTCCAGACTCCGGGCTGATATGGAAAAATCCAATATCACTTTGCCCGACCCGGGGATCGAACCCGAGACCTCAGATCCGTAGTCGTACCGAAATACCACCACGCCACCGAGGCAGGCAATATAACTTGGTTTAAGTAAATAATCAAAGTATCTAGCAATATGTCAAAGTAACACCAGTTAAAGACAGTCGCAACACGAACCATAAAGATATCTTAGTTTTTATTTTATTAGTAGCTACTACTTTTTCTGTGCTGTACTTTGTCATTTGCAATAAATATTTCGTAAATAAAAAGGACCATAAGCAGGATTTACGATAAACTACTGCTCTGTATACATCTAAACATTTAAGAGCACGCGGCGCGGCGTCTATTTAATTATATGTCTGTGACTAGTCCGATCCAAACGGTAGCTAGATACTTCAGTCTGACTGATGACCTAACTTGATAATAATAACTGATAAAATCCGATAATTTTATATGAAAGAAGAAGAAAGAAAGAAAAGCAATTTATTAATCACCACCATGACAACGTAAAACAAATTAAAATAAAATTACATTATAATTGTAAAAGTATTGCGTCATGGCTGTGATAGGTGGGTGACCACTCAGCATGATGCTGTGCAGTGGCTCTAACCAAATACAGCGCTGATTTTCAGTGGTCGCCCCAAGTGACGAGCGGACGCCAGCCAGCAAAAACAATTTCCTAATGTACTATATACTAATATTATATATGTATATAAACAGAGAAAAATACGTAAATAACTTATAAATAGATATATACATACATAAGCTCACGCCTGTATCCCCGAAGGGGTAGGCAGAAGCGCACTAGCGAACTAGAACACCCACATTTCGCCGAGCTTAGTTCTGTCCCAGATGTGATAGGGGACGAGCCTATCGTCATATCGGGCACAAATTCCAGACTCCGGGCTGATATGGAAAAATCCAATATCACTGCCGACCTGGGGATCGAACCCGAGACCTCAGAACCGTAGTCGTACCGAAATACTACCACGCCACGGAGGCAGTCAGATAGAAAATTATTCATTCGATTATTAAAAAAAAATCATACATACAACAGGCTGACCAAATAAATGCCAATATCATCAACAATCGATCATCACAGACTGGCTATTGTAAAAACACATTTGCACTTTTATAAAAACACCTTTGTCACTTTTATAATACGTGACACTATTTCACTAATGTAAAGAAATATATAAAAAATGTGTCACTTTTTGTATTCCACAGTACTTTATAACACAAATGAAGATGTTTAAGACACTTTTCAACGTTTCCTTATCAAATCTTTTCTATTTTTAAGCACTGTAACTTTTTACTTTTAAAAATATCAATAACAATCTTATTTTTCTTTTATATTCTGCAACACTTGCTAACTTTTATAAAAAAAACATTAAATATTTTTAAGCACTTTGTATTTTTTTAAGTTTAAAAATACCAATAACAATCTTATTTTCGTTTTCTTGCTAACTTTTATAATAAAACATTAAATATTTTTTACACACACAATATCTTTCTAAGGAAACAAGGTGTGCACCAAAGGATAACTTTTAATAGAATGCAGTAACTCAACAATTATTATTTTTATAAACAAGCAAACGTGAAGTGATTAATGGGTATTCAAGGAAACGTTAATCCTGCGTTACGTTTGTTTACACCGACAGACTGACCCATTTTTCTATTGTGTAGTACTGTAGTACTGTACATGACATTTGGCATGTAGTATATCACCTAGTTTGAAGTAAAATGTAAAATCCTATTGACTAATAGGTTTGAGGGTTTACTACCTGCAATGTAGATATGTGCCTCGATGACGTGGTTAGAATGCGTACATGGCCGTCTTGAGGTCTCGGGTTTGAACCCGGCGGTTGACTCTTGACACTCGATACGAATTTAACTTCGATTGGACATAATTTAGTGACTTAAAATTCCACCAAAATAGAGTCAAAAAGTGCACTAATGTCACGTTAAAAATTACCAAATGACAAGTTGAAATAAAACTATTTTTACGGATTCTATCACGATTTGTTTTATTGTGCCGTGACCACGAAGACTGCAAAGCCTTCGAAACATCGGGCATGAAAATTAAAACAAATCGTGATAGAAGACGTAAAAATAGTTTTATTCAACGTATAACATTCGCGTAAACATGAGAAATCGGTAAATGGACAAGTTCTTGAATCTAATGCGACATTGGCGCACTTTTTACCACGATTTCGTTGAAATTTTAAGTCTATAAATGTAGCCGAATCGAAGTCCAGTCCGAGTGGAGTGACAAGAGTAAGGGGGCTGGTTGGAAATTGAAGTAAACCGAAAGAGCCTATTGGGTGAGGCCTATGTCCAACAGTGTATAGGCTGATGATGAAGAAGCCGGATGAACTGGTATTGTACACAACATACTCTTTCCAAATGCAGTTATCGTATCGTAATCTCACGACAAATCATAAAACAAATAAGGAAAAGAAATGACAAAAGAAAACACTTCACATTTATCGAAGCGTCAACCGTCCCAGTTAGTTCTATCAATAAAAAATCTAACAGATACCGTATAGAATACATATGAGTCATTACTCATTATGCAGTTGTTTACATTTCCACAAAAAAATTGTGACAAAAAATACAAAGGACATAATTATAACCAGTAAACAAGGTAATTAACACATGATGGCGCGTCCACACCGCGCCGAACGAAGGCGAACGAATCATGCCTGTTTCATTCGCACAACAGCGAAAGTTTGTTTGTGTGAGCGCAACAGGTATACCATTCGCCTTCGAACAAGAGAGGTTTATGAATATCACTGGTACGGCGCTATTATGAGATTTATTACAGCTTCATTAATCTATTAGTAGTGTACTAAGGCTGAGAACTGCAATGTCCTGGATTCATATCTCAGGTAGAGTAATAGCAATTTTGTGCAATTGGGTACTTGTCTATTTTTTAAAAAGTATACAGGGTATTTATCAGTCGCCTCCTTGGTCTAGTGGCAGCATGTATGGGCTGTAGACCGGGAGGTCCTGGGTTCGATTCCCAGGTCGGGCGAAGTAAATTTTCTAATTTAATTTGCGCGGGACTGGATCCCTCATAGGAGGTTGACGTCAGGCAGGCGGCCGGTCGTAAAAACTAAGCCAAATCCTCTTAGCAACATGCTTAAAAAACATATAAAAAATATTTCGTAATTTATTTTCATATATATAGTTAAAAAAAGAAAAATCTATTTAATGTTGTATGTGTATAATTATTGTATAATTTAATTTGCCGCCAAAACGCTATCTGTTAACTGTAACGGGTGACGTCATATTTTTTTTTCCCCTTTGGTGAACTGCAAGGGTCCCTGCTAATGGGATACTGGAAACCCCTGCAGTATTGAGATAATGGTGAGCCATTGGGGAGGTGAGGGTAGGAAGGGAGTATTTGTTTTATGTGGAAGGGAATTAAAGGGTGCAAATGGGGATATTAAGTGGGAAGAAAAGATGGTGGGATTTAAGGGAGAAGGATACCAAACCTAACCTAAAAGGAGAGGCAGGGTAAGGGGGAGTGGGAAAGGAAGGGAAGGGGTGACGTCATTTGTTCATTACCATAGACACAAAATCGCTGATAAAAAAACATTGAGGATATAACATTTTAGATTTCAACCTAAAAAAAACGGTTCAGATATTTCGTCAATCAGATATCGATCTCTTTTTGGAAGTCGGTAGAAAACATATTTCATAATAATACACCGTTAGGCGTTACCGTAGTTAGCAACTATTAATAAATCTGTGATACAGTCATCTAAGGCGCTAAAATATTATCCCTACACCAATTATATTGTCATTAAACGAATTATCTAATTACCAGTAAACACACATTAACGTCACAACTCAAAATGGCTCGGTTGTAATAACCATATTGTAAATAATATAATCTGTGTTGTATGAGGACAATTTCGGAAATAATTCTCGAATGACCTGTTACAATTTCCCTTATCACTCCGGTAAATGGTGCATACTTTTGAGATGAATAATAACACTCAACAGTCACATACATAGTCCTGACCCCACACTTAGATCGAGTCTTGTGTCGTGGGTATCAGGAACTACGAGAGACGCACGGTCTCACAACACCCAGACCCGAAACAAATATCTGTAGGCCATACTAATATTTGTCTCGGTGCGGGGATCGAATCCGCGGCTTCTCGCTTCACAGCAGACTACTCGCCCGCTGCGCCACAGAGGATGTCTATTTCGAGAATAATTCTCGAAAGACCTGTTACAATTTCCCTATCACTCCGGTAAATGGTGCATACTTTTGAGTTGAGTATTCCAGAGTGAAGGAAAACCCGCGTACATTCACAATAATAATTTGTAACGTATGTGAAGCCTACCAACTCTCATCAGAGTCCTAGGTACGAGTTTTGTTAATCAAATTCTTCGGGAAAATTTCGTATCGGTTTTTAAACTAGTGATTATCTATCTATTTAATTCATTGTAGTTTTCCTAAGAGTTAAATGGAGAACAAAAACTAACATACATATTAGCGATATGTACTATGGCAGCATAAATGGGCTGTGGACCGGTAGGTCATGGGTTCGATTCCCAGGTCCGGCAAAGTGAAATTTCTAATTTAATTTGCCCGGTACAGGTTGTCAGGTAGGCAGCCGGTAGTAAAAACTTAGCCAAATCCTTTCTACAGCATGCTTGAAAGTGTTGCGCTGATCCCACATTAAGGTGGGATAAGGGCTGGTAGAAATAAAAACAATGATTGGGTAGAGGAAGAAATATTTGTGCTTGAGCAAATCATCTAAATGTCATGAGTACAGTCAGTCATACAGTGATGTGCTGTCTCCCTAATCAATAACCATAGATATGAAACAGAAATATCCTTCACAGAATTTAGGCAAATGGCACATACTACATACCCGTTAGATTTTATACAAATGTGACATTTAAATACTAGTTAATTTTCGAAAAAACATTAACCATTTCCTGTCCAATCCAATATACATTTTGAAATAGAATATTATTTCAAAACCATTAAGAGTGCAAATGAGTAAAATCAATGCTATGATACTCGTGTCTTTGGCATGCAAATAACAGGACCTGTTAGCATTATGGACACTTTAAAAGATTCTTATCAATCCAGACATCCTTGTTATCAGTTTTGTTTTGGTCTTAATGTTCTAATCTTGGATCTTTTAAACATTTTGGTAGCAAAACATCTGTTATGTAATTCGAACACATAAGGCAACGTACCCATACTACGTGTAACGTGACACATGTTTTACAATTGGGTATTTGACAGTTTTTTAAAAAGTATACAGGGCTATTAATTAGTTTATCCTAAACATGTAAAAATATATTTCGTAATTTATTCTCGTATATTTAGTTTAAAAAAGCAAAAATTATTATGTATAATTTAATTTGCCGCCAAAACGCTATCTGTTTACTGTAGATACGGGTGACGTCATCTTTCCTTACCATAGATACAAAATCGCTCATTAAAAAAATATTGCTCATTAAAAAATGCTAAACGCTGCACGCCATATTTGAATATAGCTCGAAAAAGCACGAGGTTTACCTAGAGGATATTGACTAAGTGACGAAAACCTAAGACCCCCTCCCAGCCCTGTGACCAAGCCTGGTATTTTGAAGACCCCTCCTCCCCCCAGAACGGGCCAATCCACCCGGAACAGTAGCAGGTCGTAGGGCGATGACACACTGCGATTTGACCGCGGTACTCCACAATTAGGTCAGCCCACTGAAGTGTTTGACGCAGCGAAAAAAATCTGTTGCAATATTGTTCTTGAAAGCTCAGTGTATTGCCTATAGCCTCCGATCAAAGATAGATCAGAAAACTTACGTCATTACCTACAGGAATAATCACAAGTTTAAAAACTTAAGAGACCGACTTCAAAACTTATCCGATTGTGACCAATTTTTATGGGACCACCCTTGAAAGAAGCTCTATAGAACACAAAAAGAATTTTGCAAATCGTTCCACAGTCGGAGATATCGCGTAACATACATTAAAAAAAATACAGACGAATTGAGGACTCCTTTTTGGAAGTCGGTAGAAAAATAGACATCGGTATAACAATATTAGTCATTTTCGACGTTCAAATGGACTTTAACCATTACTAATGTTTAATCCTTACTAAATAATAAAAGCGAAAGTAACTCTGTCTGTCTGTCTGTCTGTCTGTGGCGTTTTCACGTCTAAACCGCTGAACCGATTTTGATGAAATTTGGTATATGGGTACTTTTAACCCCAAGGACGGACATAGGGTACTTTATTTTTTTTAAATCAACCCCTAAAGGGATGAAATAGGGGATGAAAGTTTGTATAAGAATTTTGGAACCGCTTAATGGATTTTGATGAAATTTGGTATGAGGATACATTTGACCCTAGGGATTAAAATGGGGTACTTAATTTTTTTTTCATCAACCCCTATAGGGATGAAATAAGGGTTAAAAGTTTGTATGGGGATTTTAGGTCCAATTAATGGATTTTTATAAAATTTGGTATGGGACAGTGGATACCTTTGAGTTTAAGGATACAAATGGGCCACTTTTTTAAATCAACCCCTAATGGGATGAAATAGGGGATGAACGTTTGTATAGGAATTTTAGGCCCACTTAATGGATTTTTATGAAATTTGGTATGGGATAGTCCATATCTTTGAGTTTAAAGACACAAATGGGCTACTTTTTTAAATCAACCCTTAATGAGATGAAATAGGGGATGAAAGTTTTTATGGGAATCCAGAAACCTCTGAACGGATTTTTAAGAAAGTCGGTATGAGGATAGTTTTAGCCCTAAGGACAGAAATGGGGTGCGATATATTGTTATCCTACAAAGGGATGAAATAGGGGTTGAAAATTTGTTTCTTTGTTTCTGGACCGATTGACTTCAAAATCGATATCTGAGTCACCCCGCGGTTCCGAATGACAGAACCGCTGTCAGACCTGTCAAAAGTGGCCGCCATTTTGTTTTTCTTTGTTTTTGGGCCAATTGACTTCAAAATCGATATCTGAGTCGCCCCGTGGTTCCCAATGACAGAACCGCTGTCAGACCTGTCAAAAGTGGCCGCCATTTTGATTTTCTTTGTTTTTGGGCCGATTGACTTCAAAATCGATATCTGAGTCGCCCCGTGGTTCCCAATGACAAAACCGCTGTCAGACCTGTCAAAAGTGGCCGCCATTTTGATTTTCTTTGTTTTTGGGCCGATTGACTTCAAAATCGATATCTGGGTCGCTCCGTGGTTCCGAACGACAGAACCGCTGTCAGACCTGTCAAAAGTGGCCGCCATTTTGTTTTTCTTTGTTTTTGGGCCGATTGACTTCAAAATCGATATCTGAGTCACCCCGCGGTTCCGAATGACAGAACCGCTGTCAGACCTGTCAAAAGTGGCCGCCATTTTGATTTTCTTTGTTTTTGGGCCAATTGACTTCAAAATCGATATCTGAGTCGCCCCGTGGTTCCCAATGACAGAACCGCTGTCAGACCTGTCAAAAGTGGCCGCCATTTTGATTTTCTTTGTTTTTGGGCCGATTGATTTCAAAATCGATATCTGGGTCGCTCCGTGGTTCCGAACGACAGAACCGCTGTCAGACCTGTCAAAAGTGGCCGCCATTTTGTTTTTCTTTGTCTTTGGGCCGATTGACTTCAAAATCGATATCTGAGTCGCCCCGTGGTTCCCAATGACAGAACCGCTGTCAGACCTGTCAAAAGTGGCCGCCATTTTGTTTTTCTTTGTTATTGAGCTGATTGACTTCAAAATCGATATCAGAGTCGCCCCGTGGTTCCCAATGACAGAACCGCTGTCAGACCTGTCAAAAGTGGCCGCCATTTTGATTTTCTTTGTTTTTGGGCCGATTAACTTCAAAATCGATATCTGGGTCGCTCCGTGGTTCCGAACGACAGAACCGCTGTCAGACCTGTCAAAAGTGGCCGCCATTTTGTTTTTCTTTGTTTTTGGGCCGATTGACTTCAAAATCGATATCTGAGTCACCCCGCGGTTCCGAATGACAGAACCGCTGTCAGACCTGTCAAGAGTGGCCGACATTTTGTTTTTCTTTGTTTTTGGGCCAATTGACTTAAAAATCGATATCTGAGTCGCCCCGTGGTTCCCAATGACAGAACCGCTGTCAGACCTGTCAAAAGTGGCCGCCATTTTGATTTTCTTTGTTTTTGGGCCAATTGACTTCAAAATCGATATCTGAGTCACCCCGTGGTTCCGAATGACAGAACCGCTGTCAGACCTGTCAAAAGTGGCCGCCATTTTGTTTTTCTTTGTTTTTGGGCTGATTGACTTCAAAATCAATATCTGAGTCGCCCCGTGGTTCCCAATGACAAAACCGCTGTCAGACCTGTCAAAAGTGGCCGCCATTTTGATTTTCTTTGTTTTTGGGCCGATTGACTTCAAAATCGATATCTGGGTCGCTCCGTGGTTCCGAACGACAGAACCGCTGTCAGACCTGTCAAAAGTGGCCGCCATTTTGTTTTTCTTTGTTTTTGGGCCGATTGACTTCAAAATCGATATCTGAGTCACTCCGCGGTTCCGAATGACAGAACCGCTGTCAGACCTGTCAAAAGTGGCCGCCATTTTGTTTTTCTTTGTTTTTGGGCCAATTGACTTCAAAATCGATATCTGAGTCGCCCCGTGGTTCCCAATGACAGAACCGCTGTCAGACCTGTCAAAAGTCGCCGCAATTTTGATTTTCTTTGTTTTTGGGCCGATTGACTTCAAAATCGATATCTGGGTCGCTCCGTGGTTCCGAATGACAGAACCGCTGTCAGACCTGTCAAAAGTGGCCGCCATTTTGTTTTTCTTTGTCTTTGGGCCGATTGACTTCAAAATCGATATCTGAGTCGCCCCGTGGTTCCCAATGACAGAACCGCTGTCAGACCTGTCAAAAGTGGCCGCCATTTTGTTTTTCTTTGTTTTTGAGCAGATTGACTTCAAAATCGATATCTGAGTCGCCCCGTGGTTCCCAATGACAGAACCGCTGTCAGACCTGTCAAAAGTGGCCGCCATTTTGATTTTCTTTGTTTTTGGGCCGATTGACTTCAAAATCGATATCTGGGTCGCTCCGTGGTTCCGAACGACAGAACCGCTGTCAGACCTGTCAAAAGTGGCCGCCATTTTGTTTTTCTTTGTTTTTGGGCCGATTGACTTCAAAATCGATATCTGAGTCACCCCGCGGTTCCGAATGACAGAACCGCTGTCAGACCTGTCAAGAGTGGCCGACATTTTGTTTTTTTTTTGTTTTTGGGCCAATTGACTTCAAAATCGATATCTGAGTCGCCCCGTGGTTCCCAATGACAGAACCGCTGTCAGACCTGTCAAAAGTGGCCGCCATTTTGTTTTTCTTTGTTTTTGGGCCAATTGACTTCAAAATCGATATCTGAGTCGCCCCGTGGTTCCCACTGACAGGACCGCTGTCAGACCTGTCAAAAGTGGCCGCCATTTTGTTTTTCTTTGTTTTTGGGCCGATTGACTTCAAAATCGATATCTGGGTCGCTCCGTGGTTCCGAACGACAGAACCGCTGTCAGACCTGTCAAAAGTGGCCGCCATTTTGTTTTTCTTTGTCTTTGGGCCGATTGACTTCAAAATCGATATCTGGGTCGCTCCGTAGTTCACAATGACAGAACCGCTGTCAGACCTGTCAAAAGTGGCCGCCATTTTGATTTTCTTTGTTTTTGGGCCGATTGACTTCAAAATCGATATCTGGGTCGCTCCGTGGTTCCGAACGACAGAACCGCTGTCAGACCTGTCAAAAGTGGCCGCCATTATGTTTTTCTTTGTTTTTGGGCTGATTGACTTCAAAATCGATATCTGAGTCGCCCCGTGGTTCCCAATGACAGAACCGCTGTCAGACCTGTCAAAAGTGGCCGCCATTTTGATTTTCTTTGTTTTTGGGCCGATTGACTTCAAAATCGATATCTGGGTCGCTCCGTGGTTCCGAACGACAGAACCGCTGTCAGACCTGTCAAAAGTGGCCGCCATTTTGATTTTCTTTGTTTTTGGGCTGATTGACTTCAAAATCGATATCTGGGTCGCTCCGTGGTTCCGAACGACAGAACCGCTGTCAGACCTGTCAAAAGTGGCCGCCATTTTGTTTTTCTTTGTTTTTGGGCTGATTGACTTCAAAATCGATATCTGAGTCGCCCCGTGGTTCCCAATGACAGAACCGCTGTCAGACCTGTCAAAAGTGGCCGCCATTTTGTTTTTCTTTGTTTTTGGGCTGATTGACTTCAAAATCGATATCTGAGTCGCCCCGTGGTTCCCACTGACAGAACCGCTGTCAGACCTGTCAAAAGTGGCCGCCATTTTGATTTTCTTTGTTTTTGGGCCGATTGACTTCAAAATTGATATCTGATTCGCGCTGTGGTTTCGAACGACAGAATCGCTCTCAAACCTGTCAAAAGTGGCCGCCATTTTGTTTTTCTTTGTTTTTGGGCCGATTAACTTCAAAATCGATAGCTGGGTCGCCCATATTTAGACTAAAACGACAGGGCGGATCGACAAATCAAAAGTTTTTTCCGTTGGCCCTACAAAATACGCGTGCGGAGCCGCGGGCAAAAGCTAGTATTTAATAAATTTATACAAACAAAACTATCTAGGTAAACTAGTCACGCCGTTCACGAGTATGACGTATGTGACAGCTATCGACTTTCTTAACCATGTGACATGGAAGTGATTGAATCGGCACATGACGCCACTACAAGCATAGATAGCTTTCTTCCTCATGGTCGACATGATTCTGGTGACCATCTGGTATTTTTCAACTGAACTGCGCTTACATTACAGTAGCTGAACTCTTGCTAGTAAAATATTTGTATGACAAATATGAATTTCCTGCCTTGGTGGCGTGGTTGTATTTCGGTACGACTACCGTCCTGAGGTCTGGCGTTCGATCCCCGGGTCGGGCAAAGTTATATTGGATTTTTCCATTCAGTCTGTAATTTGTGCCCGATATGGCGATAGGCTCGCTCCCTATCACATGTGAGACGGAACTAAGCTCGGCGACATATGGGTGTTTTAGTTGGCTAGTGCGCATCTGCCTATCCCTTCGGGGATACAAACGTGAGCTTAAGTTACGTCAAATATGAATTCACCATGAAACCGCTAGAGGCGCTGGGGTTTGTCAGCCAATTATTAACGTGTTAAAAGCTTATAGGTTATTATTGAGCTATAAGTTGATTTTGTCGTGGTCGGATATAAAAATTCTCGAAAAAAAATCGCACAGTGTAAAATCAGCCTTAACCAAACAACTCAAAAAAACAACCAAACGTCACGAACTAACGAATAACCAAAACACGACCTTGGCAACACTAAAAAAACACAAAATACTTGATCGAAACATCCATCTTGATATCTATGCAATTATTTATCCACGCTAAGTTAAGACTGCGAAAACCAATCATGGTTTGAATAAATTTGTACAGTATTTCAATAAAAATAATATGACGTACATATTTCAAAATAACTTGCATGCTATGTACACAAACTGATGTGAATATATGAATTACCTACGAGTTTTAAGATAAACAGCGGCGATAGCTTAGTTGGGAGTGGTACTAAGTGGTTCCGAGGTTCGAGACCAACCCCAAAAGAGCATGAACATTTATATGGCGTATAAGGTCGCAGGAAGTCGCTGGATGCAGGCCGCTTCCAACAGGTCGATCTGGAAATCTTTGGGGAGGCCTATATCCAGCTGTGGTCGTCCTGTGGCTGATGATGATGGTAATGACTTATCCCTTGTACACGATCTTATAAGTTGAGGACCACGAGATTATGAGTTCGATTTCCACGTCGGGAAACGCGATTTTTTTAAATTTGATTTACCCGATGGATCCCCAGAGGGGTGTTAACGTGAGGCAGGCCACCGGTCGTAAAAACTAATCCAAATCATTTTCTGCAACATGCTTATAGAAGTGTGTTGCGCCGACCCCACATAAGGTGGGATAAGGCCAGGTAGAAAGAAAGAAAAGCTTGCTGTAACGGTGAAGGAAAACATCGTGAGGAAACCTGCTTACCCGAGAATTTCAGGTATGTGAAGATCACCAACCGACATTTGGCGAGGGAAGTATACTAAAGCCTAACCACTCTCATTAGTAGAGGAGGCCCGTACCCAACAGTGGGGCAATAATATTATACACAACACACTCCTTCGACTGTGCTCCTCCTCGTTTAACTGTGATTGGTCCATGTGATGTCACAACTCACAACTTGTAATATTCACACGTTGGTCTTTCGACCAATCACAGTACGATTTAGGTTCTCGGAAACAATAATTTTCGTTTTCTCCATATATTTGACTACTAACGCCACTTGTGGGAACGTACCCATATTACATGACAATTTTTTTTATACCTCTCCCCCCCCTCGGTAACCACCCGTAGTATTTGTCAAGATTCTCCTCTGGTTTTCACGTAGTAATTTATAAATACGGTTTTAAATATTTTCGTATCGAAGAAAAGTTAAAAATCAAAATATTATGATGTGTTGCCACCTGTGACTAAAAAATGCTAAGGAAGGTTTATATGTATAATACATGCACATTATAGTAGAGAATTAAAATGGTAAAAATAGTAGAGATTTCTAATGTGATGTTAATAATCAAAAGTTTAAAAACTTAACTTCATATTTCGTGACCAAATTTATATGGGACCATGAAATAATCTCTATCGAATACAAAAAGAATTTCGAAAATCGGTCCACATTCGGCGGAGATATCGCATTACATAAAAAAAATACAGACGAATTGAGAACCTTCTCCTTTTTGGTAGTCGGTCGAAAAAAATATATACGAATTGAGGACCTTCTCCTTTTTGGAAGTTGGTCAATAAACATATTTTTTTGAGCTTACATTGCAAATGCTGGCTGATAAATCAAAATATATCAGCGTTGCACCCGTGCAATAGCTAGTTTATAATATCAGATGATAGATCCGGATGAGTCTATATGAGAGCTACAAGATCGATAGTTATTGTAATGAGATATCAGCGTGTAATGTCTGATGAGTCAACTGCAATCCCGGTGTTGATTCTCTAGTTACATAAAATCACGTTTGTACACTCAGCATAGTTACGTTAAGCATTTGACTTTATATGGCATAACACGATCAATATTGCAATTTGGGATTGCATGGCGATATTCATGAGCAATGGCGTGGATTCCGTATAGACAAAAAGACACTCTAGCAAGAACTGGGGGGTGACTCCTGACGCTCGATTCGATTGTGATTTCGATTTGGTGTCAATCGAATCGAAATCGACTTTTAAACACCGCTAATGTTGCATAATATTCAAAAATTGTCATGTGACATTTTTAACGTGACATTAATGCACTTTTTAACTCGATTTCGATGGAATTTTAAGTCAATAAATGAAACCGAATCGAATTCACGTTCGAATCGAGGAGGAAGTCAGGAGTCACCCCCAGATTTCCCAAATTGTCGCGCTCAGCTAATCTTTGTAATCAACACTGCGATGATGATAATATGGTGATGACACAATAGCCAGTGTCTTGTCGTATCCTTGGTCTAGTGGCATTGTATATGAGCTGTGAACCGGCAGGTCGTGGGTTCGATTCTCAGGTCGGGCAAAGCGAATTTTCTAATTTAATTTGTCCGGGACTGATTCCTCAGAGGAGGTTGACGTCAGGCAGGCAGCCGATCGTAAAAGCTAAGCCAAATCTGATCATTTCTGCAACATGCTTTAAAAAGAGTGCTGTGCCGACCCCACATTAAAGTGGGATCAGGGCAGAGAGAGAGAGAGAGAGAGAGAGAGAGAGAGAGAAAGAGAGAGGTACAATATCCAGTGAGTTCAAGATTCCCTTTCCAAGTGAAAGGGACCATTCTCGATCTAACGAGTTCAAATTCCAATGTGAACCAAAATTAAACTAATTAATATTAACAATCTCAAAGCTGCCGCAGTGTAAACAGCAATCTTATCACACTAATATTATAAAGGCAAACGTTTGTGAGTGTATTTGTAAGTTTGTTACTTCTTCACGATCCAACGACTGGACCAACTTTTATGAAATTTGGAATGCAGGTAGCTGACACCCTGGATTAACACATAGGCTTTTTATCCCGGAAAATAAATTTCCACGCGAACGGAGTCGCGGGCAATAGCTAGTACTGTTATTAATTACGTTTAAATATGTGTTACTCAATGACGTCAAAACGGCTGTACGCATCTGGATGAAATTCGACACAGAGATAGATTTATAGAATATAACATTGGCTACTTTTTATCCCGGACTCGGTTCCCGGGGAATAGATTTTTAATAAATTAACACCCGAAGCGGAGGCAACATCTGGTAGTAAAATAAAAACCAATCTACAAAACTGTTATGTGAACTCGGCTGTACGGACACACGCCTTTGCCGTTTGAAAATTAAAAAATAAACTCACGCTCATGACGCCCGATGCTGTATCACCGCTCTCACATGGCGAAGTGATCCAACATCAGAATTAAGTAGGTGATGCACAATTAACCTAGGCAACAACCGCCCACTCTTATGATACATCAAATATCACCAGATTGATTTAATTTTCGGCCACGTTTGATTGTACGGGGGTGGATGGTTAACTAAATTAACCTTATAATTAGCAATACTTCACAGGTGTATTTAATGTTATTAAAGCCAAATTGTTTATTGCCTAATTGCACAATGGGGCTGTATTAATAACAATATTGTAAGTAGGACAAATCTGAGCATTACAATGAGACCACATTACATCTGATCAAAGACATTTAATAGTACATACATAGATGGGACAACAGCACGAAACTTGTGATCCAAAAGTTGTGACCTCGTGGTCATAAGTAACTCTGTCGTATTTGAAACATACGACTGGGTTACTTATGACGCGCGCAAGGTCGGGCCAGCGTTATAATGTTTAGATAATAAAATTGTCTTTTGCGATTCTTTAACATTCACATGACATTCTAGGGTGTAAATTGTAATAAGCGCCGTCACATTGTAAATTGTAATAAGATAGATGGCGTTACTGAAGTTTGAGCTCAATTATCTTGTATGGAAGCTTGCTTGATAGCCCCTCTACAGTAATATACCTCTTTGCACATGATTCGAAGTGCAGTTCAGTCCAAAAAAAACAGTAACCACTAACAAACAATGAGTTTTTCGGTGGTCATAATCATGCCGGCTTATAAGATTTACCGAAGGTTTCCTTTCTGTAGCATTGCTATAACGCATAATACACAAAACTTAACGGATCGACTACAAAATTCATCCGATCGTGACCATAATATGGGATCCCCCTTGGAATAAGCTCTATTGAACACAAAAATAATCTTGAAAATCACACAGTAAGAAAACATACATACGAATTGAGGCTTTTTTTTTGAAGTCAGTCGAAAATCAAACATGGGCAACTTAAACTTACCTAATACATAACATAAGCTCACGCTTGTATCCCCGACGGGATAGGCAGAGGCGCACTAACGAACTAGAACGCCCACATTTAGCCGAACTTAGTTCCGTCCCAGATGTGATGGGGGCGAGCCTATCGCCATATCGGGCACAAATTCCAGACTCCGGGCTGATATGGAAAAATCCAATATCACTTTGCCCGACCAGGGGATCGAACCCGAGACCTCAGAACCGTAGTCGTATCGAAATACCACCAAGCCACCGAGGCAGTCCAATAGTAAAATATAAATGACTCACCTGTCCATACCGGGAGGAAGCTAAATGCACGTTCCTGTTCTTAAGCGAGAAGTCGGGCCTCTTTCCCAATCCATAATTGCTCTTATTCTGCGATATGAATTTCTTTGGTCTGTCCAGTCTTTCCGTCGAGCCCGTCTCATCCTCGTCAGTCCGCTTGGACGTGGAGGGGATGCCCCTGTACGCGCCCCTAGTCCCCCTGATCGTCTTCTCCGGCGACTTGTCCTGCTTCCGAGTGATGAGATTGTCTTTCCTCTGTTTACTGCTCCGTAGGGACACGTTCGAAGCCATATTGTCCATATTTCGTCCATCAAACAAATCAGAGCTCCATAATCTCTAACTTATAATAAATAGCAATTCCATTTGATAATTAAATTAAATTCATTAATATATGAGAGTATACGGGGTAAATTCTACAAAATTAATGGATAACACTAATTAATAATAAATAAATAGCTAATTCCGTCTTTTTGTTCTCTCTCGCTGTGTTGACATCCTTCACTCTGGCGCCGCCCCGAACTGTCTTTAAAATAGGATGAAAAAAACTAAATCTAAAAAAAAAATAACAGTCTTCAGGAAGATTTTGGAAAGTTTACTTATGCAGGTTTTAAATGTTATCTGAAACAAAGAAAAACATTCGTTAAAATGATGAATCTGCCAGTCTGAAACCTGATTTTCGGACATGGGTTTTCATATGTTCGTTCGTTAAACTGTTTGATGGTGAAAAAAAATGATAACCCTACGGCTTTTGGGTAGTTCTTATGAATATTACAAAAATCTCATATTTTATTTTCTTTCTTTCTAACTGCCCTTATCCCATCTTAATGTGGGGTTGGCGCAACATACTTTTTCAAGCATGTTTCAGAAAGATTTGGCTTAGTTTTTACGACCGGCCGCTTGCCTGACATCAACCCCCTCTGAGGGATCCAGTCCCGAGCCAATTAAATTTGAAAATTAGCTTTGCTCGACCTGGGAATGGAACCCAGGACCTCCCGCTCCACAGCTTATTTATACAATAAAATAACCTGGGAAAACCCAATGTAAGTAAATTGTAATCACAGTATCTTTACTCCTATTGTAAATCAGAAAGTGATTGTTTAGTCTTTTTCCACACAAAAAAACGACAGATGATTAAATTTTTTTTATGTAGTTTATAACCTAGTGATGAAGGGTAAAAAGGGAAGGCGATTATAGTTTCTCTTTGAATTACATAACATAAGCTCACGCCTGTATCCCCGAAGGCAGAGGCGCACTAGCGAACTAGAACACCCATAGTTCGCAGAACTTAGTTCTGTCCCAGAAGTCATATGTGGCGAACCTATCGCCATATCGGGCACTAATTCCAGACTCCGGGCTGATATGAAAATCCAATATCTTTGAATAAATACGTATTTATTTGTATACAATTGAGTACTTGACTATGGTTGATTTTATACACATATTTATATGTAATAGCAAATAAAACAAAAAAGACACCCTTCTGTAAAAACTGCCATTAAAATTGGCTGAAAAATAAGGCAGTAATTTACATTATAAATTCTGGAGTGAGGACATATTAAAGATATCTTACTATCCCCTCTCCAACGCACGTACCGTTATGGCGTGACGTGATTATACTGATACTTCTCTTTCCCGCAGTTTGACGGTTACACCAAACAAAGTCTTATAACTTTTTAATTTTTGAGAATATTTAATAATTTCTTTCTGTTATATATTTT
The DNA here is from genome assembly GCA_036417725.1 of Clanis bilineata. Taxonomy (NCBI): domain Eukaryota; kingdom Metazoa; phylum Arthropoda; class Insecta; order Lepidoptera; family Sphingidae; genus Clanis; species Clanis bilineata. Next base: position 2,135,138 of record CM071163.1, on the reverse strand, counting down.
CGACGACATAGATTTCATATAAAATTAATATAAAAAACTAGTCAAGTACCAAATCGTGTTGTATAGACCTTCTAAGTCATTAGACTTTTTTGCCCAAAATATGACAGGCGAAGTAGCAAGCAAAGTCAACTCATGAATACCAATGAAGGACAATCTACGGAATGATAAATATAGATACAATCCCACAATCTTCGGTTTCCCTCCATTTGTATAAAGTTACATTAATCACCACAACTCGTATCGACTGCTATACTTACGTCTATATATTTATCTTGCAAGTATCACTGGTATTTTAAACTATGCCAACAAATAGGCATTTTTATGCGTGTAGCAAAAGCTAATGGTGCCAGATCATCAACGCCCAGCCCAAAATCCTAGGACCACTAGACCCGAGTGGCAAACCACGCTGTAGACGATTACGTCTACAGCACGAATGGACCGACTCGACCGGTATGATACCACTGTCCCACAGAAAACCGACGTAAAATGGCAGCTTGCTTTCGTTCAGTGAGTGAGATTTCCGGTGGCCTATTAAATTCAACCCCTTTCCTTCGGTAATCTCAATTCCCACCCATTAAATAATACATAACACCGAGCGCTCAATTCACATCGGTTTTTTTTTTATAGCAGAGATTGGCAAACGAGCAGATGCGTCACCTGATGGTAGGTGATCTCCACCGCCCATAGACACCCAAGACACAACAAGAATCATGGGTGCGTTGCCAACCTAAAAGGAGGGAATGGAAGGGGAGGGGGAAAAGGGATTGGGAAAGGGAATGGGGAAATGGACCACCGGAAATCTCACTTACCGAACGAAACGCGACAGCAAGCTGGCACTTTACGTCGGTTTTCTGTGAGACAGTGGTATCTAACCGGTCGAGCCGGCCCATTGGTGCTATAGACATTACTGTCTACAGCGTGGCTCTACCACTCGAAAAAAGGTTTTCTGGCCAAAAGCTAGAGCTTGGTGCTAAAGCAAGTTTTCCGACAAAACTGTGTTACAATTACAATACACTAAACGGAACGATAAAATTCTCTGAACGAAAACACTTATAGGTCGAGATCAGCAGCCCGAGCAGGAAAATTTCTGACAACCGTAAATGTATTCGTGCTCGATACGCGTCTATGAAATATTAATCAAATGTCATCAGTGCGCAGCCAGTTTATATTTACATTAGTTTTTCGTGCTCGGGCTACAGACTGCAAAATCACTACGTTCATCATGTATGCATGTATTCAAAAACTAATTTTGCCTGCGAGTGTTTTTTTTTTCACCTGCCCTTATGTGGGGTATGTTCCCACCTAATGTGGGGTCGGCGCAACACACTTTTTCAAGCGTGTTGCAGAAAGTATTTAACTATGTTTTACGACCGGCTGCCTGCCTGACGTCAACTCCCTCTGGAGGATCTAGTGCCGGGCAAATTAAATTAGAAAATTCGCTTTGGCCGACCTGCGAATCGAACCCAGGACCTCCCGGTCCACAGCATTTTAAATAATAATATTTTAATAAAAAAATACTGACTGCCTCAGTGGCGTGGTTGTATTTCGGTACGACTACCGTCCTGAAGCCTCGGGTTTGATCCCCAAGTCGGGCAAAGTGATATTGTATTTTTCCATATCAGCCCGGAGTCTGGAATTTGTGCCAGATATGGCGATAGGCTCCCTGTCACGTCTGGGACAGAACTATGCTCGGCGAAATGTGGGTGTTCTAGTTCGCTAGTGTTTCTACCTACACCTTTGATGATACAGGCGTGAGCTTATGCATGTATGTAAACACTCGCGAGCAAATTTTGATTGGCATCTTGGTAAAAATAGATTCCCCCATTTATAATTATCCATAGAAAATTTTTACTACATACTTTATGAACGTAGTGATATGCAGCCGGATCTCGGTCTATTAACAACATTGAGTACTAAGGTCCATGACCAACACGTTGTTTCTAATAACATAGCCCCTTACGCCCGAATGGTCAAACGCTCTTCAACTTTAACGGCTCCTTACATTGATTTTCGCCATACAATTTTGACAGATAAGGCGGCCTTAAACGACATAAAGCGGCCTTAATTGTATGAACATTCGGCGGTTACTTATAAAAATATTTGAGCGCTGCTTATCTTTATACCATAGGCTGTCCCTTTCATTTTTAAACAATGTAACGCAAGGAAAAAAGTGACAGGTTATTCTTAACCATTTGCTCAGCTAAAAATGCTGTTTTAAGTAAGGCCCATAGTTTTCAACCTGTATTGTTATCAATAGGCTATTAGACTTTAAGTGTGCTGGCGCCCTAAATAACTTAGTTTGTAGATCTGTGGACTTTACAACTCATTCACAGAACAGACGCTTAGCGAGAATAACTTTCGATTGGCTATTCGAATCGATTTTTTTTTTATTTGTATGCATTTATCTAAGTACTAAGGACTGTGCTTACATTAAACAATGTAAAGAAGAGAGAGTCACTTTTCTTAAACATCATAAAAGAATTTAATAGGCAAGAAGTTTAGTCTACAAATGTAAAATCTTTACAGCTTTATTATCCTCTTAGATAAGATTTAAAAGGAATGTTAAGATTTTATTGTTGCTTGAGTAACTTTAATCTTAAGCAACACAAATATTGCATAGAAGGCATAGGATGTAGATTAAATAATGCATATTTAATGGAACTTAGTTACTTTAAAGTTTTAGCAAGCATAGAACAGTACTCATAAATCTTAATATGATATCAGTGGCATGCAGTCCATATAGAACGAGAGACATTGTCTACTTTGACACTTTGTTATTCACATAAAGCAAAAAAACTTCATCAAAAACACTTTTTCAAAATACAGCACCCGGCTCATATTTTAAATCAACATGGGGATGATGACAGTGAATTGAAGAATTTTTTTTGTCTAACCTGATTGGAATACCTGTCACATCACTCCATATCACAGTATGTATTTCTATTAAGCTAAAGAGGTTTAATATCACTAACTATAAAGGAGCAAGTTTGCATACAAAGAAATTGATCTCCAACTTCAGTACCGCCATCAACTACTTATTACAATGCCAGGGCGATTATTACAATTTAAACCCTAGAATACTTTGTGAATGGTTACGTAAGATATGTTTATTCTCTCAATATTATTTCGCTGGCAGACCTGGCGTATATTTCAAATAAACTGAGTGACTTATGACCACTAGGTCATAACTTTTGGATCACAAGTTTTGTACTGTTGTCCCGTCTATACTGTTGAATGTCTTTGTATTAGCCCAAGAGCCAGTTTTTCAGCACCCGTCATCATGTGCATGTGAGTGCATGCATATGTATACGTATGTGTGTATATGCGCATGCACTTAAGTATAAACTTTAGATTTAAGTAATTAATATAAGTGAACAATGTAATTAGTCTGTAGGTCTAAAACACAATTTTTATTTATTTATTTATCATACTACCTGATACTCACCAGAAACCTATCTTACTATGCGATATAGGCTAAATGTATGATTGTTGGTTATAAATATTATCTTGTAATTAAATCAAAACCAATTTGCTATTAAAAAATGTTAACTACATACTTGACATTATACTGAACCATAAAAAACTCAAGTTGTGTGAAATGAAATATTTATACACAACTATAAAAACTTCATAGTACTTATTGAAACTGATACAAATCGTTTATCAAGATTATTCTATCGTCTAGACTCTATACATTATGAGTGAAGCTAATTGATATTTTTTATTAAAATCGGAGACCAATAAATTAAGAATAACTAGTAATATATGTCTGAGCCATGTTGTGGTGTCTGCATTTTAAATGTCTACATTTCATAAAATAATTATAATATTTTAAGTAAATGCATAAAACATGATAAAATGATTGCAGATAGATGACTGCCTAGGTGCGTAGTGGTACTGCATGCGCAGTACGACTATCACCCTGGGGTCTCGGGTTCGTTCCCCGTGTTGGACAAAGTGATATTGGATTTTTCAGTATCAGTCTGGAGTACGGAATTTAGTCGCCTCCTTGTTCTAGTGGCAGCATGTATAAGCTGTGGATCGGGAGGTCCTGGGTTCGATTCCCAGGTCGGGCAAAGTAAATTTTCTAATTTAATTTGCCCGGGACTGGATCCCTCATAGAGGGTTGACGTCAGGCAGGCGGCCGGTCGTAAAAACTAAGCCAAATCGTCTCTGCAACATGCTTGAAAAAGTCTGTTGCGCCGACCCCACATTAAGGATGTACTAATTATAATTTAACCTCTTATAGAAATTGGCAGTGATGTGTTCTAGCCCTTATAAATAAAGATAAGATCAAATCACGCGGATCTCGGGAACTGGGATGTCAACTGACAGATGCCTAGACAGCTGTGGTTTATTTCTGTACCAAATATATTAATGTAATTGGGAAAAAGCTACATCAATGACAATTTGGTATTGCAAAAAACTTGCGATATTGTTCTTTTGCAACTATATGCCAAGTATTTCTTCAAACATTTTGACTGTAATGGCTTTGAAATGAATGTTACATTTTTAAATTTAAATTTTATATGTTTTGATATTATGTTGCCTCCTTGGTCTAGTGGCATGACGGGCTGTGACTGGGAGTTCCTGGGTTCAAATCCCAAGTCAGGCAACACTCTTTTTCTAATATGATTTGTCCAGGACTGAATCCTCCAAAGGCATGAAATCAAGCATACAGCGGGTCGTAAAAATTAAAGCCAGTCCTTTTCTGCACCATGTTTGAAAAAATTGGATGGATATGAATAACATGTTTTTATTTTATAAATTGGACATTATGTACTTTTGGGACTATGTCACCTTTAAATCTCCATTTAATATATCTCAATAACTTCATTTGTAAAGTTATTAAACACAGATATGTTAAAATAATGTAACTTTTTATTTTTAGAATACTCAATGGCTAATTGGCCAACAGGACAAACCTGATCACAAGTGAAGCTGTTGACGAAAGCAACATATAAACAATAATTAACAATCCATAAGTTACATATTTGCAAATACACAAAGGAAGATGAGACTATCATAAAATCAATTTTACACAACAAACTGCCGAATGTTCATACACTTAAGGTTGCCTTATGTTGTTTAAGGCCACCTTATCTGTCAAAATTGTATGGCGAAAATCAATATAAGTAGCTGTTAAAGTTGAGCAGCGTTTGACCATTCGGGCGATAACGAGTTACAAGAAATGTGTTAATGAGTGTTTTGATACATCACAGCTGAGCATGATGTTTACACAACAAATCAACACTGCATTACCCCACACAATGCACATATACTTTGTAAACTGATCATAAACATTTTTATTAGTATTTGACAATAGATGAAGGCCACAAGTAATTACACCAGGAAAAAATTTCATAGTGGAATGTCAAAAATATTTCACAGCATTTTGGACATTAATGTGTATGCATTAAAGGCTACAACTGCATACAACTTTTTATTGGTCAAAGCCCCCTCGCATGACCTCTGTTATTTACTAATCTAAGCACGGACATGCCGTGTTGTTTACTGAATGTTTGCAGATAGTCGCACAAACGTATCCTACACAATTGCAGGCTATTTACAATGACATAAGTGCAATACTAACACAACACCGCCGTCCGCCACTTACCAGCAAAAAAAAACTTTCTACACTCGCGAAAACTGTATGCCGGCATGAAAAACATTACGGGATCACTCGTTTAGTACGACGGCAAACCACAAAATCTTTGACATAGCACAGATAGATAGAAGTTACAAACGTCTATTGCACTCGCGTCTCTCCGTGTTCTATTATAGATATGTGGTAAAATCCGCAGACATCGCTCGTTCTATTGCAGTAAATGGCGCATAGCTGAATCAAACTGAATAAATAGGAGTAAAAAACTGTAATGACAGCACGTCAGATTCAGAAAGTGAAATTCTATAGGTAATTGCTGGTTTTGTACCTTGGTATCTGCATCGTCGGGTGCGTCAACGTTTTTATCGCCTCACAACCGATACATTAGCTAAATTGATATCGGATTCTATAAATACTTACAAATAAAAATCTGGAATCACACCATTGTTTTTTCTCCTGCACAATCAGTGATCAATGTTGCTATAGTTGAAAAATACTTGCCGTGAAAAGTGGGTCATCATCGATCAATTTCATTTTTACTTTCACTCTTATGCTGTATTCAAGTCACATTCGGTTTTGTATTTATGACGTATAGTAAAAAGTGCTAACACTCATATTACAAACAGATAAACAATCTTAGTATAATATTCTAAATGACTCCCCGTAGCCGCACTTTGTATATTAGTCATTTTACTAAGTTTATAATAAGAATTGAGAAGACATAATATTACTTCTTATTTATTATTACTTTTATTATGATAGAAAAACACGAGCAATTTGTTTTCAAAAAATTTGCATATTTAATTATTTTTATGGAAATCTATTTCATTTTTATGGCAACCCAAAAATTTGCTTTCCATGTAAGTTTAGTTACACGCAGAAATTAAACAAACAAAATATAACGAGTTACTTAGACTTAACATAAGGTAAATAATGAAACAATAAAAAATATTGCTTTCTAATTGATATTCATGCACAACAAAACCTAATAATTAAAATTAAAAGAAATAGCATCATTCACAAATCACATATTATATCTATGGCTGTCTACAGCTTTTATTCTTTAGCTAAATATTTTTTTAAAAATTAAACGCAGTTCACTTCGTTCAGAAATTGATTGAATATTCAATATAATTTGTTTCAATCATTCTAATAATATTATTCACTTTTTAAAGTCTATGATAATAAATAAATTATACTAAAATAAAAATATATTCTTTTAATTTTCGTTACTTTAAAGTTTTTTGTTTCCACGTATTTTGGATTTCGTTGTCAAGTCATTTTTCAATGTCAAAATATTTCTGAACGCAAAATTGTGATGTCGATTGTGTACACGGCATAATTTTTAATTTCTTTGATTTTTTTCATAAAATGTGAAGTGAATGCAAGTATTGTGAGCATTAAAATAAACAATGGCATTTGTGAGTGCGGTTACAGGCGACGACTCCACGAAGAAATTCATGGAAGTCCTCCAGAGTGACTTTAGGACACTGAGTTTGGAAACTAAAAAGAAATATCCACAAATACGAGAGGTTCAGTAAACCTACTGCATTTGTTTTGCTATAAATTAAATGGCTATGATCTTTGCAAAATCTCATTGCATTTCTTAAACATGTCCTTTTTTTATTTTGCCTAAAAAAATCGGTTTCTCTGCATGACTGCTGAAATTATTTAATTAGCCTTTTCCAAGGCCTACTCACACACGAATTAGGACTCGATAATTGTGTATTTCCATTATAATGCAATAATTTTATTATGTTTTGTAGGAAGACTTATATTTCATAACGGTGTCATCATTGTTTTTTAGGCTTGTGATGAAGCTATAGAAAAACTGTCATTGGCTTCGAACAATCCTCAAGCATCGCTCTATGGCGTAGTCAATCAGATTTTGTACCCTTTGGTGCAAGGATGTGAGTCAAAAGACTTGAAAATCATAAAGGTGAGACATTACAAATAAAAATGTTAGCCATCAATACAATATACATTAGGGCCTAGATGCACAGTTCTTTGCGAATATCCTAAAAAGTGGTCTCAGGAATAAAACAAAGAAAAAGATCGCAAGTTCTAATTAAATCAACACAAATATAACCCTATGTACATGTTATAAAGTAGTTTTTTAAATCAAATGATCAAGCATTCTTAAATTCGAATTTTCAAATTTAGAATTCTATCGGTGTCCGACTGTAGACAAAAGAAGTGCTTGAGCACTTCCTTGCTGTCCCATTTTATGACCATCAACTGTGCATCTAGGTAAATAATATATTGATAATGTTAGCCCTGTAATATTACTGTCCCACTGCTGGGCACGGGCATCCTCTACTAATGAGGGGTTGAGCCTTAGTTTACCATGCTAGCCTAATGCGGGTTGGTAGACTTCACATACCTTTGAAATTCTTGTGAAGACATTCACGGGTATGTAGGTTTCCTCACAATGTTTTCCTTTACTGTTATGGCAATAATTCACAAAGAGAATACACTTAACATTGAGAAGTCAGGTGTATGCTCTTTTTTGTGGTTGGTTGTGAACGTCCAACACTTGTTTTGGCTGTCTGTACCATTCCCAACAGAGCGATAGCTGCTTCGACATTAGAAATGTGTAAAATCAATACATATTGATACCTCTATTAGATTGTTCATTGTACCAGTTTTGAATCATTATTGATAGCTTAAAGTACTGGTTAGACATTTGGAGGAAGACATGATCATGAGGAAGCTAATGGTCTTGCAACAAGATGCTCAAGACTAGATGAAGCACAAATTGTTTCATAGAATTATAACTGTAATGATCACATTATTCTAAAAATTGTTTTTACATACAAACATTCTATTTGTATTTATTGTTAGAACATGTTCAGCACAATACATCTGCGATTAGCTCTATATGGTAACAGTTGCTGCTTATAGTCGCACAACTGTATCCCCAAAAGGGTAGGGAAAGGCCAACTACCAAACTGAAACTCCCACATTTTGCTAAGCTCATGGGGTTACCACCATGGTTTGTAGTGGTATTAATATTTTAATTTTATTTGTATGGGAATTGGTATAAGAATGATTATAATAATACTGCTATAAGACATGGTGGTAACCTCCCATGTCACCAAATGTGATAGGGAGCTTAATAACCCGAATAATGGGCACAAATTTTGGAATCCTGGCTGATTCTAAATGAAAAAACATATCAGTCTACCTGACCTGATGATTTAATTTAATTAATTTGTGCCCAATATGGCGATAGGCTCGCCTCCTATCACATCTGGGACGGGACATGAGTGTACTAGTTCACTAGTGCGCCTCTGCCTACCGGGGATAGCTAATATTTTTTTCCAATAGGCTCGCCCCTATTACATCTGGGATGGATATGAACTTAGCGAAATGTGGGCGTTCGAACTCTCTAGTATAACTCTATCTTCCCCTTCAGGGAACTTTGCATTGACTCTCTTTTATTTTGACAGTTCTGCCTTGGCACCATCCAGCGTCTAATAGCTCAGCAAGGCATAGATGCGAAGGGCGCGCGTCATGTAGTCGACTGTCTTTACAACCTTGGTCAAGCTGGTGTGTTGGAGCTGAAACTGCTGCAGACCGCTGCACTGCTGATGACCACCTCAGATCTGGTGCACGGAGATACACTAGCTAGGGTAAGATTGTACTTCTTCTGTATTTAAAAAATATGGCCTCCATCAAAGATTGATGATTTTGCCAAAGACAGTGTTTAATAAATTCATTACTCAAAAAAATTGCTAGACAGACAACTTGAAAAAGGTAAGATTGTTGTTAACATTACTTTTAGACTGCCCTTATCCCACAATGTGGGGTCAGCGCAACAAATTTCAATTTTCAAGCATGTTGGAGAAATATTTGGCTTAGTTTTTACAACTGGCTTCCTGCCGTCGACCCCCTCTGGGGGATCCGGTCCTGGGAAAATTAAATTAGAAAAATCTCTTTCCTACCTGGGATTCGAACCCAGGACCTCCCAGTTCACAGCTCATATATGCCAAAGAGACAACCAAAGATTGTTATTAACTATGGTCCAAAATTAAAAACTCGAAAGAGGGGTCTGATCGAGAGGAGGCCTTTTCCCAGCAGTATAAGATTCCAGTTCAAAGGCCCAAATTTGGAGAGTATTTTACGAAAACAATATTACCAAAAAATTTTTTGAATAATTAATGTTTCAAATATTAATTAAAACACTTATATAAAAAATATAAAAATAAAATATATCTCTTATTACTAGTGATAATAGGAGGAGGTCTCGCTATCTCCTTCCCACGCGTGCCACGAGATATAACAATGTAAACATTGGTACCTACATGACTTTTTCGATGTGTTCTGATTTCTTTATTAAAAGAAAATCCAATAGAGTAAAAATAAAAAATACTCCTGACGCAATCACCGTCCAGAGCCCCCACCTTCCATGTTATCAAAAATAACCAAAGAAAAGACCCTTGCAGTGCTTTCGTAACACTTGAATGGCACTTAGGCTGAGATCCATAGAGCGAACTTCGACTAAGTCTTAGTCAAAGAAACGAATTTGGTGAGGTTTTGGAAATATTAAATCGAACTTTGACTTAGTCAGAGTAATTTTTTTTACTAGAAAACTTTGCTTAGTCTATCTGTTAGTCTGTTTTTCTTGTAAAATTGCTCAGACTAAGTCGAAATTAGATTTAAAAATTCCAAATCCTTACTGAGTTCGTTTCTTGGACCTAGACTTAGTCGAAGTTCGCTCTATGGATCTCAGCCTAGGTCTTTAATTGCAGACTATGGTTTTTGGATGGATTGCACTGTTTCACAGACGATGGTTATGTGCATGCGTATGGTGACGACGACGGAGACTCGCGACGTGAGCACGAGCCACGCCGCCGCCGCCACGGTGAGGCAGCTGGTGGCGCTGGTCTTCGAACGGGCACTCGCTGAGGCCGATGGTATGTTACACATAGGTTTTTGAAGATTGATCGTCATTAAAATTAACTGTAGTCCGATTGCTAATTAAACGGAGTAAACTGACAGATCGAAATGTCACTTTCCAAATTAATGTTGCTTACTTTCAAAACATAGTGATTGATCAAGTTAAATTTTTATCATTCAAAGAAACAATAACTCAGCACCAGGTTGCAAAATTAGAATTTTATTGCGTATTTTTAGCTTAACCGTCGACTAAATGTCTGTGTTAATAATTTTGCGTAAATAATCACAAGAGATACGCGAAATTATAACGATGAAAATTATAAATATTATTTTTATTATTTGAGAAAAATTACGTTCCGCACATTCATAACTTTTGTAAGTTTTCTTAATAATGAACCATGACTATAATTGTAGTAGAATTGCCATAACTTGGCATACAGTAATTTACTATGACTATAATTCAATAGACATGCAGTACTAATCACACATTAGGCAGGGATTACGACTTTGAGTCGGACTTTAGAAAATGAAAGAATGAAATGGTTCACTGAATTGAAATGTTCATCTTTTTACCGCAGCACTATTTAAATTTCATAAAAAAGTGTCAATATTCGAAATGTCAGTTTACTCCGTTTAATTAGCAATCCTACTATAAATGTTATGTTGGGTCAAAATATAATAAATAACACCCAACAGTCACACACATAGTCCTGACCCCACATTAAGATACTAGTCTTGATGGGTATCAGGAACTACGAGAGACTTTCGGTCTCACAACATCCAGACCCGAAACAAATATCTGTGGGCGAAAAAAACATTATTTTGTCTCGGTGTGGGAATCGAACCCTCGGCCTCGCGTTTCACAACCGTCTACTCGCCCACTGCGCCACGGAAGCTGTCAAAAAGTTGACAGCCTCCTGATGATGGGATTCTTATAATGTGAGTATCTATCTATGTGGATCCCACCACATGTCTTTCTACCACCAAGCAGCATTGTGCTAACAGTATTGTGTTCCAGGATCACCAGTTGTAGACAGTGTGTAAAAATATTTTTTTTAGTGGTAGAGCCACGCTGAAGACAGTTACGTCTACAGCACGAATGGGCCGGCTCGACCGGTTTGACACCACTGTCTCACAGATACCGACGTAATCTGGTAGCTCGCTGTTGCATTTTGTTTGGTGATTAAGATTTCCGGCTGTGAGTGACTGCCTCGGTGGCGTGGTGGTAATTCGGTACGACTATGGTTCTAAGGTCTCGGGTTCGATCCCCGGGTCGGGCAAAGTGATATTGGACTTTTCCATATCAGCTCGGAGTCTGGAATTTGTGCCCGATATGGCGATAGGCTCTCCCCTATCACATCTGGGACGGAACTAAGCTCGGCGAAATGTGGGTGTTCTAGTTCGCTAGTGCGCAACCTGCCTACTCCTTCGGGGATACAGGCGTGAGCATGTGTGTGTGTGTGTTTAAGATTTCCGGTTGTCTAATTCCCCTTCCCTTTCCCAATTCCTATTCCTCTCCTTTTAGGTTGGCAATGGACCCTTAATTCTTTTTGTATCATGAGCGGTACATATCACCTACCATCACGTGACCCACCTGCTCGTTTGCTATAAAAAAATTACAAATAATGTTGTATTCCCGTTGGAAGGGCGATGTAGCCAGTGTGTAAAAGCTCCATTTTAATATGAATGATTTGTCATTTGTGTAGGTGCATAGATAGAGGCCGCAGCTTCTCGTTTAACAAGCTGCCTGCCCACTGCACTACATAGATTCTTATTGTACATTTACAACGCATTTTACGAATTCTATCGTATGTCAGAAAAATCTTTTTTCATATGTACTCATTTAACATAAAATAACATAAGCTCACGCCTGTATCCCCGAAGGGGTAGGCAGAGGCGCACTAGCGAACTAGAACACCCACATTTCGCCGAGCTTAGTTCCGTCCCAGATGTGATAGGGGGCGAGCCTATCGCCATATCGGGCACAAATTCCAGACTCCGGGCTGATATGGAAAAATCCAATATCACTTTGCCCGACCCGGGGATCGAACCCAAGACTTCAGCACCGTAGTCATACCGAAATACCACCACGTCACCGAGGCAGTACTCATTTACTTGGTACTAAATTCAGCTATTGGGAATGGTACGGACTGCCGAGGCGAGTGTCGGAGGTCCCCAGAAAATGGAACATACACCTCTGACTTTTCTATGTTAATTCTGTTTTCATTGTGAATTATCGTTGCTCTAACGATGAAGGAAAACATCGTGAGAAAACATGCATACCCGTAAATTTCTCTACAAGAAGTTCGAAGGTATGTGAAGTTACCAACCCGCATTAGGCCAGCGTGGTAGACTAAGGCCTAACCCTTCTTATTAGTAGGGGAGGCCCGTGCCCATCAGTGGGGCAATAATATTACAGGGCTATTATTACTATGTATTATTTTATTTTTTACATAGTACTAAAAAATTTGACAACAACGAATATTATTATAACATAAGCTCACGCCTGTATCCCCGAAGGGGTAGACAGAGGCGCCCTAGCGAACTAGAACACCCACATTTCGCCGAGCTTAGTTCCGTCCCAGCTGTGATAGGGGGCGAGCCTATCGCCATATCGGGCACAAATTCCAGACTCCGCGCTGATATGGAAAAATCCAATATCAATTTGCCCGACCCGGGGATCGAACCCGAGACCTCAAGACGACAGTCGTACCGCAACACAAACACGCCACCGAGGCAGTATTATTATAATTTTCTCTAATTCCAAATCCTTTCGATGGATCTTACGTGTCCTACATAATAATATAGGCGTAGTTATTTAGTCGCCAAAACAGTAGTAAATCCTTATATGATTGTGTTAAAAAAGATTATCCTAAACCAACAATATCAATAAAAATTTAATTGCTTAAAACATGCTATGTTTATTGATAAATGTGTAAGCGCCAGATTATGTTCTCAGATAAAAGCTATGCCATTAAATTTTACAAGATGTTGTTGTACATTATCTCAAAAATGGATTGGGCGATTGATATAGATTGTATTTTCCTAACATGATTAAAAATTGGCCAGAAATTAAGCTTATAAATGAATAATAAATAACACTCAAGACCCACACTCAATTTCTGTTCTTTTTTAAGCATGTTTCAGAAAGGATTCGGCATAGTTTTTACGCCCGACTGCCAGCCTGAGTAAAAGACCTTCAATCTAAATTCAATCATCTTTTTATTCTTGTATAACTATAGACCACACAAGCATGTACCTCGAACCCGCGCTTTTCATTTCTCAGTCGGCTACACACTCAGAATTGGGTACTTGACTGTGTTTCATTTCAGACACATTTTTATATGTAATAGCAAATAAAACAAAAAAGAAACCCTTCTCTAAAAACCGCTTCGAAATTGGTTGAAAAATGAGACAGTAATTCATATTTTAAATTCTGCAATGAGCAAGAGTGGGAGCGTAGTGGGGATATCTTGCTATCCCTTTCCAACGCATGCGCCGTTATGGTCGTGACGTGTATTTACTGATACTTCTCTTTCCCGCTGTTTGAAGGTTACATCAAACTACAAAGGCTTATAACTTTTTTATTTTTGGGAGTATTTCAATTTTTCTTTCTGTGTTACGTTTTAGATGACGTAAATTTCGTATAAAATCATTAAAAAAAAATAGTGAAGTACGCAATTACGAAGTTGTCACAGGCCGATAAACAAGTTTCAAAGTGATTTTCTATGTAACTATAACTGCCCTTATCAGGCTCTTGTCATATTTGGGGGACGATGCAATTGCAGAAATATTTGTCGAATTTTGACGAGCGGCCGTCTACATGTCATCACTCAATCTCAGTCAAATCTTGTTAGAAAGGCTGATACAAAGTGTCAGTGCATCTCGAAATCGATCCCTGGACACCCTGGTTCATAATCCATGTACGTCTAAGGTATACTCTTCAGTAATCTTCAGAATTGTTTTCGATCGACTTCCAAAAAGAAAAAGGTTCTTAATTCGTCTGCATTTTTTTATGTATGTTAAGCGTTATCTCCGTCGAATGTGGACCAATTTTCAAATTTTTTTTTGTGTTCGATAGAGCTTATTTCAAGGGTGGTCCCATATAAATTTGGTCACGAACGGAAGTCGGTCCGTTAAGTTTTTAAACTTGTGATTATTTTTCTTCTGTTTATCTGCGATCATTCGTGAACTATAAACAGACGTGTTTTATTGCTGTATCACGTGTTTCACAGTGCCCTCCAGTGAGGGCCAGGCTTTGGATGTCTACGTTTCAGATGTTTTTGATAACTTGTTTTTGACAGAAAGTTTTGTGTAGCGTGCCATCAGCCAGTACCTTTTTTAAAACTCTTTGTTTGAATGTGCTTTTTCCAGATCAATCTCTTATTCAAGTGAATCAGAATTCAGAAATAAACTTGGAATTTTGACTTGATTTTAATTTATTTACTTTTGTTTCTCCTGATGTCTGGACCTTGGACATTCATGGTATATTCGTATTAATTCATATAAAACGATAATACGAAAAGCATTCGTATCTAAAAAGTACAGAGGGTGGTATATCTATTGACAAAATGGCAGTATGGTGAAGTGATTCATATTGATTGCAGGTACGTTGAAAGTGAACCCAGCTGATGTGCGGATCCAGACGAATAATAAAGCGCCGAAGGATCTTAAGCCTTGTGCAGTCGACGCATATCTCATTTTGCAGGTAAGGACATATTTAGTATCAAATTACAAATCAGTAATCAAGTTATGTTACGATATCTTAGCTACTTTGTATATAGTTTGTTACAAAAATAGTAATAATACTCCACACATGTAAACTTTTCGCCTCCTTGGACTAGTGGCAGCTTAATATACGGGCTGTGGACCGGTTTCGATTCCCAGGACGGGCAAACCGATTTTTCTAATTTAATTTACCGGGGACTGGATCCCTCAGTGGGGGTTGACGTCAGGCAGGCAGCTGGTCCACAGACCACGCTGCCACTAAAGCTAGACCAAGTAGACTTAATAGATTGTGGAATGATATACAATATTTAAACTTTTATGTTATTTTCAGGACATAATTCAGTTAATAAACGGCGATGCAGCCCACTGGTTGGTGGGCACCTCCGATGTGCCAAAGACTTTCGGTTTAGAGTTATTGGATACGGTGCTGACGGACTTTTCACCTGTGTTTTTTAAGGTAAGATGATTTATTAAGATATATAAGATTAAGGTAAGGAAGTCGTTGGATGCAGGCCTCTTCCAACATGTCGATCTGGAAATCTTTGGGGGAGGTCTATGACCATCAGTGGACGTCCGGTGGCTCACGATTATAATCTTAAAAAACTGATAATTGTAGTGCCTTACCAATTTATTAATGAGTACCACAATGTTACATATATTTATACTTACATTGTTTCAATAACATAATCCTACTAATATTATAAATGCGAAAGTTTGTGAGTGTGTGTGTGTGTGTGTATATATATGTTTGTTATCTTTTACGCAAAAACGACTGAATGGATTTCGATGAAATTTTGTATGGGAGTTGCTGACACCCTGGAATAACACATAGGCTATTTTTTTTAAATTGGTTGATTTTAAAAAGATGAAATAGAAAAGTTTGTATGGGAATTCTGAAAGCTTATTTCATTTGATGATATTTGATATGAGGATACATTTTACCCTAGGGAGTCAAATGGGGCACATTATTTTTTTTTATCAATCCATAAAGAGATGAAATAGGGGATGAAAGTTTGTATGGGAATTTTGGAACAGCTCAATGGATTAAGATGAAATTTGGTATGAAGATACTTTTGACCCTAAGAACACGAATGGGGTACTTTATTTTTTTCATCAATCCCTAAGGGGATGAAAAAAGGGTCGAAAATTTGTATGGGGATTTTAGGTCCACTTAATGGATTTTGATGAAATTTAGGATGGGATAGTGGATACCTTTGAGTTTAAAGACAAACAGGCTACTTTTTTACATCAATCCCTAATGGGATGAAATAGGGATGAAATTTCAGCTTAACCCTTCAACTAAATGACTGTGTAAATAATTTTGCGTAAATAATCGCAATAGATACGCGAAATGATAACAATGAAAATTATAAATATTACTTTCATTATTTGAGAAAAATTACGGTCGGCACATTCATAGATTTTGTAAGTTTTGTTCATAACGAATCGTGACTATAATTTAAGTAGACATGCCATAGCTTAGGATGCAGTCATTTACTATGACTATAATTCAGTAGACATGCAGTACTAATCACATATTAGGCAGGAATTACGACTTTGAGGTGGACTTTAGAAAATGAAAATGTGAAATGGTTCACTAAATTGAAATGTTTCAATAATCTTGATCTTTTTACCGCAGCACTATTTAAATTTCATGAAAAGTGGCAACATTCGAAATGTCAATGTACTTCGTTTAATTAGTAGTCTTACTATACGTAATCATGGGCCAGGGCTGTGCTTTTTTTTCTAATGAAAAGCAATTTTGGGTTTATGTATGTAAACAAAAAATGTACTATTATTGAGATGAGATACCTATGGTAGAAATATTTATCAGCGATACATTTTGTTGGCCAGGGCTCTCTACATGTTTTCCGACCAACATTGTATAGATGAAAATATGTTATACAAAATGAGATATCAATAAATAATCATTACTCATAACTTGTTTTTTGTTTACAGATATCGGAATTCAGATTCCTATTGAAGGAGCATGTGTGCGCTTTGATAATAAGGTTGTTTTCACCAAATGTCAAATACAGGTTAGTACATAATTTCTGATTTAGTCTACTACACATTCTTCCCAAAACACGCTTTTAAAACAAGTTTTCAACCTGTGGGACTCTCGGAACTCCTTCCCATTCGCAGAGGAGCTATTAACAAACACAGACACAAACTTTCGCCTTTATAATTTTGTGTGATGTGATTAATTGTCAATTTGTGTTTTTTTTATGACAATTGAAATATATTATGCCAATGTCAAGTTAGGGAATTTGTTTTCCTATATCTAAGTTTACGCAAGTGCAATGAAGTCGGATGTGTTCAATTTCAAGGCCCTGCTGGAGTTTTGGCGTCAATTCCTTCCAGTTTGATGTTTTTTAAACGATTTTCTCGCAGCGGAGGAATCGAACATGGTCGACCCATCCACCCGACAAAATGCATCCAAAATCACTTATTTCAAAGCTTCCACATGCTGTCCATCTTCGTTGATGTTCATTGCTTAGATACACATCACATTTAAACCACAAACACAACTTTAGACTAAAATATAAAATCATTAAAACAAGCGACCACCCGTACCGTCAGAATTCCCGCCAAAACTCCCTCAATTTGTGTTATCGTGGAGTATGATATCCGCTTGTCCAGGGCCGCATTCACGTCGCTGCACATCCCGGGCGCGGCGCCCCCCGGCGGCGGGCCGGGCGCGGCGCAGGGCAGCCCGGCGGGGGGGGACCGCCCACACTTCCCCGTCACCATGAGACTGCTGAGGCTCGTCTCCATCATCGTGCACAAGTACCATTCCGTGTTGGTGAGTTACAATAACATTTCGGACGACTTCACCACTTAGATAAATCCCGATTTATGTATACGAATGATATTTAACTTAAATCTAGTTTAGGTTTTAGTAAAATCAAGATTTAGTAATAATGCAAGTTGCCCTTATTTATGGGCTTACATACGCTCTTGTTGATGTATTTCAGTGGTAGAGCTTCTCTGTAGACAGGGATGTCTACAGCACGAATGGGCTGGATCGACCGGTTTGATAACCCTGTCTTAAGTAAACCAATGTAAAGGCAGCTCGCTGTTCATTCAGTAATTTCGGTTGCCTAATCTCCCCCCCCCCCCCCTATGCAATCCTTATGACCCTCCTGTAGGGTTGACAACACCCGCATGATTATTTTTTTTCGTATCTGTCTATGGGCCGCCTCGACCTGTTTGATACCACTGTCTTACAGAAAACTGACGTAAAGTGGCAGCTTGCTGGCGCGTTTGGATCGGTGAGTAAGATTTCAGGCGGCCTATTTCCCCCCTTTCCTAATCCCTTTTTCCCTACCCTTCCATTCCCTCCTTTTAGGTTGTCAACGCACCCATTTTTGTTTTTATGTCTTATGTGTCTATGGGCGGTGGAAATCTTACCATCAGGTGACCCATCTGCTTGTTTACCAGTATCTAGGCTTTAATCTTACCTTATTCTAGTGGAATATTGTTTTCTTTTTATCGTTGTAGGTGACAGAATGCGAAATATTCCTATCGTTGACAATAAAGTTCTTGGACCCAGACAAACCACTATGGCAAAGGGCTTTAGCGTTGGAAGTTCTACACAAAATGACGATACAACCGAGTAAGTTACATTTTTTATTTATCTTGTGGTAGCGTATATGGGCTGTGGACCGGTAAGTTCTGGATTCGATCCCAGGTCTGGTTTTTCTAATACGATTTGTCCAGGACTGGATTTCAGTGACTATTTTTTAAAAAGTATACAGGGCTATTTATTGGTTTATCCTAAACATGTAAAAAAATAATTCGTAATTTATTTTCATATATTTAGTTAAGAAAGTTAAAATTAATATGTATAATTTAGTTTACCGCCAAAACGCTACCTGTTAACTGTAGCTACGGGTGACGTCATTGTTTCTTATCATAGATACAAAATCGCTTTTAAAAAAGATATTGAGGAAATAACATTTATGATTTCAAACTAAAAAAGACGTGTCGGATATTTCGTCGATCAGATATCGATAGTCGATCACATCCGCGTTGAAATTAAGTTGAAATTTAAATAAAAATACGAAAAAAAAAACAAATAATCTGGTAGGACTTTGGATCTTAGGTCTTAGGCCCTTGTGGAGCAAATAAACAAGAAAAATGAGTATTCTGACGTCATGCATCGTGATTGGTGTTTACCGTCACGTGACGCACAGATAAAAAAACAAGTATTTAAATTACTAAAATAAAATTATCCTTGGAGTATTTTTAATAAATTCTTATTGCATGCGTTATTTAGATGATAAATCTATGTTCCTACAGAAATTCATTGATATGGGTTACTATTATCAAGTACCCAATTAAGACATATTACATAGTCTCATATCTATATCCTTGAAAGGGTAGGCAGAAACGATTTAGGGAACTAGAACATTCAGATATCTCCGAGCTTATTTTTATGCCAGAATAGGATCCATATGAATAAAAAGCGAGCCCATCGCCATATCGGGCCTGTGCCCGATATGGCGATGGGTTAGAATCTGTATTCTAGACTAGAAAATCCCAATATATCGTCAAAAATACTACTCGGTGGCGTGATTGTATCTCGGTACGGCTACCGTCTTGAGGTCTCGGGTTCGATCGCCGGGTCGGGCAAAGTGATATTGTTTTTTCATATCAGCCCGGAGTCTGGAATTTGTGCCCGATATGGCGATAGGCTCGCCCCCTATCACATCTGAGACGGAATTTAGCTTTGCGAAATGTCGGTGTCCTAGTTCGCTAGTGCACCTCTGCCTACCCCTTCGGGGATACAGGCGCGAGCTTATGTTATGTGTGTGTGTGTGCGTGTGCGTGTGCGTGCATGCGTGCGTGTGCGTGTACGTGTACGTGTACGTGTACGTGTACGTGTACGTGTGCGTGCGTGCGTGCGTGCGTGCGTGCATGTGTGTGTGTGTGTGTGTGTGTGTGTGTGTGTAAAAATACCGCTAACGTAATCACCATTCAGACCTGTCATCCCCATGTCATCAAAAATAAGCAAAGGAAAGAAAGAGTGCCCACGTAATACTTGAATAGCGTTACAAAAAATCTTGGTGTTTGTACCAGATCTGCTGAAGTCGTTCTGCGAGTGGTACGACATGAAGCCGCACGCCACCAACATCTTCCAGGACATCGTGAACGCGCTGGGCGCCTACGTGCAGAGCCCCTTCGTCGCCACCAATGTCAATACGCAAGCCGGTTAGTACACACTTACATTTTTTTTTATAGCAGAGACTGGCAAACGAACAGATGAGTCACTTGATGGTAAATGATCTCCACCGCCCATAGACACCCAAGACACAATAAGAATCATGGGTGTGTTGCCAACCTAAAAAGAGGAAATGGAAAGGCCCCCCTTTTCTTCTTCACCGCCCAAAGACACCCAAGATACGAAAAGAATCATGGTTGCGTTCCCGACCTAACAGGAGAGAATGGAAGGGGAGGGAAAAGGGAGGGTGGGAATGGGCCACCGGAAATCGCACTCACCGAACGAAACGCTACAGCAAGCTGCCCCTTTACGTCGGTTTTCTGTGAGACAGTGGTATCTGCCCGGTCGAGCCGACCCATTCGTGCTGTAGACGTAACTGTCTACAGCGTGGCTCTACCACTCCACATTTGCTTCATCTATAGTCCGATTGCTAATTAAACGGAGTGACTGACATTTCGAATGATAAGGGGTTGACGTCAGGCAGGCCGCAGGTGGCCGCTCGTAAAAACTGAGCCAAATCCTTTCTGCAACAAGCTTAAAAAAGTGTGTTGCGTCGACCCCATATTAAGGTGGGATAAGGGCAGGTAGAAAGAAAGAATAAAAGTAATATTTGTAATTTCACATAACACACATCGAAGAGTCAAGCTGAAATTTATCAAAATACGCAATAATATTCTAATTTTGCAAGCTAGTACTGAGTTATTGTTTATTTGAATGGAAAAAAAAGAACTAGATCAATCAATATGCTTTGAAAGTAAGCAACATTATTTTGGAAAGTGACATTTCGATCTGTCAGTTTACTCCGTTGAAATCGGAGTACAGCTCCTCGTTATGAAGTCGGTTCAAAACCAATAATATTATGACTATTGAAAAATCGTAACTAAATGTTATTTATATTAATCCAGTAAAATATTTGCGAGTGACTAAGACAACAAAACACATTGCACACTACTGTTTTACTTTATAGTCGTAAATAAGTATTGCGCAAAAATTTCGTTGCATTAATATTGTTTTCACACGAAATATACTATCTTTACTATGGCATAATCCATGCGGGCTGTATACTGTATATCTTTATTTCTTGCATGCTGTATTTAACTATATTTTGGTAAGTTTTTACACACATACCTGTAATCCTTTGGGGGTAGGCAGAAGCTCAAATAGTGCATGACACTCCGCCAAGGTTATTTCCGTCCCATGATGTGATAGGGGTGAGCCCATCACCATACCGAGCACAAATTTCAGACTACTGCGATAGTACGCAGAAAAACCCTAAGGTTGACTGGTAGAGAATGCCTTCGGCATTAAGTCCGCCTATATACATTGTATATGAAGTGTATAAATAAATAAATAAAAACCTGATACAACTTCCTGATCCAGAGATTAAACCCGAGACCTCAGGATGGTAATCATACTCTGAAAATAATTCTGGTGGCGCTCATGGGCCGTCATCTCGTCTGCGTTTCTTTTTTTTGTAGTAGAGACTGGCGAACGAGCGAATGGGTCATGCGATGGTAAGTGATACCGACTGCCCATAGACGCCCAGGACACAGAAAGAATCGTGGGTGCGTTGCCAACCTAAAAGGAGGGAAATAGAAAAAGGGGGCGGGATTGGCACACCGGAAATCTCACTGACCGAACAAAACACGACAGCGAGCTGCCACTTTACTTTGGTTTTCTGTGAGACAGTGGTATCAAACTGGTCGAGTATTTATTTATTCATTTTTCTAGGAAAAAAAAACGATTAAAAGCAAATTAAATCCATAATTTATTCATACTGGTAATCAGTCACCACATCTTCCTCTCTCCCCACCACGTAGTCTATGTCTGGAGGTACACTGACTTCTACGTCAGAAGCATCTCTGTAGTACATGTTGAAGAGAGGTTCTTCACTGGTACTGCTTTCATCATCATCATCATCTTCATCATCATCATCTTCTGAGTCTAGTTGGGTGTCGTTCAGGTCCAGAGTGACGTCACCTTCTCTTCTGCCAGCTTTGACTGTTAGAGTTAAGGGTTTTTGAAAAAAAATTGTGGTTGTTTTAGTCGCCAGTTAGTTACTAAGGTTTACTGTCAGAATTTGAATTGGTGTTGATAAAAGTAGGTGTTGTTACACAAGCCTCGTTTCCTAGTGTGGGGTCAGGACTATGTGTGTGACTGTTGGGTGTTATTTGATACTTTTTAAGCTTACTCGGTTGATTTCGCAAATAGAACAGATTTATGTTGTTCATCGATAAATGAAGGTGTTGTTCATCGACAAAAGATGTTGTTACACAAGAGTCGTATCCTAGTGTGGGGTCAGGACTATGTGTGACTGTTGGGTGTTATTTGATAGTTTTTAAGCTTACTTAGTTGATTTCGCAAATAGAACAAATTGACGTTGTTCATCGATAAAAGAAGGTGTTGTTCATCGACAAAAGATGGTGTTGTACCACAAGACTCGTATCCTAGTGTTGGGTCAGGACTATGTGTGACTGTTGGGTGTTATTTGATAGTTTTTAAGCTTACTTAGTTGATTTCGCAAATAGAACAAATTGACGTTGTTCATCGATAAAAGAAGGTGTTGTTCATCGACAAAAGATGGTGTTGTACCACAAGACTCGTATCCTAGTGTTGGGTCAGGACTATGTGTGACTGTTGGGTGTTATTTGATAGTTTTTAAGCTTACTTAGTTGATTTCGCAAATAGAACAAATTGACGTTGTTCATCGATAAAAGAAGGTGTTGTTCATCGACAAAAGATGGTGTTGTACCACAAGACTCGTATCCTAGTGTTGGGTCAGGACTATGTGTGACTGTTGGGTGTTATTTGATAGTTTTTAAGCTTACTTAGTTGATTTCGCAAATAGAACAAATTGACGTTGTTCATCGATAAAAGAAGGTGTTGTTCATCGACAAAAGATGGTGTTGTACCACAAGACTCGTATCCTAGTGTTGGGTCAGGACTATGTGTGACTGTTGGGTGTTATTTGATAGTTTTTAAGCTTACTTAATTGATTTCGCAAATAGAACAAATTGACGTTGTTCATCGATAAAAGAAGGTGTTGTTCATCGACAAAAGATGGTGTTGTTCATCGATAAAAGAAGGCGTTGTTCCACAAGACTCGTATCCTAGTGTGGGGTCAGGACTATTTGTGTGACTGTGTAATTTGACACTTTTATATGCTTACTTGGTTGATTTCGCAAATAGAACAGATTGGTGTTGTTGTCGACGGCTAGTATCTGCAGGTATATATCCACGATGGGTCGGCAGCGACGCATGCACTGTCTGTAGCTACTGAACCGATTGGTCCTGTATGATACGGGGCAGCCTAGTCGCTCGCTGGGGATCATAAACGTTCAGTTGACATGAATATTCTTGGGGTATTAGTACACGTCGTTTGAGTGTTCGAATGGAGCTTGCTGCACGTTTAACGCGTGTGAAATTTGACTGCCTCGGTGGCGTAGTTGTATTTCAGTACGACTACTGTCCTGAGGTCTGGGGTTTGATACCCTGGTCGGGCAAATTTGTATTCGGTTTTTTCAGTATTAGCCCGGAGTCTCGAATTTGTGCCCGATATGTCGACAAGCCCGCCCTCTATCACATCTGGGACGGAACTAAGCTTGGCAAAATATTAGTGTTCTAGTTCGCTAGTGCGCCTCTGCCTACCCCTTCAGGCATACAGGCGGGAGCTTATGTTATGTGAAATTTCACAAAAAATGTCGTGAGCGCACGACGAACTTCATTCGAATATCTTATCAAGGTTATTTGAGCTACGGCCTCTAGGGTACATATTACACATTACGAGCCATTGCCAAGGGCACATTATATAGCAAAGTATAGTGAAAAGAAAAGGCATGGGAATTCGGAAGGGAAATGGGTATTTGGGCCACGGGAAACGACACCGTACGAGAGGCAACAGAAAGCTCCTTTTTTCCGTTTTCTGTGAGATAGTGGTATCAAACCGGCCGAGACGAACATTAGAGCTGGCACACATGGCATAACATAACATAAGCTCACGCCTGTATCCCCGAAGGGGTAGGCAGAGGCGCACTACCGAACTAGAACACCCACATTTCGCCGAGCTTAGTTCCGTCCCAGATGTGATAGGGGGCGAGCCTATCGCCATATCGGGCACAAATTCCAGACTCCGAGCTGATATGGAAAAATCCAATATCACTTTGCCCGACCCGGGGATCGAACCCGAGACCTCAGAACCGTAGTCGTACCGAAATACCACCACGCCATCGTGGCAGTCAAAGTGTAAAAGAGAAGTATCAGTATTTTCACGTCACGGCTATCACGGTACGTGCATTGGAAAGGGATAGCAAGTTGTCCCCACTACGCCCCCACTCTTGCTATTGTAGAATTTAAAATATGAATTACTGTCTAATTTTTTCAAATTCCGATGCAGTTTTTACAGAAGTGTTTCCTTTTTGTTTTATTTGCTATTATATATACAGCACTGCCTCGGTGGCGTGGTGGTATTTCGGTACGACTACGGTTCTGAGGTCTCAGGTTCGGTCCTCGGGTCGGGCAAAGTGATATTGGATTTTTCCATATCAGCCCGGAGTCTGGAATTTGTGCCCAATATGGTGATAGACTCGCCCCCTATCACATCTGGGACGGAACTAAGCTCGGCGAAATGGGGTGTTCTAGTTGGCTAGTGCGCCTCTGCCTACCCCTTCGGGGATACAGGCGTGAGCTTATGTTATGTTATGTTATATACAGCACGAATGGGCCGGCTCGACCGGTTAGATACCACTGTCTCACAGAAAACCGACGTAAGGTGGCAGCTTGCTGTCGCGTTTCGTTCGGTGAGTGAATTTCCGGTGGCCCATTTCCCCTCTCCCTTTCCCAATCCCTTTCCCTTCCCTTCCATTCCCTCCTTTTACGTTGGCAACGCACCCATGATTCTTTTTGTGTCTTGGGTGTCTATGGGCGGTGGAGATCATTTACTATCAGGTGACCCATCTGCTCGTTTGCCAATCTCTGTTATAAAAATAAAATATATATAGAGGTATATATAAAATTGTGTATAAAACCAAACATAGTCAATACCCAATTAGCTATACTACTCCAAAGCAAATTTTCTAATTTAATTTGCCCGGAACTGGACCCCTCAGAGGGGGTTGGCGTCAGGCAGGCAGCCGGTCGTAAAAACTTAGCCAAATCATTTCTGCAACATGCTTGAAAAAGTGTGTTACGCCGACTCCACATTAAAGTGGGATAAGGTGGACCGACGACCTGATAAAGGTTGCAGGAAGTCCCTGGATGCAGGCCGCTTCCAACAGGTCGATCTGGAAATCTTTAGGGGAGGCCTATGTTCAGCAGTAGACGTCCTATGGCTGATGATGATGAAGCGCAGGTAGAAAAAAAACTTACGTGCAGTTCTGCAAGTAGAACACAAAGGTCCACACAGGAGCGGCTGGCTCCTCGCACACGCCCGGCGTAAACCGGCGCGTGCACCGAGACTTGTACATTGTGTTCGCGGACTCTAGCGTAGGCTCTGAAGTCTGCACTGACAACATTGAATACACCAACACATTACACTCTTTACCTCCTAATAAAATGATAATCACAACTTTCAAAACATACCGACTTCAAAATTGATCTGAACGTCACCAAATTTATATAGGACTACTTTTGGAATAGGAAAACTCTATCGAATACAATAATCACAAGATTAAAAACTTAACAGACCGACTTCAAATCCGATCGCGACCAAATTTATAATTAGATTATGTGAAATAAGCTCTATAAAACACAAAAATAATTTTCAAAATCGGTCCACAATTGGCGGAGATATCGCGTTACATACGTTAAAAAAAATACAGACGAATTGAGGACCTCCTTTTTGAAAGTCGGTCGAGAAGGAACTTGAAAATCGGTCCACATTTCGCGGAGATGTCGCGTAACACACAAAAAATATACAGTCGCCTGGCCGGCTGTGTCTTAGGTCTTAGAGGCTGTTAAATAGAGGGGAACTCCCATGTAGGTTTTTATTACCATGAGCAGACACTCGTGTACAAAAATTTCGTCTGTATCGAATAAGAGACTAACTAACGCTGAATAGTAAATAAACCCAGTATCCAAGGCCGTAATGACGCGATTTCACGCTAACAACATCTACTGCACATTTAAATTTTGTTGTCTTTACAATGCACAATAACTTACTAATCCCCCAGAAGTTCCGATACATGGGGAACAACCGACGATATCTACTTTTGTTCATAAACTTAATCAAAATATTATCAGGTGTCTAATAAAAACTTTTTATTAACTTAATCCTGCTACTGACGCCGCTGCCCCTAAAGTGCTTTATATACCGCTGTCTCGCTGGATCGACATAGTAGGAACCGGCAGTCAGAATGTGGAGAACGGGTTTGGTTGTGCTGGCGTTCGTCCTCGGACAGGCGTCGTCAAACGACAGTCTGACACGTGTCGTGTCAGGGTGGGAGGCGGCTCCTGGACAGCATCCGTACCACGCTGCCCTGCGAGTCTTCAACCCAAGTGGAACTGTCGCTGCATGCGGTGCCGCCGTCGCCTCCCGCCGATGGCTGATCACCTCCGCGCGCTGCACCACCCTCCGCACCATGATCGTGGTCCGGCTCGGCGTCGTCAACCTCAACACGCCGCAGGAGCTGCTCGAAGCTGACGAGTGGTTCTCCCACCCGACCTTCGACGAAACCATCAACGGGGTGCAGTTAAACGACATCGGCTTGATCAGGCTGCCGCGTCGCGTCGCCTACACGGACCTGCTTCAAAGGATCAATGTCCAGTCAGCGGCGGACGCTTTCAGGAACTATGATAATGAAATAATGGTCTTCACCGGTCACGGCACGCTCTGGACGGACGGCGAATTTCCGATGGATCTTAACTGGGTCTATCTGCGTGCCATTTCTAACGCGGCATGCCAGTCGATTTTCCCGAGGGTTGTGAATGAGAACACGATTTGTGCGAGGTATTTCAACGAGTCGTCGCAGTCGCCGTGTGCGGGTGACGGGGGTGGTCCGCTGGTGCATGTGGAGGGCGGTGTGCCGACCCTCGTGGGCGTGCACTCGTTCCGCTCTTCCAGTGGTTGCCACCTCGGCATTCCCGCTGGTTTCGTTCGTCCCGGAGCGTTCCACGACTGGTTCAAAGAGGTCACCAGCATCGATTTTGATAACTTTGTTGAAGAAGACGATGAACCTACAACAGTAACACCGGATTGGACCACTACAACAACACCACAGCCGCCTACCGAAAAGCCGGAAGAAGGTACTACCACTTCGCCAGCGCAGGAATCAGATGAAGATGACTCCACCACGAAACCACCATCAGAATCAAAGGAGGAATCGGAGGAACAGGACTTCGAAGACGATGATAGTTCAGACTCGGAATCAGATGAAGATCCATCCGCCTCTATAGTAAAAAAGAAGAAAAAGGCAGAGATGAAGGTCAAATTTAATGTCAAACTGGAAAAACAGTTTAAGGTCAAGAAAATGCGTTTTAAGAAGAAGTTCCCAGTAGGACCAAGACACAACGACTCCGCCTAATAACCTTTAAGGTATAGCCTTATAGGTATAGGTATTGTATCCTTATTGTGCTATTAATTATAAAATGTATTAAAATAAATGCAAGTTTTTTGTATGAAACTAAATGTTATATTTTTTATCCCTTCACCACGCAACGTGAATCTGACGCTTCATTTCCTTTCTCCGTTATTTTGACATATTCAAATATAATAATAACATAACATCTAATACTCAACAGTCACACATATAATCTTGAATCCATATTAAGATACGTGTCTTGGGTCGTGGGTATCAGGAGCTACGAGAGACTTTCAGGCTCGCACCAAATGATAACAAGTGGGTATGTAACGCAGCTCATCCCTTTATAAAATATAGAGAACGCCTTAATAAAGACAATTCCGTTTCCATTAGATACATAAGCATAATATGTGTTCGTTTAAATACGCCGACAAAATGACATTAAATTCGATAATTGGTAACATTTAGATACTATTAAAATTTCGCCACAGCAATAAAAAAAACTGTAACGGCAATCATCATCATCATCATCAGCCAAAGGACGTCCACTACTGAACATAGGCCTCCCTCAAAGATTTCCATATCGACCAGTTGGAAGCGACCTGCATCCTGCGACTTCCTGCGACCTTTATCAGGTCGTCAATACTGCTAAAATATTTTTTAGAACAAAATAAATAGCAAAAGTTCGGTTACTAAATGTCACACCGTTTATACTGTGTATAATGAGCGAAAATCTTCATGTAGGTAAACTTCAGTAGGTACGCGGCGCGTGATCTAATTGACAAAACTAAAAATCAATCCTGTGCCTAAACTATTTCACTTATTCAAATGATTTTTGGTACAAAGCCTTGCAACGTTGTAAGGTATGTCTGGGATGATTTAATGTCGTTAATTGGCGCCACTTGGTATAATAACTGAGAAACTCCTGTATGGTAACTTATGTGGGCGAAACGAAGCTCGGCGAAATGTGGGTGTTCTAGTTCGCTAGTACGCTTCTGTCTACCCCTCGGGGATACAGGTGTGAGCTTATGTGTTGTCATATATGGCACTCGCTTGAACATTCAGAAAGTGACCTCATTTAAATCATCGGCGCCTGTTTAAGCTAACCATAAAGAGCTTTATGCTTTATGTCCATTTATGTTATGCAATAAAAGTCTCAATGACGTCATCCGCATCGATTACTGTGAATTATGAAGGTTATAACTTATGACTTATCAGTACCCTTAATACGAGTTTTGGCAGTTTGCGAAATCGATGATAGTCTTCGTTCTTCATACATTTGACTAGCAGCGCCACTTACGGAAATTACGATAAACTATAGTGAAATGAAGACAGTATACAGCAACAGACGTCTACAGCACGAATGGGCCGGCTTGACCACTATGATACCATTGCCTCACCGATAACCAACCTAAAGTGGCAGCTTGCTGTTGCGTTGCGTTCAGCGAGTGAGAATTTTGGTGGCCCAAATCTGGGGATTCGCAAATTTCGCAATCCTTATTCTCCTTGTTTGATTTGGTAATGTAGCGATCTTTTTGGTATCACGGGTGTCTACTTTCTATGGTCAGTGGAGTTCACTTACAATCTAAATAATGGAGTAACATTTAATGGATTCAATAAATATTTTGATTTGATTTGATATCAGATGACTCATCTGCTCGTTTTACTAAAAACATCAACGATTTAGAGAAGCGTCAAATCTCAAAACTACTTCGTACTTGAAACGTATCTGAAGGCCTTATTAATAAAAACAGTTTAACTGAGCAAATGGTAAAGAATAGCCTGTCCCTTTTATTTTCAAACAATGTGACATAAGGAAAAAAGTGACAGATTATTCTTAGCCATTTGCTCAGCTAAACTATTTTTATAAGTAAGGCCCAAAGACACGAACAAAAAGGAACATATGTATACTACTAGACAGGCTGTTCGGTACATAGAATTTGCGCACTAAGTTTCCGTCAATTGACCGCAACTCACTATAGAGATCAACTTTATCCTTAGCCGTCAAACACTCGCAGTAATGTGACATAATTTTACTTCTAAACAGCATGTCTAGAAAACATAGACGTCTTTGGTAAGGCCCAATATGACAGAATGATTCGTTACTCACATTCGTTACTGTTCAATCCTTGTGCATTTATTAGGATAAATAAATGTAATCTTGTGAACGGACTGATCCACATCATGTATTGTTTGTTATGAATGACATTGAACTAACAATGTCATGGATCGATATATATTCGTGGTCACGACCTTCTTGTTTTAAGAAATATTTCATATAATATTTGACGGAACTAAGCTCGGCGAAATGTGGGTGCTCTAGTTCGCTAGTGCGCCTCTGCCTACCCCTTCGGGGATACAGGCGTGAGCTTATGTATGTTAATATTTGACCTGCTTCGATGGCGTCGTTGTATTTCGGGATGACTACCGTCCTGAGTTCTCGGGTTATATTGGATTTTAGTATCGGCCCGGAGTCTAAAATGTGCCCGATATGGCGATAAGCTCTATAAGGAACTAAGCTCGGTGAAATGTGGGTACTCTAGTCGCTAATGCGCCTCTGCCTACCCCTTCGAGGATCCAGGCGTGAGCTTATGTAAACGAATTAAACCTATACAGTTTTTCTTGCTCGTTCTTCTCTGGCGAACCAGCTTTCCGAACAGGCGGTAGAGTAAACCTTTTTGACGGAATCTAAACAATGTGTGACATTTTATGGATTCAATAAACGATTTGATTTGATTTGATATATAACATAATAATCACAAGTTTAAAATATTAACGGACCAATTATCCGATCATAACCAAATTCACACTTAAAATAAGCTCTATCGAACACAAAAAGAATCTTGAAAAATCGGTCCACGTTTGGCGGAGATATCGTATCATACGTAAAAAAATACTGACGAATTGAGGACCTTCTTTTTTTTTGAACATAACATAAGCTCACGTTTTTATCTCCGAAGGGGTAGGCAGAGGCGCACTAGCGAACTAGAACACCCACATTTCGCCGAGCTTACTTCCGTCCCTGATGTGATAGGGGGCAAGCCTATCGCCATATCGGGCACAAATTCCAGACTCCGGGCTGATATGGAAAAATCCAATATCACTTTGCCCGACCCGGGGATCGAACCCGAGACCTCAGAACCGTAGACGTACCGAAATACCACCACGCCACCGAGGCAGTTCTTTTTTTTTGAGTCAGTCGAAAATGGATATGTGATGGTAGCCTTCCAATATGTTGTAATAATCGTGTATATGATATATGATGTTAGTTTGTTTTTTGTCTACAGCATCTTCAGGCATCCCGCAACAATCAGGATTCTACTGGAAAGGCGTGTGGTTACCACTATGTGTGACGTTTGAGCCGGGGACAGCGAAATCCGTTTAGTAAGTTTTATTTCAGCGTCGCGACGATAGGTTATAGATAGTATCGGAGATAGCTCACTAACATCGGAGTTATGAATCTTACTAATATGGCTCTTTGACCGAAATCCATTTTCGACAGCCAAAAATTCGTATTCGACAGCCAAAATCCGTTTTCCACAGTCTAAAGCGCTTTTCGGAAGTCGAAAGAGGATTTCTTTCTTTTCTTTTCGAATGGCTTCATACCTCTTTTTACTATCAGAGTTGATCTTGATAATTCTTAGAAGTGTGACGTCCCTGTGTCAATTCAGAGGATTCCGAAAATCCTAACAAATGGTTGCCCTTACATGAAGAATTGAATATAACAAAGTGTTATAAAGATATTTGAACAATCAATAAAATATTTTTTTATTACCTTGTATAAAATTTGCTGAGTAAAATAATATAATAGAGGTTTTTTCTAAACAGTATCGAAATGCTGGATCGAACGGAAGCACCGAGCATTCAAGATGGGTACGGCATATCGGTGGCGTACGCGTGCCTGATGGAGATCATTCGCTCCATAGCAATCACCATTGAAGGACAGGAATATTTTAGGTAGACGTGGTCTTGTACAAAATTATACCTCCTAAAAATTACAAAAATACAAATTAATATAATTTCACACTTATAATTTTTTATTCGCAGACTCCAAGAATTATATGATGACTCGCAAAACGATGTAGAAGAAAAGGAAATCAACTCCAACAAACCTACTGCTAATCAAAAAGGTATTTCTATTTATTTATCGATTTATAATTTATAATTTCATTGCTGAAAGAATTGGCAATAAATAAATGCCAAAAATCTAGAGTATATTGCCTTTACTAAGCTAGAAAAAGAATAAACACAAAAACATTTTGGTGTAACAGAGGCAACGAGTGAAACAGTCGAAGAAGTGACCAACAATGGACACAACGGTGAGGCTGATCAGAACTCTAACGTCGTGCAAAAGATAGAAGATGTAGAGGATAAAGAGCTTCAACTGAGGCTGCAGGTAAGTCATGATCCAGAAATTGAGTTTCTCACATTAAAATTGTTTTACACTTAGCAAGCTGTTATTGGATTTCAACAAAATCAACACTCGATAGGAACAGGTCGAAAAAGCTTATTGGTAGGAGTCGATAAAAATAAATAAATCTATGAAGTCTATAAAAATCAGAATTTGATTTTGTGCTTAATAATAGCGATAGCCCCACTCTCTATCATAATTATTATAAAAAGGAATTGCAAGTAAACTCGGCGAAATACGATTGTTCTAGTTCTCTAGTTCACCTCTGCCTATCCCGTCCGGGGTGACAGGTGTGTGATTAGGCTTATAAATTGTTTTTTTTTTTCCCAGTTACTAAAGTCATCTTGGTGTGGACTAGTATGGGGTCTGTCGGTGTTGGCTGAAGCTAGTATCGGGGAGTTGGAGAACATACTGCGAGCTATACAGACCTTGGCCAGGGTCAGCGGTAAGGTAAGAACATTAGTACTTTCATAATTTAGGAAGGTGTGTATAAGATAATGTCAAATGCATGTTTTATGCGCAAATACGTAGTGTGTGCGTCAAGGCAAAAAAAATTATAAAGTTCCTGAAAAAATATCGATGAAATGTCTAGTTAAAGATATCGATGTATTATTTTATCGTTTTTTTAATGGTCACTATTTCAAGCAAAGTTTATTCGAATGTTATACATTGAAATAACATTATTTTTTTTGGATTATATCGAAATTTGTTTTTTTTTATTATCGATGTTTAGTTTCCAAATGTTTTATATTCTTCGTGGTCACTATCAGATTTACTGATTACTATTAAAAGTGTAGTCATTATGCCTTGCTCGTATAGAAAAAGAGAGTCGACACGTTAGTGAATACAAATATAATAATTTGGAATGTCGGGTGTAGGGATGTCAGAAGTTAAAATAAGTATTGATATAATATATTGTATTGATATTTTTTTATAATATCGATATTAAAATTTTTGTTAAATAGTATCGGGTTCGATTTCCAGGTCGGACAAAGCTAATTTCCTAATTTAATTTTTCTGGGACTGGACCCCCAGATAGGGGTTGACGTGACGCAGGCAGCCGGTCGTAAAGACTAAGCCAAATCCTTTCTGCAACATGCTTGAAAAAGTTGTTGCGCCGACCCCACAATAAAGTGGGATAAAGGCAGGTAGAAAAAAATAGCCCTGTAATATTACTGGCCCACTGCTGGGCCCGGGACTCCTCTACTAATTAGAGGGGTTATATAATATCTGTATCGAAATAAAATATCGATATTTTTTGACAAGCCTAGTCGGACGGTGGTATAGTGTGGTGTATGTTGTGCAGGTCGGTGCGCACGGGTCCCGCGACGCGTGCATCGCGGCGCTGTGCCGGTGCGCGCTGCCCGCGCAGTACTGCGTGCCGGCGCTAGGGGCGCTGGGGGCTCTGCCGTGCCCGTGGCGGCGGGACGCGCCCGCGCCCGACCACGACTACCGCCACCAGGTGGTGTGGGTGGGCACGCCGCTGCCGTCAGCCTCGCTGCCGTCCGGTCGGTACATGCACTGATGTGCTACAGACTACAGCCCGTTCATTATCAAATCATTATTCTTTATAAACATCGATATTTGCAATTAGCGGAAAGAAACACAGTCGAGTTGGAATGTACTCAAACTAAGTCATTTCTCTTAAATCGAGAAAGCTCCGTAGAATGCTCCGCAAAATCGAAAGACACCCCTCCTTGTCGTTTTATGACATCACATCGACCATCAAATGTGTTTCGTTTATACGGTACATTCTAGCCCCCCTGGAATATTTTCGTTGGTCTTTACTTTTCGACCGATTTCAAAAAAATGAGAAGGTCCTCAATTCGTTTGTTTTTTTTTTTATGTATGTTACCCGATATCTCCGCCAAATGTGGAACAATTTTCAAGATTCTTTTGTTCGATAGAGCTAATTCCAAGGGTGGTCCCATATCTATTTGGTCACGATCGGATAAATTTGAAGTGGATCCGTTAAGTTTTTTAAGATCGACTGCCTACTCATCATTCCAGTATCAAATTTCCTGTTATTCCTTACTGCGATTCCATAGAAAAATACCTATATAAAAGACCTATATAACCCATCGATTGTTATGCAGGTCAGCAGCAGTCGTTCGTGATGGTGACGTCGCGCCACGTGACTGCGATGAAGGCGCTGCTGTGCGCCGCGCAGAGGGACGGCGACACCTTCCAGCAGGCGTGGCTGCCGGTCCTCACCACGTTACAGCATCTTGTAAGATATACAACTAGCATTTAAGTCAAATACCATAGTCGTATTTATGTAATCAAATATTGGAGGTGCAAATAATAGAAGATATAGATATATCCTACGATACCATATTGCTCAATTTCATATTAGTTTCCTTATGCTAAAAACGTGAATATTGTCCACAGGTTTGGATCCTGGGCCTGAAACCATCGACTGGAGGTAGTATGAAGGCGAGCCGTGCCAGTGCCGACGCCAACTCCGTCATGAGCACTTCCGCTGTCATGGCAGACTTGCCAGGTCAGTACAGTTGCTTATAATCAATAGTAGCTATTCCTGTTATCGCATTTAGAATTTGAAGGTTATTTAGGTTAGTGAAGTTACTAGATTTTATCGATACGTCGATTTATTTTCGCACATTCTGCCGTGTTAAAGCTAATATACAGCAATAGATAATTATAAATGACCATACTAGTAAGATAGCAATAAGTATTCTTGTTATCGCATTTATAATTGAAATCTTGAAGTTATCGATTATAGACATAATCGATTAATTTTCGCGAGTTCTGCTAAATGTTTGAAAACTAATATACAGCTGTAGATACAAATCATGATACTAGCAAGATAGCAATTAGGTATTCTTGTTATCGTATATAGATTTGTAGATTGTTGTAGTTACTGATTATCGATAGATCGATAAATTTTTGTGTCTTCTTGTGTCTTGGAACTAACATACAGCCATAATTTGGGTACACTACTGAGAAATAAATAACATATTTTTCTAAACTCTAACTTGTCTAAAGTTCGTTGCAATCGTTAAATAACTGTTAAATATAATAATGTGTAGTCTGTACTAACATACTAACTGCAAAATGCTTTATTCTTCTGTGGCGCAACGTTACAGTAACCGCTTACGTGTTGGATATAAATTTCAGGTCAGCAAGTTCCAGTCGCCGAATCTCTTGGAGTCATGAGTGGTATATACGTGATTTTTATATAGTAGTGCCTGTTTGGAACTATATTAATATACTTTAAAGTGAATATACGCTTATAATTTAATGTCCAAAGATCTTCAAATACTCGATATGATATAATTTTTTAAATACATTAATAATTCTTATAATAATTTGTCTGAAAGTAGAATTACTTTATGATTGTATTAAAATTAGTAAATATTGTTACTAAACAAGGCTACCGTTTGTGATTTAAAGTATGTACTTCAAACAGAGTTCTGATTTGAAAAATAAATGTTTTATCTACTATGCTTCTTAAACGTGTCTGTAACTTTTTACGTGACATTTAAAGAAATGAGGATATTATCTTTTTAAATAAATATTGATAGCTGGATTTTAATAAATATACATATTTTGTCTTAAATAAATATCCATGGGGATATGTTGATGATAAAATATCGATATATTTTTTAAATAAATATCGATAAGTTCCAAAGAGGTACATTTAGTTCTGAGCTGAAGCTTGTGCGCCACGACTCGCACCGGGATGGAGCTTGCTGGTCGTTTGTGTTGTGTTGTCTGTCTGTTTGTTGTAGCACGCGTGACGCTTCATACTTTGTTCAGCCTTTATATTTAGGATTTTTTATTTTTTGTTGTTGAGCTTTTATCGATAATAAGTCACTCTTACATCCCTACGTTTTAGTATACGTGAGGGATAGCACTTATTTTTTTTTTTTTTTGTTATTCAAAATTCGGCTGTTATTTTTATTCTGTATTCTTATTTTATGAGTATCGAAAAGTTTTTCACATTATCTATATAAAATGCATCTAATGGAAATAGTAATACAGCAGAATAAGTTATCCACTCTACCGACATTTTATAAAATAATTTTTAAAGAAAAATATGGGAAACGATTTTGTATGTATAAACTCCATGCTTGAGTAAACAATAAGTAATTCATATAAATTCGGTTCATGTCCGAATCTGCTATAATGGTGAAGGAAAACATTGCGAGAAAACCTCCATACCTGAGAATTTCTCTAGAACAATTTTGAGGTTATATAAAGTCTACCAATCCGCATTAGGCCAGCCTAGCAGACTAAGGCCTAACCCTCTCATTAGTAGAGGTGGCACAAGCCCAGCAGTGGGACAGTAATATTCCAGAGATGATATTATTGTTCCAGCCACTGTACCATGTAGATTTTTTGCTAAAGCGATATATTGGGAAAATTATACAATGTAAACAAATGTCAACTCCTTGGTCTAGCGGTAGTGTACCGGGAGGTCTTGGGTTTGATTCCCAGGTCGGTCGGTATGTTTTTCTAACACAATTTGCCTGGAACTGAATCCTGCAGTGAGGGTCCACGTTAGGCAGGATCCTTCATCCAGAATCCTTCCTGCAGCATGTTTGAAAAGTGTATTGCGCCGACCTCACATTGAGGTGGGATAAAGGCAGGTAGAAAGAGACTTAATAATTATACAGGAATCTTCCTTGTCAGTATGTCATTTAATGCTTTCACGAAAGTTGCATGTTTGTTACAGCGTTATCTGCTATGTTGTCGCGTGTATTCGAGTCTTCTAAGAACTTAGATGATGTTGCACTGCATCATTTGATCGACGCGCTGTGCAAACTGTCAAATGAGGCCATGGAACTGGCATATTCTAATAGGGTATGTATATGATAATACTATACTTAGTGCCCGATAGAAAGATATAATTTGTATTATTTTTTATGTGTGAGTAAGCAAAAGTAAACTTCCCAACTATCGATATCGATAAATTTCAATAATTCATTTAGCATAATTTTCATTTCAACAATATTTTTATCGGAAAGGTTAGGTTTTGAAGTATTCAACTATTTTAATTGTAATAAAATAAATAAGAGCAGTGTCGATATGTAATTATTTTAGGAGCCATCACTATTCGCCGTGGCGAAGTTGCTCGAAACTGGACTAGCCAATATGCACCGCATTGAAGTGATGTGGAGGCCTATAACTAATCATCTTTTAGAGGTATGTTTTGTTTCATAATTCTTGATTTATTACATGTCATCATTATTTGCGTTTCCCTAATCTTTTTTGTTTTCGAATACGACAATCATAAACTTTATCAGTGGTCACCAGAATCATGCCGGCTTACATAAATGATGCCTGTGATGAATCACACTCCACTTAAGGACCCAATCTCTCATAATCACACAACACTTAAAGGACCCAAATCCAAGAGAGGCCCATCTCCTCTACCAAAACCCTTTCAATAAATTACCGTCAGGTGACCCATACGGTTGTTTAACAAGTTTGTTCGTTGTTGTAGTTTGTTCGTTTTCGATTAAACGAAAAAACAATGTTTTAGGAAGGATCAACATGTTAGCCATCTTTCGGATGTTGGTTTTATTAACACCGTAAGAATGACTTTATTCGTTTTTTTTTTTTGAGGTGTGCCAACATCCCCACATAAGGATGAGGGAGTGGGGTGTCGAAGCTATAACGTACTTGGTGCAAGCTGCGTTCCAGTACCACCACAACAACCCAGTACATGTCACTGAGGTAAGAAAATGAATGGTTGCTTTTGTCGGTGTTTTTTTTATAATTTGAATGGACTCTGTGAAAGGAGAATGTATATCGATAATTACATACTTGGAATATATTACAACACCTTCTGTGGCGCAACAAGCGAGGAGCTGGTAGTGTAACAAGAGGCTGTGAGTTCGATTACCGTTTCGGAACTTATGCTTATGGGATCCACATAGTTTTGGGCCTAGGTGATGTGGGACCATAAGTCATTACTCCCCCATAGTTCCTGATAAACAAGAGATAGATTAAATCTAGCGTGGTGTCTCGATCAAATGTATAATCGTTGGATAATAAATCGATAGAATATACATTACATATCGATCGTTAAAAACGGGGCTTATGGCAGGCTCGGGAGCGCCTACTGCTAGAACCTTTGGCGGAGTTGTGCTCAGTACGACAATGTGACGTGCGAGCGAGACAGTTGGACTGCGCCGCCCGTCTGCTGCACTCGCGTGGGGACCAGCTCGGTGCAGCCTGGCCGCTGATGATGGAGATCATCTCGGCGATATCAGCACATCACAGGTAAGTGCCGATGCTAACTAGGTACTTAGAAACTAAATACTTTTGCAAAATGCAGAAGAATCACTCAGGATTATAAATTGCCCAAAAATATAAATTACGTAATATGTACTATAAATAACGCAAGATTACAAATTACATTAGACAATAAATTACCCTAGACTACAAATTCAGATTTTCAAATTACACTAGACTACAAATTACATTAGACTACAAATGGCACTAGGCTATAAATTACACTAGACTACAAATTACACTAGACTATATGAGGTATGACTGTGGTGTGGTGTGTCCGCAGCGAGCAGCTGATCCGGTCGGCGTTCCAGTGCGCGCAGGTGGTGGCGGGCGACCTGCTCGGGTGCGCCGGCCCGCGCTGTCTGCGCCGCGTGCTCAACGCCGCCGCCGCCTTCGCGCTGCAGACCAAGGAGCTCAACATCAGCCTCACCGCCGTCGGACTCATGGTGACTATCGACTATTGTCACACCTCACTCTAGCGAACGGCTGATGCATCTCACCAGCTGGAGTGTCCCGCATGCTCAACGCGACCGCCGCCTTCGCGCTGCAGACCAAGGAGCTCAACATCAGCCTCACCGCCGTCGGACTCATGGTGACTATCGACTATTGTCACACCTCACTCTAGCGAACGGCTGATGCATCTCACCAGCTGGAGTGTCCCGCATGCTCAACGCGACCGCCGCCTTCGCGCTGCAGACCAAAGAGCTCAACATCAGCCTCACCGCCGTCGGACTCATGGTGACTATCGACTATTGTCACACCTCACTCTAGCGAACGGCTGATGCATCTCACCAGCTGGAGTGTCCCGCATGCTCAACGCGACCGCCGCCTTCGCGCTGCAGACCAAGGAGCTCAACATCAGCCTCACCGCCGTCGGACTCATGGTGACTATCGACTATTGTCACACCTCACTCTAGCGAACGGCTGATGCATCTCACCAGCTGGAGTGTCCCGCATGCTCAACGCGACCGCCGCCTTCGCGCTGCAGACCAAGGAGCTCAACATCAGCCTCACCGCCGTCGGACTCATGGTGACTATCGACTATTGTCACACCTCACTCTAGCGAACAGCTGATGCATCTCACCAGCTGGAGTGTCCCGCATGCTCAACGCGACCGCCGCCTTCGCGCTGCAGACCAAGGAGCTCAACATCAGCCTCACCGCCGTCGGACTCATGGTGACTATCGACTATTGTCACACCTCACTCTAGTGACCGGCTGATGCACCTCACTTGCTGGAGTGGAGACCAAGGAACCACGCCTCCTGTCACTACCTGAATTTACTATGTTGCTCGTGACCTTTGTTTTTCTTAGCTTAAGAAAACTAAGCAGACAAGCACACGGCCCACATTATGGTAAGTGGTTACCACAGCCCAAGACATCAGTAATATCAAAAACACAGACAAGTCGCTGTCTACTCTAAAAAGAAAATGTCTCGAAACGCAAGATTTTCACCTAAAACTAACTTGAAGTTAAACTAACATTAATATTATGTTAAAATCTATTTTTGTATCATACTTATTTTTGAATTTATTCTACAGTGGAACATATCCGACTATCTATACCACAACCGGGACAAGCTGGTGGTGGCGCTGGCGAACGACACGGCTGTTTGTCCCGAGGTGCCCAACCATGCTGATCTACCGCCATTGGACAAGCTCTGGATGTGTCTTTACATCAGACTTAGTAAGTAGCTTTGACATAAAATATGTATACAGCTGATACTTTTGTCTCTATTGTTGTATGTACGGATTTGGGAGAATGCAAAAATACCTGTCTTTTTGGTGATATACACTGATCAGAATTTTAGAAAAAAACAACTATTGGCCATACTATCGGTTTATCTCTCACACTTTGATGTCCATCATTCAGTTTGTGTGGAACATTCGGTCCTTCGTCTACGTATATGGTTATTAGGTCATCTGCTCTACTCCATGGAACAGCAAAATGTCTTTATTGGTTTATCAGAAGCAGGACCGCGCCTCTACCTACCGAGGAAAGTAAAGGAATATAAACTCGGTAGGTTGGACCTCCAGGTGTATCAAAATTACTATTGACAAGTATCACTATATCGGTACAGCATATTCTATATCGATATTACACTCATACATTGTATCAAGGACAACAATGCGCAATTCTATATAATACGCATATTTTGACAGGTGAGCTATGTACGGAACCGCGTGCGCCTGTCCGTCGTGCCGCTAGTCAGACGTTGTTTAGCTGCATTAGCGCCCATGGGACCCTGCTGAGCAAACCCGCGTGGAGAGCTTTACTTGCTGTTTTATTCCCTATGCTTGAGCAGGTAAGATTATTTGATTTATAGTAAAAGTACCTAGAGTGTTGTTAATAATATTGATAGATTACAGTTCTATTTATAACTGAGTAATTTGGTCCAACTTATACGAATAATTTTGTGTCATATTTAGGGCCGAATGGTCAAACAGTGCTCAGTCATCCAAGTCATTTGAGCACTACCCAAAGTTAAGCAGACAATAATTTTTGAGCGGCATGGTCGTACGCACTCGAGAAGACTTGGCGGAAAAATCAGCTGAGGATCAATCATTTTGCTACAGATAATAAAAGTTTGTTCTCGATTACAAAATTTTTATAAAATTATATTTTTGTTTCCTTTCACATAGAATCATTTTATTTCATTTAGTTTTTTTTTAAGATAATTATAATAAATAATT
This sequence comes from Clanis bilineata, assembly GCA_036417725.1. Taxonomy (NCBI): domain Eukaryota; kingdom Metazoa; phylum Arthropoda; class Insecta; order Lepidoptera; family Sphingidae; genus Clanis; species Clanis bilineata. The sequence goes on along the minus strand of CM071163.1, from coordinate 2,093,796 downwards.
GGCAGAATACATGATTCGATAATGTTTATTTAACCTTTTTGCATTCCATGTGCCATTCCGATCATATTTCATCTGTAGTAAATTTTTCTGTAATGTTTATGTTAACTCTGTCTATTTTTTGTTATTATACATTTTTATATAATAGAAACGGAACTTAAAATGGATCTTTTTATAATTTATTAGTATCTTGTTAAAATATTTACCACTTGGCAGCATGTATCTTTCGTCCTTAGCCAATGATTTGTGTGGAAGAATTGAAAAAAAAAATTTGGCAAATGGCGACCTGTTTGTTTATATTTATTTTCGTAATTAAATAACTGTGTTTGTTGTATGTGAAGTGATTTTGTTTTATGTAATAAACATCAACGAAGATGGAGAGATTATGGAAACTATGAAGTTTGGATATAGAGGATATTTCTTTGAGCGTTTCAATGAAAGAAGTCTTCTTGAATTTTTCTTGCCAGGGACTGTGTCTGACCGTGTCAAGAAAAATACTCGGCCCGATCTGAGAAAGGAATTCAGGACGTCCCAGTTCACGCCGGCTTCAGCAGAACCATATAAAAACCATTATATTGGAGAGGAATTCGGCAACATGCAGTAGTATTGAATCGGATTTAATAAAATTAATCATTGTATTTTTGAAGTGTTTTATTTGTCTTGGCTTCTGCGAGTGAGATAAATTGAGGAAAAATACATTTTATTGAAATCAAGGGGTAGGTATATATTATTAAACACTACACGGAACACGGAAATTATGAAATACAAACCTATGCCCGCCATTCCGTTCGCGTGAAATTTTATTTATTTAAACAAATCTATCCTACAGAAACCATACATTTTTCCGGGGAAAAAAGTAGCCTGTGTGTGTGCTATTTCAGACTTTAATCCATCTCTGTGCCAAATTTCATTCAGATCTCTTCAGACATTCTGGTGTGAAAGAGTAACAAAACATCCATACATCATCACAAACTATACAATAGTTTCATTTGAGATTGGTCGCAGGTACTCTCAAACTAATCTCGATTAAATGCTAGTTAAGCGGGCCTTAAATAGCTGTCAAACTTTAGGCAGTTGTTGACCATGCCGTTTTATGAAATAAGCTGACCTTAAACTGGGTCGTGCTTACATTTAATGTGAAGAGATAGGTTCTGTTTGACCATGCCAAATTGAAGAATAAGGAGTGCTTAAATCGGTAAGGCCATCCTAAATATTTAGGTAGCGTTTGACCATTTGGGGGTTAGCCAAGTAAAAGTTTTTGCATGCTTTCATATACGAGCGTGAGAATTCAATTTTGTAGTAATTATTTATATTTTAATTACAATGAAAAAAATCATATCGATATGTGGAAAAAATAATCACTACTTTCAATTATATCTCATGTTGTTCGTCACATATAGAAAGTATGTTGTTTTAGGCGTTATTAAATATTTGAAATGTGTGTTGTATTTTTACCTTGTCATTAATTATTAATTCAATACTTCTAAAATGTAGTCATACTAAACTAAAAACGGAACATCGATACATAAAAATGTAATAAAATGTTTTCAGTACTATGTTCTGCTTTAGGTTCAGAAACAATCTAACATAGCGAGCTCGGAGAAGGTGGACACGGGTGAACACATACTCATACATCATACGAGAAACACAGCGCAGAAACAATGGGCTGAAACCCAGGTATGTTAGAATATAAGATATTGAAGTTTACTGTATTTTATCGACCACCAAGCACCGGTTTTTAATGATTCATGGTAAAAACTAAAACTTAAAAAAATGTTTCACTTAGTGTCGAGTGATAAGCTTGCTCGTTGGCCTGTATTTGCTATAAAGAATATTAAAAAGTCGATATTTGTTTTCTGTTTCTAGGTATGTGCCTTATATTTATTATGTGACATTTCCCCAGGTCCTCACTCTCTCAGGAGTGTCTCGTGTGTTTCACTCGAGGTTCCAGCTGTTGACCACCGTCGGAGACTTTAACAGATCCTGGACTGCGCTGCTGGATTATATCACTGATTTCGCAATGCAAAGAAGCCATGAAGTACGTATTAATAAAGGCATGGTATTATGTTCTTTTCAGCAACCTTCGAATCATCATTTTCATAGGAAAGTAAACAGAAAAGCAACATTTAAACTGTCAATAATATATTTTAATAACCAATATAACTAATATAATTATAAATAATATCGATTACTATAGTTGATGTTTATTGTATATCGATTATCTGTCACCTGAAACATCACTATTCAATATCGATATTCGAAACCGACCCTCCTAATTCAAATTAATATGAATGTATATGCATATTTACTCAAACATTGAGTCGATAAATAGTCCTTCGATAACTAACTATCCGTATAACCTAGCTAGGTACTAACTTTGTTATATTCGTAGGTATCCGTGGGGGCGCTAAAGTCATTCCAAGAGGTGGTGAGTGCCGCGGGCCGTTGGGCCGAAAGCGCCGGCCCGGAAACGGCCCAGCTGCAGCGCCGCGTGTGGGCCGCCGCCTGGGTCGCGTGGACCAATGTGGCCGCACACCCCGCACTCACCGAATCACAACACCGTGAGTAACAGAACACTATACTGAGACACCCAGAAATATGAAAATTTCGTCCAGGTAGATCACTAAAATTTGTAAGTCTTCAAATTCTAAAATTATTAAAATCATGTGTCTAGCAGTAGTATCTTTGAACAAAGGATCGAATACTCGTTATAAGGTATTGACTGCGGAAGTGACGATACTTTCATATCGATATTTAATATTGTCAAATATCGATGGATCTTTAATACTGTCAAAGCATTTGTAAGTAAGAGTTTGATCCTTACAGCTTCAGAAGATGGCAAGCCGGTGGAGGTGTACGCGCCATCCCTGAACTTCCTCACCACACTCGTGCAGATCTTCCCGCTCATATTCCAGCATATACGGTCCACGTAAGTAACCTTCATTATATACTCGTATGATTATATCAAAATAGCTTGTATATTGTATGTCATTCTATCAGATTAGCCATTTAGTGCCTTCGATTGGTGTTACATCAAAATTATCGAATTTTATAACTGCTGTGGATTCGATTAGATTATCTGGATTTACAGCAAACTTGTGAATTTTGCGAGAAGAGTATCGATGTTTTTATTTTTGTGATGTTGGTTTTTATCAGGTTCACGGAAGCTGACGTCCAGAAACTAGGCGCGTGCCTGGTGCAGGTGTGCAGCGTGGAGCCCTCGGCTGCTGCCAGCGCGCTGGAGGGGCTCGCCAGCGCCGCGCCCGTCAGCGTGCACGCGCTGCACTGCCTCGACATCGTGCAGAAGGTACCGCGCGACTCACTAGTGCACGACACGTGTAGGGCGCAGCCCCCACCAAGGCATAGTGTGCAGCATGCATAACTGGCTCCTTTTTAGAATCCTTCTCTCCTCCTGGCTAGAATTTTAACTTTGGATTTTTATATTCATAAAATAAAAAGTGGGATGAAACTAAACTATTATTATTTTTTTTATTATTTTCGATAAGTGTTACATATATAATGTTAATATTTTTGCGGAAAAAGAATAATATCAGATAATTTTAGTTTTGTTTTTAAAATAGTTTCAAGTACAATGTTTTACATACCTACTATTTCCGATTTATCACAAAAATCGACTTTGATCACTTTGGCCAACTACTCAAATTAGTGATTGATGAATAGTGTAACATGATTGTCGTGTGTGCAGGAGGCGTGGTCGCGTCACGAGCTGGTCCGCGCGACGTTCTCGGCCCTGGGCGCGCTGGCGACGGCGCTGGGCGGCGCGGGGGCGGCGCGGTGCCTGCGCGCGGCCACCGCGCTGTACCGCGCCGCGCCGCACCCCGCCGCGCCCGCGCTGCCGCTGCTCATGCAGGTCACCACTCACCACCGCTTTATACACCACATATTACACTGGCTGCTATTTATTTCAACACATAAGCTCACGTCTGTATCCCTGAAGGGGTAGGCAGAGGCGCACTAGTCAACTAGCACACCCACATTTCGCCGAGCTTAGTTCCATCCCAGATGTAATGGGAGGCGAGTCTATTGCCATATCGGGCACAATTACCAGACTCCGGGCTGATATGGAAAAATCCAATATCACTTTTCCCGACCCGGGGATCGAACCCGAGACCTGAGGATAGTAATCGTACCGAAATACAACAACGCCACCGAGGCATTGCTTGCACAATGCTGCTCGTCTGCTGGCGTGTACACTCCAACCGAACGACCGTTCACGAATCGCGAAACTTCCGCTGTTGTGTGAATGCGACAGGCATAGATTCGCGAACGTTCGTTCAGTTGGTGTGTACGCGGCATGCTACATACGTAATATATTATCGTACTATGTTTCGATCTGGTCAAAATTCAATATTAATTCGTAAAAAAATATCAACTTTACAGCGAATACCAAATAACTACAAGTATCGATAAATAATCTACCGAAAAATTGCTACAATGTTCGATTATTTCAGGCGTTACACACATCGGTGCAGAAGTGCGGTCAAGACAAACGGCGGCGCACCTCCGAACAAGTGGAGGAGGCTGCGCAGATCTCATCTCTTCTGTTACAAGTAAAATATCGATATATTTTTTCTCTATTTACAAGCACACGAGAATCGAAATGAACTATTTATCGATACATGTAACTTTTATAAAAAAAAAATTGCCTATAGGCCATTTTTACCGCCATTAATACGTCTGATATTTCTTCTGTATTTTCCACATACGATTCGAGAATCGATATGAACTATTTGCCGATACGTGTAAGGACAATTTTTACTTTAATATATCTGATTATTTGTACTTTTAGTAAAAACTAATCATAATACAATAATATCTTAATTTTGACCTAATTTCTGACCAGGGTAATTTGTATTTTATTATCAGGTATTAGGGACATGCCTACCCTTGGCACGAGAAAATCCAGACGAGTATAAAGAGTTTTGGGAGATGCTGCCGAATGTACTAGAGACATTCCTATTTGAACCACCGTAAGTATAGTATTATAAAATTATTTTTATTTGGATTGCTGTAAATTCCGAAATTGGTATCAAAGGTCTGACTTTTCTATGTTAAGTGTGTTTTCATTGTGAAATATCGCTTGCTATAACGGTAAACGAAAACATCGTAAGAAAACCTGCATACCAGAGTAATTTCTTCACAGGAATTTCGAAGTCTATCAACCCGCATTAGGCCAGCGTGGTCGACTAAGACCTATCCTCTCTCATTAGTAGTAATATTACAGGGCCAATATTATTATAAAGGTGGTGGAATGTAGATTCGATTATTTGACTTGATGTTATTAATTATTGTAAAGTGATTGTTTTCTGTTCATGGTATAGTGTATCATAGATAGAAATGTGTAATAAAAACCACGTCTTGCGTTGGTGTTTTTGTGTAGTGTTTCGAGAAAGATATGGGCCGGGAGGCGCCTTTATGGTGTTTATGTTTTTTTTTCTTTATATCTTATATCAATGTCAACGCAGAGGCAATAGAGCAATTATCAAGTTATCGCAATGACCTCGATGTAGAAGATCTTAATGTCTTGCTGGAAATTTGGCGGCAATTTATTCCAGTGCGATACTCTTCAGACGATCCTCCGTTAGCAAATCGACCGAACAAAGCCAGCCAACGCACAAAGACAAAATGTATCAGAAATCATCAATTAAAAAATGTTCATCAAGCTGTTTATTTTTACTAAATTTGGTGCACAAAACCACATAACTTTAAAACAACGAACAGATGTTTATGTTGTCCTGTGTGCGCGTGTGTCGCAGCGCCGGCGGCGGCGGCAGCGCGCGCGCGCTGGTGGTGGCGGTGCGCGAGCTGGCGCTGGGCGCGCGGCCGCGGGCGCCGGCGCCGCTGCTGCGCAGGCTGCTGGCGCTCGTGCGCGCCGGCTCGCTGCACGCGCACGCGCTGCCGGCACGTACGTACACACTACACACATACATACACCGTAACAACAATCACTTCCTGCACTTTCCTTGATAACCAACTAAAACTCTCACGTAATCACTAGACGCTTTCGGATGTTTGTCATACAAATATTTTACACTGTTACTAGGACGAAACCTTAAAAAACTGATCGCTGAGAGGAAGTTGGTGAGGAATGGTCACGATACCCTACCTCATAATAGTCCTACTGATCACAAACTGTAATAATCGCCTTATTTAAAACTTGTTTTAAAACAAAGGCGGACAAAAAAGAAATGATAATAACTGATCTCCATCGTCCTTCAACACCTATGAAACCAATACATTGCAATACTTAAAGGAAATATGGATTGGGAAATAAAACTTTGGCTACCCGAAATCTCTCACCAAACGAATCCCAATAACAAATCATTACATAGCTTCGTGCGAGTCAACATTATCAAACCAATCGAACCGGACCATCCATACCATAGATATTACTTACCACAACATCATGTCTCTACCACGCAAAGATAACGAAAGAAACAAATAAACTCGGTGAAATGTGTGCATTCTTGTTCGCTAGTGCGCCTCTGCCTACCCATTCAGTGTCAGGCATGAGGGTCTGGGTGTTGTGGGACCAAAAAGTCTCTCGAAGTTCCTAATACCGACACAAGACTCGCGTCTTAGTGTGGGATCAGGACCATGTGTGTGACTGTTGAGTGTTATTTATTTATATTATTTATTTTAGAAAATGACCAAGAACTAAAAGAGAGAGAAGAGTTCGCAAGAACCTGTTTCGAGACGTTGCTGCAGTTCTCAATGTTGGAGGATGTCGACTCGCTCACAGGAGTCGAAGGTATGCTGGTTAATAATAAATCTTCGCAATAGCAGCGTCTTCTGGTGTTAGAAATATTCAGTTACTTCAGTATAATTATTAATTCTACTGTTCTTTAGAATAGCCAGTTCTGAAGATAGAGGCCCAAAGTCGACCCCTTCGCCCATACAAATGTTGTGACCCATTAATTAGTGTTTCAGTTCGAAATATTATGAGACTTGCGCCCGAATAGTCCAACGATGCTCAACTTTATCGGCTTCTTACATTGATTTTCGTCATACAATTTTGACAGATAAGGCGGCCTTAAACGACATAAGGCGACCTTAAATGTATGAGTATTCGGTGGTGAAAGTGTGTCTGTGATTAATTATCTATATATATAAAAATGAAACCCGTTTTCCGTTGTCACGACATAACATGAAAACGGCTTGACCTATTTCGCTCATTCTTTTTTTAGAATATTCCTCGAAGTACGAGGATGGTTCTTACGGAGAGAAAACATTGACAAATTGCCTGAAAAAGTCTAAAAACAACACTTTTCTATACTCCTATACAATCGATTCGTAATAATACTTAAAAGCTAATTTGAACTTTAATACCATACCATAAAGTTCAAGTGTTAGTGGAGAGGTTCCGGGAAGGCAAAACAATTGAGTGTCGTTAGTATCGTATAAATATTAATGTCAATATTTGTCAATTGAAATTATTTTTATGTTGGATAGCCCATTTATCGAGGACGGCTATAGGTTATATAACATCACGCTATGACCTATAGGGTGACTGACGGGGTGACTGACGTGAGGAATGACGGGGTGACTGACAGGCTGACTGATGGAGTGGCGGACGGGGTGACAGACGGCTGACAGACGAGTGACAGACGGGTTTCAGACGGGGTGACAGACAGGTGACACACAGGTGACAGACTGGGTGACAGACGGGGTAACAATCGGGCAGACAGATGGGGTGACCGACTGGGTGACAGACAGGTGACAGACGGGGTGCCAGACGGGTGACAGACTGGGTGACCGACGGGGTGATGGATGGGGTGATTGACGGGGTAACCGACAGGGTGATGGACGGGGTGACTGACGGGGGTACTGACTGGGTGACTGACGGGGTGACTGACGAAACCGGACCGAAGTAGATCATCCCATTACCTCCTTTAGAATTATTGGATTATAGGTGCCTAAGACTCATTCTTTCAACCCTCTCTCTCCTACGCAGACGAAGTTGCGCGGGTCAGCTAGTTTTAAATAATAGTTGACAGACGATTGAGGGTTCGATATTTTTATTATTAAACAACACCCGTTATGTAGGGGAATTAAAAAATGTAAATAGAATGTATTTTATCGACACACTTCCAAAAAGGAGACGGTCCTCAATTCGTCTGTATTTTTTAAAATTATGTTACGTGATATCTCCGCCAAATGTGGACCGATTTTCAAAATTCTTTTTGTGTTCGATAGAGCTTATTTCAAGGGTGGTCCCATATAAATTTGGTCACGATCGGATTTGAAGTCGGGCTGTTAAGTTTTTAAGCTTATGATTATTATTTGTACAGACGATGCCGATCCTCTGGCGATAGTGGCGCTGCTGGACAGGTTCCAGGAGGTGATAAGCAAATACACACAGGACGATGATAATCCTGAACCACTGCCCAGGTATGGCTTACATAAACTCACGTCTGTATCTCCATGCACTTCGCCGACGGCCAAGCTTAGTTCCGTTCCAGATGTGATAGGGGGCGAACCTATCGGCATATCGGGCGCAAATTCTAGACTCCGGGCTAATCCCGATTGGATCAAATTTCGGCCCGGTAAGTTTTTCGTAGTCATATCTCGTCATCATTGATGTTTTACTTATTTATATTTTGACAGCCTCCGTGGCATAGCGGGCGAGTAGCCGGCTGTGAAGCGAAGGCTGCGGGTTTGATTCCCGCATTGAGACAAATGTTTGTGTGGACCAGAGATATTTGTTTCAAGTGTGGGTGTTGTGAGACCGCGCGTCTCTCATAGTTTCTGCCACATACGATACAGGTCATACCTAGTGTGGGGTCAGGACTAGGTGTGTGACTGTTGGGTGTATTTATTATTTATTTATTTATTATTGCCATATATATTACGTACTATTTTATATAGGTAACTATATAAAAAAATATAATGTAATTCCTATCTCCCAACAGGCACCAGGTGTCAGAGATATCGTTCGTGTTGAAGGCGATAGCGACGTTAACAGAATCGATGAAGAAAGCACCGCCGGGGAAAGTCGACGCAGCCGCGTGGCAGAAGTTAATAGGTAAGTGTTTATTACTCGATAATACTATAATGAATCTCATCAGCTCATCTGTGCACAGCGGAAACGGATGTCCAAGACCAAATTTCACGGCAAGTCATCTAAGGTTAAGTTCACAGGTAACGGCCGTCAATGCATGATCAAATTTAAAGGTAATCGGGGATACAGGCCCAGGTCGTAGTCAGGAAATCCACTTCGGAGGGGATTGCGAACTTTTGTTGAGTTTTTTGAACCGACTTCAAAAAGAGGGGGTTCTTAATTCCTTTGTAGGTATATTATATAATATTTTTATATGTGTATTCAAGATTTAGATCTAGACTTATTTAAAACGAAGCTTAAAAAGAAAATGAGCGATACTTTTTTAACCCATGATATTTTATCGCATACGAGTGGTTACATTTTTAATTAACATTGAAACTCATAGATATTTTATAGTTGTTCACCTAAAATTTGTACGTACACGTTATTTATATTTGTGTAAACTTGTCATTAGCCATCTGTAATCATTTTAAGACCAAAAAGTGTAATAGCTGTAAGTTTTCCTCAAGTAATAAATAAAATAAAATATTTTTTGTGATCAGGTCTGTACCCGTGGGTGGTGTCGCTGGCGGGGCACCCTCGCGCGTGCGGCGGTGCTGCTGCTGCTGGCGGGGGCGCGGGGAGCGCGGTGCGGGAGGCGCTGCTGCAGTTCGGCTCGCTGCTGGCCGCGCCCACATAGCGCCGCGTTCTCTACACCATACACATATAGAGCACGAGGCTCTAGCCACGGTACGTACACCACAATGACAGAAAAAGGATAAGGACTTGACATGACGACGGAACAAACAAGCATGCCTGATGTATAGATACAAACCAAAATACAACCCGTAATATAACAGGCATCTTCTTCACATTCCGAAATTAGTATTATTGTACCTCTACATAAAACACCGTATTTATAGTAAAATCTGTAAATATTTATGTTAGTGCCTAACTGACTGCTTCGATGATGTGGTTGTATTTCGGTACGACTACCGTCCTGAGGTCTCGAGTTCGATGCACGGGCAAAGTGCTTACCTCTTCGCTCTACCCCTCTGCTTACCCCCTTCGGGGATACAGACGAGTTTATGTATGTATGTTATTTATGCCTTATAAAACGGTGAAAACTTACATGTAAATAAGTCGAGAAACTAACATGACCGAACCGACTTCAAAGTAAACACTTTTTCGTCGATTCAATCGACAAACCAATCATTAGACCAAAAAATAAAAATCACAAGAATAATTCATTTTTATTTGATCAGACTGTATTTTAAAAATGCTACAGCGATAATGATCATGATGCAAGAATTGTAAATAAACATTTTAGAAGTAACTTGTCTACTCTGCCTCCATACCACTTTGTTGTTTGTGTTTTGTCACTTTGACTGTTTGACAAAAAAGTCATGGTGACAAAAACGTTACTGATTATAAACACCCTCTAACAATAAAACCAAAATAAGAATGAGTTATTCATGGCAACACCATTGCTGTGATTAAAGTATTTTCCCGGGATAAAAATCATTTTAAATGAAAGTCGACCATAATGTATTTTTAATTTAAAAAAAATACAAATATTGTCACACCAACACATGACCATAGGTAACATAACGTAACAATATTTACTATTTTTAAAATATATATACAATTTCCAGTGACGTCACGGAGCTAACCCCGTTCACACGTGACGAGCGCGCGTGTGCATCAAGCAATTTTAGACGAGGAATCACAGTCAACTAGTATACTTAGAATATATATAAATACATTGGACTTCCGAATAGTGGTTTAGTATAGTAATGCTGGACGCATCACCTAGCCATACAGGATCGTTCACATCCGACGATATTTAAATATAAAGTCGGTTTACATCTCACGGATATCGATTTTAATATCAATATAAAATGCAAAATGACTAAAGCGTCAAAATGAATCTTTGACGTATTGATGCAATAAGCTATAGTTTAATTTATGCCAAAATGGCGCTTTAGCTGCTATCGAAGTGTCGATATGATACAATTCAAGCTTATCACATGTTGTAACTGAAACAATAATTAAATATTTTTGTAATTAATTGCTGTGGTTTGTAATATAAATCTCTTTTCAAATGACTCGCCGCATTATTAAATTTGGGCCTAAAAATTTTATTGTTCTGCTAAAATAAAAGATTAATATAAGCTGCCTGTGATGCTAATTTGTACCAGTATGGGGATAGGCTCATCCCCTATTACATAAAGGAACATAAATAAGTTTGGCGAGATGTGAAAGGTCAATTCCCTAGTTTAACACTTCCCACTCCCTCGAGAAGATCGTGTGAGCTTATGTATAAATATTATTGTTGTTTTTCGAATAGAACATTGATCATTTTCCTACACTGTATAATAAATAATGATGAGTACTTAATTAATGTGTCATTTAAATAGTTTATTTGCTAAGTAAGGTTTTACTCGATAAGGACGCTTTAAGGCGCTGTGCATATAAATCTTCTTTAGTTGATGCTGTCAGATTTTTAAAAACAGCAAAAGTTGTGGCAATATTAGCAATTTGAGATTTTACTCCACCGGTATAAGCTAGCAAGATTCAGTTGTGGAAATAAAGATTTTTTAATAACTAACTGTCTCAGGCAAACCATGTAGTCTATTGCTGCCGTCTTCAAGCTAAAGCCGTTAAGTGAATACACCTGATTTTGATATGTCACCAAAAAACGTGAAAATATGGTCCCTAGAGATTTCATAGACTAATGGTTTAATCTTAACTTAAACAAGTTATTTACCGCCGAATGTTCATACACTTAAGGTCGCCTTATGTCGTTTAAGGCCGCCTCATCTGTCAAAATTGTATGGCGAAAATGAATATAAGAAGCCATTAAAGTTGAGCAGCGTTTGACCATTCGGGCGTAAGTCTATTAAATATAAAAGTCACAGTCTAATAAACGTATATGGCTGCGTTCCACTAAGCGTTCACAACGATCACGCTCACGACCGCAGTTTTTCCCGTTCCACTTGCTTGTGAGCGTTACCGTCGTTAACTCAAGTGGAATGGATTATAGAGCGTTTTGAGCGTGGAGGTAAATAATACAAACGGCGAGTTAATAAAAATAATGCAAAATATTTAAGAGGTTAGGTAATAATCTGTAAGCCTTGAAAATAAACTTAATTAATTAGGTATTGTTTAAATCGATTTATTTAGAAAAAAAACAGTTTTATATCCGCTGCAGAAACATTCACTTCCACTAAAATATTTCTTTCCGCATGAAATAACGTAATGGTCCAAGAGCCCGTGAGTGCCAGACCTTCGGATTTTAATAAAAGCTGAAAATTTTTCTATGTGTGTCCCTAGTACAGGTAAGAATGATCCCCACCCATGAAGCTGAGGCAACGGTGGCTTTGGCAGGTAACAGGTAACAAAGGTGTATAAAATTCCATCTCAAATTTATCATAGAATAAAACTTAATTTTTTTATATTTGATTCATAATGATATCAAAACTCGCGTTGCTCATTGCCAGACAGTTAGTATGGTTGCAACCCTCTGCCGGACACCCTTAAATTATTATAATTTATAATTATACTTACGTTATATTATAAAACCTAAATTTTATATATAATTTTTTGGGGGCCTATTAATCTATGTTTACATAATAGCCGGACAGTTTCAACGGTTCTATCATCTTGCCAGACGCATTCAAAGTGAGCAGTAGTTCGGAGAGCAAGGAGCGTATACAGTAACTAGTGCGAGTGAGACAGAGCGCTTGGTCTATTGCAGCCCTTCACTGCGCATCCACTGTTATTAAGTTCAAATTGTGCAGTTTATTTTTTTCTTAATCGAGAAATTTCATTAAATAAATTTTTACAGTTTGAATAACAAATATTTAAAACAATACTCAGTAAAATTGTTCTAATACAACTTCAATCATATCGAAACTCTAATAATTTAATTTATATTATTTTTCATTTTTACGAAGTTTAGTATTTTCAATTCTATCAAAATTGTAAAGCCAATGAATTAAAGTAAATCAAATTTTATTGTTTACTAGCTGACCCGCGCAACTTCGTCTGCGTATGAGAGAGAGGGTTGAAAGAGTGAGTCGTAGGCACCTATAGCACAATAATTCTAAAAGAGGTAATGGGATGATCTACTTCGGCCGTCAGTCACCCCGTCTCTCACCCCGTCTCTTACCCCGTCAGTCACACCCTCTGTCACACCGTCTATCACCCCGTCTGTCATCACGTCCGTCACTCCGTCTGTCACCCCGTCTGTCACCCCTTCTGTCACCCGTCTGTCACCCCGTCTGTCACCCCTTCTGTCACCCGTCTGTCACCTCGTCTGTCACCCGTCTGTCACCCCGTCTGTCACCTCGTCTGTCACCCGTCTGTCACCCCATCTGTCACCCCATCTGTCACCCAGTCGGTCAACCCGTCTGTCACCCCGCCTGTCACCCCGTCTGTCACCCCGTCTGTCACCCCGTCTGACACCCCGTCCGTCACCCTGTCTGTCACCCCGTCTGTCACCCGGTCTGTCACCCCGTCTGTCACCCCGTCTGTCACCCAGTCGGTCACCTCATCTGTCACCCCATCTGTCACCCCGTCTGTAACCCCGTCATTCACCTCGTCAGTCACCCCGTCCGCCACCCCATCAGTCAGCCTGTCAGTCACCCCGTCATTCCTCATGTCCGTCACCCCGTCAGTCATCCCATAAGTCACCCCATCAATCACTCCGTCAGTCACCCCTTAGTCACCCTACCATTCATCCCCTTGGTCAACACTAAAATATTTTTTCAAATCGAACCAGTAGTTTCTGAGATATAAAATTCCCCGCTAGCAGCATTTTTCATTTCTGCTCCGCTTCTAATGGGCATAGCGTGATGTTATATAGCCTATAGCCACCCTCGATAATTGGGCTATCCAACACAAAAAGAATTTTTCAATTCGAACCAGTAGTTTCTGTCCGAGATATAAATTTTCCCGATTTTGCAACATTTTTCACTTCTGCTCCGCTCCTATTGGTCAAAGCGTGATGTTATATAGCCTATAGCCATCTTCGATAAATATGCTATCCAACACAAAAAGAATTTTTCAATTCGAACCAGTAGTTTCTGAGATATCAACTTCCCCGGTTTTAAACATTTTTCATTTCTGCTCCGCTCCTATTGGTCATAGCGTGATGTTATATAGCCTATAGCCACCGTCGATAATTGGGCTATCCAACGCAGAAATAATTTTTCAAATCGAACCAGTAGTTCCTGAGATTAGCGCGTTCAATCAAACAAACAAACAAACAAACTCTTCAGCTTTATAATATTAGTATAGATTAATCAAAGGGCAAAATTTTGTTTAAAATAAAAAAGTTACAGTGAAATACACTTATTTTAATTACATTTTTAAACATTTTCATCATTTTCATCGTCGTCGTCAATACATCCATATTCCTCGTCACTATTATTCCATTCTGTGGATTGATCGTCTTCAATATCGCCTTCTTCATTACGCACCCATAATTTTTTTGTCTTGGGTGTTTATGGGCGGTGGAGATCACTTACCATCAGGTGACCCATCTGCTCGTTTGCCAATCTCTGCTATAAAAAAAAATAACATTCGCGTAAACTTAAGAAATCAGTATTTCAAACGTGTATATTATCAAGTTCAAACTTGGTTAGGGCATGATTTGGAACCCCAGGTATGGGGTTGGACAATACGAAACGATTTTCTGGAGCCTATCATGACAGTTTTACCACCTGCTCCAGAAGATTTGCTAAATACAATTTTCTGCAACTGCAAGAGTGGTTGTGGTTCGCGATGCGGATGCAGGAAAGCGGGCTTGCAATGCTCTTTAACTTGTGGCCAATGTAATGGGCAAGCTTGTCTCAATGCTCTACTATATCAGAGCGACATTAACGCCGGTCTTACGACCCAGCGCCATAATGCCCGGGAGAGATGGAAAACATCCGGGCGACACTGGGTTGAGTCCCTAACTCTATGTACACCCTACACCGGCAATACCGATTAAAAACACCGCGGTGGCCCTTTTCGGCGCTTGAGGACGTTCCGGGTTTCCCTAGGCGAGAAGCGCCCAGGCTTCAGCCGGAAACGTCACGATTTGAAAACCTATGTCCCGATCACTTTAACCTTGTGTTCCGATATTTCACACAATAGATCTGGCAACACTACTGTATACGCTCCTTGCTCTCCGAACTACTGCTCACTTTGAATGCGTCTGGCAAGATGATAGAACCGTTGAAACTGTCCGGCTATTATGTAAACATAGATTAATAGGCCCCCAAAAAATTATATATAAAATTTAGGTTTTATAATATAACGTAAGTATAATTATAAATTATAATAATTTAAGGGTGTCCGGCAGAGGGTTGCAACCATACTAACTGTCTGGCAATGAGCAACGCGAGTTTTGATATCATTATGAATCAAATATAAAAAAATTAAGTTTTATTCTATGATAAATTTGAGATGGAATTTTATACACCTTTGTTACCTGTTACCTGCCAAAGCCACCGTTGCCTCAGCTTCATGGGTGGGGATCATTCTTACCTGTACTAGGGACACACATAGAAAAATTTACATCTTTTATTAAAATCCGAAGGTCTGGCACGCACGGGCTCTTGCTCTATAAGTCTTACGGTCGCCATTATTGATGCTTTGAGTTTTGAAAACGCCGCTAATTTTCTCAACGATCACTTCGACCCACCTTTTTAGATGGGTCGTCGTGAGCTTCACGTGAGCGTAAGTCATGACGTCATGAGTGACGTTTTCGCCGCGACCACAACGACCGCGGTCGTTATGTGGAACGACTAAAGGAGCATTTTGATCGTTGTGGGCGCTTAGTGGAACGCACTGTAAGGATAATATTTTCCACGTTTATTGGAGATATCTCAAAATTAAGTTTATAGACTTAACGGCATTTTAGCTTGAGGACGGCAGATTGCGAAAAACTTGGCAGCGGGAATGTGTGAAGTTTCTTGAAATTATATGTATAAAAATCGTAAACAGTTTTGCGAAACTCTAGCGTCTGCACAGCGCCTAAACCTGGCCATAATGACAGTTTTAAGACTATCATGTACATATTATGTGTGTTTTACCGTGTGCTATGCGTTTTTAATAGCTCTAAACTTTTCTTAGCTCTATGTAATGTCGTCGGATGTGAACGAACCTCAGCAGTTTGTATAGATTTTGATAAAATATGCATGTAATCATTCCTTGTTTGTGTGAAAATATGTTTTGTATATAACGATATAGTTTTATTTAATATTTGGATGTGTTGTTTTAATGTCCGAATTTGTTTGTAGCCGAAAACGGAATCGGCTTTCGGTTTCGGCCCTTTCGGCTCGTCTTCGATCTTTCGGCAAAAGCTTTGTATTTTTATAAGAACAAACACGTATTATTTCATTATTAATCAATAAGCATACTTTATTAACATAAAATTATGTTCTCTGCCATATAACTTTAGTGATCACGAAGCCGAAACTGGGGCCGAAATTGGCCGAAACCGAAAAATGATTTCGGACATTAACGAATGAAGCACATGTTATGAATTAATTTATTAAAACGCTAGATTTTACAGTAGAGCGTAGAAGGATTTGTGTCGCCATGTTTTGCGAGAAAATGACAGTATGATCCAGGAGTAAATGGACAGATAAAAATCTGATATCTTCATAAACTGCTTAACTATAACTTCCACCTGGATCTGCCTTCATATTTTACTTTTCCATGCTTTTACTAAAGCTATAGCCCCTTACTTATAAAAATATTTAAGCGCTGCTTATCTTTATAGGTTGTCCCTTTCATTTTTAAACAATGTAACGCAAGGAAAAAAGTGACAGGTTATTCTTAACCATTTGCTCAGCTAAAAATGCTTTTATAAGTAAGGCCCATAATGATCATGAATTATGTCTTATTTATTGAGGAAATGTTTATAAGGGCCGGCGCAGATTAAACAAAGCGTAATTATGAAAGTTTTTCTCGTCAAAGCATTATCATCTTTGATGGGGTTAAAATATGATGTATTATCGTTTAACAATTAATAACATACCAGAGTTTTAAACTACCTTATAGCAATAATTGAGATAATTAATTTTCGGTTTTATTTCGAACCTATCAAAGTCGATAATGTCATGACGCTGAAAAACGCACATTACCAGATGAACGCCAGCCCTAAGACGAATAAATACTATATTGCTATCTTTTCACTTTCAATTTATGTATTTGGCAATATATATTTTTATTTTGGCTATATTATATATAAGTTTATACAATGAGTAACATAATTCGCACACCCTCAGACACCCCAATTAAAACATATAAATACAATAATAATTCATCGACTGCCTCGGTGGCGTGGTGGTATTTCGGTACGACTACGGTTCTGAGGTCTCGGGTTCGACCCCGGGTCGGGCAAAGTGATATTGGATTTTTCCATACCAGCCCGGAGTTTGGAATTTGCGCCCGATATGGCGATAGGCTCGCCCCCTATCACATCTGGGACGGAACTAAGCTCGGCGAAATGTGGGTGTTCTAGTTCGCTAGTGCGCCTCTGCCTACCCCTTCGGGGATACAGGCGTGAGCTTATGTTATGTTCATAGACTGAAATGATCTTTACAACATATATTTGTTGTTAAAACCTTTATTACTATCGACGTAAAGTTCATTTCTTTACAGATTTTTTTACAATTTCATTTGTATTTAAAAAGGCCCTATCGCGATGCACTAGTAAGTTTTAATCTCGGTTATTGAGAAACTTTATTACATGGTAACTGTTATTTACTTAGTTTTCATTAATTAAAAAAAAACTATTTAAAAAAATACTGAAACCGATTCAGAAGCTTATTCTGCACAAACCACTATCAGGGTGTGCGTTAATTATGTTACACGTCGTATATTTATGAATTACTCTAGATGTTTCATTGTATTTTAACGGTAATTCGTTTGGTGTAAAGCTCGTTTTTTCGTGCAATAATGTATTAGCAAATTTTTGCAAAATAATGATTTAATACTTCCACACAATATTCCAGCCATCCAACGGTCGGATTAAAGGTTGGTTAAGGCAGACCACACAAACATAAATAAATACACCCAACAGTCACACACCTAGTCCCGACCCCACACTAGGTACAACCTGTATTGTGGGTGTCAGAGACTATGAAAGACTTTCGGTCTCACAACAACCAGACTTGAAACAAATATCTGTGGGCCACACAAACATTTGTCTCAATGCAGGAATCGATCCCGCGGCCTCTCGCTTCACAGCCGGCTACTCGCCCGACAAGCCACGGAGGCTGTAAAGATCAAGGCGACCCTGGAAGAAGATGTCTGAGTCGCTCTTTATTTAGTTTACTTTACCTTACAATCACTGGTGAACAGTCTATACAGCTTGACAGCCTCCGTGGCGCAGCGGGCGACTAGCCAGCTGTGAAGCGAGAGGCCGCGGGTTTGATTCCCGCACCGAGACAAATGTTTGTATGACCTACAGATATTTGTTTTGGGTCTGGATGTTGAGACCGAAAGTCTCTCGTAGTTTCTGATACTCACGATACAGGTTATACCTAGTGTGGGATCAGAACTATGTATGCGACAGTTGAGTGTATTTATTTTATTTATATAAGTCGATTTCAATTGCAAACCTTTTCCAAATTGTAGATCGGGGACTAGGTGGTATGATTCACTATCCAGTGCTAGTAATTTTAAAAGATACAACAAGCGTCGGCTTCTCTTTTCAAATTTAACACCCCTCGCCACTGCTTACAATAATACAAAAACAAATAAAATTAAAGACATTACCTCCTTTCGAGGCAGTCGGGTAGCAACTAGAGTAATCACAAGTTTAAAAACTTAACTAACCGACTTTAAATCCGGTCGTGACCAAATTTATATGGGACCACCCTTGAAACAAGCTCTATCGAACACAAACAATTTTGAAGATCGGTCCACATTTAGCGGGGATATCGCGTAACATACATAAAAAATACCGATGAATTTAGGACCTCCTCCTTTTGTGAAAGTCGGTCGATAAACCTGGTATTAATGGACCGAAACTTGCACGAATATGTATGTACGGGCTATGGAGAGAGAAGTGGCGAAGAGTCCATAATACACGATTCCTACCGTCTTACCTTTGCCAAATTATCAGCTTGACAAATGGGTATTAATTAGAAGAAAATGCTATATCGGCTTCCTTTTGAAAAATCTCACCCTTCGCCACTAGGAGTGATTGGTGCAATTCAAAGTTGGATGGTTTGATTATTGTCTGCAATAAGCTAGTGACAAAACTTTAAAATATAGACATTGTTTAGTCTACAGACTTACTACCAGATTCTTCATATATAGCTAAAGTAATTACTAAAGTTAAATAATTTCCTTAACCATTACTGATATATTGGCAAATACTTCAAAGTTTTGAGGCAAAAGTAACGGTAAAAGCAACACCTGAAATTTAAAATTAACGGTTTCAATAAACTATCTTTATCCGCAGATAGATCACAAGAAAGCCAATAGGAACAACATTTGATAATCGCCGTCAAATTACGTAATTTGATTTCATTTTCGCGATCTATCATCACACGGATTAAGATAGCTTATTGAAACCGGCTGTAAGAAGTGTATTTAACCGTTGCTTTGACTGTACAACATTATTTTGACTTAAGCTTTCGATGAAGAAACTGGTGGTTAATATTCGACTGGTATTATAAGCGTGGGTTGTTTTAACTTTCGGTTAAAGTAATTGTTATAAAAGACACAATGGTTATTTTATCATCGTGGGATAGTCGTGTCGGTTTTGACGGAAATGCGATACTTTCTTTCTCTGACTCTTTATTTTTTATAGAAGCCACTGGCAAACAAGCAGATACCTGATGGTAAGTGATCTCCACCGCCCATAGACTCCCAAGAGTCAAGGCACGAAAATAATCATGGGTGTGTTGCTACCTTAAAAGTTAGGAATGTAATCTAATTGTTATAAAAGTCACAATTGGACCGTGTTGTGCAGAAATGAGCCAACACACAAACTATTTTTTTACATCATTCATCATCATCACCAGCCACAGGACGTCCACTGCTGAACATAGGCCTCCCCCAAAGATTTCCAGATCGATCTGTTGGAAGCTGCCTGCATCCAGCGACTTCCTGCGACCTCATCTTTACATCATTATGGTCTATTAATGGTTTAGAACATGTTGGCATAAAAAAAACTTTTTTTGTGGGTTGGCTCATTTCTGCACAACACGGTCCAATTGTGCACGTTATTTCATCATGGTGGGATAGTCGTGTCGGTTTTGACGAATATACGAAAATAATTTCCTATTTCCATCTGCCCTTATCCCACTCTAATGTGGGGTCAGTGCAACACACTATTTTTTGTCATGTTGCACAAATTATTCGGCTTAGTTTTCACGACCGGCCTCTAACTCTAACCCTCTGAGGGATCCAGTTCCGAATATAACGTATTAGAAAGACCCCATTAGCCTACTTGGGATTCGAACCCAAGACGCACCACAGTCCATATTATGCTAACATGCCACTAGACCAAAAAGGTGACGTGAAATTATTTTTACATTTACAACAATCGACAGTTGAAACAAGCCACATCTTTTATCTTTTTCTAAGCTTGTATTCCCAAAGCTAACTGAAATGTAGATTATAAATAAACTAAGATAGATTTAAGGTCCGTTTCTATAAACGATCCCGATCAGAGTGCATATCTATCCCAAAATTAATATATACGGTATAACTCACACGGTCTTATTCATAATAACTTTGTGAAGCTTATAAACGTTCGATAGTGAAAACATGGCCGATTTCGATCAACTGTTTTAAGTTTGAACTTTGAAGTTCTTTTTTATAAGCTTTAAATGCAGTTTCACTTGTATAGGTTTTTGACAGTGTCTTGTATCGGGTAATAATTTAGGTGAATGAAAAGACTTAGGTGCCAGTAAAGTGTGAGCGATTCATAGAGGCACCCTATGCGTGAGCGATTAATACAAATGGAATACTGTATACTGAATTTTCTAACACCGTATTTAAGGTGGCTAGTCTGATTCACTGTACTGCTCTATCCCGTAAAGGATCGCTGCGCCTCTTGCTCTCACCAAATATTTATTAAAATAACAAATCAAATACAAAGGAATGCATAGAGAACAAAGAACACATTGTAAATACCAAACTAAACAATTAACATATCATATTAAGTACCGTGCACAAGTAGGTAATTGACACGGGTATAAACAAACCAAATTTGGACCACACATATTTTCGATAAGTGTCATTGTTCATAAATGCACTGTGCTGCTACAAGTTTATACCTCCGATAACGGTTTTATTATGAATAAGAACCTTAGTTTTCAAGAAGTTTTAACGTTCAAAATAAACTTTGATTGGGATCGTTTATAGAAAAGGACGTTAGTGACGCCATAGCGTGTTTGTGTTTTGTAACGGAGTCAATGTGGTTTAGATAAGGCGCAGTTACCGTTTTCATTTCACATATATTTTATTATCGTCGCCTTAAATTGAGTGCGGCCCTATGTGGTAACAGTTTATATATATCTAATGGGGAACTTATAACGAGAAATTGTGTGGAAAATCAATAAACAAAACCATGAAATGTACTTCCATGAAATTTTTAGTATAAAATAATTGATATTTTACAAAACATTCTATTTATAAATTACGTATAATGGAACGTAATTGCGAAACCCAAGTGACGTCATTGCATAAAGAATCATAGAGCGGTGTTTCCAAGTTGGGGCATTTTTTCCAATTTTGGCCAAAATTGTTGTTTTGTTTAGTATGGTAATTAGTGAACTAGATTTTGGAGGTCCTCCTTTTCCTTCTTCCTCATTTTTACTTCGTTATTTAAAGAAATAGCTTTAAGATATCTACGCGGTGACGTCACGTCCTTTTTTAGCGCGGGGTTTCGTAAGTCAAAATTTGAATTGCGATAATTAAATGATGTGCATATTTTAATGTTTTTGTTTCTGGTGTACATCGTTTTCTTTAAACTATTATATTATATTATATTTAACTAAACGGTTACAATAAACTAAAAAAATAATTACATGCAAGTTCTCTATTATATACAGAGTGTTTCATAAAGTTGGTATCAATAGCAACTACACTTAAAGAAGGGATGGCTAGTAATCTAGCGGTAACATTTACAATTTCGTAAGGCTCATAGTTTTTGAATCATGGGAACTTGAATTTGTGACGACAACTTTTTTTCTGGCTTATTGGGTCAGTACATTTGCAAACTACCTATGGGGTACTTAATTATTTTTAGCATACATAAAGCCATTCCTATGCTAATTTTGACGATTTACAGGTCGCATTCCGAATTTAATATCGCCATGCTAATAATTGATACAAAAAATAAAGTTAATTTTTTATTTTTTACTTAACCATTACGCTTTAAATCGATCTGCAGGGTTACCACCACCTCTTATAGCAGTATTATTATAATCGTTCTTCGTTTGTTTTGTATGGGAATCGGTACAAGTAAGATTATAATTATACTGCTATAAGAGGTGGTGGTAACCCCCCTCCCTGTATGTGGAATTGTTATTGGTACTGACTTTATAAACTTTATAAAACATATATTTCCATAGATGAAAGATTTTTAAAATCCTTTCGGTAGGTTTTGAACGTATTTATAACAAACAAAATCAGAAATATCTGAACCTAATTATTGGAAAATTTCACGAGCTTATTTTTAATTTATTTCTTATATTCGCAACTTGAAGTTGTATTTTATTGATCGACGTGAAAATGTATTTTATTGAGGCTGTCGTAATTTTAAATTATTTTGTAAAACAACAGGATCGTGAATACAACTCGTGTTGTATGGGTATAAAATAAATACAAACGGACTAACTGCCGAATGCTCATACGCTTAAGGCCGCCTTATGTCGCTTAAGGCCGCCTTATGTCGCTTATGGCCGCCTTATGTCGCTTAAGGCCGCCTTATATCGCTTAAGGCCGCCTTATGTCGCTTAAGGCTTAATATAGTTTAAGGCCGCCTTATATGTCAAAATTGTATAGTGAAAATCAATGTAAGAAGCCGTTAAAGTTGAGTAGCGTTTGACCATTCGGCCGCTATTGTAAACCGTGAACTAACTTTTAACCTGGTTTTAAAACAGCTGAACCTAATGAACTAGATTTACTAGGTGACTGAAACAAGATTCCATACTTGTTATGACCCATCAACCAGCGCTATGACCATTTGAAGGCACGGACGTTAAAAAAAGAAGGACACCATCTCGCCTATAATTAAACTGACGCTACAGAGAAGCCACGCACACAAACGCGCCTGTATAAAAGTGCCTTATGCACACATTAACATTCATAACAACCTCAGTTGCTGCCATTACGTGTCGATAGATCGAATGGGCCGAAAACCCTGCTTCAGCGCTCCGTCCATCGTTTTTTTTCGTCCGTGTTTGAAGACGCAATCAAGTGAGTTTGCACACTTGCAGCACTTAGATAAATCTCGATTTAAATATACGAAATATATGTGCGTTAAATATAGTTTAGGACTAACTCTAGATAGTGCTGCAAGTCGCCATTAAAGTTTAAACCATGATAAAATTTATTTCACCCTTAAAAGGCAGTAGCAGTGATATATGGATTAATGATTTTAAAAATTGTAAACAGTCATTTAATTATTTGTAAAATATTGTAATTAATGGAGGAATATTAATTTGTGTTCACACAGAGCCGCAATCAATTGTTTGGTTCGTGTTTCATATAACGAATAAATAAATTAGAATTTATGTGGGCTTTTATTTTAAAGTGTTGGTTAGATTCTGCAGATAATGGTCTCACGGAGGATGGAAGACTGGGAGAAGTGGAAGCGTTTTAGTAGAAACCAGGACCTTGGAACTGATTGGCCAGGATAACGCCGCGTGTAATCATCATCATTATCATCATCAGCCATATGACGTCCACTGCTGAACATAGGCCTCCTCCAAAGATTAATAATAGTGTAATAAAACCCCTACCCCAACGAGAGACTGGCAAGGGTTTATCTACTCTCGTGTAAAGTGTATAAATAATATTAAATTAATATTTTATATTACTGCCTACAATCGCCTGCTCGATCTAGTGGCAGTGTACATGGCTGTAACGGTTAGCGGGGTCCTGGATTCGGTTCCCAGGTCGGCCGGGAGGTTGCTGTCATGCAGGCAGCCGGTCGTAAAAACTAGGCCAAATAATTTCTGCAACATGCTAGAAAAAGTTTGTTGCGCCGATCCCACATTAAGGTGGGATAAGAGCAGAAAGAAAGAGTAGTTTAGTCGCCTCTTTGATTTAGTGACAGCGTGTGTGAGCTGTGGACCGGGAGGTCCTGGGTTCGATTCCCAGGTGACATGTCGGGCAAAGGAAATTTTCTAATTTAACTTGCCCGGGACTGGATCCCTCATAGGGACGTCAGGCAGGCGACCAATCGCAAAAACGAAGCCAAATCCTCTGCAAATTGCTTGAAAAAGTGTGTTGCGCCGACCCCACATTTAGGTGGGATAAGGACAGGTAGAAAAAAAAGAGCAGAAAGAAAGACTGCCTACAATATGACGTTCTTATTTTACTGTGTCACGGTCACGGACCTATGTAATAATACGTTTACGATAAGTTTCACTGCTAACATATGGTGCCTACTGGTTGTTTTAAAGTTTAAACCATTTGACGGGATATAAGCACGGATGGATCCAGGCAAAAAACTACACCAGCCTGTCAACCTTTACAAAAAAAGTGTTATTTACCTTTTTTGTAGGGTGTTCCAAGGATCTTGAGGTGCGGAGTTCATATTGTGATTTTTGCAGTCCTAGGGAGTAGTAACATCATTATTTTCGACCGACTTCCAAAAAGGAGGAGGTCCTCAATTCGTCTGTAATTTTTTTTTATGTATGTTACGCGATATCTCCGCCAAATGTGGACCGATTTTCAACATTATTTTTGTGTTCGATAGAGCTCATTTCAAAGGTGGTCCCATATAAATTTGGTCACGATCGCATTTGAAGTCGTTCTGTTAAGTTTTTAAACTTGTGATTATTAACATTTCTCGCTTTTCGAAAACGATAGTTTTAAATTGCATCAGATACAACACTCACCAAATAAAAATAGATATATACCTACCGAATTGTTTGCCGTCACGTATTATTGTAATTCCAGTAAACACAGGTTTTCGATGAACAATACAGTTTCAAAACAACAACTAATAATGATGATTCATAGCCAACAATACATATGTATGTTTAAGGTTGAAATTAATTAGGTCCCACCTGACAACTGCGAGCCATTATTACCGATACTTTGACAATAATAAATTAAGGAAAACAGCAAAAATAACATATCATTATCCCTACTTAGGTAAATTAATATGTCACAAAATTGTTTATAGAACTTTAGATATTGTTACTGTTAGGTATTTCATATTCATATAGTACCAAGTAATGGTCTAATGGCAGCATATATGGGCTATGAACGAGGAGATCCTGGGTTCGATTCCCAGGTCAGGCTGGTGTTTTTCTAACACGCTTTCCGTGGGACTGGATCCTCCAGAGAAGGTCGACGTTAGGTAGGCAGCAAATCGTAAAAACTAAGCCAAATGCTTGCAACATGCTTGAGAAAGTGTGTTAGAAGAAAATAATTCCATATTGGTATAATTTATATATGTAGATATTAAATTCCTTCCTATTTCTGAAATTAAGGGTAGTTCATTTCTTGTTATCGCACGAAATACTGCAAAATACTATTTTAAAGACATTTCAAACCACTACTAATATTTTATAGATGCATGTCAGGCAAATTCTAAAGGCCCTATAAGGCAAATCTTCGAGTTGCCCATTGACTACGTTTCCAACCATATCGTCAGGCGTCCTAAATTGCAATGTCTAAATTCGTATGTAAAAATCTTCGTTGACGAAACTTTTCTGTTCAAAACTCTTACTAAACATTTTTATAGTTGTAGGACTAGGAAACATTCCAAAGACGAGCTGGCTTGATGATGGTGAATTCAAGCAGATATTCATAACATAACATAAGCTCACGCCTGTATCCCCGAAGGGGTAGGCAGAGGCGCACTAGCGAACTAGAACACCCACATTTCGCCGAGCTTAGTTCCGTCCCAGATGTGATAGGGGGCGAGCCTATCGCCATATCGGGCACAAATTCCAGACTCCGGGCTGATATGAAAAAATCCAATATCACTTTATCCGACCCGGGGATCGAACGAGACCTCAGAACCGTAGTCGTACCGAAATACCACCACGCCACCGAGGCAGTCGTCACGTTCAATTCAATGCAATTTCATTCGTCACGATGAAACTAATTTAGTGTTCATAAGCGATCTTAAACATTACCATCATGTGAATTCATGTGAGTCTACAAGAGTAGACTGGTGAAGACAGTAGACAGGTGAAGCGTGTACCTGCATTCATCACCTGCACTTATCCCACGTCACACGTCACAACTCACAAGTGGTCGGCGCAAGTCACAACTTTTCCGAACATGTGGCAGCAAAACTACTTTAATTTTTACGACCGGCACTCTACGGCCGACCTCTTTAGGTGATGCCTGTACTTGCATAAAAACCATATAATAATAGTTGGGGACTTACAACTGCCTCCGTGGCGTGGTGGTATTTCGGTACGACGGTTCTGAGGTCTCGGGTTCGAGCCCCGGATCGGGCAAAGTGATATTGGATTTTTCCATATCAGCCCGGAGTCTGGAATTTGTGCCCGATATGGCGATAGGCTCGCCCCCTAAACATCTGGGACGAAACTAAGCTCGGCGAAATGTGGGTGTTCTAGTTCGCTAGTACGTACGCCTACCCCTTCGGGGATACAGGCGTGAGCTTAGCTGAGTGACTTACAAACAATAAATAACCTAAGTGAATACCACGAAAGACTAGTGTACAAAACGTATTTCAGCTACATTTTATTGCCTATTTAAACCAAGTAATTTAGTTGCTACAAGGAAAAACGTTACAAAAATAACTAATGCACGAAACATTGCATTTTGAGTAAAAAAGAAACATCGGAACGAAAGCAGACGACGCGGGAAGGCACGGTTAAATTTAACCGTCAGTTCAAAGACCCCAATCTCACACGGACGCTGAAAATAGACGCACTCATAAAATACGGTACATAAACATATTGACTAGATAATTCTTTTTTATGGACACAAAGGCCTTACCTACTTCGACTGGGGCGAAGACTTTATAAGTTCAATAGCCTCTGTGGCTTGGTTGTAAGTCGGTACGACTATCGTACCGGGTTCAATCCTCAGGCCGGGCTAAGATATTGGATTTTTAAATATCAGCCCGGAGTCTGGAATTTGTGCCCGATATGGCGATAGACTCGCCCCCTATCACATCTGGGACGGAACTAAGCTCGGCGAAATGTGGGTGTACTAGCTGGCTAGTGCGCTCTGCCTACCCCTTCGGGGATACAGGCGTGAGCTTATGTTATGTTATGTTACATAATTATTTTTATAGGCACAAAGGCCTTCCTTCCAGAAGGGCGAAGACTTTAAAAATTTATTAGTTCAATCGTTCATTTAATCTAATAACTAATATTTCTGAGTGATAGACCCACGCTGTAGGCAGTAACGTCTACAGCTCTGCAGCATGAATGGGCCAGCTCGACCGTTTTGATACCACAGTCTCATAGAAAACCAACATAATGTGACAGCTCGCTGTTGCGTTTAGATCGATGAGTGATATTTCCGGTGACCCAATTTCCCCCTCTCCTTCCCAAACCCTATTCTCCTCTTTGGTTAGCAACGCAGCCATGATTTTTTTTATATCATGGGTGTCTATGATGGTGAATTACCATCAGCTGAACCACGCCCTTTGCCAGTGTCTGCTATAAAAACAAATACCTGTAGAAATATAGTTGTTAGTATTCTGCCTCAGATTTTGGTGATATTAGAAACAGACAACTTCAGGCAATCATCCGGTCGTAAAAAGTAAGCCTTATGTTCTATTTCATTAACAACGACTTGTTGATCCGTTCAATTCAACAGTAACTGAATGATTTGAAGATTATCTAGACCTAGACCGTCTTCCTGTGGCCTTCCAGCCGGTTACCACTCATCCTATCAAAGCTAAATTATCCAGCGGCCATGATCGTCACTAAAGTAATAGAATAATGATACACTACTGAATAACGTTGCGTTCTAAGAACTTTGGGCTTACTCCATTCCCGCACGGTCTAATGATGCAGTAATACTATCCAAAGAGATTTATTAAAAAAATATGAATGTCTTACTTTTTTTAAGGGCACGGACCACTCAACCAAGCACATTTGTTTTGTGAAATCCCACATCAAATTGACGTAAATGAAAGATATTGTAATTCAAATATAAACATATTACATCTTTATGTGAAGGAACTTAAATTCTTTGGAAGGAACTATAAGATTTCACGAAATATGTTCAGTCGATAGAAACTTGCTTTTATGGCTGTCCTTTGCCCGTTAAAAGTATTGTGTGCAATGCAGTTGATTTGTTAGGTCTACCAAAAGAGTTATAATATATTGAAGAAAGTGGAAACAAACCTGTGAGACAATTTGGAGACAATATCTTTATTTCTTACTAGCTGACCCGCGCAACTTCGTCTGCGTAGGAGAGAGAGGGTTGAAAGAATGAGTAGTAGGCACCTATAATCCAATAATTCTAAAGGAGGTAATGGGATGATCTACTTCGGTCCGGTTTCGTGAGTCACCCAGTCAGTACCCCCGTCAGTCACCCTGTCGGTTACCCCGTCAGTTACCCCGTCCATCACTCCGTCGTCGGTCACCCCGTCGGTCACCCCGTCGGTCACCACGACAGTCACCCTGTCGGTCAACCCGTTGGTCACCCGGTCTATCACCCGTCTATCACTCGTCTGTCATCCATCTGTCACCCCGTTTGTCACCCAGTCAGTACCCCCGGCAGTCACCCCGTCCATCACCCTGTCGGTTACCCCGTCAGTCACCCCGTCCATCACCCCGTCTGTCACTCAGTCGGTCACCCCATCTGTCACCCGTCTGTCACCCCGTCTGTCATCGGTCTGTCACCCGTCTGTCAGCCGTCTGTGACCCCGTCTGTCACCCGTCTGTCACCCATCTGTCACCCCGTCCGTCACCCGTCTGTCACCCGTCTGTCACCCCGTCTGTCATCCGTCTGTCACTCCGTCCGTCACCCCATCAGTCACCCCGTCAGTCACCTCGTCAGTCATCTCGTCAGTCACCCCGTCCGCCACCCCATCAGTTAGCCTGTCAGTCACCCCGTCATTCCTCACGTCAGTCGCCCCATCAGTCACCCCGTCAGTAACCCCATCAATCACCCCGTCAGTCACCACTTAGGTCATAGCGTGATGTTATATAACCTATAGCCGTCCTCGATAAATGGGCTATCCAACATAAAAATAATTTTTCAATTGACAATTACTGACATTAATATTTATACGATACTAACGACACTCAATTGTTTTGCCTTCCCGGAACCTCTCCACTAATACTTGAACTTTATGGTATGGTATTAAAGTTCAAATTGACTTTTAAGTATTATTACGAATCGATTGTATGGGAGTACAGAAAAGTGTTGTTTTTAGACATTTTCAGACAATTTTTCATTTTTTTCTCTCCGTAAGAACCATCCTCGTACTTCGAGGAATATTCTAAAAAAAGAATTAGCGAAATCGGTCCAGCCGTTCACGCGTGATGGCGTGACAACGGAAAACGGGTTTCATTTTTATATATATAGATTAAATGGTGATGATGAGTGTATTGGAGCTACATCTGATTAATGTCAAAGTATTTTTTTTGCCTTTCTGGTAGAGGGTGTAGGTATATTTATTTTAGGAGTTATTTTTATGTTAGCAGTCAACAATCTAACACGGTTGGCCTCCTAAACTACGTCAATAGTTACGGGTCGACACCCCGCGTCTTTGGGAATATCCTAAGCCGGTTTCTATCTACAATCGAGACATTATCTGCTTTACTTACTTATTAAAACAATTTAGCTGAGCAAAGGGCTAAGAATAGTCTGTAATTTTTTTTCCTTGTGTCACATTGTTTGGAAATAAAAGCGATAGACTATTCTTTACTATTTGCTCAGTTGCTCAGCCCAATGGGCCTTACCTACTTATTAAATGAGCAAACGGTAAGGGGGCGTCCATAAATTACGTGAGGTGTTTTTTTTTAATTTTCTGCCCCTCCCTCCCCCCTGGTGAGATGCCGTGAGATTTTTATTCAACCCCCTCCCCCATCCCCCAATCTCACGTCAGATTTTTCAAAATGTGAGTTTCTTACGTAAACGCGTTGGATTGTTATTGTAAAAAGAAAAAATCAAATTTGCTTCGTGCTTTTATTTACGACTATAAGACTAGTAATCAATATTGCTGAGAGTTTAATTATAAGTGTAATAAAAAATTCACAATAAACAGAAAACAAAGGACGGGCTACACTGAACCGTAAATTCAGATTAAATTGAGCTATTTGGTATAAAAAGGTATTTGTTGAAGTATGAATGAAATTATTTTCTTTCGAAAGAATTAGTAAATGATCTTAATCGTATTACGATTACGCTTAAGATTAAATCTTAAGCATGTACAATCTGGATTAAATGGACCAAAATAGTATAATTTCTTTTTGTTTCAATCAGAAAAAAAATTGCGTGATATTTGCCGAGACCCCCCCTCTCTCCAACGTAAGATTAGATGAGATTTGAGTCGACCCCCTCCCCGCCTTAAACACCTCACGTAATTTATGGACGCCCCCTAAGAATTATAAGTAAGGCTCAATATGGTAACAACTAAGTACCTAATTAAGTATTATACTCATCAACATATTAAGTAATTACTATACTTATCAATATAAACTTAAATAATTGTTTACTGTATTTAATATTATAATGTGTTATTGTCATTAATAAGGCTAAATTGACTAAGTACATACCCACATGTTTACTTAAATTGGCTACATAATAGGTACCTATCGCTTGGATGTATTGCCAGTGAATTCCTGACACAGTTGTCATTGCGGCATGAAGCTGCAGCTACGCTGTAGTCAGGTGTGTCTACAGCACAAATGGACTGCTGGCTGACAAAAGTATGTTTTTTAAGCAATATCAAATGCTCCTACTCAATACTCAGATAATAGAGAGGAAAAAACTAAAAAGATTAGCAAATAAATAGTAAATACACCCAACAGCCACACACATAGTCCTGCCCCCACATTATGTACATATAAGCTGTATCATGGGTATCAGAAGGTACATACAAAAGACTTTCGGTCTCATAACACCCAGACCCGAAACAAATATCTGTAGGTCACACAAACATTTGCCTCGGTGCGGGAATCTAAGTTCGAACCTTCGGCCTTTCACAGCCGGATAATCACCCGCTGGGCCATGGAAGCTGTCTAAATAATTAATTCTTTGTTATTCTCGCATATTTAAATAAGATTCATTCACAAGTCACAACCATATCCATAAATAGAGGTAGAACTAAGCGAGTACAGACGACCATGACGGACCGTACCGTGATGTCATCGACGCGTTTACGGTAAACAACTCGGTGATCTTGGAAATTGAGTCGACGGCTGCCGCCTGCTGATAATATTACATCATTTCTGCGTGGGCTTGTTGTCAAGTACAGCCTATTGCTAAATAAGGTTGGCGAGGAGATTGGCGCCATTTTTGACGCCCACAGGTTAAATAAGAAAAAAATTGCAAAGCAATCAAAGGAATATAGGCAGATAGGTCTATAGAAATCAACAACAGCCCTCCAAGTTCGCAATGAACATTTTTTGTTGTTGCGTTGATAAGGACAAACATAGGTTGTTAGTTGTTACATTACGCTTATCCCTGAATCTCCGAAGCGATAGGCACATATGTATTAAACTGCATATAATATGGATTTCGGCATGCTTATTCGGCCTTGCGTATGAACTAGCGAAACTTTCATCCGACTGGCTACAAAGTCAAAGTTTGCCCGACATATACCCATACAGACACACACCTAGTCCTGACCCCACACTAGGTAACCTGTATCGTGGGTATCAGAGACTATGAGAGACTTTCGGTCTGACAACACCCAGACTTGAAGCAAATATGTGTCATATATACTGTGCCACGGAGGCTGTCACACGGGATTTGAAGTCATTTGGACCCGTGACCTCACGGTTCTAAACCTTCAGCCAAAGTATGACGCCGCCCGCGACTAGATATAGAGGTAAAGCTGAGAACCATGTGCATGTGCATACTTGATTTCTTATGGAACTCTGAGCAATTTATTAGATGAAAATAACCTTCTTTATAACAGAGACTGGCAAACGAGCAGCATGGCAAACGAGCAGCTTCAACGAGGGTTACCATGACCTCTTATAGCAGTATTATTATAATCGTTCTTCGTTTGTTTTGTATGGGAATGTTGACAAGTAAAATTATAATAATACTGCTATAAGAGGTGATGGTAACCCCCCAGGTGGGTCATCTGATGGTAAGTGATCCTTCGCCATAGACATCCATAGTACAAAAATAATTATGAGTGCGTTGCCAACCTTAAATAGTGGGAATAGGGATTGCGAAAGGGAAGAGGGAATTAGGCCACCGGAAATGTCTCCTCGACACCACAGTTAGCTGCTACTTTACGTCGGTTTTCTGTGACACAATGGTATCAAATCGGTCGAGCCGGCCCATTCCTGATGTAGACGTTAGTCGTTACTGTTTAATAAAATAATGACTCATAATTCTGTAGATACATAAGTACCTATTTAGTTTTTATTTGACTGCTTTTCGGCCATTGTTGAAACTCGCTAGACTGTAAAATTGAGACTAGGTACCTACATAGTTAGAACCTAAATAAGAACCATCAATATTTTGTTCATACATTTCAATGCCAGGTACCACCTTTTTAAAACACCTACATAGCAAACTGGTCGAACCATATCTGTGATATTCACAATACAAACGCCCCGTTTCTCAAAATTAATATTGAGACCCCCAGAGTACATTGAGACTAGAATCTGGATCACTAAAATCGTAGCTTAGTAGTCAAATGCTTTTGGACTTCAAAATCCCAGAGTGTTATTTATAACAGCGGTGGTAATTTGATCATCCTTTCAGAAATTAGGTGAAAATTCTTGCCCTCAGCCAGAACCGAATATAAAAGTCAGGACTGCAAGGTCTTCATTAGATCAATGAAAGATTTGAACAGGTTCATTACACGATGTCTATTTTTAAATTCGGACAAAATGAAAGTAAGTAGGTACGTCCCACGTGTATGAATGACAGGTTATCAAACAAGTATTCAAATGTCAAACAAGTTATCTGTTTGTTATTTATGCACTCGTTACCTAGTGCAGGTAGGTAGATATCCGTAGGAGCAAAAGTTTGAACTTTGTCCCAATTTTATGTAGCCACAAAGACCTTATAAAGAGGACAAGGATTAGAGAAGTACATATGTTGTAATAAGGTAACCTTTTTTTAAATTCCAAGAGAGTAGAGACCCCATCAGTCAAGAGGCACTAGAGCCGGTGATAGACCAAGAGCCAAGTAAGCTTGCTTGGCAGAGGTAATTTTTCATATTTGGTTGTAGACTGCCTACCTAAGATATATTTTTAATTCAGCTGAGCAAGGGAAGCTAACTTAGCTAGTTCTTGATCAGCAACCGGCTTTAGAGTACTTGTAAATTTATGGATGACTCAGATTGTGATTACTTATCAATGAAAGATCCATTAGCCCAGTTGTCGCTCTCTTATAGGTGAAAGCAGACTGCACCAGAGCTCCCGTTGTACATAATTTCTATTTCCATGGGGTATAAATTGAGTAGGTATTTAGCATTCATTCTCCGGGCACGGCAAAATGACACTTCACCTGATGGTAAGTGCAGTGCAGTCCAAAACATCGGACCATTGACAAACACTAGGTTTATCAGTGGTCACCAGAATAATGCCAGGATATTTATGCTTCAAGTGCAAATTTCAAAGGAATGTAATGAACATTTACTATGTGTGTGTAATTTTTGAAGGTTGCATATTGATGAAAGTATTATAGGTAGGAATCAAACGACAGAATAGAACATAATTTCGTTTTTTATTTCAATCACCGGGAATGTATCGGTGCGAGTGTGCCATAAACATATTCAGGCTTAGTACTCTTCGGCTCCCTCACCCTCGCCCTCGGCGGAGTCCATGCCGACCTCCTCGTAGTCCTTCTCGAGCGCGGCCAAGTCCTCGCGGGCCTCGGAGAACTCTCCCTCCTCCATACCCTCGCCGACGTACCAGTGCACGAACGCACGCTTGGCGTACATCAGGTCGAACTTGTGGTCCAGGCGGGCCCACGCCTCGGCGATGGCGGTGGTGTTCGACAACATGCACACGGCACGCTGCACCTTCGCCAAGTCACCACCGGGCACCACGGTCGGTGGCTGGTAGTTGATGCCCACCTTGAAACCGGTAGGACACCAGTCCACGAATTGGATGGTGCGCTTGGTCTTGATGGTGGCGATGGCGGCGTTCACGTCCTTGGGCACGACGTCACCACGGTACAACATGCAGCAGGCCATGTATTTGCCGTGGCGCGGGTCACATTTCACCATCTGGTTGGCGGGCTCGAAGCAAGCGTTGGTGATCTCGGCGACGGAAAGCTGCTCGTGGTAAGCCTTCTCGGCGGAGATGACGGGCGCGTAAGTGACCAGCGGGAAGTGGATACGCGGGTATGGTACCAAGTTGGTCTGGAACTCGGTAAGATCGACGTTGAGGGCGCCGTCGAAACGCAGGGAGGCAGTGATGGAGGACACGATCTGGCCGATCAGACGGTTCAGGTTGGTGTAGGTCGGGCGTTCGATGTCCAAGTTACGGCGGCAGATGTCATAGATAGCCTCGTTGTCGACCATGAAGGCGCAGTCGGAGTGCTCCAAGGTGGTGTGGGTGGTGAGGATAGAGTTGTAGGGCTCTACCACGGCGGTGGACACCTGAGGGGCGGGGTAGATAGCGAACTCCAGTTTGGACTTCTTGCCGTAGTCAACGGAGAGTCGCTCCATGAGCAGGGAGGTGAAACCAGAGCCGGTACCGCCACCGAACGAGTGGAAGATGAGAAAGCCCTGGAGACCGGTACATTGGTCGGCGAGCTTACGGATGCGGTCGAGCACCAAGTCTACGATCTCCTTGCCGATGGTGTAGTGACCACGGGCGTAGTTGTTGGCCGCGTCCTCCTTACCAGTGATAAGTTGTTCTGGATGAAACAACTGTCTGTATGTGCCGGTACGGACCTCATCTGTTGACAAGAAATAGGAACATTAGTTGATGAATACAGTCGTTAAAATAAACGAAAATCTATCAATTTCAATACTAACCGACTACAGTGGGTTCAAGATCGACGAACACCGCACGTGGAACGTGTTTGCCAGCTCCGGTCTCGCTGAAGAAGGTGTTGAATGAGTCGTCGCCACCTCCGATGGTCTTGTCTGTGGGCATCTGGCCATCAGGCTGGATGCCGTGCTCAAGGCAGTAGAGCTCCCAGCAGGCATTGCCGATCTGGACTCCGGCTTGGCCAACGTGTACAGAGATGCACTCACGCTGTTGGACAAAGAAATAAAATTATAAATAAACAATAACATTAAACGCAAACTATGCGGCTAAATAATTTACCAAAAATATCCGATGATTATAAAGATTGTTTTAGATTTAATTCAGATCAACATTGAACCCAAACGAGAGCAAATTACTTTTGATTTTTAGAGAAAAGTAGGCAATAATTGAAAGGCAAGTGAAAGCACAGCTTTCTTTTCATAAAGCAATTAGTTTTAATTTTTTCCCAAGAGTTGCCTATTTTAAAAAAAAATCAATATGATATGAACAAATTATGAACGATTTTCTAAGTTTATTTTTTTTTATCAAATACCGGCGCAACGAGGTCACGTCAGGTCACCCACGTCACCGATCAATAACGGACTATGACTTGGCAAAAAACACTTTCTTCTCTCGTAAGTGTCGCGTCGGTATCAAATGAAGTTATTTTTACTCGAAACTATCTCATTATTATTTGTAAACGACTACCGGGAATGTAATTTAGTCATCAAATATAAAGGGCGTGGTGCGTCTGCCGCCACGGCGCGGCATCCTTGAACGAGATCACGAGTCAGTGCCACGGACACGTACGAAATTGCCGAAAAAACTAACCTATTTCTGCTAGGTTTAGATCGAATATTTTCGAAATCCGAAAAGCGTATGAATTAAATTGTAAAGTTAGTTTCTTCTAGCATTGAAGCTAAATTATCGATCATTTCAACACGGTCGTATTGTACGCCGGAGTGCCGACAAAATGGTGGCGTGACCACCCGGCACTTTGCGATCGAAATACGATAAAAACATCATATTCGCGGAGAAAATTTAAGGAATTTGCGTAAATATAAAGAAAATGTACTCACCATTTTGTATTGAGTTTGTTGAACTTAGTTTATAAGAAATAAATTAATCAAATCAGTCGTCGTTCAGCGCGACCGGTTAAGAGGCTTGCCGAACGAATGTGAACATGGATTTGACCGTTAGCAAAGCTTTTATACTACGTCGGCCGCGGGGGAACGACGCTACCCGTGCGATAACGTGATTGGTTGGTTTGAATGCCGCATGGGCGGACCAACCAATAAGGACAAAGCTGCATTATATCACCATTGCGGGAATATGTGGGTTGGTGATTCACTGAAGATAGTCGCATTTAGTGATGTAGGTTATGATTTCGATTATCGATATCGATTTCCGTTTTATTTGTCGTAATCCGAATGCCAAGACTACATTGTTAACGGTCACTACTGGTTTATTAATTTGTAAATAAGGATTAAAGATTTAAAATACGGCAGTTTTTAAGCACAGCACATTAAAGTGCCATTAAAGTTTAACAACATCTAATGGACTGTAAATATGTAACAGAGTATAATAATAATATAATTTTATTCTAATAAATAACTAGGTTTGCATTTTGAGGGGAGAAGGGGGTCTAGTTTGTGAGCGTTACCATTTCCAATTTATTGGTTTAGGTTTTGATCACAAACAGAGCCTCAATTCCGAGTCCACACCTCCGCGCGGTTCCCCCCGGTAACTGTGCCGAATAGTGCTGAAGTGCTTAAACTTCGGCACTGTTCGTGACAGGCCAACGTGGCAGGAAGAAAACTCGCCAAGACGCACTGGCCAGCGTGGCGTTTTATGGCTAAATTTCCCTCTCCTTAATGAATCACACCAAAATAGTACGGCCCTCAGTCCCCGGCAGCCCCGCTATTCCAAGTTACGGCAGCGGCTTCGGTTCCGGCGGGGGAGAGGGTGCTAAAAATCTCCGGCAGAGATCCGGCTGCCAAACGATGATACTGGCTACGTTTAATACGAGAACTTTACGCACTGATGAAAATCTTACCGAACTGCTAGAGGAATTACAAACCATTAACTGGGATATTCTAGGCTTAGCCGAGGTAAGGCGGATGGGAGAAGACTTATTACAACTCTCAAACGGTCATATGTTCTTCTACAGCGGAGAAAATGATTCTTCCTATGGGGGAGTAGGGTTCCTTATTCACAAAAAGATATCCTATTTAGTGCAAAAAATAAAAAGTATAACCACCCGAGTATGTTACGTCATCCTAACTCTTAACAAAAGATATGCCTTAAAAATAATACAAGTTTACGCCCCAACATCAGACCACAGTGATGCAGAAGTTGAAGAATTTTATGAAGCGATAGAAACAGCAGTAAATGAAAATCCATGTTACTACACCACTATAATGGGCGATTTTAACGCAAAAATTGGGCCTCCCCGAAGTAATGAAAACTTTGTAGGAAAATATGGAATCGGCCGACGAAATTCCCGAGGGCAGGCTCTTGTAAGTTTCCTTGAAAAACATAAATTATACGCCATGAATGCCTTTTTCGAAAAAAGAGCTTCAAGGAAATGGACCTGGGCTAGTGCAGACGGACGGACACGAAACGAAATCGACCTGATTCTTACGCCGCGGAAAAATAGCATAACAGATGTAACAGTATTAACCAAGTTTAGAACCAGTAGTGACCACCGTTTAGTAAGAGCCACATTTAGGTGCAACGTTGCACGAGAGCGATATGCCTTGATAAAATATCAACATCGAAAATATGAAAGGGAGGAATATTTCTTTCTTGACACGGAATTTCGACTCGACCTTACCAATCGTTTTAAAGTATTGGAGTTAGAAAACTTGGGTGTGGATCCACTGTACGAGTCGGTCACCAATGTCCTAGAATCGACAACCAAAAACCATATAGGTAAAAAGATACATAAACAACAAAAATTAGCACCAGAAACACTTGACCTTTTGGCCCATAGAAGAGTTAAGGAACAGTAATGAAAAAGAACAGAGAAAATTAGAACAACAATAAAAATATCCGAAAAAGAATAAGAACTGACTTAAGAACCCATAGTACAGCAATAATTATTAAAACTATAAAAGAAAATAAAGGTCCCAAGGTTTTTAGGCGAAAACTAAATACACAAAAATCAGAAATTAATAAATTAGTGAAAAACTCAGTTGAAATAATAACAGATCGAGATCAAATTGTAAAAACAGTTGAGGAGTTTTACGCGGAGTTGTATGTATCAAAAACAACGGAACCAAAATCTCTAGATAGTATAGACCCTAGGGGAAAACCAGTTGAGCGCCAAGAAGATGAGTTGTTACCATCAATTACAGAAGACGAGATAGAATTTTCCTTAAACCATTTGAAACGCGGAAAAGCATCTGGAGAGGATGGAGTTTGCGTGGAAATGCTACAAGCTGGTGGACTCCCAATACTTAAAGCGTTGGCTATACTTTTCAACAAAGTACTGTTTGGAGGCATTACACCTAAAGCATGGAAAAATGCCATAGTCTCAATCCTGCATAAAAAAGGTAACAAAGCAAAATTGCAGAATTATCGCCCCATTAGCCTTCTCTCACAAGTTTATAAGCTATTTGCCAAAGTTCTATGCAATAGAATGTCTCGCCATTTCGAGGACTACCAACCTATAGAACAGGCGGGCTTCCGGAGAGGATACTCGACCATGGACCACATACATGCTGTGAAACAGCTCATGGAGAAATGCAGGGAGTACCATCGGCCCGTATTTCTAGCCTTTGTCGATTACGAAAAGGCTTTCGACAATGTTGAACACTGGGCCGTGTTCCATTCTCTTCATCGCTGCGGTATTGACAAGCGTTATGTGGATATCCTCCGGGAGCTATACACGAACGCCACAATGCAGGTGCGCATGCACTATCCGATCTCATCCCGATTGGGAGAGGCGTGCGGATACTCTTTCGCCTAAGTTGTTTACTTGTGTCTTGGAAGACATAATGAAGATACTAGACTGGAAAGAGAGAGGAGTCAATGTAAACGACCGCCACATGTCGCACCTCCGTTTTGCCGACGATCTCGTTCTAATAGCTGAAACCGCTGCAAATCTCCAGCTCATGCTGGATGAGCTTCTCAAATCGTCTGGGAGTGTAGGCTTGAAGATGAACATGACTAAGACAAAGATTATGACTAACCAATCACGAAGGCCTAGGGTCGTCGTAGGTAACTGTCCCATAGAGGTAGTTGAAGACTACATTTATCTTGGTCATCGTTTATCGTTCAACCGAGGCTCTCAGTTGAATGAGATCGAGAGGCGTATTCAGCTTGGGTGGGCTGCCTTTAGTAAGCTAGACGACGTATTCAGATCCAAAATCCCACAATGCGTGAAGACCAAGGTATACAACCAATGCGTACTGCCCATACTCACATACGGAGCTGAAACATGGCCCCTAACCTTATCAAACATGCGCAAGATCCGCATAGCACAGAGAGCTATGGAACGGGCCATGCTAGGTATTCACTTGGTAGATCGTGTGCCAAACATGGAAATTCGACGTCGCACAAAAGTCGAAGACGTAGGCACACGCATCGCCAAGTTGAAGTGGAGATGGGCGGGACACTTGGCTAGACGGGATGACGACAGGTGGACCAAGGCAGTTACGGAATGGTACCCCAGAAACGGTCGAAGAATGAGAGGCAGGCCTCCGGCCCGATGGTCGGATGATATTACGAGGTATGCCGGCAAACAGTGGATAAGGGTTGCGCAGAACCGGAAAGAGTGGCGTGATCGAGAGGAGGCCTATACCCAGCAGTGGGTGGATACGGGCTGATTAGATAGATAGATTGCATTTTGAAATTGAAATATTTCAAATAACTGTCAATTTAACTGTTTAAAAGTTTAATATAAATACATTTAACACCACTCACATACATAAAAATAAAAGATCATAATATTCTACGATAGCTTAGGTGGGTGTGGTAAGACTGCCGAGACGAGTGTTGGAGGTTCGAGACCAACCCCAAAATAGAGCATACTCCTCTGACTTTTCTATGTTATGTGTGTTTTTAATGTGAAATATCGCTTTCTATAACACTGAAGGAAAACATCGTGAGAAAACCTGCATACCCGAGAATTTCTCCATAAGAAATTCGAAGGTATGTGAAGTCTACCAACCCGCATTAGGCCAGCATGGTAGACTAAGACCTAACCCCTCTCATTAGTAGAGGCCCGTGCCTAGCAGTGGGACAATAATATTACAGGGCTAATGTTTTTAATTTTTTGAATATTCTACACTATTATATGCTATTCTAAAAGATAATTCTTGTTACGAGCCTTGTCTTAACCTTATTTTTTTCTACATTCCACACAATATTAATAGGTAACTAACGGTTTCAAGTTTGCTTAACTAGGCAATGAAAAAAACGGAATTGTTAATACTCACTATACTTTTAGTTCATCATAATTCTTTTTAAATTAATATGTAACTTAAGAAATAGAGGACATCAAATATTATCATTGATAGTAGACAATTTTTCTGTATTTATCATAATATTATGTTATCTCAATATTATGGCAAATAAAAATTTAGTTCTTCCCAAATTATTTAAATTTATCGATTCATAAGTAAAAGATACTTTGAAAAAGATTGATGATGCAGTAGTTTCACTATATTGCTTCACTATATTTTGAGTGGTAGAGCCACGCTGTAGACAGTAACGTCTACAGCACGAATGGGCCGGCTCGACCGGTTAGATACCACTGTCTCACAGAAAACCGACGTAAAGTGGCGGCTTGCTGTCGCGTTTCGTTCGGTAAGTGAGATTTCCGGTGGCCCATTTCCCCCCTCCCTTTCCCAATTCCTTTTCCCTCCCCTTTCATTCCCTCCTTTTAGGTTGGCAACGCAGCCATGATTCTTTTTGTGTCATGTGTGTCTATGGGCGGTGGAGATCACTTACCATCAGGTGACCCATCTGTTCGTTTGCCAATCTCTGCTATAAAAAAAAAAAAAAAAAAAAAAAAAAAAATATTGCATTAAAATTTTCCATGTTTATTACGTTTCATATAAAATAAATGAAAAAAAAGTCAAAAATGTATATCATTCACCGTTTGTTACTATCAAAGTTTTGTCAGAAAACATAAAAATCAGATGGTCAAAGTCAGTAATAAAAGATTATACGGGTTGAAAAAATAATAGTAATCATGTAAAGTAGGATATCGATATAATACACATCACTAAAAATCATTACTCTGCTCGTGTGACCGGCGTCTGCCGTCGCCATTACGCACACATGGCCAACGCGTTTGTGTGCAACAACCAGTCTGGGTGGTTTTTGATGACATTTACGTTTTCCTATCAAAAATAACTATTGATACCTTAATTGTTTGTTATTTTGACAAAATCTGAAAAGAATCTCCAGCTAAAAATGTTCAAATAATGATATTTCTAAAGTAATTTTCCGATAACCGCTTTCATACACACACATAGATGAGTGGTTTACAGTGTCGGCACAGTACGCGACGCCCGCAGCGCTATTTAAACTTTTGATTCATTACCATTTCTAGAATATTAAAAAACGTCCTATGATATAATGTTTTTATTAAGTACTTACTTCATTGTGGAGGACGTTTTCAGTGTCAGATATACATACATAAGTTCACGCCTGTCTCCCCGAAGGGGTAGGCAGAAGTGCATTAGCGAACTGGAACACCTACATTTCGCCGAGGTTAGTTTCGTGCTAAATGTGATAGGGGGCGAGCCTATTGACATATCGGGCACAAATTCCAGACTCCGGGCTGATATGGAAAAATCCAATATCACTTTTCCCGACCCAGGGATCGAACCCAAGACCTCAGCACGGTAGTCGTACCGAAATACAACTACGCCACCTA
The DNA here is from genome assembly GCA_036417725.1 of Clanis bilineata. Lineage (NCBI taxonomy): Eukaryota > Metazoa > Arthropoda > Insecta > Lepidoptera > Sphingidae > Clanis > Clanis bilineata. The sequence goes on along the minus strand of CM071163.1, from coordinate 2,051,525 downwards.
GGCAGTCAGTGTTAGACTAGTGTATTATTACCTAATGATACTTAAAAGTATTACCTACCTGGATTTCTGCAGGAGATAAGTTCATAGGTGGCAAGTGGGAATTGGGTTGGGTACCTTCTTAATCGACATAGAACTGTTTAGGTGTAATAATTTCCATATTCAAATTTAAACAAATACACAGTACCTACATACATATGTCACATAGTACATACATATGTAATTTTTTTTTTTTCATAGTCCTGACCCCACACTAGGTAAGATCTTCGTTTAAATCATTTCCCGAATTGAGACAAATGTTTGTGTGCCCAATAGATATTTATTTCAAGTCTGTGTGTTGTGAGACCGAAAGTCTCTCATAGTCTCTGACACTCACGATACAGGTTGTACCTAATGTGGGGTCAGGACTAGGTGTGTGACTGTTGGGTGTATTTATTTTTTATTTATTTGTTTCGGTGCAAGACTCAAACCCGCGGCCTCTAGCTTCACAGCCGGCTACTTGCCCATTACGCCACAGAGGATAAATCAACTATTCTTTGTTAGTTTTAATTGTTGGTATGTTATTCTATAAAATATGTATATTTAATACGAAATATGTAAATTACCTATCTAACTCAACTATCAAAAGTGCATTGAATAATATTATGGCATAAATACAATGTATAGTAAAAATAACAAGTTTAAAGCAGACAGCAATAAAACCCGTTTGGTGGTAAGTTCTGCCCCATGATATACGGTGTTTCATTCACCATGCTAGAATTTGATTCTAACCCCGGACAAATATGTTTTTAAACCAACAATTTGTGCTATTCATTGCACTACCTGAGGGCTAGGGGTTGAACTAAAGCCAGGTCTCCTGCACTAGCTTTTTCGAAACAAAACACTAAAAATACATACGCAAAACAACGATTTTAGCTGTCACCTCTCGTAGATCAATGGACCATAGATAAAAAATGCATGTTTGTGTAGGTGTTTTAGTGCAGGAGACCCGGCTTTAGAGCAAACCGTACACAATTGATTCACGAGCGGCGTCTCAGCTTTTCGAGACAAAAAACAGGCTAGTAACAGTGAGTAGGTGTAATAACCAACTATTGATAGACCATGGAATTTGTGCCCGATATGGCGATAGGCTCGCCCCCTATCACATCTGGGACGGAACTAAGCTCGGCGAAATGTGGGTGTTCTAGTTCGCTAGTGCGCCTCTGCCTACCCCTTCGGGGATACAGGCGTGAGCTTATGTTTATTATGTTATGTTATGATAGACCAAGTTATTTAGTGCGTATTGTTAGTACTGTGCGATGCTCTCAATCAATGAAATGACGCCTTTAATCTAAATTAGGCGAGTAAATACGACCAACAGTCGCACACATTTAATGTTCATTGTTCATGTCTCCTGACCCCAAATTAAGCATAATTAAGATAGGATAAGTAGGTACTATAGGTTTATCAGTGTAACATAATTATCCAGTCGTTGAAAAATATACATTGAATAGTAGAGCCAAACTGTAATTAGTGATGTCTACAGCACGAATGGGACGCTACAGTTCGACCGGTTTGATACCACTTTCTCACAAAGAACCAATGTAGATTGACATCTCGCTGTTGCGTTTCGTTTGGTGAATGAGTTGTCCAGTGGCTCAATTGCCCCCTCTCTCCTTCCTCCCCGTTCCCATTATTGTGTTAGTATTATGTGTGACTGTTTTGCTGCTGAATATCAATGACTATCAACTGAACCAGCAACGCATTTCTAGTCTCTGCAATAAGATGTTTTGGCAGAAACATTTCTCGGTGTGAGGTATGGTTCCTAGACGTGAAAATACAACTATCTAATCCCATTAAAATAACCCTTCTACGTAGTCAAGTAAAGATGATAACATTTCATACAAGATAATTATCATAATAAAGAACTAAATGTTGAGAATCAGAGATACAACGGTAATATTAAATTTCATTTCATGAGACCGTTTTAGGCGTTGATATTAATTTTAGGTTAAATCTATATTTCTTAGATCACCTTTTAAACGTATATACAAACTAGTATAATGCGTGAATAAACTAACGCATTTTTAATTTATTGTTAAATTCGACCTGTGCTGCCCTCTAGGAATACTATACGAAAACATTTCATCAGATAAGTGAAGTAAAAATGCACGGATGTTCACTGTGCCTTGGTTGCGCGTAGCGCCATCTACTTTAATAGTTTAAAACTAAGAATTTTAATATAAAATATTACAAATAAATTATTTTTAACCCCCGACCCAAAAAGAGGGGTGTTATTTATTAAAAGAGGTGATCGTGAGTTTGCAATGCAAAGTAATTAAATTATCTACACTATACTACTACGTGATCCAGATCGTATTTATATTGTTCCAAAATCAAAATATGCATGATACCAATTTACACTCAGGTATCAAATTTCTATGCAGGTATCTTGCTAATCTGTGATTGTAATGAATAATTTATTGGCTACATAATGTTTTATTAAATTATTTTTAAGGTATTCTGAAAACATAAATATTGAATGTTTCATTTGTTTAGTTTCTGCTGGTGATCTCAAACTGAGTCACTGGTCGTGACTATTTCCGTTTCACGTTTTCCCGCGCGTTGAGAGCGCGCGCGCAAGTCGCAACATCATTCCGCGCGCGAACTGTGAACGTCTACGCGCTTGTGTAACGAATCGACGAATTTTCGAAAATAATATAAATGAAATAATTTGTAAATACGCTGTGTTGTTATGTTATTGTAGGATTTTGTGTTGTTAATGTGTTGTAAGTGTTGTGTGTGAAGGATAATTTTGTTAGCGGTAAGTTGATTTTATTTTACGTATATTTTTTTAACCTTCGGAGTGATATATTGCCACTCGCGAATGTTGATATGACTGGTTTTTAAGATTACGATCCAAGTAAACTAAGAAATTACTTGGCAAGCAATATTTTATTACTGATTTCTTAAGTTTACGCGAATATTATACATTGATATAAACTATTTTTACGGATTCTATCACGATTAGGTTTCAATTTTTATTCCCGACGTTTCGAAGGAAAGAAACGTCTCTTTTCGAAACGTCGGGAATATAAATTAAAACCTATTCGTGATAGAATCCGTAAAAATAGTTTTATTTCAATATTTTATTACTTTACTTTGTTGTTTTAAGTACAAGTTTTACAAATTTAAATTAACTATGACTACCAAAAATAACACAGTAGATAAAAAATATTTTTAACATATGTGCATGTTAAGTAGGATTATTTGATTTAGCAAATTGTCGATTACCGCGATTAATATGTATACCTAGTGTTTTAGTCACTGTCGATGTCTCGGATTCAATTTGCGAAATGCAAGCACGATCATTCCGATACTCGTTGACCCTAGCACATCTTTCTTTCTACCTGCCCCTATCCCACCTTATTAATGTGGGCTCGGCGCAACACACTTTTTCAAGTATGTTGCAGAAATGATTTGGCTTAGTTTTGACGACCAGCTGCCTGATTGACGTCAATCCCCTCTGCGCGATCCAGTCCCGGGTAAATGAATTAGAAAATTCGCTTCCCGACCTGGGAATCGACAGGACCTCCCGGTTCACAGCCCATATATGCTGCCACTAGAAGGATGCGACTAACGACGTGACCCTATCACAAAGGGATGGAAATGTATGTGGGGACTTTCGTTCATGTCATTACTGCCTACTCTTCCAGGGAAGCGTGAACTTATGAAACAGTTTGTAATAGTAACTGTATGTACACGCCGTTAGATACCTACGTAAAAGGCAACGGTCTAGGATTTCTAGGTCTTAGCTATGCCTAGTCTCCCGCCTCCAGTGGCGTGCATTTGATATAGACAAAGAGACATTGTCTACCCTGACAATTTGCTAAAATTACATTATGAAAGAAAAAATTGTTACCAAAAAGAGTTTTTAAACAGCGCTGCGTGTGTTATTTTAAATCGACGCGAGAATGATCATCATGGTTAAAGTAAAGCAAGAATAAATTAAAGAAAATAATTTTGCAAGATTTTTGTCTACCCTAGTCTAAATGTTTGTGCACGTCACTGCCCGCCTCACTAGTTTTTTTAAAGCCGATAGAGGAAACTGACCTTTACAAAAAAGTAAAGATATATTGCCGGTAGTAAAAAGTAAGCCGGATCCTTTCTGCAACATGCCTAAGTAGAAGGAGGATTTCAAAGTGTAGGGATGTCATAAATCCTTTTTTCAAATGCAAGGATATTTATGGGTAATTTTCGAATATACATTCATACATAAGCTCCCGCTGTATCCCTGAAGAGGTAGGTAGAGGCGAACGAGTGAACTGAAACACCCACATCTCGTCGAGCTTATTTCCGTCCCATATGATAGAGAGTCTATCGTCTTATCGGGCGCAATCACCAGACTCTGGGCTAATACTGTGCAGAAAAACCCAGTACATCCGGAACTGGGGATCGAACCTGAGACCTCAGGACGATAGGCGAATATGAAAATTGAATACACCGTATTAACCGTTTTTAAAGTTTGGGCAATAAAACTAAAACGCGATTTGATTAATAAAAATTTTATTCATTCGCCTCCTTGGTCTAGTGGAAGCATATTGATTCGATTCCCAGGTCGGGCAAAGCAAATTTCCTCATTTAATTTGCCCGGGACTGGATCCCTCAGAGGAAGTTGACGTCAGGCAGGCAGCCGGTCGTAAAAACTAAGCCAAATCTATTCTGCAACATGCTTGAAAAAGTGTGTTGCGCCGACCCCACATTAATATGGGGACGGACGTAAAAAAAATTTGGACGGAGCGCTAGGAGTATTGAGAGTAAAGCAGGGTTTTCGTCTCATTCGATCAGTAGCCGCCATTACGTGTTGATAGATCGAATGACCCGAAAACCCAACTCCACTTTGAATGTTTCAAGCGCTCCGTCCATATTTTTTTTACGTCCATGAACATGGGATAAGGGCAGAAAGAAAGAATCTAGTAAACCTAGATTAGAGACTAGGTATAGTCTAGTCTAGCCTCAGGCGATGTTGAAAGCGCCGTATTGTTCCACTGAGCTTTAACACACAACTTTCTATTTATCAAATGCTATCTTCGACTCGGCTATAAATTCGTTTTCTCTGCGCACCCTCGTTATGTAACAGCTTTAACATACGTAATTGATTTTGAATTGAAAAGACTTTGTAATTGTTTTCAATTAAAAACAGGTTTTAATAGTCATAATACATAGTGTCATTTAGACGGAGCGAGTTTATCAGTAGACACATAAGTTCACGCCTATATCCCCGAAGGGGTAGGCAGAGGCGCACTAAGGAACTAGGACACCCACATTTCGTTGCGCTTAGTTTCGTCCCCGATAGTGATAGAGTGATATCGGGCACAAATTCCAAACTCTGGACCGAATTGAAAAAAAAAACTATTACTTTGCCCAAACCGGGGATCGAACCCGAGACTTTCGGACGGTAGTCGTAAAAAATATCGTGATGGGCTGCCCCCTATCACAGCTGTGACGGAAGTGAGTTCAGCGAAATGAGTATACTCTTCTCTACCTAGAAACGAAACCCAGGCCCTTACCGTCAAACGCCGCTAGACCAAACGTAATTTTGAAATAACAAACATCCCATCGCCTACATAATAATAACGACCGGTCACTCCCACATGGTAACAGCTGTTGACAATTCGTGGGCGATCTTATATAAAAGTACATCCTTCCTTTTGAGGGCAGAATGGTTGAGTAATGTATCTCAAGTATCAGTTATCGTTTCACCTGCCCTTATTCTATCTAACTCATCGTGGGAAAGCTCATCGGCGCAACACAATTTTTAAAGCATTCGCCGCAGATATGATGTGATAGGGGCGAGCCTATCGCCATATCGAGCACAAATTCTAGACTTCAGGCTGATACGGAATAGAAAAACCCAATATCACTTTGCCCGGGGATCGAACCCGAAATCAGGACCATAGTCGTACCGCGAACTTCAACAGTCAACAACAGTCTACTTTTAAGGAGTTAATAAAAGTTAGGAAGGAGGATTTGAGCCACTGTAAATCTGTTACTATGCCGGGTACACAATTACGGAACGAAAGTTCGCGAATCTACGCCTGTTGCATTCACACATCAGCCAGCCAAAGCTTGTATGAACGCAACAGCGGGCTTAGATAAGTCGCTTATGCGCTAATCGAATAGAATAATAAAAGTATGGGAATGACAGAAGAGTACGCTATATGCGACGTACTCTTATGTCATTCCCATACATTTATTCTATTCGACTATTCTAGACTGCCTCGGTGGCGTGGTGGTATTTCGGTACGACTACGGTTCTGAGGTCTCGGGATTGATCCCCGGGTCGGGCAAAGTGATATTGGATTTTTCCATATCAGCCCGGAGTCTGGAATTTGTGCCCGATATGGCGATAGGCTCGTCCCCTATCATATCTGGGACGGAACTAAGCTCGGCGAAATGTGGGTGTTCTAGTTCGCTAGTGCGCCTCTGCCTACCCCTTCGGGGATACAGGCGTGAGCTTATGAGCCTATGTATGACTATTCTATTCGACAAGCGCATAAGCCACTTGTCTAAACCCGCAGGTGTAGATTCGCGAACGTTCGTTCAGTTGGTGTGTACCCGGCATGAATCAAACGCACAGCGAGCTGCACTTCACATTTAAGTCTAACGCCCGAATGGTAAAACGCTAATCAACTTTAACGGCTTCTTACATTGCTTTTCTCCATACAATTTTGACAGATAAGGCCGCCTTAAACGACATAAAGCGAATTTAAGTGTAGGAGCATTCGGCGGTTAGGGAGTATAATCTTATATTGGTACCTATTGTCAACAAACTAACAAATAATATAAATATTTCCATGTTGAGTAGCGAGATACATCACTATTTGCTTCCACTCAGTGACCCTGCGAAATACGGCCAAGGAAATACCTATAACTCGAAGAACGGGTTACGTGACCCAACACAACCAAAACATAACCAAGGATTCAGTGACTCAATGAAACTGACAAACAATTCCAGGATTTTAATTGAACAAGGTCTTGCTCATTGCTATTTATTTGCGCGTGAGATGATTAAATAAATATACACATATAGACTCTTGCCTATATCCCTGAAAGGGTAGGCAAAAGCCAGCTAGCGAATTAGAAGACTCACATTTCGCCGTGCTTATTTCCGTCCCAGAAGTGATAGAGGCATATTGGCCACAAATTCCAGACTCCAGGCTGATGTAGAATAAAAAAAACTCAATAATCACTTTGCAGTTTGTACGACTGTGGATTGAACCCGAGACCTCAGGGTGATAGTCGTACCGCGCACGCAATACAACTACGCCATCGAGGCAGCTGTGAAGTCATAAAATTAAAACAAATGAATATGAAAGTTTTTAAGAGCAACTATGGTTTTGATCTCACTTAGCACAAAGAATTGCGATATTCGAATCGATCCAGAAATTGTGTTAGTTTTTAGAATACTTTTCCTCTTGTAGGTGCCTAAATCGAAAATTTAATTGAATGTTAAATCGAATTCAGAATCCTCATTCTATCTGATTAGATTTTTAATTTGATAGTTGGAATTCGAATAGACAAAAACTATTTCTTTCCTCAAAACCTATAGAAAAATAAAAAAAAAACGCAGTAAAGAAGCAGCTGGATATTGCGTTTTGAAGGATGAATGAGATTTTCCTCTTTAAAACCCTATTTATTCCACGGTATGGATCGACTTGGTTATGCCCCTGGCATTGCTAATGTTCATGGACCTTATCAACTGCTAGCAAGGTAATAAAAGATACATTAAAACTTAACTGACTGACTTCAATACTTATCTGATCGTGACCAAATATATATGGGTCCACCCTTGGAATAAACTCTATCGAATACAAAAAGAATCTTGAAAATCAAGTCCACATCTGGCGGAGATATCGCGTAACATACATAAAATTAACGAAATACAGATGAATTGAGGACCTTCTTCATTTTTAAAGTCGTTCAAAAATATTAAAGATTTTCCCTATTTACGTCAACGATGCATAAATACAGACACGAGCCCTCATAATTTAATCCGAATCAGTTTTAGATCATACTTGATTCTTAGTACTAAAGGTCATAGTAACCGCAAGAATGACGCGTTTATACCATCATCAAAAATTGTCATAACCAACTGACTCAATGCAGAGTCGAGGTCGTAGTATTTTCCTTTAATGAGAATATAGAATAAGATGCAGACGAAAATAAATTTAACGAGGCTTTTAAAGTTATATGTGGGGTCATAAATTTTGTATTCACATATGAAAGTGTTATTTTTATTATGGAAATTAATTATGGAAGGATTGATAAAAGGACCATAGATTGAGGTAATTTGAGACTTGGCCCTCAAACAATTAAACCTTCGTTAGATCAGAAGAATGAAATGAAGAGCATCCTAGTTGACATAGTATGTTTCTTGCTTTAAAATAATATACTATTTCGTCTGTATTATGGCTTTGACCTATATAAATCACAAAGAAAATCTAACAGCTAGCCAGATAGGTTTAAGAGTTGACTAGGTAGGTAATTCTCGATAAAATGAATTATAATACAATTTTGAAAATGAATTATTGCTTGTTCGTTCCATTTCAGTAAAACCTGATAAAACTCATGTTTCTTCACAGTGTTCTGTTAGAGCAAGACAGGAAGTGTTAAGATGCGCTAATTTTCGTAAGTCTAGATAATATATTAAATAAAATGTAATGTAGTATGGTGAAATATAAGAAGGAAGAGAATCTTAAAACCGACAAGAAATTTAAAATTTGTGAGCCAATCGTCTCACTGTGGACGATGCCCAAGATCGGGCGAAGTGGAAACGGCTGAATAGGAAGGCAAACTCTGGCATTGTTGACCGGGCTAACGCCAGGTAGAAAGAAAGAAGTGAAAATGCACATGATGAAACAAATGATCGAAGATGAACTATGTAAAGGAATTATTTGGTGTTAATATAGTTAAAAGGTATACAATAGAACAGTGGAAGTTAAAAGTTTATGCACATAGTTGATGCTTAGCTAAATTCTACTGCGTAGATGATTTAGCAATTACTTTCTAACAATCATTATTCACACAATACGTTAAGTGTTACGTGTTTATGCACAATAGTCGGTGTGAAACCCGCTCACTCATATTTTTGCGTTAGTTAATGATTTTATACATGACGAATGAATAAATCCAGGAGGAGATGATCTGTCATCTGCTAGAAGGGTATTGGGGTAAGAACCTCTAAATATGAAAACACCCGCAAGCAACTTTAGAGAATTTTATTTTTTTACCATTTACTTAAACCTGAAACGACACTTCAACTTAAAAGCTGATACTAGAGAGTTAGGGGCCACTTATCATTCTTCTTTCGTGATATTGGTATGAATTTTGCTTTTCCTTATATCATTTAAGCAAATAATAATTCGGATAAAACCATTCATTCAAACAATTTGATAATTCCAAGTACAAATAATACCGAGTCTTGTTATCAACCTGATTGACCGTATGTAGCTTATTTTTGTTATAAGATTATTCACTGTTTACATTATAGAGGTCAGCTAAAGATCAACAAATGTTTTCGTTAAATAAAGAATACAAGTTTATTAAACCATGTAAAACATACTTAAACAATTGAAATTGGAAATCATCATCATCATCATCAGCCATACGACGTCCACTGCTGAACATAGGTCGCAGAAAGGCGCTGGATGCAGGTCGCTTCCAACAGGTCGATCTGGAAATATTTGGGGGAGGCTTATGTTCAGCAATTGGAAATCAATTAATATTTATTTGTTGCATCTTCTTTAAAAACATCGTCTTCAGAATGTTCCAAAACAATTCCATTTGTCGTTTTGGCTTTGTGAGTCTTTTAAACCCAAAACTATTTTTAACATAATATTTGCTACAAAACCTTTGTTTCTATTGTAATTTGTATACTGACTCAGAACAATTCTAACGTAAATAATATTGTGAAACTCAACCAAAACATTATCCAGTGGTAACACAGTTACACAGTGCAGCAAGATTCGAATTTAGTGGATCAAAATAACCCACAAAAATATCCACAAATTATCTTAAACATCAACTTTTTATGCCACATTTTTGCAAACATCGTTACTAGATTTAGAACAAACTACACTTGCTTGTGGCCTTTGTATCTCTACGAGGCTTGTGAGACGAGGCAGTTCTTTAGTATCTAAGAATGCCCGCCTGGCTTTGATTACACCACGAATGCCATCAACGTCATATCCACAAACTTTTAGGCGACAGACAACACACATCTCAGTAGTAAAGTTTGAGTAATCGAATTTCAAAAGTGAGACAACAATATGATTTTCGTAAACAGTCAAGCTGATGACATCAGCTATCGAGGGCGCTAATATTAAAACTTGGCACACATCCACCGGTACTGGATCATAGTAATACGCGGGAATTGGGATAACGCGCGTCTTTACGTCGAAACACTAGCAAAAATTGGGCTCATGTATTTGTAAAACTAGCGTGGATAAACAAAAGTTATTTAAAACACCTTGATTATTTCTTAAATAAGAAAGAAATGTTCGATTCCCGCATTGAGACAAATGTTTGTGTGACCCACAGATATTTGTTTCAAGTCTGGGTGTTGTGAGACCGAAAGGCTCTCATAGTCTTTGACACCCACGATATAGGTTATACCTAGTGTGGAGTCAGGACTAGGCGTGTGACTATTGGGTGAATTTATTTATTTTTATTTATTATCATGTCTTGTTTGTTATAATGAAGATTCAAAACCAAAGCCAAATGCTTTGCTAATTGGAAAACAGAATAATAGGGATGATGTAAAATGTGTGCTATATAATAACAACATGAGATCAGATTATAGGTAGATTGTATTTCTTCAAAATAATATAAATTCATATTTGTTTAAAACCTTTACATTTACTTCCATACTTTTATGGAAAGCAACGTTTCTGTTTGAGGTTTTGTATGAATAATGCTCACATTAGTAATTCACAAAACGGATGTGTGTATCCTTTTATTTTCCTTGAATCACTTTGGCATTGTAACACCTTCTTTATTCTAATAAGACCTTAGGGTTCAGTGTGTGAATGACTAAATTATGCATGCACATACATTTGCAGTCTGCTATACAATGTCATCTTCAGCTTCTGTTATTTCCACTTCACTTTAAATTCTATGATTTGCATCTTGCGGTTCATCTACTTTCATTAATCTTCTCATATCACATCATTGATATTGATTTCTAAAATAATTTATATTCGGTAAATAAAAGTAATATTCGTTCAGTACAGACATAAGCTCACGCCTGTATCCCCGAAGGGGTAGGCAGGGGTGCACTAGCGAACTAGAGCACCCACATTTCGCCGAGCTTAGTTCCGTCCCAGATGTGATAGGGGGCGAGCCTATCGCCATATCGGGCACAAATTCCAGACTCCGGACTGATATGGAAAAATCCAATATCACTTTGCCCGACCCGGGAATTGAACTTGACACCTCAGCATGGTAGTCGTACCGAAATACAACCACGCTACCGAGGCAATCAGTTCAGCGATATTCATTAAATTCATGTACTTTAACCGTTATCAATTATAATTTATGCAGGATTGCCAAAATTTATAATTTGTCCCGTTCATGATGATGATGATGAAATAAAAGTAATATTCATTCAGTTCAGTACAGATGATATTCATTAAATTCATGAACTTTAACCGTTATCTATTATAATTTGCGGAGGATTTTTTTTTTTTTTTTTTTTTTTTTTTTTTTTTTTTTTTTGTCGCTGGGAAAGCGTTTTACCGCTACCGCCACGTCTGGGGGGAGACGTGTCGGTTATGTCGGGTTCGCCGGTCTTACGACCCAACGTTGAGCCGCCCGGGAGAGATGGAAATCATCCGAGCGACCGTTGGGCCGAGTCCCTAACACTATGTACACCCTACACCGACAATACCGACTAAAACCCCGCGGTGGGCCTCTTCGGCGCATTGGAACGGCCCCGGGTTTCCCTAGGCGAGAAGCGCCCAGGCTTCAACCGGGACCGTCCCTGCGCGGTGCCGCCATGCGGCCCGTCTCCATTGTGGGGGGCTCATAAGCCCCCGCCGCCGAAGGACGCCCTCGGCGTCAACGACAACACGAGGCCAACCACCCGTGCTGCCGTCCATCTCGGGGTCGCATGTACAAAAGTACTAAACGGGGCGCTACAACAGCCCCCCGCTGCGCGCCCGCGACCCCCGATGGCCCCTATAAGTCGCCTCTTACGACGGGCAGGGGATACCGTGGTGGAATTCTCCAAACGCCCCCGACCACAGGGCGGGAGGCGCCGGTCAGTCGTCAACCCGACGCCTCCTACGTCTCCTCTGACGGCGGGAGGGATCTGATCTTTCCCGATCCCTCTCGGCACTCTCCTTCTGCGACATAACCACCTCGCAGAAGTGGGCCACCGCACGCCAGGCCTCCCGATTGTCGACCATGGCCGAAACCACAGCCGGCAGCGAGAGGTCTCCTCCGACGACTGCTGCGAGAGCGCTGCGCTCTTCGTCCCAGGCTGGACACACCTCAAGGGTGTGCTGGGCCGTGTCCTCCGGACAGTTGTCACAATGGTGACACACGGCGGATACCTCCACGCCGACTATGCGACACAGGTACCGACCGAAACTACCATGGCCTGCGGAGGATTGCCAAATATTATGATTGTCCCGTTTGGAAATAAATATCTAATCTGTTAACGTATAATATCAATCACGTAGAGTGTGAAGAATTTATAATAATTACAGTGTTATACACCATTCAATCTACACCTAATACCTATAGATTTAAAATCCAAAATAGAGAGCTTACACAAATGTTCAGTGCTAGAAAGTTGCATGTTTATACAACGAGAGTCGAATGTAGCGCATTTATCAATAAACGAGTCGCAAAAACTTTCTAGTAAAGTAAATAGTTTTGGCGATAGTGACATAACAGTATAACAGATGTGCGAAGTTATTTACAAAGCAAAAGAATCAACTGACACGTTATTATTTGTGAACATCGCAATGAAGATCGACCAACCGAGAGAATATTAGGAATGCAATTTTGGGAGTTTTCCGATAACAGCTCAATGGCGTTTTGTTGATTTTGGATAGATGGTCTTGTCAGTGGTAACAGCGTATGAGAATTATGGGCTTTGTTAAAAACCTATTCTAAAAGAGTTTTGTCTTTTTTTGTCTCAAACAATTTGAGGTAAGCAGAAAGAGACAAACTAACCTGACCTATATTTAAGTATGTTTTTACAACGTAATGGCATAATAAGCCAAGACAGCAACATAAATTATAACTATTCATTAATAGTTATTTTTCAATTATCCTTTTCCGCTTAAAGGCCTTTTTGGTTGACCTACAACATCGTGCTATAAGTGGCAAGATGTCTGATATTCAATCGACATTGGCATCACATTGTATGGTGGTTGTTCGTGGCCATCCGCGTGACCTTTGTTAAATCCCGCTGGAGCTGTGAATTGTGAGCTAAATATAAAATATGGATTCAGAGGGAAATTTAATAATGGAGATGAATGGACAATAATGGGCAATGCTTTTAATGGTTACGAGAAGGATGACTAAATACGTCATGTTTTTAGTCAATATAAATGTAATTTTGAGATGATGGAAAATGGGAACAATAATTGTGTTATTTTGCAGCAAATTTAAATAGAAAAGAGTTAACAAACGTGTAAGTATTAACTAAAACCAGTAGGAAATGTTAAAAAAACTTTATTGCATATTTTATTACAAAACTAGAGCATCATACGAAAACTTCCCTAATTTATGAGATAAATAAAATTCCAACTTTATTCCAGCGATCCCGATCGTTTGCATGCACGCCATTAAATTCTAAAAGACTATTTTTTAATAGTTATATCAACGGTTTTGTAACGGATTGTGAAACTGTGTTTTAAAGGTTACACACGGCAGGTTTTTATGACATAGTGTTTAGAAGAGCACGTTTAGTTTTCAGTTGGAGTCTAAATGACCACAAGATACTGACTTCAGAAACTTACAATACAGCAGCTTCAATGGGGGTGAAAGATGGATGATGCCTTTTTCTTTTGGTCCTGCTACAAGCATTCAAGGCCAAGGCAAAACTACCACGATGTTTTTGGGTTGGTCCCTCGGTCATCAGTGCTTGTTCGTTGACCAAAAAAAAAACTACGAGAGCATACCTATGAACCCTTACTATTTGAGGATTAAAATACTGTTCACACATCTTTATTCAGTTTTTATTCCTCAAAATACTGTTACATAACAGCCTTCCTTTTACGTTTTCCTCCATCATTAAACGCCATTCCGAGTCCATCTGTGTTGTCCGTACGTGGAATACATTTCACAATACCAAGGCTTTAGTTACATTATTTGACAACACTTTTTTGCGATACTAAGAATGCTCTTGTAAAATATTTTGTTATTTTAAACATCTTTTATATGGATGTCGATGGTTCCAGTACACAGCGGCCTTTATTAAAATAAAAAATAAAGTCCCTTGTTATTTGTACAACATCTTATTTCCGAATTTCTGCTTCGGTGACGTAGTTGTATTTTGGTACGACTTCGTCCTGAGGTCTCGGTTCGATCCCCGGGTCGGGCAAAGGGATATTAGATTTTTCCATATCAGGCCCGAGGCTGGAATTTGTGCCCGATATGGCGATAGGCTCGCCCCCTATCACATCTGGGATGGAACTAAGCTCGGCGAAATGTGGGTGTACTAGTTCGCCAGTTCACCTCTGCCTACCCCTTCGGGGATACAGGCGTGAGTTTATGTTATGTGGTTATGTTATTTCTGAATTTATTTCTATTGTTACTTGGTCTCCTTCTATTTAAATGTAGTTGTTATAATATAATATTGTTCTTATAAAGAATTTACGAAGTGAAGAATTTACTGCATTTTGAGGATTAGACTATATTCTAGGATTAATTTAATTATATGTTGTGTAATTGTGTAATAGTTATGTTATGTTAATTATAATATTTGTCTTTCCAAACAATCTTGAGCTAGTACTTATGTTACAGCATTTAGTATACAGCCCAAACGTAATTTCGCGTAAACGTTTGGCGCCAGTAGCCTAATGGTGTCAGGGTTCGGTGTAATTTGGGAACAATGATTCAGTCCAGTTGGAAACAGTCTGGCTACGGAAGGCTTTGTAAATTCTGTAATGAAAATAGATGTTTCGTTTCTAGATATTTTTGTGAAGAATGTTGAATGATTTATTTCTGAAATAATTTTGGTTTAATATCTTTTGTGATGAGAGCTTTGTCGGTTAAATCACCAAGACTAACTGACTGATGATTTGTTTTGCAAGATCGACTGTCATTGAATTCCTTTAAAATATCCCTCCCTAGCGACTTCTAAGAGTACTTTGTTTGTACAACGAGTTTGTACATTTGCCACAATATTGATTGTGCCGTTTGGATTTTATAGGTAACCTTCGCCAAAGACACAAATTTAATAATCTGTTTTGTCTAACTATTCTACTAATTTTATTGTGAGAAATATATTGGTTTTCATTGACGATGAATCCAATGCTAAACACATAGATGAGGTTTGGATCAATAGTGATCACGATAATATTATGATTAAGAATAATAATTATAATCTCAGTTTTTCGTCCCCATGGGATGCGATTTTTATGTGCGCGGAGTCACAAACAAAACCTATAGTAGGATTTCTAATTAAACCGAGTAAACTGACATTTCGAATGTTGCCACTTTTTCATGAAATTTAAATAGTGCTGCGGTAAAAAGATCAAGATTATTTAAACATTTCAATTCAATGAACCATTTCATTCTTTCATTTTCTAAACTCCAACTAAAAATCGTAATTCCTGCATAATATGTAATTAGTACTGCATGTCTACTGAATTATTGTAATAGTAAATTACTGCATGCTAAGTTATGGCATATCTACTGGAATTATAGTCATGGTTCATTATAAACAAAACTTACAAAAACTACGAATGTGCCGAACGTAATTTTTCTCAAATAACAAAAATAATATTTGTAATTTTCATTGTTATAATTTTGTGTATCTGTTGTGATTATTTACGCAAAATTATTTACACAGACATTTAGTCGAAGGGTTAAGCTGACATTTCTAAAAATGCGCCATAAAATTCGAAATTTGCAAGCTAGTGCTGAGTTATTTTTTCTTTGAGTGATAAAAATTGAACTGGATCAATCCCTATGTTTTGAAAGTAAGCAACATTATTTTGGAAAGTGACATTTCGATCTGTCAGTTTACTCCGTTTAATTAGCAATCCGACTATAGTAATATAAATAACAATAAAGTCATAAGTCATCGGTCGTCACTAATTTAGACACAAGGTGCAACGAGTCTGTCACCCAGGAACATCTGTCTCCCAACAGTTAGTCATTTGGTTCAACGTCTAGTTTTAAATTAGCGCTGTGATGCAACTTCCTGATGTGACAGCGGATGCGTGAAGCCCAGTTGGCTCACAGGTAATCCAGGGCCGGAGCAGAATATTGTCCAGGGCGACAACATTAGATAATACATTTATTTTTTGAAACTTCATATTAATAAAGATCACAAAACATGGATAAATGAATAATAGATAACACCCAATAGTCACACAGATAGTCCAGACCCCACGTACCTCCATGTGTCGTAGGTATCATAAACTATGACAGACGCAGGGTCTCCAATACCGAGACCCAAAAATTTAGTAGATCGCTCAAACATTTGTAAAATCCATCTGCCTCTTGCAGGCTGTTAAAATAACATTAATATTCTTCAGATGTTAAAAAGAGAGAACTTTGCAGAATTATATAAGGATATTGTAAGATTGAGAGTAGGAAACGAAAAAGCAAGATTTGATAATATCAATGCCTTTTGATATCAAAGTAGATTCGCTTCTGCAACCACCTGAAACAGATGCTAATAATAACTGCACACGTCATTTCGGGGAACTCGGTAAGACTTGGCAGAGTCGGTTGTTTAGTATACGGAACTATTGAGGCCGTATGAAGGGTGATCTGGCAATCGAGGTGTAGGATAGGTCAAAAATGAGTAAAGAGTGCTACAATAGCTAGTAGAGGAGAAATAAATGATAGTAACGTATATCTTGATACTGGATATTAAATCACAAGAAACATTCTAAACACAATAACACCCAGACGCCAGGTTTGTGCCACAATTCAATTTCTCAATAAATGCATTGTTTTAATATAATACTATAATTCTTATCAAACTTATCTAGCCTTTCGCTAAAGAATTAATTCTTTAAAGACGAAAATATCACCATGTTCTTAGAATTCAGAGCCACGCTCATAAATTCTTATCTAAATCGAAATCAACGGATTCGTGTCGGCACTGCGTTCCAAACATGTTTACTAGAACATTGGTATTTAATTCAAACACGTATTTTTGGCAGTAAACAATACAACGGCTCGATTGGTCAATGCTTTAAAAGTCTTTATTAATAATATTAGGAATTGAAATAGCTCACCTGTTGGGTTGGAGTTGATTCTTCTTGTAAGTAAATTTTATCATCATTCCATCAATTTCATGATGAGAAATATTTACAGTGGGTTTTGGTGTAAATTGTTGCTATAACTAATATCATAAGCATGTGAATCACCTGGTGGGAAGTACATGATATATTAGAAATCTTTGTCACAAGCTGTATGGAGATCGGGAAGAGGTGGTTTTCATTGTATTGGGTAGTAAAAATTTATAAAAAGTTGATACTTCAAATACATTTCAGTGTCTGTGATACCATTGTTAACTTTATGTCTTTAATTTTTATATTAAATATCGTAGAAAATATTTTTAAAATAACCCAAATCATTCTACCAAATAGACTAAGGCCTAACCCCTCCCATTAGTGGAGGAGGCCCGTGCTCAGGAGTGGGACAGTAATATTACAGGGCTAATATTATTATTATTCTACGAGTAACATTATTATTTTACCAGTGCTACTAATCATTCTTATTTTTTAAAGCTTCATGCAGTTTCCAAGGTTTAAAACAAGGTGATCTTGTTCCTCATACATCGAATATATTTTTCACCAGACGACCTTGCTTCGCTTCTGTGCCGCACAAATTAACTCCTATTATCAACGTAAACGGTGATGTAATTCAATTAAAAACAATGAAAACACTATCTGATGTTAAATTAATATGCTAGTGTGCGGTTTAATGAAGACTTATTATGCAGAGAGATGTCAACTACAAAATGTATCATATCTTTTCAATGGTCACATCTGTTGCCGTTGCTGGTTGTGTTGACTAAACCGAGAAACTAATTAAAATAATAAAGCTTGTGGATTCCATTTATGATTCCGGAATCTTTAGAATTCTTCCTAATTCGTGTAGAAGGAGTGGAAATCTTAATTTCCAACATCT
The DNA here is from genome assembly GCA_036417725.1 of Clanis bilineata. Classification (NCBI taxonomy): domain Eukaryota; kingdom Metazoa; phylum Arthropoda; class Insecta; order Lepidoptera; family Sphingidae; genus Clanis; species Clanis bilineata. The sequence goes on along the minus strand of CM071163.1, from coordinate 2,033,156 downwards.
CCCTATTTTCCTATTTCATTTATTTGATTGCGATATAAAGAGACTTTTACATTCCTAGTGACATGCTGAAACTGTTCGATATCAATAAATGTGAATTACTGATGATCTTAGCTTACAGAAGTATGGGTGGGATAGTCTATGATTAAGTTGCAGTCTATCTAGAAAATATTAAGACGCAAAGGAATTAACAATTATTAGGGAACCTACATAGTAGGTACATCATTGATTCTTTAAACAAACTTGGTATAATTTTACAAAGAATCAATACATCAAATGCATTAATGATATACAAATTACAAAATATAATGCTTGTCTTCAATATGGAGTTGAAATTAATTTTATTGCAAAACATTTTCTGCTCCATAACTATTTGCTATTGTGTCTACAATCAGATGATAGTTACAGTCATTTACTAGTTAAGCCCGTGCTACGAGTAGATAAACTGGAGTTTACCTATTGTAATCGGTATCTCGAAGGTCGACAAGCGTTGTTTACCCATTTATTAACACTCATTCATAAAACTTCTGTATCTCCTTGAATACCTATGTAGGCGATGAAACAGACAAATATATCGATATCACGTGTGTTAGAACATGACGGATGATCGTGTAGGTGTTCAGACTATTTTTGCTGTTCTTGAGTCAGTCCCATATAGTGTTGCCAGATCTATTGTGTGAAATATCGGAACACAAGGTTAAAATGATCGGGACATAGGTTTTCAAATCGGGACGTTACCGGCCGGTTAGTATAACAAATAAATCAAACTATAATAAGTTTTTTTTTTAAAGTTTAACGCAATTTATGGTCGAATCTCAACATTGGCGAAGTTTCAATGCAGTTTTTAATTGCAGTTATATACCCCATCGGCGGGGGTTTATGAGAAACCCCTCCCCCCCACCATTGGAGATGAGCCGTAAGGCGGCGCCGCGCAGGGACGGTTCCGGCTGAAGCCTGGGCGCTTTTCGCCTAGGGAATCCCGCGGCCGTCCCTAAAGCGCCGAAGAGGGCCACCGCGGGGTTTTTAGTCGGTATTGCCAGTGTAGGGTGTACATAGAGTTAGAGACTCGACCCAGTTTAAAATACTTTTCCCCATGATAACAAAAAAAAGTTATATACATCACATTTAGAGAATTCAATCCCGGGATTGAGTTCATAATTCAATTCTACCCACACTCAAAATATGCCCAGCCTAGTACAAAGATTGCACCGTTCTTAGAGCAGTTGTCGTTGCAAAAACCTCTCGGTGCCAGGTGTGACGTAAACCATGGTCGAGATCATGGGAGCCTAGCGTGCAGAAGCCAACTTTTACGAGTTGATGCATCTCACAAAAGGAGAGTGCCGAGAGAGATCGGGAACAATCCAATCTTTGATTCTCTGTTTTTTTTTATCTGATCCCTCCAGCCTCCAGAGGGTGCATAGGAGGCGTGACTGACCCTCGCTTCCCACTTTGTGGTTGGGGGCGTTTGAAAAATTTAATCTCGATATCGCCTGCCCGTCGTAAGCTTTGACTTATAGGAGCTAACGGAGGTCGTAGCAGGTGGCTGTTATAGCGCCCCCAAGATGAACAGCAGTGCAGGTGAACCGCCTTGTTCTGTCATTGACGCCAAGGACGCCCATCGGCGTCTGGGGTTTGCGAGTGCAACTTCCGCGAATGGAGACGGCCCCAAGGCGGCACCGCGTAGAAGCGATTCCAGCCAAAACATAGGCGCTTCTCGCCTAGGGAAATCCGCAGTTGTTCCTCTTCGCTGTCAGGCTTTTAGTCGGTATAACTAGTACAGTATGTGTTAGGGATTCGGCCCAGTGTCGCATGGATATTTTCCATCTGTCCCGGGCATTATGGTCCTGGACCATTTTTTCCCCCGCGGAAACTTGATTTCCACGATTTTACCGCTAGTTAGATTCATTGAAAGTATATAAGTAAATAAACAGAAAAACTTTGTCATGACTGCCCGTAAGCGTCATGTTAGCGAAAACCACGTTGCGGAGATGAAGATGCGGCGGTGGTTGTGCAACGTTACACGATTAGACCAAATACGTAAATTGGTGTCAGATAAACTGCTAGCCCCCCGGGGGGGCTACCACCACCTCTTATAGCAGTATTATTATAATATTACTGCGTTTTTTTTGTACGGGAATCAGTACAAGTAAGACTATAATAATATTACTATAAGAGGTGGTGGTAACCCCCTAGGAATGTCGCTTGAAAGGTATTGTCATATTTTGAGCAAACCAAGGTCGCAAGTTTCTGGACCAATCATGCCAGGGGTGGGTTCCCGTGGACGGGCCAAAAAGGGGCGGCTTGTTGTTTTGGTATAAGGTATTAAAAGCCAGTGGTTTAATTATCACCTCCTTGGTCTTGTGGCAACATATATGGGCTGTGGACCTGGAGGTCCTGGGTTCGATTCCCAGGTCGGGCAAAGCGAATTTTCTCATTTAATTTGCCCGGGATTGGATTTCTCAGGGAGGGTTCATGTCAGGCAGGCAGCCTGTCGTAAAAACTAAGCCAAATCCTTTCTGTAACATACTAGAAAAAGTGTGTTGCGCCGACCCCTCATTAAAGTGGGATAAGAAGAAGAAGATTTCATTGTGGTGGATGATCAAGACCGGGCGAAGTGGAAACGTTTACACAAAACCATTTAGATGGCAGAGCGGGACACTTTTTTTATCCACGAAGAAAAATCAACTCTTTACGGATATCTCCCAACCTAGGGCCAGTGGGATGGTTATGCCCGACTCGTCGGCCTTCCGCTCTAGTCCACAGTGAGTGTGGATTAGGACGGGTCCCTAACAAAAATACCTACACCGACACTACCGACTAAACAACCTCGGTTGCCTTATTCAACGCAAGTGAGATGGTTCTTGAGGATGCGGAGTAACCTCTGGATTGCTGCTGGAACAGACTCTGTTTCTTTTCGGCCCGTCTCTTTGGGGCGGAAGCCCCACATATTTATGCCGCCTTTGGTAAGCACGATAAGAAGATGTTTTCGTGCCACCGAGTACATCAGAGGTTGCATCAATGTAATATACAAATGCCACACATTCCCCGCTGCACCCCAATCCGCAGGACTGAAGGCGCCAGTTAACGACCAGGCGCCTCTCTTCTTGTTTGGCGACTGGAATCTAAGCATTCCCGATCCCGTCCAGCGCTCTCATTTTTCAACATAACACGTTCACAGAGGAGGTCATACCGCGCCATATTGTAGCTACTAGCTACTATTGCCGGCAGAGAGAGGCCGTTACCGGCTACAGTTTTGAGAGCGCTGCGTTCTTCATCCCAGGCTGGACACACTTTGAGAGTGTGCTGGGATGTATCCTCGGGGCAGTTGCTGCAAAGGTGGCACACGACGGATTCTGAGAGAAAGGGCTTCTCTCCGCAGTACTGTCGAGCCTTTATATCCTCGAAGCCTGCCTTAACCCGCGATGAGACGCGTCTTCACGCCAGAAGAAATCTTACAAAAGAAGAGTGGGACATTTGACTCTAAAACTAGTCTTATTTTTTCCCGCTGATTGCCTGCTAGCATTACAGCTGCCATATACCGTTCCCTTTCTTGCTAATCTAAGCCCCACCCCTTTTACCTGCCTGCTTGTTTGTTTCTAAATTTATAGCGTTATAACATAAATTAAAATTTAAATTGAGATTGAGACCTTGATTGTTGTGACCAATAAAGATTTTATTTTATTTATTTATTTTAACAAAAAATAATTAGCACTTAGCTTATGCAAACGGACAGCTGAATTGAAATACAGTTTAACATACAACCGTAATATTTACCACTTTGTCGGTAAACGAGTATGAGCGACTGTTAAAATTTTCTATTAAAGTAAGAAGAAGAAGAAGGATAGTCAGAAATCGGGACATTCGGCGTCCCGATCAAGGGTAAATCGGGACGGGTCACCAGACCCCTGAAAATCGGGACGTCCCGCGCAAATCGGGACATCTGGCAACACTAGTCCCATAGCAACAAAATGAGTATTAGTGGTCTGTGATGACAAATTGACGTAGTTATTTGTGTCGACAAAAAAAAACTGTTATGTTTACACTAAAGTCAATTGTGAAGATCGATATAAAAACGATTCTTCTTGAAATGAAATGTTAAAAAAGCAATGAAATATACAATAAGTAGTTTGTAAAAAATACTGGTATTTCAAACTCAATGATAACTAAACTGCTGTAGCTGGTGTAATATAGAATACTTTTTATGGTCGTAGATTGTTAGATATACCAGTTTTTGAAGCGAATACTAGTAAAAAATCTATTTTGGTTAGCCTTCACGGAGAGGCGGTCTGGTATTTGCATATTAATACGTAGAATGCAGACAGGAAAATGTTAGAGAAATGTTTTTGTTTTTCATTTGTAGATCTACTATCTTCTATTTATTATGTATAATGATTATCACTTTTCAAATACAGATTTTGATAACGTAACGAATAATGACTTTAATCATTAATTTCTAGATGATCTAAAAAACATTGAACACATTTTGAGGATACCTTAACAGTAGGACGTAGGTAAACTTAATGCGAATATTTTATTAAAAAAGAAGACAAAATAATTCAGTCGTTACATAATTTTTTAAAGGTACACAATTTTTTCTACCCTAAGTAGATCAATTCCAAGACTGCTGAAGCAGTTCCTAATTTTGAACCGACTAAACAAACAAACACTCATACTACCTATAAACAAAAAGCAAACAGCTATAAGTTATAACCGTAATAATACCTATAAGAAGAATATTTACTCAAATGGAAGTACGTAATGCAGATCGAATGAATTTTAGCACCTAACCGATGACAGCATCCGATGAGTCGCCCGCAGATATAAACTTATTGCTAAACTGGTTTCTGTGTATAGATGTCACATTTATTACTTGAGTAAAGTTTTTATTGTCTTTGTGTTTATGTGTTCAGCTTGAAACAATGTCTGGCTATTGTTTTCCACCTCAGGATAGTTCTTTTTGTGTCATTGTTGTACTTTACAGTATTGTCGCCTTCTTTCAACTATATCTAGTTTGTATTCCTCTACGGTCATTTGTAATTAAACAGAGTATTTTTTTTAATAATCGCCTAACTTAGTTAAATTATTTCCTAATTAAGTCGCCTACTTGGTCTAGTAGTAGCATGTATGGGCTGTGGACCGGGAGGTCCTGGGTTCGATTCCAAGGTCGGGCAAAGCAAATTTTCTAGTTAATTTGTCCGGGACTGGATCCCTCAGAGGGGGTTGACGTTAGGTAGGCGGCCGGTCGTATAAACTAAGCCAAATCCTCTCTGCAACATGCTTGAAAAAGTGTGTTGCGCCGACCCCACATTAAGGTGGGATAAGGGCAGGTAGAAAAAAAATATTTAATAGTACTTTCACTATTACATGAACAGTCAAAGGTTCTAACTTATTATGACACAAGTTTTAGACCTCTTAGCTCTTACTTCACAAAGATTAAAACCGATGTAACGTTTTAACTGATTTGAGAAATGTTCTTCTTAGTTCTTAACACTGTCTTCTCTACGTGTATTCCTTTCCTTTGACTTATCAATTGTCTCGTTTTCAAAGACTTAACTACACAATCTTGTATTGATCTGCCCAAATACCAATTGGAAGGTTCTTAAAAGTGCAATTTTTATTTTACATTTTGCAGTCGTTCTTTCTACTTATGTCAATAATTTAAAGTCAATAAAAATATTTTGTGAGTCACAAGAGCTCACGACTTTCGAGATGATGTCACTTATACCGCAACTTCTGAAGTTAACAGCATTCATAAATTGCAAGCTAAACCGCAACAGATGTTTTCAATAATTTTTCATTTTATTTACTTTAAGTGATCACTGATGAGTAATGAGCCTCCATCTTCAGCTGGCCCTTTCAAACTTTAGTAAGAATTATTTCCTCGGCACCGATTATTTCCAAAAGATATTGATGAACTAAATTAGTAATCCATCCATCTTCTTACACTGTAATGATTATTCTACAAATATAACAATAAATAGACTATATTATTTTTATTTATTAGGTATATTTACATAAATATTGTATAAAAATGAAGTAAATCTTTATTAACTAAATGAAGAAACTGTAGTATTTTTATAGATGGTATCATCATCATCATCATCAGCCATAGGACGTCCACTGCTGAACATAGGCCTCCCCCAAAGATTTCCAGATCGACCTATTGGAAGCGGCCTGCATCCAGCGACTTCCTGCGACCTTTATCAGGCAAGCGCAGCATAGATGGTATATCAATCCGAAATCTCCTAAACTTATTAGCATTCAGCATCAATCTTTTGCTATACAAAATACGCAGTTTTCAAACTAAATTCTACTAGATTAACGGCAGCTCGTGAGCGTGGGCGGGAAGTGGCGCCATAAACCGACCCGCCCACGTCGCATTACAACGTGGTTTATGTTCCAACACTATTTGTAACTTGTTTGTACCGATGCTGAATGAAATCTGTTGAGATTTCCTCTAAGAAGTCACTTGACAATTCGTTATTTACTAGTGTAGCAATAGACGAGGTGTCAAGGAAAGTTGCTTTAGCTGATACTGAATGGTAAATAGGTCGCTTGATAGAAAATCATCGTCACCCCCCATAACATCAGAATAATGATTAAATATTGCGAGTTTAAATGATAAGTCAAAGCGTAGAATAGATAGCGTAGGATGGACAGCCTCCGTGGCGCAGCGGGAGAGTAGCTGGCTGTGAAGCGAGAGGCCGCGGGTTCGATTCCCGCATTGAGACAAATGTTTGTGTGGCCCACAGATATTTTTTTCAAGTCTGGGTGTTGTGAGACCGAAAGTCTCTCATAGTCTCTGATACCCACGATACAGGTTATATAGGTATAAACCTAGTGTGGGGTCAGGACTAGGTGTGTGAATGTATGGGTGTATTTATTTATTTATTATATTTGGGCCTAAGCAAATCTCAATCTGAAATAACAGGTAGGTCTTGAAATATTTGAGGCAGACCTGTTTTTATTAGTAGACATTATTTCGCTGATGAATGGTGATAATGAAGTTTCAGTCATAGCACTCTACATAACAACAATCGGTTACTTCACGACCGGTACCCCTAATCCAGTAGGTCCGTCCCATTCCAGTAAAGTACACATGCAAATGAAACAGATTACACCGTAGTTCTACCATTTGAATTATTTATGTAACTTTGTCTGTCCGTAGTAGGTGGTTTTAAATATGTTAGCTTTGAACGTAACGTTTGTGACATGCAAATATTTGTTCCGGATTAGGTGTTGTGGAACCGAAGGTTCCTCGTAATAGTTCACACCCACAAAGAAATATGCTAATCTTGTGTGTTTCCTATTATCATTACATTTGAATATTATTCAATGACGTTTTAACCTTTTGATATTGTTTCTATAAATTGCCTTAAATTCAGTAACGCAGTGATAGTTATTTTACACTGGGACGTGTCATCGTGAAGTATTAAGTTCTAATCACACTGCACACATTGAGCAACAAGTTATGTTTATTTTGGATTTTCGACCGACTTCCAAAAAGGAGAAGGTCCTCAATTCGTCTGTATTTTTTTATGTATGTTACGCGATATCTCCGGCGAATGTAGACCGATCTTAAAAATTATTTTTGTGTTCGATAGAGCTTCTTTCAAGGGTCGTCCCATATAGGCCACGATCGGATTTGAAGTCGGTCCGTTAAGTTTTTAAACTTGTGATGAACTATTGTCGACCTTCTCAAACTTACGCATTATCTCCATCAGTATTGATTCTCGAATCAATTCTAATTCCATCAAAGTTGATTAGATTATCACCATTGAACTATGCATCCATTAACTGTAGCAATTTATAAACCATTATGAATGTAGGTAGCGTTGTACAGCTGATTAGTATTAATGAGTTTTACGATAACGCACACGTAGGAGGCTGGTATGCAAATATTAACAGTTGGTTTTTAAGTGTCAATATTTTTTGGGCCTGTGGCAACACCTACGTGTTTTTTTATTGCAATCTAATGAGACGAACAAGCTGATCGCTTGATAGTGAGCAATATCCATAACATAGCAAGACTACTCGAATTTTGAATAATAAAGCACTGAGTGGCACAGGGCACTGTACGGGCAGTAATTACAGTGGTTATAATGTCTTAAACCAGAAAAATACTGCTTGGAGGGAAGAAATAGACATTACAGTGGAAACTATATTAATTATTGCACCATCAGCTAATCTGTATCAATCAATACAAGTCACAGTGAACGTAAACTTATTACGTGAAACCTGGTAAAATAACACACCAGGCATACTGGATTAGAAAACAGCGTAATGCACTTGTTTAAAATTATACAGTTTTGTAAACATAAGTTACAGAATTCTGATATGAGACTTGTTATCTCTCGTGATAATACCTTGTTTTCATTTGCATAGTGTCCGTGAATTTTAATGACATCTTGGTATCGCTTTTTCGATATCAGCGTTCGTAAAGTATGAAACCGATGAGGTCTTTGCTTCGACTCCTAGGTCTAGCAAAGCATTCGAATTTTCGACCGACGTCAAAAAAGGAGAAGGTTCTCAATTCATCTGTATTTTTTAATGTATGTTCCCGATATCTCCAGCAAATGTGGACCGATTTTCAAGATTCATTTTGTAAATTTCTGATTCTAAGGGTCCCATATAAATGGTCACGATCGGATAAATTTTGAAGTCGGTCCGTTAAGTTTTTAAACTTGTATTTTATCGATTACATAAAATGATATGATCCAGACGGCAGAGCACGAATAATTTTGATAATCGAATTTGAATGAAGGCTGATCACAGATATGGATGATGCTGAAGTCTATGACGTATGGAATATCATGAAAGCACAGCGGGTTCGATAAGAACTCAGTTTTCAAAATTATTCGTGCTCGGGCCTCAGAATTGTAATTTATTAACGAATCGAATACATAGTCGAAAGTTATTCATGCTACGGCATTCAATAGTGTCATTAGCAACAAGCCACGTGAGGTCGTAGTTGCAACCTGCATGATGTCACCCAGTTGAGGAGATTGCTTGATGATGTCTGATAAATTGATGATGATTTTATTCGTGGGTGGAGGGCACGCCGGTGTTTAGTAAAGATTATAGTTGCAATGTTTTTTTATTTGACTGCCTCGGTGGCGTGGTGGTATTTCGGTACGACTACGATTCTGAGGTCTCGGCTTCGATCCCCGGGTCGGGCAAAGTGATATTGGATTTTTCCATATCAGCCCGGAGTCTGGAATTTGTGCCCGATATGGCGATAGGCTCGCCCCCTATCACATCTGGGACGGAACTAAGCTCGGCGAAATGTGGGTGTTCTAGTTCGCTAGTGCGCCTCTGACTACCCCTTCCGGGATACAGGCGTTAGCTTATGTTATGTTATGTTATGAGGACCAATTTTTTTTGTGTTCTATAGAACGTACTCCAAGGACAATGTCTGATGAAGGAGTACGAAACGAACTTATTGGAACAACAGCTTATACGTCATGAATGGAGATTTTTTTTCAACTAGCTCCAAAAAGAGATCATTAAATTCATCTGCATTTTTGCATATATCCCTCAATTCATCTATATTTTCCTGGATGTTACCCTTTTTCCGACAAATATGGACTGATTTTCAAGATGTTTGTGTTCGACAGAGCTTACACCACGAGTCGTCCCAAATCCCATTTTTTTTTAATTTGTTGTCGATATTATTATTTGGGGGAGGCCTATGTCCAGCAGTGGACTTCCTGTGGCTGATGATGAAACTAACAAACTGCAACATAAAATCATCGGTTATTAACTTTTGAAACAACTTCTGAAAATTTAAACACGAATTGTAATTTGCGTTTATGAACCTAGGGCTCACGTTTTTAGCCCAAGTACGCTACCACTAAACGAATGAGGCGAAAGTTTTTTACTTGATTGAAATATAGGCAATCAGGAAGATAGGAATATAAATGGATACGGTACGCTTCATATCTACTTAAGGTATGGTATGTTACCACTCTACCTTATAGATCATGTTTATGCAACAGTTTAGTTGGCGTTAATTAATATATTTCAATATATGAATGAGTTGTTTCTGACACTTCTGTTTGTGGGAGTACACAAGTTGGATAAAGCTAGAGAATAACATCATCATCATCATCGCACATAGGACGTCCACTGCTGAACGTAGGCCTCTGCCAAAGATTTCCAGATCGACTTGTTGGAAGCGGCCTGCATCCAGCGACTTCCTGCGACCTTACTGGCAGGCGCAGCGTAGAGAATAACACTTGGTGAAAAATCTAGGTGTTCTAGGACCAGCAAGTTTCGTGTGAGTCCAGGCGTATACGGCATAGCTCGGATTTTCGACACATTTATCATGAATGTCTTAAAGCACCCACATGTTCCTGTCTGTATAAACGTACACGTGTCATGAAGCCAAGGATCCTTACCTTGATTGACGTGTCATTTGTAATTAAATCTTCTTGTCTCTTGACGTCTTCCCTATCTAACATTTCCAGAGTCTGCCGTCCTATACTGCCATTTTGCCCCAATTTAAGCATGTTTCACATACTCTCATGATCTTATCCAGCAGGTCGATTCTCTAAGAAACGCCACAACGGTGCGATAGACGTCTCGCTCCCGCAGCGCACATCGTTGAGATCGACGGAGCGTTCAACGTTGTTGGGTCTTAGAGAATACCATTTTCCATACATTTATGTCAATGCTCGAGAGAGCTAGTTCGCATAAGCGCCGTCATCACGCATAGTGCTAGTGCATGCGCTTTGTACCTTGCTGAATACAAAAATGAAAACATCGTTGGCGCAACGTTGTTTTCACAAATGAAACCTTAGAGAATCGACCTGCAGTACATCTAGCCATTATATATTAAATAACAAAAACCTAATCTGCGAATTCTTCCTTCTCAGGTGGTTACGCAACCTATAGACATAAACATCCCCACATAATCGAATTACGACGCAACGACATACAATGACCAGTTTTTACAATCGATTCATTACGGTTAAGCCTTGGGAACCTATAGTAACCAACTTAAAAAATATCGCTAATTGATTAGTTTCAACATAACCACGTCCAACTGTTTTTTGTTCAACTATGTGTGAGTAATAAGAGTCGTCAGGGTTGCCAACTGTGTACATTTACGGCCGGTTTCAATAAACTATCTCAGTTTAGAACTTTAGAGTGCAGATAGATCGCGATTATGAACCAATCAAATCACGCCATTTGACGGAGTCATGTTCAAACTGTGTTCTTATTGGCTAATTTTTGTAATCTATCTGCATATTCGACTGGGATTGTTTATTGGAACTGGGAGTTAATAAACTCTATGCCCCTTATTTGTGTTCTTTATTAGTTGGCGTGTATTTGTTTTCGAAACAGCAAAAGAACACATGCGCAAAACAATGAATTTCCCTGTCTCCTGCTCGTAGAACAATGGAGCATAGATAAAAATGTGTAGTGAAACCATGTTTTGTGTAATGCTTTAGTGTAGCGGACGCGGCTTTACACTTGATACCCCTTACCCATAAAAACATTTACACGTTTCTTATCTTCAAGAATAATTTGTTACTTTTTTCCTTGCGTCCCATTGTTTGAAATTTAAAGGGACAAAGTAGTTTTTAAGTTATCCTGTATGCCTGTATTTCCGAAGGGGTAGGCAGAGGCGAACTAGTGAACCAGAACACTCACATTTCGTCGAGTTCCGTTCCGTCCCATATATGATAGAGGATGAACCTTTCACCATATCGGGCACAAAATCCAGACTGGGATACTGAATAGAAAAACCCAGTATCACTACCCGCCCCGGGATCGAACCCGAGACTTAAGGACGGTAGTCGTAATGCACACGCATACACAGTACGCCACCGAGGCAGTACAAAGGATTTTTTCATAAAAGTTTCAAACATAGGTAATCAGTTCTTTATTATGCTTCTGTCTATTATTTATTGTCATGATGTCAGCCCTGCATTATGCTAGTCGTGTTACACACACATCTAACCGGTCTTGGCCTTACACTCTAAATAGGAAGTAGTATATCACAAACTACGTGCGAGATAACCTACAATATTTCCTTGCAAATTGGCACTAGCTACAAACGCTACATGTATCTTTATTACACTGTATTTTATAACAAGTTTAAAAACTCAAATATTAGCTTTAAAATTTATCCGATGTTGAAATTTTTTTATGGGACCACCATTGGAACGAGCATTATCGAACACAAAATTGATTGAAAATTTAATGCAACATTAGCGCACTTTTTAACTCGATTTCGGTGGAATTTTAAGTCAATAAATGAAACCGAATCCAATTCAAATTCAAATTCGTATCGAGTCAACCCTCAGCTCCTGCACTAGCTTTTTCGAAACAAAACACGAAAAACACATATGCAAAACAACGATTTTAGCTGTCATCTCGATGAACAATGGACCATAGATAAAAAAATGCATGTTTTGTGTAGGTGTTTTGTGTAATGTTGTAGTGCAGGAGATCCGGCTTATAACATACATTAAAAAATACCGACGAATTATTGAGAGTCTCTTTTGTATTAGTTTGATAATTTTTTGCACTCTACACGTCCTATTTAAGGGAAATGGATTATGGAATTAAAGTATTAAGAGTAGTGGATAATATTGCCTACCGCATGATGGGCCGATTCCACTGAATTGTTACCATGGTCTTACGGAGCACAGACTTGAAAAGACAGCTTCACAGACATGGCTTGCTAGTTGCTATTCAATTTCGTAAGTGATTAATTTTTCTAAGGACCTATAACCCCTTTCCTTTCCAAATCCCCATCCAATCCTTTCCATCGTTAATCATAATTGTAGACTACTACGTTCAAAAACTCAAAATTTGCTGTTGCATTTATAACCGGAAATGATCTGACGTCAACCCTGAATTCACTCTGTATCTGTCTAGCACGGACGTAAAAAAAAAATGGACGGAGCACTAGGACCATTGAAAGTGAAGCCTGGGGGGGTGACTCCTGACGCTCGATTCGATTGTGATTTCGATTTGGTTTTATTTATTCACTTAAAATTCCACCGAAATCGACTTTTAAAGTGCGATAATGTTGCATAATATTCGAGAACTTGTCATTTGGTGATTTTTAACGTGACATTAATGCACTTTTTAACTCGATTTCGGTGGAATTTTAAGTCAATTAATGAAACCAAATCGAAATCACAATCGAATCGAGCGTCACGAGTCACCCCTCTGGTTTTTGGCCCATTCGATCTATCGCCACGTAATTTTGTACTGTGTTTGCGCGTTTTTATGCGTGGCTTCTCTGTGGCGTCCGTTTAGCTATAGGCGACATTGTGTCCTTCTTTTTCTTTATGTCCGTGTTATCTAGGCTGTATAAATTTTAGCATGCAATAAAATCTAGACAGGAAATATAAATGGAATCGTGTGTCCTTAATTGGTAAATTCCTATCGCTCTTTCAATAAACACAATTGAGTCATGGTTATATTTAGTATTTAATATCCTAGTTCTCAGAACTTCATTGAGTATCTTAAGACGAGTCCTGATTGATTGGCTGACTCATCAACGCTGAAATATTGGCGTCAAAGTTGATATTCTCATTGGGCAATGGTCAAGTATATTAAATATTGGTTAAGTGATAGTTCTATGATACTTAATCAGAAAATTTGTCAAGAAATAGGATGATAATTTTGTTTATACGAGCAATTAGTAATTAACAAAGAAACCGATTTGTTTGACAATGATTAAGAAGAAAATAAAATCGTCTTCAATTTACATTGGTACAAAAGATAAAATCCGTATTTAAACATTAGTTTGATATTCCACACATGAATGAAGAGACTTGACTGCCTCGGTAGCGTGGTTGTATTTCGGTACGACTACCGTCCTGAGGTCTCGGGTTCGATCCCCCGGTCGGGAAACGTGATATTGGATTTTTCCGTATTAGCCCGGAGTCTGGAATTTGGAGGGGATTTGGGCCATCGGAAATTCAACACGGAACGAAACAAAGCATCGAGCTCAGTGACGTGCATAGGCGTTTGGATCAGTGTAGACAAAAACTTACCTAATTCATTACTTCAACTCGTACAGCACCATCAATATAATCATCATCCACGTGTCGATTTAAAAACCAAGCGATGCTATTTTGAAAATAGCTTTTTGTTAAGATTTTTATCATTTATTTGGGCAATTATCAAATTGTCAGGGTAGACAGTGTCTCTTTGTCTATATGAATTGCACGCCACCGATCGAGCTGCCACTTTACATCGGTTGTCTGTAAGACAGTACCAAACCGGTCGAGCCAACCCATTCCAGCTACACTACTAAAAAATGTTTTTAAGATAAACTGGTATCCATATGTGAACAAAACTTGCCGTAGCTCGTGTCTCTGATCACCAGCGCCAACACGTCATGCCCGTGGGGGGTTGTCAGCCTCAGTAGGAGTTATAGCCCAGCAACTGGGGCAACTGACTTACTGGGGACAAGCGGACAAAAGGCTCCAGATCGGGACGTATGAAAGCTCTACCTACCACTAATGAGACAGTATCAGGACGGTCGAGCCGGCCAACGTGGCTCTACCACATACGCCAAATTCCTGCACAAAACAAGTTGCCAAATGTATTCAGACCAAAATAATTTTTAAATATTCCAAGCGCGATACGTTCGCGATGCGCCGAGATGAGTAATTCATTAGCAAAGAAAGAAACGTTATGTTAACTTGTGTGCTAATTGATACGATCAATGACCTCATACTTTGGATAAATAAACCTTTTTCATCACTCGCTTCTTTGTATTTAGTATGTTTTGCCATCCGGTAGCGTGTGTTGACCTTTCAAGAATTCGGATGGTCGCATCAGCCGTCAATGTGAAGCCTTATTTTTAGACCGACTTCCAAAAAGAAGGAGGTCCTCAATTTGTCTGTATTTTTGAAGTTATACTTCTTTAGGCGCGTTATGAAAAAATGATGAGAGTGAAATTTTCAGATGCGCGCGCATCTGTGACACAAAATTAACAGTATGAAGTTGTCTACAGTATGAAGTTGTCTGCTTAACCATTTTTGCTTATATACTTTTTCAAGTGCTCCAATATAATTGACGTTAACTATCCGTATGTATTATTTATTGATATAAATTAAAAATACTTTTATTTAATATAATTAACACTAAATATTATTAAATTATTAATGTTAAATACTTATTATTGGTTATTTAATATTTACAAAATAAAAATTATATAATAAATTTAATAAAACATTTAATAAAAAGTTTGTGATAAAAATTAAAATTGAACATCAAATTATAATATTAATTTTTAATATTTGCTATTAAATTGAGTAAATAATAAATATTTATAAAAATAACTAAATAAATTTAATGAAAATTTTTTGTTGATTATCCTTTTCCAATCCTTCTATATTTTATTGTAATTAATTATTTGCATGCAATTAAAAACTATTTTTTAATGATGACAAAGAAGTATAACTTCTCACGCGCGTACATAAGTACACGCACCCATTTTTTTTTATTTTTATGTATATTACGCAATATCTCCGCTCACATTTGACGATTTTCAACATTATTTTTGTATTGGACTAAATTGGAAAGTTCGCATTGAAATAAAACTATTCTTACGGATTCTATCACGATTAGATTTAATTATTATTAATTATTATGGGAATAATAATTAAAACCGTGATAATCGTGATAGAATCCGTAAGAATAGTTTTTTTCAATGTATAATATTCGCGTGAACTTAAGAAATCAGTATGGAAAGTTCGCTTTGCCCGATCTGGGAATCGCACCCTGGAACCTTGAAAACCTTCCGGTCCACAGCCCAAAAATCCTGCTTATAATAATGTTGGTAATTTCTATGCGATTTATGAAACATAATGTTTCGTCTGATGATGATGATGATGATGATGAATGTTCCGTCTAGTACTTTCTTTCTACCTGCCCTTCTCAATGGGCGGTCGGCTCAAGACACTTTCTTTAAAGCACGTTGCAGAATGCATTCGGCTTATTTTTTCCAACGGCTGTCTGACCTTAATCTCCAAGGGCCATTTGCAGTTCCGCGATAAACCCATATTTATCCCAAATCTTGATTTAAAGATAAGAGTGAGTTGTAGGATAAATCGAGTTTAGGTTTAACTCTACATTAGTAATGGGCTGCAAGTCGCCCTGAGGAACTCCGAACTAGTCCCGGGTCGGGTTAAAAAATCATGCATTACCAAGCTTGGGATTCGAACCCAGGACCATTAAATTTCACAGATTAAATTACCATTAGTCCAAGGAGACGTTTAACGCGTTGTTAATAAAGAGTATTACACATTATAAAAAAAACCAATTACATTGTTAAACGTAATCCAAAACTCGTTTGACATTGCTCCTTTTCTCATCCGGTCTGGACCGAATCCCTTGCTATAATAAGACCTTTATTCCGAAAACATGTTGTGCGAAAGAGATAGCTGTAAATCCATACGTGTGAGCGAGAGGATATGGCAAAAATAAATGAAAAGCAAACGAGATGATGTCATGCTTGTATGGCGAATAGAGGTCAAGGGTAAGTTCTGAGATATAGCTCGGCGACATTATCTACGCTGAGTGGCGGAGACGCCACCTGCAACTTTCAAACTGTAAAGTAAAGACATCAGCTTACGCCTATTCCCCAGTATCCCCGAAAAGATAGGCAAAACAACAGTGCAACTAGTTCATTTCCCTATCGCTGAGCGTAACTATTTTCGTCTCTTCATGCGATAGGGGGTGAGACTTTCGCCATACGAGGTAACTCATGTGATTTTGCGAATCGATTTTTTTTTAAACAAATTTCAAATTTGGATTTAAAAAATTGTGTTCATACACAGAATCCCTCGATTTTCAGCCTTAATACGATTCACCTTTGAGGTAAATTAGGAATGGTTTTTATGGTAGTTGGTGAATTCTAGGATTTCTAAGTACTCAATGGGCGAGATATTTTCTACCTGCCCTTATCCCACCTTGATCACGGGTCGGCGCATCACAAAAATCGCTTTGCCCGAGCTGCGAATCGAACCCAAGACCTCCCGGTTCACAGCTCATATACCTGCCACTAGACCGAGAAGGCGACAACCAAGATTTGTTTGCATGAAGTACCTATTTCATACGAAACCATTACTATTTATTATAGGAATATCTCCGATGATAAACGAATGTTGCTACACGCATGGATAATTTTGCGAAGCTATAGTTCGCGGTCTCGCGGTCCGCCGTTAAAAATCGACTAAGAAATGATCTGAGGCGTCATGCGCAGGCGCAGGTTTGTGCTTACGTCACCCTGAGGAACGAGATCTGAATGCATGTTTTTATTGAAAATGTTGTCTTCTTGATTCGTTATAATTTTGATAGTCCGGACTCCAGAGTATGGAATATTTGCCAGATATGGCGATAAGCCCGACCCTTATACTGCTACGGAAATAATCACGGCGAGATTTTGGTGTTCGCATTCTCATGTTCGCGTCTACTTACCCCTTCTTGGATATAGGGGTAAGCATACGTATGTAACAGTATAGAAACGGACATCGTCACATTGGTGTTGTAGACGTTCCTGTATATAAGCGCGACTCTACCACTGAAGATCTATGTAAAGAAAGATATAAACAAACTTTATTTAATCATCTCCATAATATAACTACATACGGAGTGGCGCCAACTTGACGACATTCAATTTGATAATGGGTAACATAGGTATTTTTAAATTTCACCGTACATACCAATATAGAAACTATAACATCAATACTGAACAAATCAAATAGAAAAAGTTCACTTATTAAAAGTCACATCATTGATACTGTATAAAAGCGATATTATGAACGGACAAACCTACATGTAGGTAAACTTCAGTAGGTACGCGACATGGTCCTTACTTCGGAGTCGCGCCGGACAGGTCCGTTCACGTTACTTGCTATCTTTGAAAGTCTTTGACCGTTATTATCAGCTGTTTTACAACGCTCCAAACGTACATCATGTGAAAAAATGGAGAAAACTAAAAATCACTCCTGTGGCCAAACTATTTCAACAATTGAACTGTTTTTTTGGTACAAAGCCTTGCAACGTGGTAAGGGATAACTGGTATGATTTAATGTTATGTCAGCGCCACGAAGTTAATTCCAACCAATTCAAAGCACAGTCTACACGACGCTTCATACGTGGTGTTGTGAATCACCAATGCATTTACATTGAGAAATGTAAATCAGTGTATATGATATAACGTGACGTCATCGTTCCCGTGACGACTGCCTATGATACGTCATCCTTGCAGAGTGAAAGTATGATTCATATCCTCGTTTAAATGTGGATGATGATGCACATGACTGAGATTCAACTTCGCTTATGTAATATAAAACCTTGGTTCTGTACAGACTGACCACTGACCATACCACATACTGACCATAAAGTATTCCAAACTTTAGGTACCAGTAGGCTGTTCATATACGCGCGGATAGCGATCACCGTACACATAGGCTGAGATCTATAGAGCGAACGTCATCGATATATTAATTACCTAGATGCACAGTTGACGCTCGGAAAATGGGACAGCAAAGGAGTGCTTAAGCACTCGTTTTGCATACAGTCCGACGCCGATGGAATTCTAAATTTCAAAATTCAAATTTAAGAACGCTTGCTCATTTCGTTTAAAAAGCTACTTTATTACACGTGCATAGGGTTATATTTGTGTTGATTTAATTAGAACTTGTGATCTTTTTCTTTGTTTTATTCCTGAGACCACTTCTTAGGAGGATATTTGCAAAGAACTGTGCATCTAGGGTATATTATATTGATGGCGAACTTCGACTAAGTCCAAGTCAAAGATACGAAAGCAGTGAGGATTTGAAATTTTCAAATCGAACTTAATCCGAGTATTTTTTTACAAAAAGACTGACAGACAGATTAAGCAAAGATTTTCATGTGAAAAATGACTCGGACTAAGTCAAAGTTCGATTTAACCCGTCGGAGGCGGCACATACATATATATGTATGTTAAATAAGCGTATGGGCCACCGGAGGCCGAGCCGCCCGTGGCTATTTAAATATTCCAAATCCTTACTGAGTTCGTTTGACTTAGACTTAGATCTCAGCCATAGTGTTAAAAAATTACATGGTGAGTGGTGAAACACATAATTATGTGTTATGTGTACCTATGTTCTACTACCAGCAAGGCTTGGTCTGTACCGGGTACAGTGTACCCAGATGTTATTTCTGGTTCCGTTCCAGAATCAGCTAGTCTATACCACGTTCTCCACTTGATGGTTGGTTTGGGGCCAATGTGGGGGTACATCTTTGTTCCTATGTCTGCATTGGCCATCAAATTTGTAGTTATAATTCCGCTGACCACCGATGAACTTCCAGTAGTTTCACAGCCTCCGTGGCGCTGCGTGCGAGTAGCCGGCTGTGAAGCGAGAGGCCGCGGGTTCGATGCCCGCACCAAGACAAATGTTTGTATGGCCTACAGGTATTTGTTTCGGGTCTGGGTGTTGTGACACCGAAAGTCTCTCGTAGTTCCTGATACCCACGACACAAGATTCGATCTTAGTGTGGGGTCAGGACTATGTATGTGATTGTTGGGTGTTATTATTTATAATACGCAAACGGCCGTTTCACGTTTGAAATGAAAACATATAACATAAGCTCACGCCTGTATCCCCTGTATCCACATTTCGCCGAGCTTAGTTTCGTCCCAAATGTAATAGGGGGTGAGCTTATCGCCATACCGGACATAAATTTTATAGATAAACGTAAGTCAAAAAGTGTCAAACTGACACGTGTGAAGGCAACCTAAGTACAAATAATGCACCTTTCTCTACATTATCCTTAATTTATTCGGTGCGATGTAGGTGTGTTGAATTGCTGACGCAAGCGGCGCCTACGCACCGAGCATTCGCCATATTGGACACGCATTTTAGTAACTTATAGGAGTTGGTAAATCAGGTCAGGTGTATCGCATGGGAATGAAAAACAATAATGATTTTCTGAGGTTTGCTAACAATTAGGGCCTTACTTATAAAAACGGTTTAGCTGAGTTAATGGCTAAGAATATCCTGTCACTTTTGTTTGTGCCACATTGTTTGAAAATAAAAGGGACAGGCTATTATTTTGCTCAGTTAAACTGTTTTATAAGTAAAGCCCTTAAAATCAAACTATTGGTCTGACCACAACCATCTCAAATCTTAAGGGATCAAAAATATGACGAGACAGGGCTTTTCAATTTGGTGAGTATTTTTTATGCCGAATTGAATTAGACGGCAATCTGAATTCTAAAAATCGGTTTAGATGGAAAAAAATGTTCGATAGGGTGCATCTGCCGTGTACCAAAAATACATTAAATTCTCTTTTCTTCTTTCGTATAATGCTATGGACAGACAACCTGACAAAAGTTCGCAGTCAGTCGTGGATGCGGGCCACTTCCAACAGGTCGGTCTGGAGATCTTGGGGGGCGCCTATGTCCAGCAGTAGACGTCTTGTGACATGATGATAATGATAGATCTCTTCAGGCAGGTATATTCCCAAATGAACATTCCAGTTACTTTCGATTCTCTAGAGAAGCTTGCGACATGACTTGATGGTTGGTTGGGACGGGTATGGGCAGTGATGTGCACAGAAATTTTCCACAGAGTAGACGTTAGACAAACATTTCTCTACATGATATAGTAGCTATTTGGAAACGGGGGTATCCCTGTGTTTGCATGATCTTCCGCCTGTCTTGTCGCAAGCCCCTCGATTTGCGTCTTCTCCCTTCGGCTCCGGAGTGTGAAGAAGCATCGATAGGCCGGCATGATTCTGGCGACCACTGATAAATCCATTGTTTGTCAGTGGTCGCAAATTTTTTTTTGGACCGCACTACGCTTACCATCAGCAGGGTGATTCTCTAAGAAACGCCACAACGTTGCGATCGACGAGCTCCCGCAGCACACATCGTTGAGATCGACGAAGCGTTCAACGTTGTTGGGTCTTAGTGAATACCATTTTCCATACATTTATGTCAAACGCCTCGCTCGAGAGAGCTAGTTCGCATAAGCGCCGTCATCACGCATAGCGCTAGTGCGTGCGCTTTGTACGATGCCGCAACGTTGTTTTTACAAATGAAACCTTAGAGAATCGACCTGTCGGTCGTGTTCGGATACAAAAACGAGAGACACTGTTACATCACAGTTCTATTGAACTCACATGACTAGTTAAAGTGTATCAAATTGGATGAATTAGAACCAACGGTGTGAATTACATTGGTCCTGGGTCAATAATTGAACCTATAGTATTAATTTAGTTACGCCAGTTTAATATAACTAGTTTTGACACGCGGCACTGCTGTCATGAATCTTATACCGAGATATATAAAAATCTTTAATTTACATTTATTTGACTGCCTCGGTGCGTGGTTGCATTTCGGTACGACTACCGTCCTGAGGTCTCGAGTTCGATCCCCGGGTCGGGCAACGTGATATTAGATTTTTCCATATCAGCCCTGTCTGGAATTAGTGCCCGATAAGGCGATAGGCTCGCCCCCTATCACATCTGGGACGGTACTAAGCTCGGCGAAGTGTGAGTGGACTAGTTCGCTGGTGCGCGTGTGCCTACCCCTTCAGGGATATATGCCTGAGCTTATGTTTTGTGTGTGGTCTTTAATTTACCCATATTATACACACGCACAAACCAGCGGCTTGAGCAGAAACATCTCTGACAATCGTAAATGTATTCGAGCTCGCCGCACTGATGACATTTGGTTAATATTTCATACAAATATCATAGACGATATAGATATTTTCCTGTTCGGGACGCAAGTAACAGATAGTCTAGTAACTTAAAGAAAAAAAAAAATATTTGTTAAGGCTAAAGAAAGAAAGACATATTTATTGCCAACAGTAAAAAACATAATAGTGTTTTTATAGTAGTGCAAGAAAACTTATTACAATAGTTCAAGAGCAACAAAACATACAAAAGTAAATACCTATTGTTTCTATACATGTACTACATTCAGTGGCGTAACTACCGGGTGACATGTCGGCAAAATGTCACGCGCCCCGGACTGTAGGGGGCCCCAGTGGTGAATGGAAGGAGGCCTTGGACCGAAAAAGCCACCACAGGGAGTCTTGGGCTGAAAAGACCTCCATCCAATGAATCTGCCACGGGCCCCCAACGTTACGCCACTGTACATTCATACGTAAAGTATATTACATCAACCCAAATCATGTTTCCAACACACAGTGTTGTCTGGAGACTTGAATCCAGTACCACGGTTCTCACTACGCTGCCACTACCAATGAGAGCCGATTAAAGCTGCTCTACCATTTCAAATAAATTGCAATTAAACTTAAATAGACAAGTCATTTAAAAATCATCTCAATTTAAGAGAGGAAGCTAAATATTCTAAAATTAACATTTCATGCGTCTGCAACCCTTTGATGTGAGGCCTCAAGTGTCAGGTTTATTATTAGCTTGTAGTTACGAGAGTAAACAACGATAGCTCACCGTATAGTACACAAAAAGTAGAGCATTCCGTCATAATCTACTAGATTATGAACAAAACATACAAATCACTGCTGGACAAAGGTTGACGGATGACAATCTTGACGGATCGACTACCAGAGGGCTTAGACAAGTGGCTTATGCGCTAATCGAATAGAATTATAAATGTATGGGAATTACATAAGGGCACGCCGCATATAGCGTACTCTTACCTGCGGGTAACCGATCGTGCCCAAATTTATATAGGAACGAGCTCTATTGGAAACAAAAAGCATCTTGAAAATCGGTTTACATCTGGTGGACATCGCGTAACATACATAAAAAATACAGACGAATTGTGCTAACGCACCTTCACTTTGTCCACAGTCATTATCTTTCATATACGTTCGACGGTTACGAGAACTTTTTGTTTGGCTCTCAATTTTATAGGAGGTCGCTAATTTGGTCCATGAAGGTTCTGTGTTTGTACCAAGCTGTCAGTAATATCAAGAGTCATCCCATTATTCTGAAACTGACTCATTACAGAATAAGATTGACCTATAACAGCGGGCTTAGACAAGTGGCTCATACGCTAATCGAATAGAATAGTCGAAAATAATAAATGTATGGGAATGACATACGAGTACGCTATATGCGGCGTACTCTTATGTCATTCCCATACATTTATTCTATTCGACCACTCTATTCGACTAGCGCACAAGCCATTTGTCTAAACCCGCAGATGTACCAGGCTCTCAGAAACATCAAGAGTCATCCAACAGATTGACTCACGGTAGTAATACTCAGTACAGTAAGATAGTCCTAAGAAGGCACATGCCCTGTTATGTTTACTATATCGGGAAATCCTCACGTGTTCCCATTATTGATGTTTGAAGCACGAACTCTTTAACATAGTATATTAAATTGATTATTAATATACAATGCATCATCATAATTTTAAGGACGGATTTTAAGTACCTAAAACCTCGCAGTAGATAGTCACGGGCGGCTCGGCTTCCCGTGGCCCATACGCTTATGTAACATATATATGTATGTGCCACCTCCGACGGGTTAAGGGGGGATAAAGAGTAGGAAAGAAAAAAGAATCATCTATAATGACAGTAGTCTTAAAATTCTAATATATGTAATTTTATCAGTGTGTGCGACTGTCGATGTTTCGCCATTGGCCAAAATTGGGTACTTGATAAAAATTTTTAAATTAATTTTATATGAAATTTACGCCATCTAAAATATAGCACTGAAAGAATTATTGAAATATTCCCAAAAATAAAAAAGTTATAAACATTTGAAAGGTGTAACCTTCAAACTGCGGAAAAGAGAAGTATTAATAAAATCAAAAATGGCGTCAGGTCCATAACGGCCCGTGCGTTAGAAAGGGATAGCAAGATATCCCCACTCTTGCTCATTCCAGAATTTAAAATATGAATTACTGACTCATTTTTCAACTAATTTCGATGCAGATTTTACAGAAGAGTTTCTGTTTTGTTTCATTTGCTAGTACATATGACTGCCTTGGTGGCATGGTTGTATTACGGTACGACTACCGTCCTGAGGTCTCGGGTTCGATCCCCGGGTCGGGTTAAGTGATATTGGATTTTTCCATATCATCTCGGAGTCTGGAATTTGTGCTCGATATGGCTATAGGCTCGCTCCCTATCACATCTAGGACGGAACTAAGCTCGGCGAAATGTGGGTGTACTAATTCGCTAGTGCGCCGCTGCCTACCTCTTCGAGGATACAGGTGTGAGCGTATGTAATAAAAAAATGTGTACAAAATCAAACATAGTCCAATACCTCATTATCTGGTTACGTGGTACTGTGTAGTTCATGTGCAATGATGCAGTAACTCCGATCAAATTTCTCATCACGTCGCGTCTGTATTGATTAATGTGCTCCCGCTGCAGCGCTGTCGGCTGTCGGAGATGGTGCGGGCTTCCGTCCTCGCCTAGGAGGATCACATCGCACTCCGTTGATATTACAGCGGCCTGAGCAGGAAAATTTCTGACAACCGTAAATGTATTCGATCTCGATGCGCGTCTATGAAATTTGTATGAAATATTAACCAAACGTCATCAGTGCACAGCGAACTCGAATACATTTATATTTACATTAGTTTTTTGTGCTCGGGCTACTGATGACTGCAGAGTTACCACCACCTCTTATAGCAGTATTATTATAATCGTTCTTCGTTTGTTTTGTATGGGAATCGGTACAAGTAAGATTATAATAATACTGCTATAAGAGGTGGTGGTAACCCCCTTGTACCTACCTCTATTATCATAACTACACGAGTTGAAGAATTAATCTAAATGGTGTCTAGGAATTGTACCTTGGACCTCACTGTCATTTCACTGTACTTGACAGGGTCATAAAGCTACTAAACCAGTCAGTATTTAATCAAATTTAACCAAAAACATTTTAACATAACAAAAGCTCACGTCTGTATCCCCGAAGGGGTAGGCAGAAGCGCACTAGCGAACTAGAACACCCACATTATAATACAATTTATTGGATTATTTGCTTCGCTCTTATTCGTTTATGTGATAATATAAAAATGCTACATTGTGTAAAATATTTTTTAAACAGTGATTAGCTTGGAATTTGTTCCTGATATGACGATAGGTTCGCCCCCTATCACATTTAGGACGAAAATAAGAGAAACAAAATAATCTTCTACCCCTTTCAGGATAAACAGGAATGAGCTTATGTTAAACCGCGTCTCCTGCACTAAAACATTACACAAAACACCTACGCAAAACATGGTATCGTTACACATTTTTATCTGTGGTCCATTATTCTACGAGCAGAAGACGGCGAATACCTCTATAATCATTATTTTGCGAATATGTTTTTGTGTTTTGTTTCTAGAACAAATAGGTGCAGGAGACGCGCCTTTATGAAAACAATCGAATGCTTAGTTAATTAAAAAAGAAAAAAAAGGGGTCGAGATAGCGCAACGGCTTTACATCAGTCCTCAGAGTTTTTCGACTTTCACCAGTTTGATAGCTATGATTCATGTCTAAGTTGTGGTTGAATTCAGATATAGTTTGTTCATAGGGATGTCCCAGGACTGCCAAATTATGACCAGCTTGGCACCGACTGGCTTCCTCGAGGCGACTGACCCCCGACGTACTTTGCAGTGGCTGCGGTATATATACTAAGTGCAGGCGAAAACTTTGATACCGCGATTCAGAATTTGATACCATTCCGTTAAAAATAAAAGCAGAATGTAGTAAAAATAACAAATTGATTGTAACTAATAGTTGTAATAAAAAATAAAAGAAATATTTATTGGAAAATCATTTTGAATGTACCATTGGATTTGATTCCAGTGTACATAAAGCTTCTTGACACTTTGATGCAGAATTTAGTAATGCAATTTCTGATACCCGAAGAATGTAATAAAAACTGTAATACTGTATAATTAATTGATCAATAACTTATTCATTAGAAAATAATGAAATTGGATTTGCTTGCTAGGTAATTGCCGTCTCGCCTTTATTTTTACAAATATACCTTAATTGCACAAAAGTGTCATCTAGAGGTATAAGTACATAAGAGGTATAAGTACTTTAACTCCTGTAATAAAATAAAATGTTGATTAATAAAAAGTGTTCCTATCTTTCTTTTGTCACACTTAAAAGAAAATAAACATTGAGTTAAGCACTTCTTAATTTTTTCAAAAATAACATCTAAATGTTCCGAAATTAGTACACGTAGTTATTATTAATTATTAATAATTCCTTATTTATAAAAATGTTTAAGCGCTCCTTATCTTTAAGAATACTTTGTTCCTTTCTTTTTCAAACAATGTGACGCAAGGAAAAGTGACAAACATTCTTAAAGATCATCGAAAATGTTTTTAAAACATATAGCTCACGCCTGTATCCCCGAAGGGGTAGGCAGAGGCGCACTAGCCAACTAGTACACCACATTTCGCCGAGCTTAGTTCCGTCCCAGATGTGATAGGGAGCGAGCCTATTGCCATATCGGGCACAAACTCCAGACTCCGGGCTGATATGGAGTAATTCGATATCATTTTTTTATGTTTTAAGGCTCTTATGTATTTTATTACATTATAACCTTGCGATAGTATCGCCCTCTATCAGAAATCCCTTACTCAAAGTGGCGTGCTTACTAGCTATGCAACAAACCGGCCCCAACGACTTTTTGATAGTTCTCACTTCTCGGAAACCATGATACTATGATGATAGTTCGGTGTAGTTTTCGCTAGTGGCGCTAGCGGCTAGTGAAATGTATGGAGTGAACGAAAACTATAATCGTTTCTTCAAAAATCCTACTTTAGGGCCCCTGATTAAGGATTCTTGTAGTAGAAGTTAGAACCACGGTAAAACTTAATTCGCATCAGCTATCATAGACCAAAATGTTTTTTTTATAGCAGAGTCTAGCAAACGAGTATAATCGTTCATTAATCGTATTATTATAATCGTTCTTCGTTTGTTTTGTATGGGGATTGGTACACTTGTACTAGGCTGGTGAATTAAAAGTAGAATCACATTTCGCTGGGATTATTCCTAACCTTTCATGTTATAGAAGTCAATCGCCATTCCACCCTCATCTCCGGTTAACTCATGTGTGATATTATTTGAAAACACGTGTTGCACGGTCTGGGATTCGAACCCAAGATTGCTCGTTCCTCAGCCCCGTACGTTAACAGTAGTCCAAGGACACACTTAAAATAAAAATAAAAAAAATAAAAATCTTTATTGATCACGTAGGCATGTAAAAAACCACTTATGACAAGTCAACACAAGTAAATTTTTAAATTAGGATTAATATAATTTACATTATATATTTGAATTTGACAACAGGCAGGCAAGTATGGACATAATAACGATGGGATGGCTGAGATAGGGTGATAAGGGGAAATAGGAATAGAGTGTAAGGGAATGGATTGTATAGGAGTGGCATATGGCAGGAATGGTGGCAGGGGATTGACTGGAAATACTGGAAGCAGTTGGGATTGGTGCGTGAGGCCCTATCCTAGCTAACCTACCAGCCTTTCTCTAGCTACCTACGAATGACGACCCGAAGAAGAAAGGCAGAAAGAAACTCCGGGCTTATTTTTTTCATCATCAATTGTCATCATTTCTTTTTTATTTTCATTTGTCTATTTTCCTTTTTTAATAATTTGATTTACAAATTGTCAATACAATTGATAATCATATTTATATGGATTCACGCATACTCAATACCACTGGAGGTGTAATTACCAAAAGAATGATTAAAAGGTGAAATGGCATTGTAGGATGCAAAAACCCATACTAACAATAATCCTTATATCTATATATATCACAAACAATAAGCTTAGTCATTATATGATTATTTTTATACAATTTATGGCATACACTTTCCAAATTGGTCGATCGGTCGGTCTGTTTACAATAAAAATATAATAAATATACCTAATGTCCTATATTATTATACTTCGACATCATCTTTAATAGTATAAAACAAAGTCGCTTCCGACTGTCTGTCTGTCCCTATGTGTGTATGCTTTAAAACTACGCAACAGATTTTGATGCGGTTTTTTTATAGATAGAGTGATTCAAGAGGAAGGTTTATATGTATAATACATGCGTAAATCATCCTCTAAAGACATTTGAGTGGTAGAGCCACGCTGTAGACACTAACGTCTACAGCACGAATCGGCCGGCTCGACAGGTTTGATACCACTGTCTCACCGAAAAGCAACGTAAAGTGGCAGCTTGCTGTCACGTTTCGTTCGGTGAGTGAGATTTCCGGCGGCTCATTTCTAGCCCCCCCCCCCCCGTTTCCCAATCCTTTTCCTTCCCCTTCTATTCCCTCCGTTTAGGTTGGCAGCACACCCATGATTATTTTTGTGTCTTCGATGTCTATGGACGATGGAGATCACTTACAATCAGGTGATCCATCTGCTCGTTTGCGAGTCTCGGCTATAAAAAAAAATGGGGGATGAATGTTTGTCAAGGCTCCCACGCGGGCGTAACCGCAGGCAAAAGCTAGTACTTCTATAAAATCATTCAATATACCCTACCAACTTCCTAAGCTTACAAGTATTGTAAACCAGTTGTTATTTATATGGATCCCTGACACAGTGCCGCATGACCAGATTCGGTATGCGCGCGCAGCTGTTCAAAGATGTACTATTATTCTTTACTTCACCCACATAAATGGTGTTTTTATTACACGTATACCTACTAACTGATAATCGTGGACGTAAAAAAAAGATGGGCGGAGCGCTAGGAACAATGAAAGTGTAGCAGTGTTTTCGGCTCTATGGACACGTAATGGCGCGACTGATCGAATGGTCCGAAAACCCTGCTTCACATTAGATGTTCCTAGCGCTCCGTCCATCTTTTTTTTACGTCCGTGATTATCAGTTGTGACAAACAGACCCTCATTTCTATCTGTGTTCGTCCCAGATGTGATAGGGGATTTATTTATTATTCTTCTCTAGTCTTCTGACTGCCTCGGTGGCGTGGTGGTATTTCGGTACGACTACGGTTCTGAGGTCTCGGGTTCGATCCCCGGGTCGGGCAAAGTGATATTGGATTTTTCCATATCAGCCCGGAGTCTGGAATTTGTGCCCGATATGGCGATAGGCTCGCCCCCTATCACATCTGGGACGGAACTAAGCTCAGCGAAATGTGGGTGTTCTAGTTCGCTAGTGCGCCTCTGCCTACCCCTTCGGGGATACAGGCGTGAGGTTATGTATATAAATTCCCCTTCACTGACATGAATAACAAAGCTTTATTATAAATACAATATCGTACACACATCTCATATCAATCAATTCATTCAGACAGAATGACATTCAAATGACTGACGGATCAGGTTTGGACCACCTCTCGTGGCTACCATCGTCTGGTCTATAAATAAACCATGGATCAGATCATCAGAGGCTATAGCATGTATACTTTTCGAGTAAATATTCGAGTAGAGTTGACTGCATTCGTTTGCAATTTCAATGTCTTTGGGCAGCAAACTCGAATCGAATTTGTTCGAAAGTAATTTGTGATAATACCCAAGTTTTTGGTGATGCACAAATAACACCAATGGAATAAACTAAGTAATTTACTCTACGCAACACACTTTTTATCCTGTTGCAGGAAGGAATCGTCTTAGATTTTACGACCTACGCGACGACCAGTCTCTCTCAATCCCATCTGAGCCTCTGACCAAATATATAGAAAAAAAAATGGCCTGAGATTTGAACCAGGACCTCCGGACTCACCTTACGCTATCATTAACAATGAACACAATGGATATTGTATTTATTTGCCAGTAATTAACCTCAATTTTAGTTAGGTACTTGTAACCACAGTTTGTAAGTTATTGTAGTAGGGTCACCGGGTTAGTTCAACAATGCTTGTGTATTCACTAGTGGTCTGATTATGTCACTAACTGCCGAATGTTCATACATTTAAGGTCGCCTTATGTCGTTTAGACTAAGTCCCTCTCATTAGTAGAGGAGGCCCGTGCCCAGCAGTGGGACAGTAATATTACAGGGCTAATATTATTATTATATATATCATGTCGTTTAATGCCGCATTATCTGTCAAAATTGTATCGCGAAAATTAATATTAAAGTTAAAGTTGAGTAGCGTTGGACCATTCGGGCGTAAATTAAATATGACTTAATTGGGTACTTGACTATGTTTGATTTTATATACACATTTATATGTAATAGGAAATAAAACAAAAAGGAATCCCTTCTGTACAAACTGCATCGAAATTGGTTGAAAAACGAGGTAGTAATTCAAATTTTAAATTGTGGAGTGGGGGCATATTGGAGATATCTTGCTATCCCTTTCCAACGTGTGTCATAGGCGGTGACGTGTTATACTGATACTTCTCTTTCCCGTAGTTTGAAGGTTACACCAAACTTCAAAGGCTTATATTTTTCTATCTTTGAGAATATTTCAATATTTCTTTCTGTTCTATATTTTAGACGACGTAAATTCTACATAAAATTACATACATGTATAATATCACGCATATATCCCATAGGGGTAGGCAGAGACAATGGATTTCCACTTCGCCCGATTCTGGCACACTACTTTCGTTTCATCTACTTTCTCAATCTCTTCATACATTCGCGTCGGTTAAGGGTACTTTTTACCTGTCCTTTAGTTAATATATCATCGACTTGCCTAAAATAAGTGCGACGCGGTCGACCTTTACCGACTTTTCCTTCCACACTCGTCTTGTGAATAAAACATAAACATAAACATCTCTTTCGTCAATCTCCTATCATCCATCCTTTCAATATGTTCGAACCATCTCAACATCCCTTTCTCTATTCTTGTCACTACATCTTTCACTCCAGAAAGTTCCATCACCACATTATCCTCACTCTGTTACGCAATGTCACGCCACACGTGCTAAAATTGCTAAAATGCTAATTAATTTAAAAAAATTAGTCAAATACCCAATGGTCACATTGTCTCAAGCCTCGACTATTTACATAAGCTAACGCCTGCATCCCCGAAAAGGTAGGCAGAGAACTAGCGAAATAGAACACCCAAATATCGCCGAGCTTAATTCCGTCCTAGACGTGATAGAGTGCGAGCCATCGCCAAATCCAGACTGCCAAACGAGCAGGTGTGTCACCTGATGGTAAGTGATCTCCGCCGCCCATAGACACCCAAACCACTAAAAGAATTTTATTAGTGTGCGTTCCTAATCTAAAAGAAGGGAACTAGGGATTGAGAAAGGGAGAGGGGGAATTGGGCCACGATATCTCACTCACCGAACGAAACGCGACAGCGAGCTGCCACTTTACGTCGGTTTTCCGTGAGTCATTGGTATACAACCGGTTGAGCCGGCCCATTCGTCCATGACGTAACTGTCTAAAGCGTGGCTCTACTACTCAAAAACATAACATAACATAAGCTCACGCCTGTATCCCCGAAGGGATAGGCAGAGGTGCACTAGCGAACTAGAACACCCCCACATTTCGCCGACCTTAGTTCCGTCCCAGATGTGATAGGGGGCGAGCCTATCGCCATATCGGGCACAAATTTCAGACTCCGGGCTTATATGGAAAAATACAATATCACTTTGCCGCCCCGGGATCGAACCCGCGACCTCAAAACGGTAGTCATACCGAAATACAACTACGCCACCGAGGCAGTCACTACTACTACTCAAAAAGTTCGTTCATTATCTCATTTGTAGCTAACACGAAATCTAGTGCATCGCACTTGGTTGCAGCAACTGGAACTAATTTCACTGCCAAATATGGCACTGAATAAACTGCAGATTTATCTTTAGATTCATCTAATTTAATGAGACTTGTATGCTTATGAACGATGCAAATGAAATATAACGGACTAGTATTTGCACGCGGCTCCGTCCCTGCAATAAATCTCCCCCAGGATAAAGAGCCTTTCACAAGGATAACGTAGCTTTTAACATTACATAACCTCACGCCTGTATCCTGTAAGTTTTTATGGCAGAAATTTCAGAGGTTATCATTTATATTTTATAGCATTATTGTTTTGTAAGGTATAAGAGTAGTGTGAAATTTTAAAATTGTAAGTAAAATTTTAGAAATTTTAAAGGGCATGTAAGGTATTGGAACGCAAGACGAGTGAATGCAACGGAAATATAATGTTACTGTATGTAAGAGCGAGTAACCAATTGAGAATGACAGATGACGGATGAAAGAGTAGGATAGATATAAGTTTGTAATTAGGGTAAGAGAGAAAGAGAATAAAATAAGATGGTCGTAACAAGTCTTTAATTTACAGTTTCATGTCTTATAATACAATTTTCTTTCTACCTATGCTTAATGTGGGGTCGGCGCAACACTTTTAAGTACGTTGCAGAAATTATTTGGCTTAGTCTTTTACGAAAGGCTGCCTGACGCCAACCGCCTTCTGGGGGACCCATTCCCTGGCAAATTACATTAGAAAAATCGCTTTGGGAATCGAACCCAGAACCTCCCGGTCCATAGCCTATATGTGCTGCCACAAGACCAAGGAGGCGACGATTTGTATAATACAACATTTTTTTTATCAAAACTGAGATAGATTAAGAAATTATTCACTTTCTTCTAATGATATTTTTCTTTTGTTCCAGAATAGTGAACGGTCATCAAAATGGCGTCCAAATCCTACAGCAAGCACAAAGAATACAAGGAGTATTCGAGCAGCGGTACTGTGCCCTACACAGACGAACAATTCGGTAAACATCTTACATACATACATAATTACATTTATTATCTCATCTCTGCCTCGGTGGCATCGTGGTACGACTTTCGTCCTGAGGTCTCGGGTTCTTTCCCCGGGTCGGGCAAAGTGATATGAATTTTCAGTATCAGCCCATAGTCTGGAATTTGTGCCCGATAGGGCGATAGGCTCGTCCCCTATCACATTTGGGATGGAAATAAGCTGAGCTCATGTCTGTGTGTGATAACATCGCCTTCCCTTTTAGAAATGTTCAGCCTTCGCCACTGCCCGATAGTACTATTGTACTGTATACTGGATAATAGCAAGCAGAAGAAGAAAATGAATAAAAAGGACTAATTGATCTCCATTGTTCCAGACATGATAAAATCCGACCTGATCCCTAAGGGGAGCAAGCTGAACTCATTGGGCCGAAGTGGGGTTGGTGCTAGGGAATACCACTACGAGTACAAGGAAGAGACGCTTCCAGCTGGGAAGTATGACAGGAAGGACATGCATACTGTCGAGGTGAGTAATCAGGGTTATAGCACTTTAACTTAGTTGGTAAAGGATCTTTGAATCGGCACATCAGCACTATTTTTGATTGAACTTTTTTTACATGGGTACTCAAATCAATTCCTCTTGGATCCCCGCTATTAAGATGGGGTACGCCGGATTTCTACCAGCCTCCTTGGTTGCCGTCATCAGTATTTTAGGACCTCCTATAGGAACGTGCCAAAACCCCTCCAAATTTATTACCTATGCAACGACACCCCACACCATGGGATAGTCGAAAAAAGACCCCACTAAAAAACATTTTATTTTACTACCTCGTTAGTCTAGCGGCAGTATGTTAGGCTGTGAACCGGGAGGTCCTGAGTTCGATTCCCAAGTCGGCGGGGTGTTTTTCTAAAACCATTTGCTCGGATTGGATCACCCAGATGTGTGTTGACGCCAGACAGGCATTCGGTCATAAACACTAAGCCAAATCCTTCCTACAAGATGTTTTAAAAGTGTTGACCCCACATTAAGGTAAGATAAGGGCAGGTGGAAAAGATGTAGAACATTTTATTATACAAACTTCTTATTTATGAGAGTTTTATTAATCAAGTAACGTTTGTCATGTAGGAGTACACAATCCCACCGAAATCCCACCCGAAGTCATCAGAGAGCAGCTCATACTACTACGAGAGGGAGGAGAGGGAACTCCCCGCCATCGGCACGGGAACCCGCACCTACAACTACGAGACCACCAGCTCTACACCAGGTACGAACATTTATGAAATTATACTGAAATGCGCGCGCTCACCGTTACGGCAGTCCGACAGTATGAAGTTGGCTGAAACTGGGTGCGCACACCATTACGGTAATCGGACAGTATGAAGTTGGCTGAAACTGGGTGCGCACACCATTACGGGAATCGGACAGTATGAAGTAGGCTGAAACTGGGTGCGCACACCATTACGGGAATCGGACAGTATGAAGTAGGCTGAAACTGGGTGCGCACACCATTACGGTAATCGGACAGTATGAAGTAGGCTGAAACTGGGTGCGCACACCATTACGGTAATCGGACAGTATGAAGTAGGCTGAAACTGGGTGCGCACACCATTACGGTAATCGGACAGTATGAAGTTGGCTGGAAATGCACGCACATACAATTACGGCAATCTGTGCGCCTCTGCTTACCCCTTCGAGAATATGGGCGCGAGTCTATATATCTATAAGAGTAGTAATAGTTGTAGCTCAATTACCTCCTCCCTTCCAACCTTCTACCACTCACTCACTTCACCCTTCCTACCTATTCCCCTCCTTAAGATTAGCACACGCCCATAATTCGTTTGGTATCTGAGTCTGGGCACTGAAGATCACCTACCAGGTGACCCACCTGCCCGTTTGCCAGTCTCTGCTATATTTCTTCTGTCATGGTGCAGGATACTCCAAAGTGAAGAGTTCCAAGGTGACGAAGGACATGACGCAGAACGTGGAGGAACTGGACTCCCTGCTCGACGACCTGCAGAGGGATCAGGAACGGCAGCTGTACAAAAGTAAGTGGTTTACCAGCTCGTGTGATCGTAGCAAAGACAATACATAGAAGGGACATCAGCACGAAACTTGTGATCCAAAAGTTATGACCCCGTGGTCATAAGTCACTCAGTCGTATTTGAAACATATGCGCGTAAGGTTGTCCAGCGTAATAATATTTAGACAATATAATAATAGTTTTACATGTCGCCTCCTTGGTCTAGTGGCAGCATGTATGGGCTGTGGATCGGGAGGTCCTGGGTTCGATTCCCAGGTCGAGCAAAGCAATTTTTCTAATTTAATTTGCCCGGGACTGGATCCCTCATAGGGGGTTGACGTCAGGCAGGCGGCCGGTCGTAAAACTAAGCCAAATCCTATCTGCAACATGCTTGAAAAAGTGTGTTGCGCCAACCCCACATAAGGTGGGATAAGGGCAGGTAGAAGAAGAAGAATAATAGTTTTGCATGATTCTTGAACATAAGCTCACGCCTGTATCCCTGAAGGGGTAGGCAGAGGCGTACTAGCGAACTAGAACACCCACATTTCGCCGAGCTTAGTTCCGTCCCAGATGTGATAGGGGGCGAGCCTATCGCCATATCGGGCACAAATTCCAGCCTCCGGGCTGATATGGAAAAATCCAATATCACTTTGCCCGACCCGGGGATCGAACCCGAGACCTCAGAACCGTAGTCGTAGCGAGATACCACCACGCCACGTAGGCAGTGATTCTTGAACATTCACGGAACATTCTAGGGTATAATTTGTAATAAGCGCTAACCCCACATTGACTGAGATACCGGCAAAAAAAATTGTTTGATGAACGTCAAATTTAAACAATGAAAGCACGAATGTCTCGGGGATTTATTATCTGTTTAACCGACATCAAAAAAGGAGAAGGTCCTCAAATCGTCTGTATTTTTTTATGTATGTTACGCGACATCTCCGCCGAATGTGGGCCGATCTTCAAAATTCCTTTTGTGTTCAATAGAGCTTATTTCAAGGGTGGTCCCATATAAATTTGGTCACGATCGGATTTGAAGTAGGTCTGTTTAGTTTTTAAACTTGTGATTATTTTATGTATGTTACGCGATATCTCCATCAAATGTGGACGATTTTTAACATCCTTTTTGTGTAATGATTTCTTAGGGTTACGTGAATGTTATTCATTGAAATAAAACTATTTTTACGGATTCTATCACGATTTGGTTTTAATTTTTATGCCCGACGTTTCGAAAGCTTTGCAGCCTTCGTGGTCACGGGTCAGACCTTTTTTTTCAGACGGGGATCCTTTTTGTGTTCAATAGAGCTTATTTCAAGGGTGGTTCCATATTTTGGTCACGATCGGATAACTTTTGAAGTCGGACAGTTAAGTTTTTTTTTTATTTCAGGTGGTTACACATCAGATACAGCTGAGAGTTCATCATTCGATTACAGAAGAGGGTATGTATTTACATCGATATTATATTCCGTGTCTTGTAACATAACTATTCGTTTAACTATTCGCCGAAAACTCATACACTGAGAGCCACTTGCAGCTCCGCAATAAATTTCTATTTATCCCTAATCTTGATTTAAGGATAGGAGTGAGCTGTAGGATAAATCAAGTTTAGGTTTAAGTCGAAATTAGTAACAGCGCTGCAAGTCGTCCTTAATGCGTTTCTTTTCATCATTTTCACGTATCTGGAAGTCTGAAACCAACCGTTTAGGAAATTAAGGAGGGGGATGCCCCACTCTAACAAAAATTAAGGAGGGGGATGCCCCACTCTAACAAAAATTGGGTACTTGACTATGTTTAATTTTGTACACATTTTTACACATTTTTATATGTACTAGCAAATAAAACAAAAAAGAAACTCTTCTGTAAAATCTGCATCGAAATTGGTTGAAAAATGAGTCAGTAATTTATATTTTAAAATCTGCAATGAGCAAGAGTGGGGACATAGTGGGGATATGTTGCTATCGCTTTTTAACGCACGTGCCGTGACGTGATTTTACTGATACTTCTCTTTCCCGCTGTTTGGAGGTTACATCAAACTACAAAGGCTCATATTTTGTTTATTTTTTGGGAGTATTTCAATATTTCTTTCTGTGTTACGTTTTAGATGACATTTTCGTATAAAATCAGTAAAAAAAAATGTGTCATGTACCCAATTAGCACTTTAAAGCTTAATGTTTCGCAAACAGAGCCTCGAAACGAAAAACGGTTTTCATAAACCCGCAAGGTTTTTAAAAGACCTATCTTAAGAGACATCACACCATCGGATAGCCGAGAAAAAAATCATCCCCACTTTACATGTAGGGGAGGCAGCCTAAAAAAAATATTTTACCGTTTTCTCCGCGTGGTTGATATGTTTACTTAGCTCTAGTACTAATAGTCTCTGAGATAAACCGTGGTCAGACAGACAGACACAGACGGACATAGCAAACTGTGACGGTTTTTTTTTGCCATTTGCCTTCAGAACCCTAAAAATCCCTGAGTTTGTTTCGGCATTTCTTTGCAGTGATAGCCTTCAGTTTAGTATGAAAGGTACCTATTAATAAGGAAAGTTATGAATTGTTGACGTAATACCAATTAACCTTTTACATAAAAGTGATTTAATTTATTATATTTAAGGAATAAATCATATGAATTTGAATAATGGTGTTTCCAGGACCCCCATAAAGCCGGCACCATCGAGTGGATACTCGACCCTGAAGCGGGAGGAGCGGCTCGAGACCTCCAACTGGGCCTCCTCCCCCCCACCGCCCACACGCTCTACAGAACTGCGACAGGAACTCTACAGGGAGGAGAAGACAGGTATTATTATATCCTTCTTTTATCTATCTTTATTCTTTCTTTCTACACGCCCTTGATTTGGGGTCAGCGCAAAACACTTTCTCAAACATGTTGCGCGAATGATTTGGCTTTGGTTTTACGACCAGCTGCGTCTGACGTCAATCCACTCTGGAGGATCCAGTCCCGAAAAATTACATTAGAAAATTAGTTTTGCCCGACTTGGGAATTGAACCCAGCCCATATATGTATGCTACCACTAGACCAAGGCGGCAACCAAATATTGTATAAAATACCTAATACTATTATCCGACCTGGGGATCGAAGCCGGGACCTCAGGACGGTAGTCGTCGACACTACAGCTGTCTCTGAGTTATTATAAATAATATTTATATTTTGTTTACAGAATCTCGCGTGGTACCGTCCCAAATTTCCCCAGCGTTGCCTCTAACGGTTCCGCCCACCATCTGCGCCCATTGTCACCAGCCGCCCAACACTGGCACCGTGAGTACCATAGATGATATACAAAAAACTTACAAAATGACAGCCTCTGTGGCACAGCGGGAGAGCAGCCAACTGTGAAGCGAGAGGCCGCGGGTTCGATCCCTGCATCGAGACTGCCGAGACATATATTTGTGCGGCCCACATAATTTTTTTGGGTCTGGATTTTGTGACACAGATGCTTTCGTAGTTCCTGATACCCACAACACAAGACTCGATCTTGGGGTCAGGACTATGTGTGTGACTGTTGGGTGTTATTTATTATTTATTTATTTAATGATCTTCTTCCCTAATGGTGTATAAATTAGTCGATACAGATAATTAGTGTTTATGATAATTTTACTTATAAATATGTGGGGGGTGCGGGTGCGCATCGAGGTGGACAGGCGTCCACGGGTGCGCATGTGCACTGACCACTATTTCTTTATTTAGAGGTGTATATTTTAAGTTGGTTGTTTATATGTCAGAGAATATTTCTTTTGTTTACAGTATAGGGCTGTCATAAACTGTGTTTAAAAGCCTTTTAAATAAATGAAAAAAAAAAAAAAAAAAAAAATGATCTTCTTCAACTGTTACATTACCATCATCATCCCTTTGATAATATAAAATATAGGCCGGGCGTTGCTATTTTGAAAAATGGTTTTTGGACATAATTTTTGTTCTTTATTTAGGTAAATAGCAAATTGCCAGGGTAGACAGTGTCTCTTTGCCTATATGCTTATATGGGCTGAACGCCACTGTATATCATCACGGTTACCACAACCTTTTATAGCAGTATTATTATAATCGTTCTTCATTTGTTTTATATGGGAATCGGTACAAGTAAGATTATAATAATACTGCTATAAAAGGTGGTGGTAACAAATACAAATATTCTTTATTGTATTTAAAATAAAAATAACATTTATATACAATAGCGTTTAATCTATGGTTGACAATGGGCGGTCTTATCGCTTAAAGCGATTTCTTCCAGACAACCTTTGTATGGAAAGAATTAACAATAGAGAAGTAGACAGCGGTGAACAATAAGAAAATAAAAAAGGAGAATATAAAAAAGTTTCAAAAAACCCTAATACATAGATAAAATAAACTAATACATAATAACACAAAGATGAATACCAGGGGGTTTAGACAAGTGGTTTATGCGCTAGTCGAAAAAAAATGTCGAATAGAATAAATGTATGAGAATGACATAAGAGTACGCCGTTTTATGTCATGTCTTATGTCATTCCCATACATTTATTCTATTGAACTATACTATTCGACTAGCACATAAACCACTTATCTAAACCCACAGTAGTGCTACAAGATATAAATATACTAGTGGTAACGCCCCAAGTAGAGCGCAGTCTGTGCAGTAAGCCATGTTGTATGTTGCAGCTGTCTCGCTCCGCCACGCCCATGAACAAGGTGACGACGACGGTGAAGACGTACACGTATGAAGTGCCGGCAGACCAGGACCCCACCACCGTCCCCCTCCCGCAGGTCGCTGACCACCAACACACATACATCGCACAGGAGAATACCACGTCAGTATGAACATTTTGAGTAGGAAAATCTGTAGACAGTAAACTCTGTAGACACGTCTACAGCGGCCCGAGCAGCCCCCTGACACTTTTGGCATACGACTCGGTTTAATTTACCACCAAATGCTCATACACTTAAGGTCGCCTAATGTCGTTTAAGGCCGCCTTATCTGTCATAATCACAAGTTTAAAAACTTAACGGATTTTTACATCGATTCCGATGGAATTTTAAGTCAAAAATTACCCACCAGGAATATTTTTGACAATCGAATTCGTATTAAATTCAGCTGATGACCACAGAAAACAGAAAGGGAGAGCAAGATATCTCCAATATTCCCCTACTCTAGAATTTAAAATATGAATTACTGCCTCATTTTTCAACCAATTTCGATGCAGTTTTTACAGAAGGGTTTCTTTTTCGTTTTATTTGCTATTACATATAAATATATGTATAAGTTCAAACATAGTCCAGTACCCAATTGTCAAAAATATTCCTACTAGGGCCACAGCACAAATAGGCAATGCTTATGTGTATGTCCAAATATGTCTATGGGCGGTGGAGATCACTTACCATCAGGTGACCCACCTGCTCGTTTGTCTGTCTCTGTCTTCCATAGTACGTATCTCTTAGTCTTACGTAGGTGATATTTTATGATGTTTCAGTTCGTCGCACACGTTGCATGCGGTGCAGCCGGTCCAGCCGGTGCAGCCAGTCCAGCCGGTGCACCCGGTGCAGTCGCTGCCGCTGGTATCGCCCCCTGGTGGCTGCCAGCACTGCTCGCACTGCAACTCGCACATCCGCGAGTACAGGACCGTCACCACCACCGATGGTAACCATTATACATAACATAAGCTCACGCCTGTATCCCCGAAGGGGTAGGCAGACGCGCACTAGTGAACTAGAACACCCACATTTCGCCGAGTTTAGTTCTGTCCCAAATGTGATAGGGGGCGAGCCTATCGCCATATCGGGCACAAATTCCAGACTCCCGACTGATACTGAAAAATCCAATATCGCTTTGCCCGACCCGGGGATCGAACCCGAGACCTCAGGACGGTTGCCGTACTGTAATACAACTACGGTAGCGAGGCAGTCAAATTACAGACTCCAAATATATTTGAAAAAAAACAAAATCTATGAGCCACGGTGTACAAAAGCTTAGAAAAGACAAATAAAAAAAAAATAGAGACTGGGATGCCGAACGTATCGATATCGATAACTTTTGCATATAATTATCGATACGAAAATTATGCATTACAGCCTCAAAAATATAGGTTGAATATTATCGACTTTGAGTTGAACGTTGTCGATTTTGGGTAGAACATTATCGATTTTGAGTTTATTTCTTTTGGGTTATGTTCCCCAGTAACAGACAGAACGAACGATCGCATGGTGGTCCCCTCCCCCGCCCACCAGGAGCCCAAGCCGCTGCCCCACGAGCCGCACAATGGACATGGCCCATACGTAAGTAATAACAATTGTATTACCCGATTTTTGGAATCCCTTAAATAAAACCATCCTGATTCCAGATTTTTTATAATAGTGACTGGCAAACGAGCTAGTGGGTCACCTTAAAGTGATCAACATCGCCATGGACACTCAAGACACTTATGTATCATGGTTATGTTGCCAACCTAAAAGGAGGGAAGAGATCGGAATATGGGGGAATTAGGCCACCGGAAATCTCACTCACTGAACGGAACGCGACAGCAAATTGCCATTTTACGTCGGTTTTGTGATATCAAACCGGTCGAGCCGGCCCATTCTTGCTGTAGACATTACTGTCTACAATGTGGTTCCTCAAGAATTACCTAGTACTAGAAACCAAGCCAAATCCTTCTGCAACATGCTAGAAAAAGTGTAGCCAAAAAATTGCATTGTTTTTATGGATTTTTGCGTCCTCATCACTGCCAAGTAACACCATTATTATCGCTCTGCCGATTTAAAAACTAGCAGTTTTGAAAAATTAACAGCCTCCACTATAAAAATAAATGTTTTTGAAATAAAACTATTTTTACGGATTCTATCACCTGACCCGTCCGTCCGCCCGTCGTCCCTCAGTCCAACCCGTGACCACGAAGACTGCAAAGCCTTCGAAACATCGGGAATAAAAATTAAAACCAAATCGTGATAGAATCCGTAAACATAGTTTTATTTCTATAAATAACATTCGCGTAAACTTAAGAAATCAGTAAGAAATGTTTTTTGTTTTTGAATTTTCAAATTTCATTGCTTGTCAGCTATCTTGTTTGTATGGACAGCGTTGCAAGATATCACTAATTACCTTTCTACTCAAACCATGAGTCAATTATTTGATAACAGGGTTCAGAGTATGCTCCTGGACATGGCTTTGAATCTGTGTCTTTTAGCTAAATTTTGACATACTATAAGCTGAGCTATTGCTATTCCCTATTAATGTTATTTTCCAGGGTCCAAACACGTACAAGTACAGCGAGACGACGTACTCTACCCACAACACGACGCAGCGTTTCCCCCCGTCCCCCCCCTCCAACCTCCACCTGCACCCGTCCCCCTCCCCGTCCCCGTCCCCGGGCCCGTTCCCCCGCGCGACCACCCCCTCGCCTGGTAACCAGCAGCCACCGAAGAAACTCGATGACCTGCTCGCTGACTTCCCAGAGGCTGTGAGTATCATACTTTCTTTCTTTCTACCTGCCCTTATCCCAACTTAATGTGGTGTCGATACAACACACTGTTTCAAGCATGTTGCGGAAAGGGTTTGGCGTAGTTTTTACGACTGACTGTCTGCCTGACGTTAACCCCCAGTTGGAAGATCGAGAGGGTGCACGTGCCCCGGACGGCAGGATTTGGGAGGCGGCAAAATCTGGAGGGACCACCCTAATTTGATTTTTGGGGTCGGTAAAATCGGGCAAATTGGCAGTTTGCCCCCGCTTTCAAAACACCTAGATTCGGTACTGGTTGTGACTCCTATAAGAAGAATTATATAAGTAGTGTGGTGGGAATTGATATAAGTAGTGACATATATCAATTCCCCCTACATATTCCTTGGGAGATACTAGCTAAGCCCTAAGCTTATGTATAATAATAAATACACCCAACAGTCACACACCTAGTCCTGACCCCACACTAGGTATAACCTGTATCGTGGGTGTCAGAGACTATGAGAGACGCGCGGTCTCACAGCACCCAGACTTGAAACAAATATCTGTGGGCCACACAAACATTTGTCTCAATGCGGGAATCGAACCCGCGACTTCTCGCTTCGCAGCCGGCTACTCGCCCGTCAAGCCACGGAGGCTGTATGTACGTTTATTTTTCGTCAGCGCTTCCCCGTCCAACCTGACGGCGTGACCCGTCGCCGCGTGGAAGTCCGTCACGAGGGCACCAGCCTGCAGAGTGCCAACCCCCCCGCGCCCCCCACCGGCCCGGCCTCCCCGGCGAGTCCCGCCGTGAAGCCCCCTCCGATAGGGTCGAGCCGCAACGTGGCGGGGCCCCCCGTGTACTACCCCCCGGGACATACGCCCTTCGCGAAGAAGGACACGCCGGTCGGCACTGTGCAGGGGTACCAGGCTAGCAGCGTAAGTATCATCATCAGCAAGACGTCCACTGCTGGACATAGATCTTCCCTAGATTTCCAGAACGACCTGTTGGAATCGGCCTACATCCAGCCACTTTCAATAATATTAGTCAGTAGCCATGTAGTATTACTGTCCCACTGCTGCGCGGGCCTCCTCTTCTAATGAGGTTAGGCCTTAGTCTACCACGCTGGCCTAATGCGGGTTGGTAGACTTCATATACCTTCGAAATTCTTGTGAAATTCAGATATGCAGGTTTCCTCACGATATTTTCCTTTACCGTTATAGCAAGCAATTCACATTGAAAACTTAAAAGAGGAAAGTCAGAGGTGTATGCTCTTTTTTGGAGTTAGTCTCGAACCTCCGACACTGTTAACTGTAAACAGAATGATTTAACATCCTGCTATCCGCTTTCATTATACCCCCCAATTCCCCCAAGCCTAAACATGCTAGTTAATATTATTTTAACGCCCCCAGGCGGCCATGCAAGGCGGCGGTTCATACGCGTCAGCTCGCGGTATGTACGAGTATGAATCAGGCTCCAGAAGCAAAGAGAAGCACTACGAGAAGAAAACCGCCGTGCCCATCTGTCTGCCGCTGTGCTGCGCCATGCCATGCGTTATTATGTAACCTTGACCTTCATTTATAACCTTGGTCCCAAGGTCAGATTCATCAAGTAATAAATAAGTAATTTAAGGAAAAATATTGCCCCTTATAAAAATATTTAAGCGCTGCTTATCTTTAAGAATAGCTTGTTCCTTTCATTTTAAAACAATTTGATGCAAGGAAAGTGACAAACTGTTCTCAAAGATAATATAATCGTAAATGTTTTTATACGTAGGGCCCATTGTATTCAGATTTTTAATTGTGCGGGAATTAAATGTGACCTTCATAACTTTCGGTGACCTTGGAAACAAAGTTGATGACCTTGGCAACAATGTCACAATTCCAAGGTCAAATTACAACGAAATATTTAAAACGTAATTTTACAATTGTTATAAACTTAGGAAACGTGTATATTGTGACGTCTAAAAATGTGTATCTTAATGTATAATTGTTGAATTTTATACTAAATAAGATTAATTTCTGCATAGCAGAAGTGTTTATAATCTCTTAAGGAATCTCTATTATTGTAAAAATGTAAGAAAGCTTTCCAAAAGTAAACTTGGCAACTGTTAAATTCTTAAATTACAAAAACACTTTGAAATTAGATTTCC
Source organism: Clanis bilineata (assembly GCA_036417725.1). Taxonomy (NCBI): domain Eukaryota; kingdom Metazoa; phylum Arthropoda; class Insecta; order Lepidoptera; family Sphingidae; genus Clanis; species Clanis bilineata. The sequence goes on along the minus strand of CM071163.1, from coordinate 1,988,938 downwards.
TTTCTTCTGTTATTGGTGCTATATAATTTTTTCATCAAGACATCTAAATAGCTAATAGCAAGACAATGCCCTAATTTTAAATGACGTTTGAAATACACGTGCTATTAAAAATCATGCTGAAGACTTCAGTTTTCAAATAACCAATTATTGTTGCAATAATTGTCATAGACAATTCGCTCTTTGTAACTAAGCATGCTTTGTACTAGGACACGTATTTCAAGCTTTAAATCAGTGGCGTGACTATAATTATGGGGGCCCGTGGCAAAATCATGGTCCCGTCTTTTCGGACAGGGGTGTCCCTTGGCCGACGCTGTGGGAGGCATCCTACAGTCGGGGACCCATGGCATTTTGTAGTTATTCTCTACTTTGCTGTGTTATGAAAACCCATACATTTGTAATAGTGTTTACGAAGTTTAAGAGTATAATTTTGATGGTGATGTTACGAAGCTAAACTAACAACGGTGCCATTAACGGAAGCCGTGGGCGAACCCGCGGGCCATTGTATGTTAAACTGTACAATGTAACTTCTTATTAATAAATATCATTAACTGACTAAAATGTGTCTTATTTATTTCCTTTAGCCACTTGCAGCTCCGCAATAAATATTTATCCCAAATCATGATTTAAAGATGGTGAACTGTAGTATAGATGGAGTTTAACTCAAGATTAATATGACTACTAAACTGTTATCGTTGTGTCCAGTATACATAGGTGGGGACCGCCAAGGTCAGGGGTTTGAATCCCATGTCAGATAAAGAGCAGGCCAACCAAATTTAGGAGCGAGTTGACGTCAGGAAGGCAGTAGTAGCAGGCAGTCGATCGTAAAAAAATGTATTGCGTGCAATGCGCGTATCGTTCTGAAGTACCTGGTTCAATTACGGGTCGGGTGACATCTTATTGGGTTTTCTACTCAAAATCAGCCCGGAGTCTGGAATGCCCGATGAGCAATAGGCTTGCACCTATCACATTTGGGACTTGAATAAGCTCTCGGCAAAATATGGGTGTTCTAGTTCGCTAGTACGCCTCTGCCTACCCCTTCAAGGATACAGACGTGTATCTGTGTGTAAGTCTTTGACCTTTCGTAGTTATTAATAAAACAGGACATCATAATAAAAACACATATATTTTGCTTTTTATATTTTACCAAAATTTTGGAACGAGTCCAACAAGGCAGTCTGCGGGTTACATTATTTATACAAGCTCAACGGCCGGATTCACCCGCGCATTACACGTAAGGCTTTTTGGTTCTGCGCTGCGCAGCGGGTCTGTCTCACCACAACAAACAGAGAGCTATATCAACATAAATATAACAACGAATCATAATATAACACTGTTGTCTGAGAAACACCCGACAAATTTATTTTTCAAATAAAATCTATGAAATTTAATGTACCGACTTCAAAAAAGCAATAGCTAACTCAAATCGTTAGTCAATTTCAAGTATTTCAACCATATATTATTTACCTAGATACACAGTTGACGCTCGGAAAATGGGACAGCAAAGAAGTGCTTAAGCACTCGTTTTGCATATAGTCCGACGCCGATGGAATTCTAAATTTCAAAATTCAAATTTAAGAACGCTTGCTCATTTCGTTTAAAAAGCTACTTTATTACACGTTCATAGGGTTATATTTGTGTTGATTTAATTAAAACATGTGATCCTTTTCTTTGTTTTATCCCTGATACCACTTTTTAGGAGGATATTTGCAAATAACTGTGCATCTAGGGTATAATATATTGATGATTTCGACACATAAATTGGTAATTTAATAAATATATCGAATGTACAGTTTCTCAGACAACAGTCATAAACCGGGCAACGACTAACAAACAAAATGACAAACAAAATGACAAACAAACACCCTTCTGTACAATCTATACAAATCAACAAATATGCTGATAAATGTGGACCACGATTAGATCCTATACAATACAATTTTATTGTCACAACTACGTAAACAAAATTTTACGTTCACGCGAAATAATCGAGATATTTATGATGAATTGAGATGCTTTACTATAATTTTAGTATGGCAACATTTGAGCGTGGCATTTGCAAAAATCAAGCAAAAACACATAAATATCTCGATAATTATCGCATCAAAACATTGGCACAATTACGTCGCGTAACCGACTTTTTGGACACCTAGATATGTTTCAAACAAGAAATTCATAAACAATGAATGATTCTGTACAAATCCGTACCACGCGTGAATAAGTTGACAAATCGACTTACCGTATCGTGCGCAAAGCTAGATTTTTTTTCTTTCTTTCTGTCTGGCGTTATCCCGGCCTTCTGCCAGGGTCCGCCTTAATCAACACACTTTTTTAAGCATGTTGCAGAGAGGATTTGGCATAGTTTTTATGACCGGCCGCCTGCTTGACGTCAACCCCCTATGAGGGATTCAGTCCCGGGCAAATTAAATTAGAAAATTTGCTTTGCCCTGGGAATCGAACCCAGGACCTCCCGGTCCACAGTCCATACATGCTGCCACCAGACCAAGGAGGCGACTGAGAAAGAGTTGCACGTTTATTCACCGCCATATAAATTAGGCAATTCTCTATGCATATTTGAGCACATATTTGAGTCGAAATGTCATATTACTCACGACCGGTAATAGTAAATTTGGACCCAGATAAATAAATAATTGTGGCACAAACAATAGGCTCGGTGAGACAGACACGCTGCGGGCGCTCGGCGTGGGCGGTCGATGGGTGCATTTCACACCACCAAAATGTCCACCGAAACTAGAAAATAATCTTTATTTGGATAATTTCTGCAACGAATTCCCGTTGGCACGACCGGCAGTAAAACCCACACGTTAAAAGTTTCTAAATGGAAAGAAACGTGACGCAAAAAGACGTGGTAAAACCTCACAGTGATGTGTTTTACTGGCGGACTTAAATTACTACATAATTATAATCTAACTTGTTGATTGATAGCTATTTTAAAGACACTGAAATCAAGAATAATGGTTCAAATTGACATCATATTAGCCTATCCTATAACATATCATAAGCTCACGCCTGTATCCCTGAAGGTAGGCAGAGGTGCACTAGCCAACTAGAACACCCACATTTCGCCGAGCTTAGTTCCGTCCCAGATGTGATAAATTCCAGACTCCGGGCTGATATGGAAAAATCCAATATCACTTCCGACCCGGGGATTGAACCCGAGACCTCAAAACCGTAGTCGTACCGAAATACCACCACACCACCGAGGCAGTCGGCAGGCATTTCTAAATAACCCGAATTAATAGTATGGAAGTGCTAATAAAATTCATAATACTGTATTAAAAAATAGCGAACATGAGATTTTATTTAATGTGTATTATTTTGGGGCTCAAAATAATTATCATATGATATTTTTCGCCAGTCAATTTTATACAAAGCGGCAATTTAAAATCAGTGTCTTTAAAATATCTTTAAACTGAAATAGTCACAATTTTACGGAATTTTAAAGAATAACCAAAAATATGCATACAGAGATGTTTGCAATATTAACTTAAATATGAGATTGTATCTTCAATTCAATAGCATTTAAGACGCCATATTAATCATCTCTTAGATCATTGTTGGCAAAAATTTACTACTCGAAACTCCATTTTTCATTATACAATATTGTTTATCATGATACATTTAAGAACACATAACATAACATAAGCTCACGCCTGTATCCCCGAAGGGGTAGGCAGAGGCGTACTAGCGAACTAGAACACCCACATTTCGTCGAGCTTAGTTCGGTCCCAGATGTGATAGGGGGCGAGCCTATCGCCATATCGGGCACAAATTCCAGACTCCGGGCTGATATGGAAAAATCCAATATCACTTTGCCCGACCCGGGGATCGAACCCGAGACCTCAGAACCGTAGTCGTACCGAGATACCACCACGCCACGGAGGCAGTCAAGAACTCATATTATAACATATCCAAAAGCAGCACCACCCGTATTTTGAATAACAAATCACTGCATAAGGAGGCCTCATAAAACTGCTAATACATTTTGCCTATGTCAAGGTCCCTCAAAAAGTTGATGTCGCCGGGTTCAATTTTAGTCTAGCGCCGCCACTGCGTGATTGCTGCTCAACATCAATTAATAAGATTACTTAATGTAGCGACTATTTCAGTTTAAATCAACACATAATCTTTGTTATAACGTTGTACAGTCAATTTCAATCTGTTATTGATTATGTGCATTATGTATTTTAGGTTATTTATCTATATTATAAAGTAAAAAAGAGATTTTCAATCATTTTTCGTAAGTTATTGCACTTTGATAATTGGAAGAACTAACAAAATCTAAATACTCATTTTAATGAAAGCATGATTAGTAGATGTTAATATTGACATTGTTAATCATAAATGAAATTAATCAATAAATGACATTTGCGTAAGATAAATAGGGGGCACGCTAATTTCAAATTTATTTAAAAAAAAGATAAAGTTTATTTTCAAATTACTGGGCGTATTGCCGATCAGAGCTTCCACCTGACTTTACCCCACTCCAATGTGGAGTCGGCGCAGTGGGCGATGTCTCTTTCTTCCTCTCTACCCGCCCTTATCCCACCTTAATTTGGGGTCGACGCAACACACTTTTTCAAGCATGTTGCAGAATAGATCCGGCTATGTTTCTACGACCGTCTGCCTGCCCGACGCCAACCCCCTCCGAGGGATCCAGTCCCAGGCAAATTAAATTCGAAAATCCGCTTTGCCCGACCTGGGAATCCAATCCACGACCTCCCGGTCCACAGCACATACGTTCAGCCACTAGACCAAGGAGGCGACTCAGTTCAATGATTAGTGATTAATAAACGCAAATATACTTAGCACAAGTATGTAGAAATTACATTTTGAAATAATTTCTTCCTTCATATAAACTTTGATTCAGTATGAACCTCGGCCGATTTTGTAAAACCTTTGGCTAAAACAATGAGATTCTCCGCTCCGTAAACATTTGGAAGCTTCTGGAATGCCTACATTCCATGCATAGAGCAATATGAATCAGTTCTTTTGTAAAGTATTTTAACCAAAGGCCTTTTAATTTTTAGTAAAACATAATGCACATAATCAACAACAAAATATTAGAGTATTTAGTTTGTTATAAGAAAATCCGAGATACCGACCTAATTGCGCAGAAAATAAGGTGCTTATTAAAATAAACATAAATATGTACTATAATTAAGGACAACGCTTTATCTCACTCCATTTGACATCGGATTTTTCGATAGAAATAACACCTTAGTTATTACAGATTGTTAACACCAAACGCCACATTAGTGTTGTAGCATTATCGATAAATTCTATCGATCACTGATCTTTTCATGTGCATTCATTGGAGACAGGACACTTCACTGTTATTATAATTTTATATTTTTTGAGCTTTTGAGACAAAAAGTTGGGGTGTTGAGCTTTAGGGTAAACAAAATCTCATGTAGAGTTTAAGTGATATTCAAGGCAAATCACCGACAAGCAAATGTCGATAAAGGTGCAACACTAGCGTGTGGTGGCGTCTGGTGTTAATAACCTATTTTCATATATAATTGCTGCATACATCTGTCATTATTAATATTATGTCATGTTGAGTGACATTAAAATCACAAATATCAAGACATACTCCTGGTTTCTGAGCTCCTAACAGCGAGTTATGTCGATATTCACATAATGGTACTAATATCGCAGTATACATTGATATATAATGTTTTGTATTGCTTCCAAACGTCAAAACACAGCGAAACAAAACTTTTATAACTGACATATACAACGATTTCTTAGCAATTATTGTCAACTATCGATTTCATAAACCACTGTCAAAGCCTATAGAAACCGAGTAACATAATGTATATACAGATGTGTAACAATTATAAATGTCCAAAATTATTTTCAACAACAACAGATCGGCACCTAGGACATAATTTTTCGAAATCTATAGCTATCAATGTCGATACAGTTTCAACATGACGCCGACAGTGCAAAAATATTATCTATGTTTACCAACATTGTCGCATCACTGAATTTAGCATATACTATTCGTGAACACATATTTTATAACACTAGGCGATATTAAAATATACTTTGATATCGATAATAAAGCGTTGAATGTTAGAGGCACTAAAAATTTAGGAATTCTTTGTAGTGACAGCGATTATTACAAGAAATATATTAAAACTAAATAAATAGGAAATATTGACCAATCTACGCTGTTTCTGAGATGCCTACTCAAAAAATGCTATCGACCTCAAAAAAATCACCCAAAAATTTCAAAGTTATAGTTCAGTGATCAAATATCGATATTACAGGACGCCATTACAGTACAGAGTATACAAACATACATAAACATTTTGAAAGTAAATGTATGTAATATTATAGCTTGGATAAATATTGACAGACATACATAGTTATACCAAAAGCATCCAACCTACAAAAAAAATATTTTAAAGTCCTCAAGGCATCAATAACTTTTTTTGGGGTTGGTTCCTTTTTGCACAACCGTCTTGTTGCAAAATTGCCCCCAAAACAAAAATCTACTAAATATCTTCTAAGCAATAAACGGCATACTAAAACTGTATCAACATATTATTATTTTCACTCGTAATTCATTGATATTTCTCCATCATAATGATATAGCAATATATATGTATAATATACAATTGGAACTCCTATTTAATTATTAATTACCTAATTTTTTTTCATTTCTTTCATATATCGATCACATTCGGTAACAATATAAATCAAATACGAATTAACAGTCTAGACTTTATGCCTTTATAGTCATTGTGTAAGGAATTTTCTTATTTTTTATGCTATAAGGAAATCAAATCGCGGTGGATCGATAAATAGGTGTCGATTAATATCGATAGTGATGAATGTCGATAGTGACGCGTCGATTTATCGATAACTAAATGCATACCGGCAATATTCATGACCAGTTATTTGATTTGATTATTTTAATCTCAGTTTTTGTCTAGGAAATCTCAGAATTTTAGTGCTAAATGGAATAATTTTATTATATTTATTTAGTTTTATGTTTTAATGACGATGAATTATAAATGAGCACCGATTTCATCGACTTATCACAAATTCATATTTTTTAATGATGTTATATAATTTATGTAATTTGATATAATGGCAAATATAACAGTGTTATTTTTTTATCAATGAGCAAGTTTATTTAATAAGTAGAGACTTTAATGAAAAATCAATTTTTATATAAACGAAAAGGTACTGAACGTAATCAAAATATCTTGCAACATAAATAAACGATCCACCGCAAAAATATAATAAGTTGGACGCCTAAAACAATACAAAATAAATATACATGACTAAAACACGCAACAATGCTCTTCACTTATAATAATGACCATCTGTATCAGCAACGCAATGCCACCTTCTCGCGAGAATGTCCACTTTCAACAAAACATAGAACATAAGCTCACACCTGTATCCCCGAAGGAGGCAGAGGCGCACTAGCGAACTAGAACACCCACATTTCGCTTAGTTCCGTCCCAGATGTGATAGGGAGCGAGCCTATCGCCATATCGGGCACAAATTCCAGACTCCGGGCTGATATGGAAAAAGCATATCACTTTGCCGGAACCCGGGACCAAACCAGAGACCTCAGGACGGTAGTCGTACCGAAATACAACCAAGCCACCGAGGCTGTCATTTTAAATAAGCTGAAAATGATTACCTTTCATCCAAAGCAGACATTCCGCGATCAGACGGTGTAACTCGCGAATTGTAATATCGCGCGTGTGTGGAGATGACGGCTCACGACACGCACTACACTCACTGTACACTGCACTTGCAACTCTTTGGAACATTGTGTCGGAGGCTTGAACGCGAAATGTGTAAGTCAGGAATTCACATTTTTTTTTTCAAAATAATGCACGTATCGAGCGAACAGTGAAGTGGAGAGATAGCAAAGCGATGTTTCTGTCATGTGATAAGTGTTATTTCATTCATTTTTCTCAATCAGCTTCATCATAACGATTTCTGAGGTTTATATGAATGTTATACATTGAAATAAAACTAGTTTTTACGGATTCTATTGCGTTGTTTTATATTTTAGTCACTTAGCTTCCTCTTCTATTTACTGCTTGTTGGAGACGAACATAAGTCATTTATTTGAGTTTTAATAATCGATTTTTGAGCAATTTAACATTATAACGATTCGATAGATTAACAATAGTTCACACATTTCGCCTTCAACCCGCCGACACTCATGCATGGAATTCAACGTCGAGTTGAGCTTCCACGAGCACACTCGACAATAAATTAGATGGTACCGAGGCCGCGCCATCGCCTATCTACATTCGCTAACTTACAAACTGTATGTACATATTCGAGCGGAACACTCCTATATACAATATCACGTTATATCTATAAGGACACTTGTAACTATTGAGAGGAGCGCGTCAGTCGATGACGACGTACGGCAGCGCGATCAGGTCGCCGAGCCGCGCGCACTCGTGCCACTCCGCGAACCGAGCCGGTCGAGCCGGCCGGCCCAGCCAGTCCCGGTCCGGCGCCGGGCCGAGCTCCGCGTCCGCCGCCTCGGTGTCCAGCGTCGATAGCGACACCACCGGCGCCGGCAGCAGCTGCGAGTAGTCGTACGGTATACTCGCCGCTGTACGAGAGCATAGATCGTGCAGCGCGCGCCCGTCCAGCGGCTCTTCTTTCGTCCTCTCCACCGTTCTGTGCTCCTGTGGTTCCGTCTTAAACTCCTCTTGTACGTCCATCGTGACCGCCGGCTCGCTCTCGCCGAACGCGGTCACCTCCTCCGCCGACAGCAGTGGCGCTTTCAACCTCTCACTCGGTTCTAAATTCGGCACCCCGACTATCTCCGGCTCGACCTTCGGACACTCGTCGCCCTCCACGCCCTCCTCGCCGTCGTTCGTCGCGTCGTCGTCCTCCATCGTTTCAACTTTGACTTTAACGTCTTCAGCGGTGAAGTCGATAGGGTACGGCCGCAGCGGGGGCGGTTCGGGGGGCGGGGGCAGGTCCGGGGGCGGGGGCGCGAACTCCGTCCACGGGAGATGCGTGCAGAGCGGAACAGCGTCCATGTTCTTCGCGCAGTAGTCGTCCGCGTAGTCCGAATACTTGTAGAGCGGCACGACGCTGGAGAACAGTCCGGGCCAGTCCGCGTTTTCTGGTTTCCTGACGGCGTACTGGTGGGGGTGGAGGGGCGCGCGCGTGCCGTTGACCCCGGGCAGCAGCGCGTGGTGCAGCGCGCGCACGTGCAGCGGCAGCACGGGCGCGGCGGCGGCGGCTGCGGCGGGACACCGCTCCCCCGCCCCGTCCCCCAGCCCGTCCCCCACTCCCGCCGTCTCGTCCTCGCCGCACGTGCACGGCACGTACTCGCGCTCGTCCTCGAGCGGCTGCATGGGCGAACATGCGCGGACGGGGGACGCGGCGGGGGGGACGGGGACGGGGACGCAGTCGGCGGGGGACCGGTGCGGGGACGAACCGCCGTTACGGAGTGGGGACTCCACCTTGATTGGTACGTCTGAAAAATATAAATTTTTAAATCAGTATGGTATGAGTGAAAGTGAAATATCTAATTATTACCATTGAAATAAAACTATTTTATACGGATTCTATCACGATTTTTTTTTATTTTTGGGCCCGACGTTTCGAAGGCTTTGCAGCTTTCGTGGTCACGGGTCGGACTGGTCGGTTACGAACTTACGAAAGCTGCAAAGCCTTAGAAACGTCAGGCCTAAAAATAAAAACAAATCTTGATAGAATCGGTATAAAATAGTTTTATTTGCATGTATAACATTCGCGTAAACTTAAGAAATCATAATAATTTTATGATTCTGTAATACCAATAGGCTCACTTCTAATAAAATAGAATAGGGCCCTTGGCATACTTAACATACCCAATAACGTAGATATGAAGATTATGATTTTGTTGTTTGAATACAATTCAGTACACAAACATAGCGATTTCATTGAAATAATGTATGTAGTAGCAACATTGAGCCTTACTTATAAAAAGAGTTTAGCTGAGCAAATGGTTATGAATATTCTGTCACTTTTTTCCTTGTGTCACAATCGTTTGAAAATAAAAGGGGCAGGCTATTCTTTACCATTTGCTCAGTTTAAACTGTTTTTATACGTAAGCCCCTATAATGCCAATCAGCTCAAATCCTATAAGATAGAACAGAGCGCAAGCATACCTTAGTGATGCTCTAACTACCGAAGAACATAGACATGAAATTATGATTTCATTTTACCACAAGTCATGAAGATGTCCAGCCTGGGTCCAGGACCAAAACATACATTAAAGTATGTGGCAAAATCATGTCTGTCCAAACCAACCCTAACTGGGTACAAACAATCCCAATACAGTACAATCCAACTGGGAATGCATGTGCAATACTCACCATCAGGCTCTATGAGCATGACATCAGGCGAGGCGGGTGGTGGGGAGGGCTTGGTGCCGCGCGACTGGATCTGTTCCAGCAGCTCCTTAGTCGTCTTCACCTGGAACATAACAATAATGAGTTAGTTATAAGAAATTCTTTTTATTTTGAAGTGACATATTACATGAAATATTTGCAATATGAAGTTACATTAATAATAATTGGTGCATATTATGATATAAATAAATAAATAACACCCAACAGTCACACACATATTCCTGATCCCATACTAAGATCGAGTCTTGTGTCGTGGGAATCAGGAACTACGAGAGACTTTCGGTCTCACAACATATGAAACCATAGTTGAACATATAGAACGTGGAATAATAGTAATATATATATGGTAGGCAGATATAATACTAATAGATACTAAGCATATCATAATAATATGGCACATACTAAACATTGTATACAGAATGGCGCCAACATAACGACAATTAATTTGATAATGAGTAACATGTGTAGGTATTTTTAAATTTCACCGCACCAATTAAAAAAACTGTAACAACAATACTGAAAAAGTTTATTTTTCAAACAAAATAAATAGCAAAATTTCGCTTACTAAATGTCACACCATTTTTACTGTATAAAAGTGGTATTATGCGCGGACAAAACTACATGTAGGTAAACATCAGTAGGTACGCGGCGCGATTATCGCATCCGAGTCGCGCCAGACAGGTCTGTTCACGTTTGTTACCTGCCAAAGTCTTTGACCGCTAATATCAGCTGTTTTAGGTCATTTCAAACATACATCATGTGCAAAATTGATGAAACTAAAAATCAATCCTGTGGCTAAACTATTCCACATATTGGACTGGTTTTTGATACAAGGCCTTACAACGTGGTAGGTATAACTGGTATGATTTAATGTCGTTATGTCGGCGCCACTCGGTATGTGGCAGACTATATAACTAGTCATAACAATAGTTTAAACGCGAACATCGGTTGATATAAGTACCTTTTTCCCCCCCGCGGGCGGCATGCGCGTGGCGAGCGCCGCGTACGGGTCGAGCGCGTCCCTCCTGCACCCGTTGCGCGCGCGCCGCTCCCCCGCCGTGCCGTTCCGCGCCCCCCACCCGGCCCCCACGCCCCCCACACCCCCCACGCCCGCCGGGGTCGGGGGCGGGCACGCGACCGGCGCGGGGGAGGGCGCGGGACAGGGGGAGGGGGACGGGGACGGACCCGCAGACGTCTCCGCGCCAGACCCGGCGCGACAGTGGCCCCTGTACAGCACCACATAATACATAATACTATAGCAGTGGTATAGATGTGCAGGAACTGTTCCGGCTGAAGCCTCCTCTCGCCTAGGGAAACCCGGAGTCGTCACAAAGCGCCGGAGGGGGCCACTGCGTGGTTTTCGTCGGTATTGCCGGTGTAAAGTGTACATAGTGTTAGGCACTCAGCCCACCTGGATGCTTTTCATCTTTCGCTAAATTGTAAGATTGGCAAACCCGACATAACTAGTATGTTTCCCCTCAGGCGCGGCGGTAATGTTTGTCTCCGCGAGAAAAAAAGTTCAAGGTGTAAATTGTCGTATGCAAGTTAGGACAAAACGACCTTTATAAGACATGCATCCGTAGACTCACGCCTATATCCATGAAGGAGTAGGCAGAGCCGAAGTAGAGAACTAGAACACTCACATTTCGCAGAGTTGTTTTCCGTCCCAGACGTGATAGGAGGCGAGCTTATTGCTATGACGCTTTAAAAACAATTAAAAATAAATTCAAAAATCACGACATAGCAATATATTTGTAAAAAAGATTTCTATAGAACAAATAAAAACCACCGGCGGCGTACTCTTGTCATTCTCATAAATTTACTCTGTTCGACTAGCGCTTAAGCCACTTGTCTAGGGCTCAATTGCACCACTATTATTAACCTAGAGTTAGTCCTAACCGCAAGTTAAGTTACATGTCATTCATACATTTTCTGTCAATTTAGCTTGCGGTTAGGACTAACTCTAGGTTAATAATAGTGGTGCAATTGAGCCTAAACCAGCAGGGGGTTACCCCCTCATCTTATAGCAGTATTATTATAATTTATAACCTTAATATTTTGTACGGGAATTAGTAAGATTATAATACTGCTATAAGACGTGGTGGTAACCCCTCTATTAAACATTAATAAAGAAAATCATAATACTGTGTTTACCTTCTTTTTTTGGGTTTTTTGTCCCGTTTCGCCTTTTTCTCATCGTACAACGGTTCAGAGGGGGGCGGCCTCTTCACAGCTGTAATAAGCACACAACATAGTGCATACTTATTTATCTAATAACAGTGTGTTTAAAAATAATGAATTAAAACAAACGAATTAAATAACTCTTAGTTTAAAATAGTATAATTTACTGGTTTATTAAGTTTACGCGAATGCTATTCATTGAAATAGTATAATTTATTAGAAAGAAACTAATATCAACTTCCTCTCTTGTGCTAAATTATAATTTAATTCTTAATATAACTGTTTTTCTCTTGTTTCTACATAATGTGATACTGTAATCAGTGGAATCTAATTTTGGATAATGCTATGTCGTTGTATTATGTATAAAACCAAATATATAACCTAAAAACCAACTAAAAAACCCAAGAGTTTTATTTCTTAAGGATACTCCATATTGCCTCATGAGATCTTCCATATTATTATCTCACAGAAAACCGACGTGTAAAGTGTCAGGTCGCTGTCGCGTTTCGTTCGGTGAGTGAGATTTCCGATGGCCCCTTCCCTTTCCCAATCCCTAGTTCCTTATTTTTTGTGTCTTGGGTGTCTATGGGCAGTGGAGATCACTTACCATCAGGTGACTTATCTGCTCCATTGCTACACTGCTATAAAAAATTATATGACCCTTTAAATTGTAGCAAACATAAAATGAATCATGAAAATCGGTACACATTTTTCGGAGACATGTAGCACGCATAAAAATACCTACAAATTGAACCTCCTCCATTCCACGTCGGTTAAAAATACATATAAATGGGAAATTATTCTTTGGATATCGATTGTAAACTATTATTTAACAAATTATTATAGTAATATTAGTAATATTTATTTTTGGCATCCCCATATGACGTCAGGCAGGCGGTCGGTCGTAGAAACTAAGCCAAATCATTTGTGCAACATGCTTGAATGGGTGTGTTGCGCCGACCCCACATTAAAGTGGGATAAGGGCAGATATAAATAACGATATCATTTTGGTACTTACGTGGCGTGAGAGGTTTGTGTGCGACGTTGGCTAGTATGGGGGGTGGTGGGGGGTGTGATGGTGGTGCTGGTGGTGCGGGGGGTGCGGGGGGCGCGGGGACAGCCACCGAGGGGGGGTCGTCGTCCACCAGGATCACGTCCTGGGAGTCCGACTCGTAGCCGCCCCATGCTGCATCAACACACAAATATTAAAAAATTATGTTGAAATAAAACTGTGGCGACATCTCTGCAATGCGCGCCGAACTAACACGCATCGAGCGTTAGCGCACAACAGTACAGGCTTCAGCTACGGAACAACAGATGGAGCCATCGAATCCTAAATCACGATGGCAAAGTTTATCGCAGACGTAGCATATATACAACCTCCGAAGATGAACCATCGGAGGGGCCGCGGCGGTCAGGCACTACACCCGCCTGACGAAATGATCTCCCCTCTGGTGGAGGAACAACGAACACCCGTTCCTCTACAAAACTATTCTTACGGATTCTATCACGATTAGGTTTTAATTATTATTCCCGGCGTTTCGAAGGCTTTGCAGTCTTCGTTGTCACGGGTCAGACTGAAGATAATAGAATAGATAGAATAGAAGAATAGATAATATCGTGATAGAATCCGTAAGAATAGTTTTATTTCAATGTATAATATTCGCGTAAACTTAAAAAATTATGGTTAAACATAACATAAGCTCACGCCTGTATCCCCGAAGGGGTAGGCAGAGGCGTACTAGCGAACTCGAACACCCACATTTTGCCGAGCTTAGTTCCGTCCCAGATGTGATAGAGGCATCCTATCCTAGCCTATCGCCATATCGGGCACAAATATTATGATTAGAGAGCCTCAAAAGAAATGGATCGGTCTACTGGCAGTGTAGACAGCCTCCGTGGCTTATCGGGCGAGTAGCCGTCTGTGAAGCGAGATGCCGCGGGTTCGATTCCCGTATTGAGATAAATGTTTGTGTGGCCCACAGATATTTGTTTCAAGTCTGGGTGTTGTGAGACCGTGCGTCCCTCATAGTTTCTGACACCCACGATACAGGTTATACCTAGTGTGGGGTCAGGACTAGGTGTGTGACTGTTGGGTGTATTTTAATATTTTATCGATCAGGAAGTCAGTATTCAATTCCCAGAAGGGACTTGGTGTTTTTTTAACACGATTTAACCGGGAGTGTATGTCAAGTAGGCAGCACGTCGCAAAAACGCCGAATTTTATTTTTGCATGCCTAATGTCGCATGATCAAACCACCATGGCGAGATTTTAACCATTGAAGGTTGTGCCTATCATTTTGTAGTTTTAAAAGTATTTCATATTGGATAGCGTCGGATGATAGTCGCCATACTTTATCATCTACACATATACATACATAAACACACGCCTGTTTCCCGTTGGGGTAGGCAGAGTCTAAGGACCGCCAATTGCCTCGGTTCAAGCACACCTCTTTCGCTTCTTCCACAGTCATCAGTCCTTTCATGCACGCTCGTCGGTTACGAGAACTCCTTATTTGGCCCTTTTCTAAAAGATCATGTCCAATTTGGTCCATAAAGGTACGTCTACGACGTCCTCGGCCGATGCTAGCATTAACTTTCGCTACATAAACTTCTTTCGTCACAACAACGTTCGACGTGGCCAAACCATCGAAGCATTCCTTTCTCAATCCTCGTCACTACATCTTCTTTCAATCCACATTTCTCTCTTATGCTGTTATTCCTCACTCTATCATTCAACTTTAGCCCACACATACTTCTCAACGATATCATCTACGCATCATAATAATTACACTGTTTATACATATGTGACACGTTATTTAATCAGCTGTTAATTTTAATGTATCTACTTAAAAAACACAATTAAACCACCGGTACTATTTGGGGACATCAATTTGGTACATGAAATTTTTTTTTAAATTAATTTTATATTAAATTTACGTTGTCTAAAATATATAATAAATAAATACACCCAACAGTCACACACCTAGTCCTGACCCCACACTAGGTATAACCTGTATCGTGGGTATCAGAAACTATGACAGACTTTCGGTCTCACAACACCCAGACTTGAAACAAATATCAGTGGGCCGCACAAACATTTGTCTTAATGCGGGAATCGAACCCGCGGCCTCTCGCTTCACAGCCGGCCACTCGCCCGACAAGCCACGGAGGCTGTCAATAGTAGAGAGAAATATTGAAATATTCTAGAAAAAAGTTATAAGGCTTTGAAGTTCAGTGTAATTTAAACTGCAGGAAAACGAAGTATCAGTAAAATCACGTCACCGACATAACGGTACGTGCGTTGGAAAGGGATAGCAAGATATCTCCACTATGGCCCCACTCCAGAATTTAAAATATGAATTACTGCCTCATTTTTCAACCAATTTCGATGCAGTTTTTACAGAAGGGATGTTTTTTCGTTTTATTTGCTATTACCATCAATATATTATACCCTAGATGCACAGTTCTTTGCAAATATCCTCCTAAAAAGTGGTTTCGGAAATAAAACAAAGAAAACGATCACAAGTTGTAATTAAATCAACACAAATATAACCCTAAGCACGTGTTATAAAGTAGGTTTTTAAACGAAATGAGCAAGCGTTCTTTAATTAGAATTTTGAAATTTAGCATTCCATCGGCGTCAGACTGTATGCAAAACGAGTGCTTAAGCACTCCTTTGCTGTCCCATTTTCCGAGCGTCAACTGTGCATCTAGGTAAATAATATATCGATGGCTATTACATATAAATATGTGTACAAAATCAAACATAGTTAAGTACCCAATTATATAACAAATGTAAATTATATCTACATTAACACCCAAAATATCAGAACCATCTCTGCTTTGTGTCATGGGTTAGTGTGTGGGCCCATGGGGGATGGTGGTGGTACTTACCTGGACGTGACGGTGGTCGAGGACTGGGCACCGCGGGGCTCACAACTTGCTGCAATATTACAATATCAGCTTTAGAGAAATTACACAGCAAAGTACACTTAGGGTGTTACTAATATGTCTTATAGCGATACTATTCATCATCATCATCATCATCATCAGCCATAGGACGTCCACTGCTGGACATAGGCCTCTCCCAAAGATTTCCAGAAGTCGCTGGATGCAGGCCGCTTCCAACAGGTCGATACTATTATAATCTAGAGATTTAGGTTGAGATCTATAGAGCGAACTTCAACTAAGTCTTCGACTAACTTAGTTAAAGAAACGAACTCAGTGAGGATTTGGGATTGTTCAATCGAACTTCCAGTTAATCCGAGACATTTTTTTACAAACATAACATAACATAACATAACATAACATAAGCTCACGCCTGTATCCCCGAAGGGGTAGGCAGAGGCGCACTAGTGAACTAGAACACCCACATTTCGCCGAGCTTAGTTCCGTCCCAGATGTGATATGGGGCGAGCCTATCGACATATCGGGCACAAATTCCAGACTCCGGGCTGATATGGAAAAATCCAATATCACTTTGCCCGACCCGGGGATCGAACCCGAGACCTCAGAACCGTAGTCGTACCGAAATACCACCACGCCACCAAGGCAGTCAGTTTTTTACAAACAAAACAGAGTGATAAACAGTCTAAGCAAATATTTTCTTTTAAATGGGATAGACAAATGGCTGATACGCTAGTCGAATAGAATAGTCGAAAATAATAAATGTATGGGAATGACATAACAGTACGCCGCATACAGCGTACTCGTATGACATTCCCATACATTTATTATTTTCAACTATTCTATTCGATTAGCGTATCAGCCACTTGTCTAAGCAGGTGACCCATATGTTCGTTTGCCAGTCTCTGCTAAAAAAAAATTGAGATAAAGTGACTGACCCGTGATAAAGCCGGCGAGGTGAGCGGGGTGCCGCCTAGCCGACGAACTTGACGTTCCGCTGACGACCGGTTCGATCCTGGGGAAGGACATTTTACATTACCGTTAACATACATACATACATAAGCTCACGCCTGTATCCCCGAAGGGGTAGGCAGAGGCGCACTTGCGAACTAGAACACCCACATTTCGCCGAGCTTAGTTCCTTACCGTTATATACACATATAATTTCACGCATGTACCCGTAATGATAGGAGATGCGACATAATAATATAGTAATAATATTTGTTTATTGCCAAAAAAGTTACAGATAATTGCACAAGAAAAACTTACAAATAATTTCACAACACAAAATTCACTTACAGTTAGTACAATAGTTTAAAGACAATAATCTGGTGAAAACATATTTATTTAACTGTCTTAGACTGGGCATAGACGTATATAGAAGGGGTCTGATTTGGTGTATCTGAACTCTGACATGAATCTATGGCTGAGATCTATAGAGCGACCTTCGACTAAGTCTAAGTCAAAGTAACGGACTAAAGAGGATTTGGGATTATTAAATCAAACTTAGACTTAGTCCGAATTTCTTAGGTTTAAGTGAATGTTATTCATTGAAATTAAACTATTTTTACGGATTATATCACGATTTAGTTGGCACGAAGGCTGCAAAGCTTTCGAAACGTCGGGCATAAAAATTAAAACCAAATCGTGATATAATCCGTAAAAATAGTTTTATTTCAATTAGTCCGAATTATTTTTTACAAGAAAAATACACTGACAGACAGATTAAACAAAGATTTTCTTATAAAAATGACTCCGACTAAGTTAAAATCCTCACCGAGTTCGTTACTTTGATTTAGACTTAGGCGAAGTTCGCTCTATGGATCTCAGCCTATGACTCACTCTTTCTGTCTACCTGCCCTTATCCCACCTTAATGTGGGGTCGGCGTAACACACTTTTTCAAGCATGCTGCAGAAAGGATTTGGCTTAGTTTTTACGACCGGCTGCCTGCGTAATATCAATCCCCTATGAGGGATCCACTCCGGGACAAATTAAACATGAAAATTAGCTTTTTCAAGTTTAATTTTTCCGGGACTGGATAACGGACTGGTCGGAGGCGGCACATATATATGTTACATAAGCGTATGGGCCACCGGAGGCCGAGCCGCCCGTGACTATCTATGTCTGCATATCAGTGTTTGCTCTTTGACATAAATAAGAATAATGGATAACTTTTATTTGGAGAATCATTTTGGCAATTTATGTATAAAACATCTGTCATAACAACAAAATGCTCAGAATAATATTCTGGTTATTGAAAAAAATTGTGCACTAAAATATAAAAAATATCTCATCATTTCATAAATCCAAATACAACCCAAGAACCGAACTCAGGTCCTTCCAATTCATTCAATATACTCTAACATGATCAATAAGAATCGTATTGGTGTATTGTTGCGCCAAATAGCCAATTATGTACGGACCGAGAACGAGTAAGTCACGAATCTTTGTGTTCGGTCATGACCTTAATATAGGTAACGCTGATATTTCGGTCCTTGGAGTGCCTTCATAAATAAGCTCACACCTGCATCCCCGAAAGGGTAGGCAGAGGCGCACTAGCGAACTAGAACACCCACATTTCGCCGAGCTTAGTTCCGTCCCTGTGATACATCTTTTAGTTCGTTGTAGTTTCCGCATAGTGGCGCTGCTAGTCAAATGTATGGACATAATGCAAACTATCTTCTTCTTCTTTTAAAAATAATGGCTTCCACGCATATGCGGTGATTTAGTCAATGTCAAGGTAAATAGAGCAATTATGTTTTCACAATGACCATGAGACCCAGATGTGGATGATCTTGACTTCCAGTCCAGTGCCCCTCAGATGACCTTCACTCGGCGAATCAACCAAACAAAGCCAACCAACGCACCAAGCAAATCTCATCGAAGATCACCGGTTAAAATTTTTCCGCATTATACTGTCCATCTTCACTGAAGTATGATGCATTAAACCACAACACTTAAAACCAACAAACACAGCTCTAGAGAATAATATGAAATAATTTTAACAAGCGACGCCCACCCTGTCAGACTTCCCGTCAAAATCCTTTCAATGCAAACTATCGTCGATTTCGATAATCGATAACTGTCAAAATAAACTCATAAGGGTACTGAAGCTTTGAAAAGTAAACACGCTTTTTCATAATTATGTCAAGTCCTTATATTTCTTTTGTCATTGTGTTGTTGAACACTCACCGGTCTGCTTGGGCGATGCGACGGTCGGTATGACGAGGTCTCTCCACCTCTTCACGAGCACCTTGGCTCTGCGCGCGAGGGTCGGCTCCGAGGTCTTCCGACGCAGCTCGTTCACGTGTTTGCCCAGTCGGGTGGTCTGCAACAATTTGTTCAACCATTTAACGAGGAAGATTTAAATAAATAACAGCAAACAATCACAAGTAGTCCTTTTTTTATTGCGGGGAAAAATGTTTTACCACTACTACCACGCCTGGGGGAGACGTGATGGTATGTCGGGGTCGCCGGTCTTACGACCCAGTGTCGTGATGCCCAGGAGATATGGAAAACATCCGAGCGAGTGGGGCGAGTCTCTAACACTATATACACCCTACACCGGCAATACCGACTAAAAACCCCGCGATGGCCCTCTTCGACGCTTTAGGGACGACCCCGGGTTTCCTTAGGCGAGAAGCGCCCAGCCCGCCTAGCATGCGCGCCACGAACATTTTGTCTACGCTTTTTGTTCTGTTATAACCGGTTTTCTCTATTTTTCTACGGCAAACATGCGTGCTTGTTTATTTTCATATAATATTGCAGACAACATCTCGACAGTCGCTTATCGAGATATCTCGAGGCGCGCATGCTAGGCGGGCAGGCTTCAGCCTCTGCGCGGCATACACAATACATAGTCCTGACCCCACACTAAGGCTGAGATCTATAGAGCGAACTTCGACTAAGTCAAAAGAACAAACTCAGTGACAAATCAAATCCAACTTTGACATTGTCCGAGTCATTTTTTAAAAGAAAATCTTTGCTCAGTCTATCTGACAGTCTGTATTTCTTGTAAAATGGCTCGGGCTAAGTGGAACATCGATTTAAAAATTCCAAAACCTCACAGAGTTCATTTCTTTGACTCCGACTTAGTCCAAGATCTCAGCCTAAGATACGAGTATTGTGTCATAGGTATCAGGAACTACGAGAGACTTTCGACCTCACAACCAAATAATTGTGGGCCACAGGTATCTGTCTTAGTGCGGGACCCGAACCTCCTCTCGCCCCATTGGTCTACTGGCAGCATATATGATCTGTAGGCCGGGCCTGGCGGGTTTTTTTTTCTGAGATCTCTCAGGCGGGGATTGATGTTAGGTAGAAAACTGGTCGTAAAAATGAAACCAAATCCAAAGATGCGACCGACAAATACTAAACTGGAGCACAATAGCCTTCTTGCCTTTTTCAATCACCTTTCCTTCCATCGTAGGAAACTGCTTGATTGCGTCCCCGACATTGTCGATTTCCTTGAACGTCGGTAACTACATAGTATATGGTATATCTGTATATACTATCAGGTGAGCTGATATATGGTGCCAGATACCAAAAATATGTATGTGAAAAGTGGTTACCTCCAGCAGCTCTTTTGTAATATTGATTCTCTCCAAAATTGATATAATTTCATTAACCGCATGCATGTCGACAACCTGGAAACAATTACAAGAAAATATTAATAATTTAATACACATAAGCCCGTAACCCTGAACGTGTAGGAAGAAATGCACTAGCGTACTGGAACCGCACTTAGTTCCGACTTCCGTCCCAGATGTTATAAGGGGCGAGCCTATCCCCATATCACAAATACCAGACTCTGGGCTGATATGGAAAAATCTAATATCACTTTGCCCGACCCAGGGATCGAACCCTAGACCTCAAGACAGTAGTCGTAACGAAATACGACCACGCCACCGAGGCAGTATAATTTAATATGGTTGCTATAAATGGCAATGATTTTGGTGATAACCGATATTGCTTGTCTATGGTCGCTGTTTTTTTTACTGCACTACATTTACGTGTAGTGTAGTTACGGTGCCATGCCCGAATAAAAACCTAATTAATAACATAACATAAGCTCACGCCTGTATCCCCGAAGGGGTAGACAGAGGCGCACTAGCGAACTAGAACACCCACATTTCGCCGAGCTTAGTTCCGTCCCAGTTGTGATAGGGGGCGAGCCTATCGCCATATCGGGCACTAATTCCTCCTTCCTAATTCTAATTATCAATACATCGATATATCAGTCACGCAGGCCTGTGATGGCAGCTATACATCGGCCGAGCGAAGGCGAAATAATCTATACCTGTTGCGTTCACACAAACAAACTTTCGCTGTAGTGTGAATGAAACAGGTATTATTCGTTCGCCTTTGTTCGGCCCGGTGTGTACCCATCATGAAACGGGGATGACCGAAATAAAGAGAGAAAAGGAGAGAGTGAGTGAGAGAGCGCGAAAGATCCCATCAATGAAAAAGTAACTCAACGTTTATAAATGGATAAAGTCGATATTGAGTCGTTAGAAGCGTTGTAAAATTCTTTTGTGCACTTTTAAGAGTTTTGACAGTTTTCACCACATATATATGGTTGCCTGGAAGTGATCGCTTTTGGCGATAAGGCCGCCACTTGTGGCACAGTTTATTTTATTTGTTTAATGTTACCTGTTTTTCTCTGTGTGTGTTTACAATAAAGTGTTACTATCTATCTATCTATCTATTCAGTTCATCGTATTTTCCGCAAGTGGCCCTGCTACTCAAAGTATCGGTCGTGCAAATTGTCAAATTTTTAATGCAATATTTCTTTCTACCTATCCTTATCCCACCTTGATGATGGGTCAGCGCAACGTTTTTCAAGCATGTTGCAGGAAGGATTTGGCAAAGTTTTTGCGACCGGCAGCGTGCCTTACGTCAACCCCCTTTGGGGATCCAATCCCGGGCAAATTTGATAAGAAAATCCTCTTTTCCCGACTTGGGAATCGAACCAATGACCTCCCGATCTACAGGCCATATACGCTGCCACTAGACCAAGTAGCCGACGCAGTAATGTATACTTTTAAAACCGGGGAGTTAAGAAAACTTCGTTTAGCTTAGCCCGCGTCTTGGCCTGCGTTAAATTGGGTACTTGACTGTGTTTCATTTCATACAAATCTTTATATGTAATAGCAAATAAAACAAAAAGAAACCCTTCTCTAAAAACCGCATCGAAATTGGTTGAAAAATGAGGCAGTAATTAATATTTTAAATTCTGCAATGAGCAAGAGTGGGGACGTAGGGGGATATCTTGCTATCCCTTTCCAATGCACGCGCCGTTATGGCCGTGACGTGATTTTACTGATACTTTTCTTTTCCGCTGTTTGAAGGTTACACCAAACTACAAAGGCTTATAACTTTTTTATTTTTGGGAGTATTTTAATACTGCTTTCTGTGTTACGTTTTACGTGACGTAAATTTCCTATAAAATCAATTAAAAAAAAAGTCAAGAACCCAATTCTCTCGCCTAGTTTCCAATATTACGTAGTGCATTGTTACATCGGCACGGATTAATTTTGGACAAGAATAGAATATCGATTTTGTATGCAACTGTTGCTAGTGGCCGCTCTACTTTATTTCATTTGAGATTTTATATGTCAGGCGTTTATGTGATGTAAATCTTGTGATGCATCAATATACTATACCTAGATGCACAGTTCTTTGCAAATATCCTCCTAAAAAGTGGTCTCACGAATAAAACAAAGAAAAAGATCACAAGTTCTAATTAAATCAACACAAATATAACCCTATGCACGTGTTATAAAGTAGCTTTTTAAACGAAATGATCAAGCGTTCTTAAATTAGAATTTTCAAATTTAGAATTCTATCAGCGTCCAACTGTAGGGAAAACGAGTGCTTAAGCACTCCTTTGCTGTCCCATTTTCCGAGCGTCAACTGTGCATCTAGGTAAATAATATATCGATGTTGTGATGTCATAAAATAGTTGGGTATTGTCTATTTTCAATCTTAATCTTAATTAATGTTGCAAAAAGTGTTCATAATAATAAAAAACCACTTCACCCAACAGCCACCAGTGACGTGCACAGACATTTACAGGGTAGACGAAAAACTGCACTGTCATAATCATACAGCCTCCGTGGCGCAGTGGGCGAGTAGCCGGCTGTGAAACGTGAGGTCGTGAATTCGATTCCCGCACCGAGACAAATGTCTGTGTGGTCCATAGATATTTGTTTCGGGTCTGGGTGTTGTGAGACCGAGTCTCTCGTAGTTTCTGATACCCACGATACAGGTTACACCTAGTATGGGGTCAAGACTATGTGTGTGACTGTTGGGTGTATTTTTATTTTGTTATTATTTCCATGTCGATTTAAACTATAAGCTGGGAGCTGCAATTTTGAAAATTTGTTTTTAATTTTTTTTCTTATAAATAATGTCAGGATAGACAAAATCTCTTGGTCTATATGGACTGCACGCCACTGACAGTCACACACATAGTCCTGACCCCACACTAGATATAACATGTACCGTTGGTATCAGATACCACCACGACTTTAAATCTCAAAACACCCAGACCCGAAACAAATATCTGTGAGCCACACAAACATTTGTATTGGTGCGGTTCCGAACCCGCGGCCTATTCATGGCTACTCGCTCATAATGTGAATTGTAAGCACTTGTGCTTCCGATTAGTAGACAAACTTGCAAAGTCTATTCATTGAATAGTTCGTGCATCATATACCACCATAATCATGAAAATCTGCCTTTATATATGGTTTTTCTTTATTTAAAAAGATGTCAGGGTAGACAGTGTCTTTATGGCTATACGGAGTGCACGCCAGTGGCCACTAAATCAACGAAGCGGTCGCCGAGCGATGTATGTGCAATTCTTTCATGTACAATACAATTCATGAAAAGCTTCCGAGGTCACAGCGATGCAATCACTGCACAATGTTCCTGTAATTGACGCTCAGGAGCGTTCGTTTGATCGTGACCCCAGACTCCAGTCTATCCTGTTGGATTTTCTGTTTTAAACAAGTGGATAAGAGCTACCAGGAATTAACCAGATAATCATCAATAATTGATGATTTAAGGTTTGTTCCTGTAATTGAAGCTCAGGAGTCAGGAGTGTCCGAGTCTCTCGTATTTCCTGATACCCACGACACAATACTCGATCTTAGCGTGGGTTCAGACTATGTATGTGACTGTTGGGTCTATTTATTTACTGATCGTGACACCGACTCCCGTCTATCCTGTTGGAATTCCTGTTCTAAACGACTGGGTAAGAGCTTCCAGGAACGACCTGGAGTTTACCAGAAAACCATCAATTGATGATGGGATAGGTCTGTATCTGTACGGCAATCCGACGTGAATGGATGAAAATATTAAAAGTAGATGAAGCGATAGTATAAATCAGTATCGAGCGGAATCCATATTCTCTGCCTACCCTCATGAGATATAGGCGGGGGATTATGTGTAAGCTCTCACGTATGAATTGTAAACCCTTTATAAAAATGCGATGCTAACTTTAAAATTGTTCGCGTCTTTCTAGCTTACGCCAAATAAACTGTGAGTGATACGATAAGAAATACTGGTAAGCCTCGTCTCCTGCATGTTTTTTCGAAACAAAACACTAAAAACAACTACACAAAACAAAGTTTTTCATTGCCCTGCTCATATAACAATGGACCATAGACAAAATTTTTGAAAAATATAAATATATGAGTTATATATTAAATTGTTCACAATAAGATAACCACCCAACTTGTAAACCAATAAATATTTTTTTTCTTTCTTTCTTTCTCAAATACCATGTTTTGTTTAGGTGTTTTGTGTAATGTTTTAGTGCAGCAGACGCGGCTTTACACGTTGCTTACATCTTTTATAAAAAGTAGTGCCCAGCATGTGTAAGCTTCATTTGTTCTAAAAATTACACTTAAGATTTCCACGATGTTAAAATTTGTGTACGGTATCGCACCCTAACGAAAAATCACAAGTTTAAAAACTGAACAGACCGACTTCAAATCCGATGGTGGACTTCAAATTTAACGATCGTGACCAAATTTATACAGGACCATCCTTGAAATAAGCTCTAACGAACACAAAAATAATTTTGAAAATCGGTCCACATTTGGCGGAGATATCGCGTAACATACATAAAAAAATACAGACGAATTGAGGACCACCTCCTTTTTGGAAGTCGGTCGAATTTTCGGCGTACGTGTATAAACAAGAAGCCTATCTGCCTACCCCTTCAAAGATACAAGTTTGAACTTGGTATTGTCAAGTTTATTAGTAGCAATGTCACTTCCGGATCCGAAACTTTTTTTTACTCTTGGCCTCCGATGTCAGATTTAATCCAGTTTCAATGAACTAATAGCATCTTATCTAGATGATGATATAAGAACAATCTTCAACGCTTAATCAATTCTTAAGGAGTGCGACATTGTGAAATTAGGTTTATGTAACCGTTACGCAGGCTTAGTGAATGTCGAGAATTTTTTATTGATTTTTGATAGTTATTCGCCAATAACATTCAACAGTATAGACGGACTGACCACGACTTGTGATCCATAATCACAAGTTTCAAAACTTAACGGATCGTCTTCAAAATTCATCCGATCGTGACCAAATTATCTGGGACCACCATCGAT
Source organism: Clanis bilineata (assembly GCA_036417725.1). Taxonomy (NCBI): domain Eukaryota; kingdom Metazoa; phylum Arthropoda; class Insecta; order Lepidoptera; family Sphingidae; genus Clanis; species Clanis bilineata. The sequence continues at coordinate 1,962,791 of CM071163.1, read as the reverse complement.
ATATTATTTACCTAGATGCACAGTTGACGCTCGGAAAATGGGACAGCAAAGAAGTGCTTAAGCACTCGTTTTCCCTACAGTTGGACGCCGATTGAATTCTAAATTTGAAAATTCAAATTTAAGAACGCTTGATCATTTCGTTTAAAAAGCTACTTTATAACAAGTGCATAGGGTTATATTTGTATTTGGTTTAATTAGAACTTGTGATCTTTTTCTTTGTTTTATTCCTGAGACCACTTTTTAGGACGATATTTGCAAAGAACTGTACATCTAGGGTATAATATATTGATGGGGACCACCCTTGGAATAATCTCTATTGAACACAAAAAGATTCTTGATAAAACTTAACATACCGACTTAAAACCGATCGTGACCAAATTTATATGGGACCACCCTTGAAATAAGCTCTATCGAACACAAAACAGCCTCCGTGGCGCGGTGGGCGAGTAGCCGGCTGTGAAGCGAGAGGCCGCGGGTTCGATCCCCGCACCGAGACAAATGTTTGTATGGCCTACAGATATTTGTTTCGGGTCTGGGTGTTGTGAGACCGAGTCTCTCGTAGTTCCTGATACCCACGGCACAAGACTCGATCTTAGTGTGGGGTGAGGACTATGTATGTGACTGTTGGGTGTTATTTATTTATTTATAAAAAAAAAAATTTTGAAAATCGGTGCACATTTGGCGGAGATATCGCGTAACATACATAAAAAAAATACAGACGAATTGAGAACCTTCTTTTTGGAAGTCATTCGAAAATCGGTCCACATTTGGCGGATATCGCGTAACATACAGACGAATTGAGGACCTTCTCCTTTTTTTAAGTCGGTCAAAAACTTATGATCTCGTGATCACAAGTAATTCAGTCGTAATAATGTTTAGACATTAGCCCATATCGGGCACAAATTCCAGACTCCGGGCTGATATTGAATTAAAAACTTAACTGACCGACTTCCAATTTACCGAACGTGACTAAATTTATATGGGACTACCCTTGAAATAAGCTCTATCGAACACAAAAAGAATTTTGAAAATCGGTCCAAATTTGGCGGAGATATCAAGTAACATACATAAAAAAAATACCGACGAATTGAGGACCTCCTCCTTTTTGGGAAGTCGGCCGAAAAATCCATTATCACTGCCCGTCCCGGGAATCGAACTCGAAACCTCAGAGCGGTAATGGTACCGAAATACAACGACGCCTCCGAGACAGTTTTTTCAGTCTCACAGAAAACCGATGTAAAACTAGCTACATTGCGTTTCGTTCGGTAAATGAGATTGCCGGTTGCCAAAATCCCCCATCCCCCTGTAACCCCTATTTGCTTCGAGATGGCAACGCACCCATAATTCTTTCTGCATTGTGTCTATGGGCGTTGGGAGACCATTTACCATCAGGTGACCCATCTCATTTGCTAGTCTCTGGTATAAAAACAATCTTCATGTGCGCGCAACATAATTTATCGTATTTCGAATACATACTCGAAAGTTATCCGCGCTAGATCCTCTAAACGTTAGATAAAACAATAACAACCCCTAAATGAAGGATATTTGAGAAAATATTATTAGAATTGTCTAGCATATAGACCAAAAATAAGATTGAGTATTGATTGCTCTTTTTACATTAAGTATTACATTAAGAAATATCTAGGTAACGCACTTGTATTTCGGTACGACTACCGTCCTGAGGTCTCGGATTAAATCTCCGGGTCGGGATAGTGATATTGGATTTGTTAATATCAGCCTGGAGTCTAGAATTTGAGCTCGATATGGCGATAGGCTTGCCCCCTATCACATCTGGAACGAAACTAAGCTCGGCGAAATGTGGGTGTTCTAGTTCGCTAGTGCGCCTCTGCCTACCCCTTCGGGGATATAGACGTGGGCTTATAAATGTAATTTGTAATATTTTTCAATTTGGTATCGTTTGTTCGCAGTTTACGACATTCCACAATCAGTGTTCGCCGCGTGAAGCTAAAAAATAACCACCGATAGTTTCCTATTGTGATTGCAGTTTGTAAACTTGAGTAGTGATGGTAGGATATTCATATCCGGCCGGATAACGACCGTACTTTCTTTCTATTATCCCACAATGTGGGATCAGCGCAACACACTTTTTCAAGCACGTTGCAGAAAGGATTCGGCTTAGTTTTAGTACCGTCTGATATATGATAGAGGGCGAACCTATCGGGCACTTTTAGACTCCGAGCTGATACTGAAATATCCAATGTCACTTTGCCCGACCCGAGGATCGAACCGAGACCCCAGGAGGATTACGGAACACGCAATACCACTACACCACCGAGGGAATCAATAACAATATCATAACATAACATATAACATAAGCTCACGCCTGTATCCCCGAAGGGGTAGGCAGAGACGCACTAGCGAACTAGAACACCCACATTTCGCCGAGCTTAGTTCCGTTCCAGATGTGATAGGGGACGAGCCTATCGCCATAACAGGCACGAATTTCAGACTCCGGGCTGATATGGAAAAATCCAATATCACTTTGCCTGACCCGAAGATCGAACTTGAGACCCCAGGATTAATATGGCACACGCAATACCACTACGCCACCGAGGGAGTCAATAACAATATCAATAAATTATCTTATCTTTCCTCTTTCTTCCCTTATCCCACCTCAACATGGTGTCGGCACCATTTTTTTGTGTTACAGAAAGGATTCTGCTTGATTTTTACGACAGTATACATTACAGTAATAGTAGTTTCAGTACAATATTTATCTATATAAATTCCATAAGTGTACTATTGTAAGAAACATAATAATTGCTTGAGTAAATATGTGCCCAAAATACTAGCTTACAAAAAGGCATAGTAACAACACTTCCTCATTGAGATAAAAGATTGAACATTATTGGCTGATAGATATTTTGTTAGTAGATAACAATTTTTGTTCATCACTACATAGTGTAGCACAAAGTCGCTTCTCTGTCTGTCTGTCCCTATGTATGCTTAGATCTTTAAAACTATGCAACGGATTTTGATGCGTTTGTTTAATAGATTAACTGCCGAATGTTCATACATTTAAGGTCGCCTTATGGCGTTTAAGGCCGCCTTATTTGTCAAAATTGTATAGCAAAAATCAATATAAGAAGCCGTTAAAGTTGAGCAGCGTTTGACCATTCGGGCGAGAGTAATTCAAGAGGAAGGTTTATGGGCTTTACTTATAAAAATAGTTTAGCTGAGCAAATGGCTAATAATCTGTCACTTTTTTCCTTGTGTCACATTGTTTGAAAATAAAAGGGACAGGCTATTCTTTACCATTTGCTCAGTTAAACTGTTTTTCTAAGTGAGGCCCTATATGTATAATACATGCATAAATTCATCCCCTAAAGGAATGTAATGCCGCCTCAGCCTCCGTGGCGCAGTAGGCGAGTAGCCGGCTGTAAAGCGAGAGGCCGCGCGTTCGATTCCCGCATTGAGACAAATGTCTGTGTGGCCCACAGATATTTGTTTCAAGTCTGGGTGTTGTGAGACCAAAAGTCTCTCATAGTTTCTGATACCCACGATACGGGTTATACCTAGTGTGGGGTCAGGACTATGTGTGTGACTGTTGGGTGTATTTATTTATTTATTTATTTAATGGGGCATGAATGTTTGTCATACTATCTAAAGGAGAAACTCGGCTGAATCAACGGACACCCGAAACTATTGGAAATAGGAACGTTAAATTTTACACACAGCTTTTTTGATGCAGGCAAGCACTTAGACAGGATTTTTGGAAATTCATCCGCTAAGGGGGTGTAACGGGGGATGAAAATTTGTATAAGCCTCTTACGCGCGCGTAGCCGCGACCAACAGGTAGTTTATAAACAAAATATATATGAAATTAAATGTCTTTAAATAATTTAAAAATAATTTATGGGTATGTATATTGTTGCATTCTTGGTCTAGCTAGACTCTAGTAGCAAATGGCAGCGTATATGGGGAGAGAGGGAGGGAGGAAGTTCCAAGTTCAATTCTCAGGACAACCACATGAATTTTCTAACAGGATATCCCCGGGGCTAGATCCCCAGTGGGGTTGACGTCAGCGGGCTACCGGTTACAAAAACTAAACCGAATCCTTTCTGCACACACTTGAAAAAGTCCTCACATTGATGTAGGATAACTGAAGACTAAGAGAATGAATATTTTGATTGATTTTTACATAGGCTTGGGCAAAAAGATATATTTTATTTATAGCAACACAAGGATGCACAAGTTATCATGTTGTTTTACCTCATTGGGTATATTAAACTTAAAGTAGTGATGAGCTGTTTAATACAACTATTGAGTATGATTTATTAAAATAAATACACCCAACAGTCCATCGATTTAATATATCCTAGATGCACAGTTCTTTGCAAACATCATCATAAAAACTGGTCTCAGTAATAAAACAAAGGAAAAAAAACAAAAGTTCTAATTAAATCAACACAATTATAACCCTATGCCAGTGATATAAAGTAGCTTTTTAAACGAAATGAGCAAGCGTTTTTAAATTTGAATTTTGAAATTTTGAATTCTATCGACGTTCGACTGTATGCAAAAGTAGTGCTTAAGCACTTCTTTACTGTCCTATTTTCCGAGCGTCAACTGTGCATCTAGGTAAATAATATATCGATGCAACAGTCACACACTTAGTCCTAACCCCAAACTAAGTATAACCTGTATCGTGGGTGTCAGAGACTATGAGAGACGCGCGGTCTCACAACACCCAGACTTGAAACAAATATCTGTGGGCCACACAAACATTTGTCTCAATGCGGGAAAAGAACCTGCGGCGTCTCGCTTCACAGCCGGCTGCTCGCCTGCTGTGCCACGGAGGCTGTTTATTGTTAAATATCTAGAAATGTAACATTTAAATCAGTTATTGTGATATGTTGCATCTTTCATTACCAACAAAAACTGATGGATAAAATAATTGGTACTAGCTATAGACTGATCAAGGATAAGATAATTTTATTTCTGGGTAAAATTATTCATAAAATGAGCAATACTTTTTATAAATAATTAATGAGAATTTATTATCTGTGAAAGAATACTTATTTAACATAAATATTGTCACGATTATCCCATAGGGGTAGGCAGAGACTATGGATTTCTACTTCACCCAATTCTGATGTACTACTTTTGCTTCATCTAGTTTCATCAATATCTTCCTGATGATGACCTGGGTTTTATGTAATAAGTCACCAACTTGGTTGAAATAGATACGATGGTGGACCTTTACCAATTTTCCATCGACACTCAAATCAAATCAAAGTATTTATTGAATCCATGAAATGTTCAAACATTATTTAGATTCCGTCAAATTTTAACTCTATCGCCTGTTCGGAAGGCTGTTTCGCCAGAGAAGAACGGGCAAGAAACTCTGACGTTGCTCTTTTTAACACCAATTTACAGTCAGCTACTAATACAGTACAGCATCAGATACAGAAAGACATTAAATTAGAGCAGCTACACTCTGCATGTGCATCTACATTGACAGCCTCCGTGGCGCAGCGGGCGAGTAGCCGGCTGTGAAACATGAGGTCGCAGGTTCAATTCCCGCACCGAAACAAATGTCTGTGTGGCCCACAGATATTTGTTTCGGGTCTGGGTGTTGTGAGACCGAAAGTCTCTCGTAGTTTCTGATACCCACAATACAGGTTACACCTATTGTGGGTCAGGACTATGTGTGTGACTGTTGGGTGTATTTATTTATTTTTTGTCTCGTCAATCTCATCTCATCCATCCTCTCAAATCTCAATGTGTCTGAACCATCTCAACATACCTTTCTCTATTCTTGTCACTACATCTTCTTTATCTCAACGGATATGGAACTCCTTCCATCACAACATTGTCCCTTATTCTGTCAATATCACGCTACATGATTCTTAACACTCTCATATATAAATATAAATGTGTAGGCTACAGGCTGAAGACTGTATGAAAATAGTATCTAGCTAATATTATAAACATGAAAGTTTGTGAGTATGTTCACAAGCAACAGCTTGTAAAGTATAATTTTAAGACAAAAATGTACTGTATTTAAACCTTACTGTATTTAAGTCTTGCATAATACATGAAAATACATAGCAAGGTCTTCTAATTAAAACAATGTTGTGCAATTAGTGTTCTTTATCACTAAGCCTAAAACATCCCCAAGGTAAAAGTTTAGGCTCTAGTAGGGAACTAAGGACAATATTTTATTCACAAAACTTAGAATTTATTAAATACTAGCTGACCCGGCGAATTTAGTTCCGCCTATAGTAGATTCTTTAACTTTTTAGTTTTTTTTTTATTATGTCTAAAATAAACATAGCCTTATTACATCAGCTACCTGCCAATAAAAGTCCCGTCAAAATCGGTCCAGCCATTTCAGAGATTAGCCGGAACAAACAAACAGACAAACATTGCAAAAAAAAAAATTTGGTGTATATACTGTATACATATTCATATCCATGTAGTAAAAAACGGTTATTTCAATATTACAAACAGACACTCCAATTTTATTTATATGTATAGATAATATTGGGAATACCTAAATGGACTATCTACTGGGCCAAATCCATTTAACACATAAACAAAAACACATAACCTCTAGCTAAATGCCAAGCAGGCAGAATGCAAGAAAAAAGATGAATTAAAAAAAAGTCAATGTGAAAACAAAACACCAACACTCATCTCAGTGATTGTACTAGTGGCGTAAGGTTCATACAACACAATTCCTTCCGGCTTACCTTTGCCACCATTTTCTACTAATAGATAGTTATTAATTCAAAGTAAAACCATCATCAGCTTCCCTTTTATACATTTTCACACTTTGCCACTGGATCGCACAGGCATGCAGATTAGTGTAGACAAAAATCTTGCAAAATAATTTTCTTTAATTCATAATTCACTACAACCGTCACCTGAGTTGATATCCTACTAATATTATAAACGTGAAAGTTTGTATGAGTGTGTGTATTTTTGTTACTCTTCGATGAAACTATAATTATACAGAATGTTTCATAAAGTTGGTATCAATAATAAATACACTTTAGGATGGCTAGCAAGCTAGTGATAAAGTTTACATACATACATAAACTCACGCCTGTTTCCCATTGGAGTAGGCAGAGACTAAGGAGCGCCAATTGCTACGGTTCAAACACACCTCTTTCGCTTATCCCACAGTCATCAGTCCTTTCATACACGCTCGTCGGTTACGAGAACTCCTTATTTGGCCCTTTTTCAGATCGAGTGATAAAGTTTAAAATTTCATAAAGCTCATAGTTTTTGCCTAATTGAAACTCCTATACTAATTGCGATGATTTACAAGTCTCATTCTGATTTTAAAATTCTCATTCTGATTTTAAAATTCCCATGCTTTATACCTAATTGATTAAAAAAAACTTGTTCAATTAAATTTTTTTAACTTTACCATTGCACTTTAAATCATTTTCCCTGTATGTGAAATTGTTAGTGGTACCAACTTCATGAAACACCCAGACACCCAGTGTAAGTTAAACAAAAAATACCCTAAAAGGTACCCTGTGCGTATTTTTTATCCTGGAAAATAAATTTCCACATGAATGGAGTAAAATATAAATGGAGTATTATCTAGTAAAATATAAAGTGCTGCTATTGTGAAAATCTGTTTTTGGTCATGATTTTTGTTCTTTGATTATGTAATGGCAAGTTGTTAAGGTAGACTATGTTTCTTTTCTATGTGGATCTACTCCACTGTACCGAGGTGAGCCTATAGCTATCATCACCATCATCAGCCATAGGAAGTCCACTGCTGAACATAGGCCTCCCGCAAAGATTTCCAGATTGACCTGTTGGATGCAGCCTGCATACAGCCATTTTTTTTCATTTTTTTTTATAGCAGTTTGGCAAACGAGCAGATGGGTCACCTGATGGTAAGTGATCTCCACCGCCCATAGACACCCAAGACAAAAAGAATCATGGGTGCGTTGCCAACCTAAAAGGAGGGAATGGAAAGGGAGGGAAGGGTATTGGGAAAGGGAGTGGGGAAATGGGCCACCAGAAATCTCACTCACCGACACCACTTTACGTCGGTTTTCTGTGAGACAGTGGTATCTAACTGGTCGAGCCGGCCCATTTGTGCTATAGACGTTACTGTCTACAGCATGGCTCTACCACTTTCACTGACTGCAATGTTCATCAGGTCAGGTCGTCTTTATAGTTATATTGGGTACAAATCCAGAATCTGAGCTGATACCAAACCAACCCACAAAAAAACAAAAATATTATTAATAACATGGTCTATCTGTGAATTAGATCATTATGATATCAATAACCATTTAATTTTTATTGTGGGTTGGAATATTTTTGCATAACATGTCCATTTGCCACAACCATTTCTAGAATATCAGCTGTTTTCGAGTGGCATTCCTAACTGTAAAGAGTTTGGTGACAGTTTAGCTGTGATTTATGAATACCAATTTAATTAATAAGAAATTCTTGATATTAGAGGCTGACGATAGCTTTTAATACATATTTTCAGAATTTACATGTCTACACAGGTTTTTCATTACTTGAAATATTGTCAAGATCTTGCATATCTTTCTTTTTACCTGCCCTTTTCCCATCTTAATGTGGGGTCGGCGCAATACACTTTTCTCAAGCATGTATCAGAAAGGATTTGCCTTAGCTTTAATGACCATCTACCCGCCTGAAGTTAACGCCCCTCTGGGGGAATAAATTATCAACATATTTTGGATGAATATGTAAAATTGAAGACCCAAATTTTAAATTTAATATAAACTTTTCTTATTAAACGTAAAGGTCTGTAAGCTATCACACATAAAAAATCATACTTGTTAATTCACCATAACACCATGCGGTCTATGGAAACATGTGACTATAAACACAGGTTTTCGACACTTTCAAGGTTAATCAGTGCTAATGAGCTACAAAACACAGAATAGTCTTATTTTACAACTGATAACTTGGCAACAGTAAACTGTTAGTTACTTTGGTATGTAGACTTCCTCGCTAACTTGTCTGGACACTACCAAGCCTTCTAGGTTATAACACCTTTTCATCAGCTATACAACAAATAGAATCATAACAATAATCATCAATGATATCACGAATTGAAAATTTTAATCATGCTGTGATAAGGAACCGGAAGATAAAGATAATTCGACGGCAAACGTTGCTTGTGTGTTTCCCCAGGACGCGACATAGCGAACTCACACCAAGCTATAAGGCACAATGTGAAAACTGTCAACCCTGACGCAATCACCCGTCGTGAGCGGATCAGCACGCCTCGCCGAGGGTAACAGACACTCGCACGAGCCCCGGGCGGCGCCGTCCCCGCCAGGCGCTCGTCAAATCTATATCTACATACTCACATACAGTCTGAACTTATGGAAAACATCATCACTGCCACAACGTCGCGACGCGAACGATTCGAAAAATACACGAGAAAGGTCACGCGTGGCACAATTTCGTACTTTCACATTGCTAAATTTTTGGCACTAGGGACGGAGGGACGGGGCTGACGACGTCAGTGGCCACACCGAGCTCGCAACGCTCGTATCCAGACGCGCCGTTTCCGCTCCGCGACCCATATCGTACTTGATATTCGAACTGAACCGACATCGAACACTGTCGTATGGCATTGCACTGCACAAGGAACTCTCGAGGCGACCTCCCCGCTGCTCGGATCGCAACATCGAATCGGGTGTCACGGGCTCGTGGAACGTTTTCGTATCATTACTCGTTTGTCGGCCTTACGCTCATGAAAACTCGGAAACTTACATTGTAATTGTTATCCAACGCATTCAGAAGTCGATTACTTAGTTCATGAGCGTTATTACTCATTTATAAACGAAAATATTTAACTAAATACGACGAACGTGTCTTCGGCTGCGTCGTAATGGCGGACCGACGACTACGTATGCCCGTGCCAGGGCATTTTAGCCGAATAATTCAGCTGATATCTACTGAGGCGACGCACACTCGTGTTTTTCCGTTTCTTTTGACGGAACAACTTTATTTTTACTTTTATAGGCACTAGATGGCAGCAGTTATATTTCATGATTAATTATTTATACACACTTAACTGGCAGTATTATTTTTATTTTATAATTGTGATTCATAATAAGCATGTTATTTATCAATCTTCATATAAGACATATTGAAAAACACTAGTTATTTCAACGATACAAAACAATGTCCTGGCAATATTTGGGTTGATAATATTCCAAATTCAAAAGACTTTATTAAAGTGCGCCAGTAGATGGTACTAACTCAACATATTAGACAGAGAAGGTATAATATTGGCATCTTTATTCTATTCCGCCTAATACCAACTCAAAAAATACAATATTATGTAGTAGAAAAGATAATAAACTGGAATAAAATTTTAAATAAGATCAAGTAAAATAGCGTTAATTATTGGCGCCTTAGATCTGTCTTTCTTTCTACCTGCCCTTACCCATCTTTCATGTTGCAGAAATGATTTGGCTTAATATTTACGACCGGCTGCCTGCCTGACTTCCTTGTCCTCAATCTATATATACTGCTACTAGAGTGTAATGTATAGTAGGGTACACTTAAAAATATATATTTTTGTACTACCCGCATTGATATAATAAAGCAGTCTTGAGTTTACCGTAACCGAGTTTCATTGTGTAATTACAACTGGCGCAGTTTTTTGGATTTTAATTGTAGTTACACAATGAATCATAATACAAAAGAAACCGACATTGGTCGCCTTAGAACATTAGGCTTTAATCATGGAAGCCTTTAGTCGCAATGTTACCTATATAATATTTGGAATTTGGGTGTAATTAAAATGGTAATTGAACGTTCTGCCCGGAATAAATACACAATTATGCTATCTGAGCTGCGTTAGATGTCGTTTTTGTACCTACACATTACTTTTTTTGCACTTTGCACAGAAGCAGTACTAATATAATGTTATTATCACCAAACTAATCTACTATCCCACGCCAATAACCTTTTTTAAATTATTAATTTATGTAAGGACTAATTTTAGGACAAGGAATACAATAATACTGAATAGTAGATTGTAAGAAATATACCATATACCAGTTTCTTTTTTCAAAGTTTGACACAAAATAATAGCGTGTTAACAGAGTGACATACTAATATAGAATATATAGTCATGCGAACTCTTTCTTAATTATCATAATTATTTGTAAGAAGAAATAAAAGTTTGTTGCTCGCGATGAGGAACAATTTTGCTATGTTCTTAAATATAGACTTTACTAGATAGTTCGAAGAAAATGTAAATACGACCTATGAAAGTTTACGCACGAATGCTATTTCTTTCCATTACTATTATTGTTTTTAAGAAGTGTAGTAATTAATAGACCAAAACTCATTTTCTCCCTTTTTTAGCCAAAAAGACAACATATTGTGATAAAGATGAATGTAATTCTTCTTGTAGGTACTTCTTATAGATTACCGATGTTACATTGAATTAAGGGAAGATGAGATGACTCCACAAGTCCTTCCTCTTACTTATGACTTTGTCCCTCCTAAACCATACCTATGAAATAAATTAGACAGTCTCAGTGGCGTAGTGGTCGAGCATCTGAACGTGAAGCGAAAGGCTGCGGTTTAAATATCCGCACCACGATATGTTTGTGTACCGTGAAATTTGTTTCGAATCTTGTTGTTGTAAAGTCGAAAGTTCCTAATAGTTTCTGATACCCAAGACTCGTATCTGAGTTTGGTTTTAGGAGTCAGAACTGTATGTGCGACTGTTGGGTGTTATTTACTTATCCTTACTAAATAATAAAAGCGAAAGTAACTCTGTCTGTCTGTCTGTCTGTCTGTCTGTCTGTCTGTCTGTCTGTCTGTGGCGTTTTCACGTCTAAACCGCTGAACCGATTTTGATGAAATTTGGTATATGGGTACTTTTAACCCCAAGGACGGACATAGGGTACTTTATTTTTTTTAAATCAACCCCTAAAGGGATGAAATAGGGGATGAAAGTTTGTATGGGAATTTTGGAACCGCTTAATGGATTTTGATGAAATTTGGTATGAGGATACATTTGAACCTAGGGATTAAAATGGGGTACTTAATTTTTTTCATCAACCCCTATAGGGATGAAATAAGGGTTAAAAGTTTGTATGGGGAAGGTCCAATTAATGGATTTTTATAAAATTTGGTATGGGACAGTGGATACCTTTGAGTTTAAGGATACAAATGGGCCACTTTTTTAAATCAACCCCTAATGGGATGAAATAGGGGATGAACGTTTGTATAGGAATTTTAGGCCCACTTAATGGATTTTTATGAAATTTGGTATGGGATAGTCCATATCTTTGAGTTTAAAGACACAAATGGGCTACTTTTTTAAATCAACCCCTAATGAGATGAAATAGGGGATGAAAGTTTTTATGGGAATCCAGAAACCGCTGAACGGATTTTTAAGAAAGTTGGTATGAGGATAGTTTTAGCCCCAAGGACAGAAATGGGATGCGATATATTTTTATCCTACAAAGGGATGAAATAGGGGTTGAAAATTTGTTTCTTTGTTTCTGGACCGATTGACTTCAAAATCGATATCTGAGTCACCCCGCGGTTCCGAATGACAGAACCGCTGTGAGACCTGTCAAAAGTGGCCGCCATTTTGTTTTTATTTGTTTTTGGGCCAATTGACTTCAAAATCGATATCTGAGTCCCCCCGTGGTTCCCAATGACAGAACCGCTGTCAGACCTGTCAAAAGTGGCCGCCATTTTGATTTTCTTTGTTTTTGGGCCGATTGACTTCAAAATCGATATCTGGGTCGTTCCGTGGTTCCGAACGACAGAACCGCTGTCAGACCTGTCAAAAGTGGCCGCCATTTTTTTTCGTTGTTTTTGGGCCGATTGACTTCAAAATCGATATCTGAGTCACCCCGTGGTTCCGAATGACAGAACCGCTGTCAGACCTGTCAAAAGTGGCCGCAATTTTGTTTTTCTTTGTTTTTGGGCTGATTGACTTCAAAATCGATATCTGAGTCGCCCCGTGGTTCCCAATGACAGAACCGCTGTCAGACCTGTCAAAAGTGGCCGCCATTTTGATTTTCTTTGTTTTTGGGCCGATTGACTTCAAAATCGATATCTGGGTCGCTCCGTGGTTCCGAACGACAGAACCGCTGTCAGACCTATCAAAAGTGGCCGCCATTTTGTTTTTCTTTGTTTTTGGGCCGATTGACTTCAAAATCGATATCTGAGTCGCCCCGTGTTCCCAATGACAGAACCGCTGTCAGACTTGTCAAAAGTGGCCGCCATTTTGTTTTTCTTTGTTTTTGGGCCGATTGACTTCAAAATCGATATCTGGGTCGTTCCGTGGTTCCGAACGACAGAACCGCTGTCAGACCTGTCAAAAGTGGCCGCCATTTTCTTTTTCTTTGTTTTTGGGCCGATTGACTTCAAAATCGATATCTGAGTCGACCCGTGGTTCCGAACGACAGAACCGCTGTCAGACCTGTCAAAAGTGGCCGCCATTTTGTTTTTCTTTGTTTTTGGGCCGATTGACTTCAAAATCGATATCTGAGTCGCCCCGTGGTTCCGAATGACAGAACCGCTGTTAGACCTGTCAAAAGTGGCCGCCATTTTGTTTTTCTTTGTTTTGGGCCGATTGATTTCAAAATCGATATCTGAGTCGCCTCGTGGGTCCAAACGACAGAACCGCTGTCAGACCTGTCAAAAGTGGCCGCCATTTTGTTTTTCTTTGTTTTTGGGCTGATTGACTTCAAAATCGATATCTGAGTCGCCCCGTGGTTCCCAATGACAGAACCGCTGTCAGACCTGTCAAAAGTGTCCGCCATTTTGATTTTCTTTGTTTTTGGGCCGATTGACTTCAAAATCGATATCTGGGTCGCCCCGTGGTTCCGAATGACAGAACCGCTGTCAGACCTGTCAAAAGTGGCCGCCATTTTGTTTTTCTTTGTTTTTGGGCCGATTGACTTCAAAATCGATATCTGAGTCGCCCCGTGGTTCCGAACGACAGAACCGCTGTCAGACCTGTCAAAAGTGGCCGCCATTTTGTTTTTCTTTGTTTTTGGGCCGATTGACTTCAAAATCGATGTCTGAGCCGCCCCGTGGTTCCGAATGACAGAACCGCTGTTAGACCTGTCAAAAGTGGCCGCCATTTTGTTTTTCTTTGTTTTTGGGCCGATTGATTTCAAAATCGATATCTGAGTCGCCTCGTGGTTCCAAACGACAGAACCGCTGTCAGACCTGTCAAAAGTGGCCGCCATTTTGTTTTTCTTTGTTTTTGGGCCGATTGACTTCAAAATCGATATCTGAGTCGCCCCGTGGTTCCCAATGACAGAACCGCTGTCAGACCTGTCAAAAGTGTCCGCCATTTTGATTTTCTTTGTTTTTGGGCCGATTGACTTCAAAATCGATATCTGGGTCGCCCCGTGGTTCGGAACGACAGAACCGCTGTCAAATCTGTCAAAAGTGGCCGCCATTTTGTTTTTCTATGTTTTTGGGCTGATTGACTTCAAAATTGATATCTGATTCGCGCTGTGGTTTCGAACGACAGAATCGCTCTCAAACCTGTCAAAAGTGGCCGCCATTTTGTTTTTCTTTGTTTTTGGGCCGATTAACTTCAAAATCGATAGCTGGGCCGCCCATATTTAGACTAAAACGACAGGGCGGATCGACAAATCAAAAGTTTTTTCCGTTGGCCCTACAAAATACGCGTGCGGAGCCGCGGGCAAAAGCTAGTTTCATAATAAATGTAGGACAATTCAAAACTTGCTACACCTGTAACAAGGGTCACAAGTCTTAAAACCGAATAAAGAAATAATAAAACTAGCCATGTTAATGAAAATATATTACCTTCCACAATATTCGTGGGGCAGTGCAGTAGAAACAAAATAACAAAGAGTACTAATATCACTAATTTCGCGGTCACGTAGTATTATTATTACTTTTACTAGCTGACCCGCGCAACTTCGTCTGCGTATGAGAGAGAGGGTTGAAAGAGTGAGTCGGTCACCCCGTCTGTCACCCGTCGGTCACCCAGTTGGTCACCCCGTCGGTCACCCCGTCTGTCACCACGTCTGTCACCCCGCCTGTCACCCTGTCTGTCACCCCTTCAGTCAGCCTGTCAGTCACCCCGTCATTTCTCACGTCGGTCACCCCGTCAGTCACACCATCAGTTACCCCGTCAGTCACCCCATCAATCACCCCGTCAGTCATCCCTTAGTCACCGCACCATCATCCCGTCGGTCAACACTCGAAGAATTTTTCATATCGAACCATAAGTAGTTTCTGAGATATAATTTTTCCCGATTTTGCATCATTTTTCATTTCTGCTCCCCTCCTATTGGTCATAGCGTGATGTTATATAGCCTATAGCCATCCTCGATAAATGGGACATGAAATCCAAGTGTATTATTTAATTTTATGGTAGAATTTACAAAGAATAAAGGTACCACATTTATTACAGTGTTGCTATAATCATTATAGTGTTGCCTTTTTTATACTACATAATATTTTGTTCCAAGGTTTAATAATGTTAATGATATGGAGATTTGGTCTCAAAACTTTGGAACGTAATGTCAATGTTGCTAGTTCCAGTACAAAAGTACCTCCCAAATTTTAAGGGAAAAATATTGATAAATCTATGCGTTTTCGTAATCTATGTTATTTTTTATTATAACCAATAAAATAATCTCAATATATTTTAAATATAAATAATATTATTAATATACTATATTAGCATAAGTTTAAAGGTCGCAGGAAGTCGCTGGATGCAGGCCGCTTCCAACAGGTCGATCTGGAAATCTTTGGGGGAGGCCTATGTTCAGCAGTGGACGTCCTATGGTTGATGATGATTATGATGATGATTAGCATATGTTTCTATGTCGTAGTGGGCAACTTATAACTCATCCATAGATGTTTCCGAAATATGTCGCTGTTTATGATGTTAATTTATATAGGTATAAAAGTAAATAATTTATTACAGTAATTAATTCTAATATACTATATTCTTTTGTTAATGATAAGCCCCGTCTCCTGCACCACCTGGCAGCAGGTGACAGCTAAAATCGTTGTTTTGCGTATGTATTTTTAGTATTTTGTTTGAATAAGCTAGTACAGGAGACCCGGTTAGTGACGTGCGGCTCGGCCACCGGTGGCCGAGAGTTGTGAGTTGTGAGTGGTGATTTAAGGCTAAGACATTGGATTTGTAGAATAGGAGGGAAGGCAAAACATTTTCATTGGCAACACCATTACCTTCACAATTGTCATTTTTTCGATTTGTGCGAGAAGTCGTGTATCGCGTTAATGTCATGGCATAAAAAATATTTTGCATTTGTCGTGTGAACATTTAGTTTTTCAACGCCATTTACAAACGTACATCATAAATGGTGTCATGTAAATAGACCGTGTCGTAGTAACACACGCGTGCGGGGTGATAAATGGGGAAAATATTAGATTGTTTGTGTGTAGTGTAGTGAGAGTGGAGATGGATCGCCGATGTTCCCAGTCCGTACGAACGCTGGTTTTCGACGATTCGGACTCGGATCCGCCGAAAACTGGACAGAAGAAGGATCTGTCCGCGTCAGGAGCCCCATCGTCGCTCAATCAAAGCGCTGAAGGTACGCCTATGCTAATAAAGACACGTTTGGATATCTAAACGTTACGCCTGTTATGACGATTTCGCAGTGTTTTCAAGGTTTATCTGCCGTCAATTTAATTGGTACAGCGTGAATGAGTGTTTTGCGGGTATTGGCAGTGCGGCAGTCTTCTGTGCTGTATGAAAACATTTATAATCGTGTTATTGAGTATTGAGCGGCGTGCGCGCGGTGATATCGGAATGTTTTCATGCTAATTGCATTACTACGACCCAGATGGCGGTCTCGTTGATAAAAATAAACAATACATATTATTTTTTATATTTACGTTGGACTAGCTATTTTTTTGAGTAATGGATTTATTAAACACTGTTGTTGACAAAATCATCAAACTTTGATGGAGGCCATATTTTTTAAATAAAGAAGAAATATTTACGTTGACACCTTAGCCATCATATTGGGTAGCTGTAAATATTTTCGGGTATCCAAGTGGTGTCCGAATATTAGTGTTCTAAAACAATGTTATCTGTGTGTACCTCTCAGTGTGTACCAAAGACATTCAAGAGTATATAAGTGGAACAACAGCACAAAACTTGTGATCCAAAAGTTATGTCCTAGCGGTCACAAGTCGCTCAGTTTATTTGAAATATACGCGGGCCAGGTCGGCCAGCTAAACAAGATTGAGAGAATAAACTTATTTCATGTGATTTTTAACCATTCACAAAATATTCTAGGGTGTAAATTGTAAAAATGGTGTTGTAATAAGTAGTTGATGGTGGTACTGAAGTTTGAGAGCAATTTCTTTGTATGGAAACTTGCTTGATAGCCACTCTATACCTAGTAATATTAAATCTCTTTGGTAAGTACTGTAGTTGTGAAGTTATTGTATTTATGAACATTTGCTGGATTCTAAAGTTGTGCTTATAAATAAATAAATAAATAAATAAATAAATAAATAAATAAATAAATACACCCAACAGTCACACACCTAGTCCAGACCCCACACTAGGTATAAGCTGTATCGTGGGAGTCAGAGACTATGAGAGACTTTCGGTCTCATAACACCCAGACTTGAAACAAATATCTGTGGGCCACACAAACATTTGTCTCAATGCGGGAATCAAACCTGCGGCCTCTCGCTTCACAGCCGGCTACTCGCCCCCTGCGCCGCGGAGGCTGATCTAAACTCTTTTCTCCAGTCATATCAACAATTGATTTATAACTTTCTTTCTACCTGCCCTTATCCCACCTTAATGTGTGGTTGGTTTTGCAACACACTTAATCATGTTGGAGAAACAATTTGCCTGAATCGTGAACCGAACTCAGGACCTCCTGGTCCACAGCCCATTTATGTTGTCGCTAGCCCAAGAAGGTGTTTGGGCAGTTGTTTATGAATAACAAACACAAATGCTAAAATTGGAAATCAATATTTTGGCAATGTGCACTATCAATCAATTTATCTATGAATAATGCATTTGTTTATTGAATACAAATCATCTACAAAGTTGTGGTACACTGAATGTGATGTCCATATTTGGTGTCTGTTTACTAATAATATGGATGAGTATTCTAGGGTTGCTATTTATGTCTTGGTTGGAGTTGAATATATTGCCCCTTACTTATAAACATATTTAAGCGCTGCTTATCTTTAATCATTCGTTGTCCCTTTCATTTTTAAACAATGTAACGCAAGGAAAAAAGTGACAGGCTATTCTTAGCAAAAAGTTAAGCGATTTTTTTTAATGTTTACGACATTTCCTTCTTGAGTTTGCCATGTATTGAATCAAAATTATTTATTATTATTGTACTAATTACTTACCCCTTTACAAAATTTTGACACCTTGTGGCTCTTGCCTGCCAAAAGGTTGCTGACTGCTGCTCTAGACTCTAGAGGTCTAGAACAAGCTCTTTAATACTAAAAAAATATTTTTAACTTGTTAGTGTGGTTTGTTGTAAAAGTGTGTTTTTTAAAACTGTTATTTATTTTCAATTTATCAATTTTTACATTTATAAATGCAAATAATATAAGAAAACTAAACTATTATTATTAGCACAGCATCCGAGGAAGTGGCAAAAGTTGGGGGAGGCCTTTGACATCAAATAGGCTATAAAAATATATATAGATGTATATTATTAGAATTAGAATATCCAGATATATTCCTGTTTTGTATTTAATACACTACAACCAAATGACATCAGTACTCATTGAATATTACTACAATGAATGGTATGCGTTGCCATTCTGAGAAAATGAATGTAAATACATTACATTTGCTTTAGTCATATGTGTTTGCTTAGTTAAATATGGGTTTTTTTTATTATAATCATTTCAAACAATATCCTTAAAGGTAAACAGATAGTAAGTGGTAGAACTGCACTGTAATTTTGTTTACAATATGAATGGGATGGATTGGCCAGATTATTGCTACTATATACATACATAGACTCTTTTCTGTATCCCCCAAGGGTTCGGCAGAGGCGAGCTAGTGAATTAGAACAAACACAATTCCCCGAAGTAAGTGGTACCATATTGTAATTTTGTTTACAAGGTAAATGGGATTGCTTGACTGGATTATTACATATATACATAGACTCACGCCTGTATCCCTGAAGGGTTAGACAAAGGCGAGCTAGCGAATTAGAACACTCACAATACGCCGAGCTCATTTTCCAGATGTAATAGGTGGCGAATCTATCGCCATATCGGAGACAAATTCCAGAGTCCAGGCTGATACTGAGATGAAACACTCAATATCACTGCCCGTCCTGCCCGCCTAGCATGCGTGCCACGAGGAAATGTTGTTTACGCTTTTTGTCCTGTTATAACCGGTTTTCCCTATTTATCTACGGATACTAATATGCGTCCTCGTTTATTTTCATACAATATTGTGGACAGCATCTCGACAGTCGATTATCGAGATATATCGTGACACGCATGCTAGCCGGGCTGAGGATTAAAATAAAAAAAAAATCAAAATTCTAATCATTTATTCTGCTAATAGGATATCTTATATCACTTTTACATGTCAGTTACGAGTAATATATTGAAAAAATAATTATGACGTCGGGATTTCGTGGCTATCCCTGAGAAGAAATGCCGAAACAAACTCAAGGGTTATCGCCTCTTTTAAAGTTTTGTTAGTTTAAATTGAACCCGAGATATCAGGAAGGTAGTCGTAATATAATACAACTATGCCACCGAGGCAGTCGTTACTGCTTAAAGACGCCTCTTCTGGCAGATAATCTTTATCCAAAACAATAATTATGAATTTGAATAAAGTAGTGACTTGAGATGTATGTCATGCAGTATTTAAATACACAATGTTACCCAAATTTCAGTTTCCACGGCACACCTACATGCCTTTATCCTCCATAACAATAATACGACCGCTTTAACCAATGACTGAAGAAAAATAAGAGGACGATGCGTAACTACGAAAAATGAAGTATTACTAAGTATGGAACGAAACCAAAATGGCGACTTTGCGAAAGAAAGATCCCATTAATATAGCAGTTAGGCATCTTCTTCATATTCCAAAATTAGTATAATTGTAAATGAAACACTGTATTTATAATGAAATCAATAAGTATTTATACGTTATTTAACTGCCGGACTGCCTCGGTGGCGTAGTGGTATTACAATATGACTACTATCCTGTCTCGGGTTCGATCCCCGGGTCGGGCAAAGTGATATTGAATTTTTCACTATCAGCCCGGAGTCTGGAATTTGTGCCCGATATGGCGATAGGCTCGCCCCCTATCACATCTGGGACGTAAATTAGCACGGCGAAATGTGGGTGATCTAGTTCTCTAGTTCTGCCTACTACATACAGGCGTGAGTGTATGTATGTACGTTATTTAATTCTTATAACACGGTGACAACTTACATGTAAATAGATCGCGAAACTAAAATGGCGGGAACGGCTTCAAAGTAAACACGTATACACATAGTTATGCCAAATCCTCGTATCGAATATAAATCGAAAAGTCGGGTATAAAAATTAATAAATAATAAATAAATACAGGTCGATCTGGAAATCTTTGGGGGAGGCCTATGTTCAGCAGTGGACGTCCTATGGCTCGTGATGATGATGATGAAATAAATACACCCAACAGTTACACACATAGTCCTGACCCCACACTAAGATCGAGTCTTGTGTCGTGGGTATCAGGAACTACGAGAGACTTTTGGTCTCATTAAAACCAAATCGTGATAGAATCCGTAAAAATAGTTTTATTTCAAGTCCTCTTATTTTTTCTTTCGTCATTATCCTTAACACAATACACTTGTTTCATATAATTTAATTAACAATGACTCATAGCTCATTAATTAAAAGCCACATTTCACCTGTACTGGCCGTACACATGAGGTTAATTAAATTCGAATTAATGTATTTCACATTTCGTTTCCGCTGTTATTGTTGAAGTATAATATATATTATATGCATTGGAAACAGTGACGTGCACGAACATTCGTATCAGGGTATACAATAAAAACTTTACGGACCGACTTCAAAATTTATCCAATCGTGACTAAGTTTATATGGTACCCTTGAAATAAGCTCTACCGAACGAAAAACATACATACATAAGCTCACGCCTGTATCCCCGAAGGGGTAGGCAGAGGCGCACTAGCGAACTAGTACACCCACATTTCGCCGAGCTTAGTTCCGTCCCAGATGTGATAGGGGGCGAGCCTATCGCCATATCGGGCACAAATTCCGGGCTGATATGGAAAATCCAATATCACTTTGCCCGACCCGAGGATCGAACCCGAGACCCCAGAACCGTAGTCGTACCGAAATACCACCACGCCACCGAGGCAGAGAACGAAAAAAATCTTGATAATCACAAGTTTAAAACTTAACAGACCGACTTCAAATCCAATCGTGACCAAATTTATATGGGACCACCTTGAAAGAAGCTCTATCGAACACAATAAGAATTTTCTAATCGGTCCACATTTGGCGGAGTTATCGCGTAACAAACATAAAAAAACAGACGAATTGAGGACCTTCTCCTTTTTTGAAGTCGGTCGAAAAATTAATGCAGTAGGTTTGAAACCAATTTGAGCATACTTCTCTCATTTTATAAGCCATTGAAACTATCGCTTTCTTTAATAATAGAGGAAAGCATTGTGAGGAAACTTGCCTGAGAATTTATCTACAAAAACTAAGGTTTGTGAAGTCTAATCTGCATTAAGCCAATGTGGTGGCCAAAGTCATAACCCTAATTAAATAGGATGTGTGGTCAGCAGTGTGATAGTAATATTAAGTAAGAATTCTACAAGTAATGCTGTATTTTTAAATAAATAAATAAAACTCTTTATTAATCACGTAGGCATATAAAAGCACTTATGACATGTCAATGAAAGCATAATTTAGATTTAAGTATTTCTTATAATATAATATTATATTATAGAATGCTATGAATTTGGAATCAGGGAGGCAGGTTATACAGTTAGAAGAATAGGGTGCTGTGGGGAAAGGGGAATGGAGAGGTTTGTGGACCGTGGAAAGGGAATGGGATATGGCAGGTACGCCGACAGGGAAGCGACGGGAATTAATATAAGTAGGTGGGATTGGATGAAAATACTACAGAGCCCTATCCTAGCTAACTTGCAACCTTTCTCTAGCTACCTACGGATGATGAACAGAAGAAGAAAGGCAGAAAGAAACCCGGGCTTATTTTATTCATCATCAATTGTCACCATTTTTTTTCTTTTACCAAATTATATTCACAAATTATGGGTACAACTGATAATTATAGGGATTTATGCATACCCAACACCACTATCATATATCCAGAAGAATGGAACCGGTGAAGTGGTATTGTAGAATGCATAAATCCATACTAACAAAATATCCTTAATAATAATTTTGATATAATTTATGGCACACACTTTACAAATTGGTCGATCGGTCGTACTGTTTACAATAAAAATATATAAATGATAACAGGCATAATGTCTAATAACAATATTATCACTATGATGACAAGCCAGTCAATGTACATTGTCAAATAAAATAAAAAATATATAACAAATAATATTATGGCGGGTACACACCAACTGAATAAATGTTCGCGAATCGTCGCCTGTTGCGTTCACACTAACAAACTTTCGCTGTTGTGTGAATGAAACATGCATATATATGCCATTACAGTTTACATGACCAAATACATGGTGTCCTTCAAACGAACCGTGAAGATTTAATCGACCAGCACGACAAAACGATGGCATGTCGACAGATGGTACGTGGTTACTGAAACTAAACTAATGGCCGGTTTCTCAAAGGCTGATCTATGTCAAATTTAGAAGAACCGCATTTTGCCAGATTTCCGACCCAGAGGCGATAGGATACGAGCCTATCGCCATATTATAAAATATAGAAAAACCCGGGAATATCACTTTGTCCGTGAATCGAACTCTAGTCGCTATACCTCAGGACGGTTGTTCGTCCGCGCACGCAATACAACTATGCTAAAGAAGCAGTCACATTTCGACCGTAAGGCGCCAATACCTCCTAAGTGCTTTGACATCAAGTTTATTGGAGACAATAAAAACTAATAAAAACTAAATATATTAAAAAATATAGATGATATTTATGCATCCAAAATCCAAGTTTATTAATTTTACAATAGTTTAGTATTGCTATCAGCAATTTGCCAGGAAAGTACCCTTAGTTTCTTCGGACACATTATGCGATCTCCTAGGCATAGTTTGGAGAAACTTATAATACTGGGACGAGTTGAAGAGAAACGGCCCAAGGGAAGAGCACCCTCTAGATGGTCAGATGCCATAAAAAAGGCTAATGGAGGTAGCATCTATCGAGCAGTACAGATTTCCAATGACCGCTCAGCTTGGCGACAGATAGTATGTGGTCGCGATCCTCATTATTGAGAGACCGACGAAGAAGTATTGCTAATAAGAAAATATTTACATCATGTTCCATTAGGACTAACGAATAGCGCAAAAACAATATTTTGGTAAAATCTTAGTTAGGAGGTATTGGCAGCATACGGTCGATTTGTATTTTATACTAGTATATTCTTGCCGAAGCTACTCGCAGTTTATTAATGTAAATAAATGTATTTTTCTAGACTTTACGACTACTTATTATCGAAAGTGTAAAGTGCTACACTCTGCGTCAAAGACATTTAATATTACTAACTATAGAGGCGCTTTAAAGCAAGTTTCCATACAAAATGATCGCAAACGTCAGTAACGCCACCTAACACTTATTATAATGCGAGGGCGCTTATTATAATTTACACCCTAGAATGTTCAAGAATCCCGTAGAGCCACACTGAAGACAGTAAGGTCTATAGCACGAATGTGCCGGCTCGACCGCTTAGATACCACTGTCTCACAGAAAACCGACGTAAAGTGGCAGCTTGCTGTCGCGTTTCGTTTGGTGAGTGAGATTTCCGGTGGGCCATTTCCCACCTCCCTTTCCCAATCCCTTTCTCTCCCTTTCCATTATCTCCTTTTAGGTTGGCAACGTACCCAAAATTATTTTTGTGTTTTGCGTGTCTATGGGCGGTGAAGATCACTTACCATCAGGTGACCTATATGCTCGTTTGACTATCTCTCCTATATAAAAAAAATTGTCAATTTTATTGTCTAAACATTATTACACTGGCACGACCTTGTGTGCGTATGTTTCAATGACTGAGTGACTTATGACCACGAGGTCACAAATTTTGGATCACAAGTTTCGCGCTGTAGTCCTTTCTATGTACTGTTGAATGTGTTTGGTCTTCTCAAATAAAACGCCCACGTTTACATTTTATACAAATGGAAATTCACTTACATTGGTATATGAAATTGATGGCATAGCTATTTGCTTGTTGTATGCTGAAAGAGTATTAGTCGCTTTCTTGGTCTAGTGGCGTATATGGGTGGACCGGGAGGTCCTTGGTTCGATTCCCGGGGGGTGCTTTTCGAACACGATTTGTCTGGAAATGGATCCCCAAGTGGAGTTTGACGTCAGGCTGGCAGCCGGTTATAAAAACTAAGCGAAATCCTTTGCAACATGCTTGAAAAAGTGTGTTGCGCTGACCCCACATTAAGGTGGGATAAGAGCAGGTAGAAAGAAAATAAGAAGCAAATAAAACAAAAAAGAAACACTTTTGTAAACATTGCATCGAAATTGGTTGAATAATGGAAATTCATACAGACAGTGATTCATATTTTAAATTCTGCAATGAGCAAGAGTGGGGGCGTAGTGGAGATATCTTGATATCCCTTTCCAACGTACGTACCCGTAGGTCGTGACGTGTATATACTGATACTTCTCTTTCCCGCAGTTTGAAGGTTACGCCAAACTTCAAGGGCTTATAACTTTTTTATTTTCGAGAATATTTCAATATTTTAGATGACGTAAATTCCATATAGGTAAAATTAATTTAAAATAATCAAAAGTTTAAAAACTTAACAGACCGACTTCAAATCCTATCGTGACCAAATTTATATGGGACCACCCTTGAAATAAGCTTTATCGAATACAAAAAGAATATTGTAAATCGGTCTACATTTGGCGGAGATATCGCGTAACATACATAAAAAAATACAGACGAATTGAGGACCTTCTTTTTGGAAGTCTTTCGAAAATTGTCAAGTACCTAATTCGCCTGTACATTTCTATATCAAAAAACACTTGATGCTGATTTACACGCGGTGTTATTATCATTGCATTCGTAGATTTCGGACATGCTCATGCGTTATCACCCCGACATGATAACGTATCACCTATAAAAATTGCCGAACAGCTGTCCCACTTCACATATCGGTGTCTATGATGCTCTGTCCAAAATCTATATCAGCTTCCGTGTATGGAGATGTCAGATTAGCGAAGAAGAAGAAGTATATATTTTTTGAGTGGTAGAGCCACGCTGTAGACAGTAACGTGTACAGCACGAATGGGCCGGCTCGACCGGTTTTGGACCCATTCGATCTATCGACACGTAATGGCATGTGTGTGCGTGCACTTTTGTACAGGCGCGTTTGTTTGCGTGGCTTGTCTGTGGCGTCCGTAACTATAGGCGAAATGGTGTCCTTTTCTTTCCTGTCGTTTTTGTTAAAACACTGTTTTGCATCCTAAACCCGTCGATAAGATAAATAGAAAGGATATCTACGTAAACGCGAGTGCTAACTGCTAAACTGGTCTAGGCTGGGCGGGTGTCTGGTCTGGTTATCTCGGGTTAACAGAGCGAGCCCGCGAGTTGCGCGCCCGGTTCACGGCGTATAATCACATTGTTTTGACAAGTATGCATTACAGGATAACTGTGCTTCCACGTTGCAACATGTCCTTAGAGATTTTTGTTAAAACAGACTCCATTCTTTGATTATTTTTGTCTTGAGAGCAGCGATTGGCTGACTAGTAGATGGGCGACCTGATGTTAAGTGATTTCCACCGCCCATAGACACTCAAGGCAAGAAAACCTTCATGGCATATCAGGAAGGATAACAAGCATTCATCATCATCATCATCAGCCATAGAACGTCGACTGCTGAACATAGGCCTCCCCCAAAGATTTCCAGATCGACCTGTTGGAAGCGGCATTAGTATGTACACATATAACAAGTTACATGTATGTACATAACAAGTTATGGCTATACATGGACGTAAAAACAAGGTGGACGAAGCTCTAGGAACATTGAAAGTGAAGCTAGATTTTCGGCCCATTCGATCAGTAGCCGCCATTACGTGTCGATAGATCGAATCAGCCGAAAACCCTGGTTCACTTTTAATGTTCACGGCGCTCCGTCCATCGTTTTTAACGTCCATGTGGCTATATTATCTTGTCCTAACCACGTGAATGGTCAGTTGTGTAATGTGTCAGGTCCTAATGTCTCGCGTGTCATGTCACAGCCGTTGGGGCGAGGCGTGTGGCCGCATTCCATCAGTCGAAGGTCTAGGCGTCGGTCCCACCGTGCTCCGTTGCTTTCGTTAAATGTTCTCGTGGCCCATTCTCCAGGTGATCAAACTAAATAAATTCACCCTACAGTCACGCACAGTCGACTCCTTGGTGGCTGACGATTGGGAGGTCATGGTTCGATTCCCAGGTTAGGCAAAGTGAATTTTCTAATTTAATTTGCTCGGGACTGGCTCCCCCAAAGATGGTTGATGTCAGGCAGGCAGTCGGTCGTGAAAAGTTTGCTAAATCCTTTCTGCAACATGGTTAAAGTGTGTTGCGCCGACCCCACATTTGGATAAGGGCAGGGAGACACAAGAAAGAAAGCTTAGAATAATAGACCATAGACAAAAATGTTTAGCGAAGCCATGTGTAGGTGTTTTGTGTAATGTTTTGGGTTTTGACAGCTTCCGTGGCGCAGCGGGCGAACAGTCGGCTGTGAAGCGAGAGGCCGCGGGTTTGATCCCCGCACCGAGACAAATGTTTGTGTGGCTCACAGATATTTGTTTCGGGTCTGGGTGTTGTGAGACCGAAAGTCTCCCGTAGTTCCTGATACCCACGACACAAGACTCGATCTTAGTGTGGGGTCAGGACTATGTGTGTGACAGTTGGGTGTTATTTATTGAATGTTTTAGGGCGACTTGCACCACTACTACTATCCAACGGCTAGTCCTAACCTCAAGTTAAATTGAAAGAGAAATATGTGAAGGACATGTAATTCATTACATATAATGTACTACATCTAATTACAGATAATATATGGTGACATTAAATTAATTACATATAACGAATTACATGTCCTTCATATATTTCTATTTCAATTTAACTTGAGGTTAGGACTAACCGTAGGTTAGTAATAGTGGTGCAAGTCGCCCTTAGTGCAGGAGGCGAGGCTTAAAACGCGCCAAAACTGCCACAATCAAAAGTTAACAATGTTACTATGTACACAGTACATTCACACCATAGGTATTGCGGTTACCAAACGGCCTTGATACAGTTGCACCAGATTCGTACCCGAACAGTGACGTAACGCGTTTGGCCGAAGGCGAAATGCGAACGCGAATTTCAAAGCGAAAGCGAAACTCGCGTCTAACGTGTGAAAGTCGACTGTTTTATTAGTGAAATTAAAATTTATTTGATTGATTCGTTCGTGTGAGAATTGGAAGTTTGTTGTTTATAATGGCTCTGTTTATGTGTTGAGCTTTCCGTTCAATAATTTATTCAAACTAAAACGATAA
This sequence comes from Clanis bilineata, assembly GCA_036417725.1. Taxonomy (NCBI): domain Eukaryota; kingdom Metazoa; phylum Arthropoda; class Insecta; order Lepidoptera; family Sphingidae; genus Clanis; species Clanis bilineata. Next base: position 1,935,085 of record CM071163.1, on the reverse strand, counting down.
CCAAGTTTAAAAACTTTAAAATCATTACAGATTTCTTAAGTAAGCGAATATTATACATTAAAATCATTTCCAAAATTTATCTGATTTATCGAATAAGCCCTTTTGAACATAAAAATAATCACAAGTTTCAAAATTTAACGGACCGAATTCAAATCCGATTGTGATCAAATTATATAAGGGATATATATAAGGGACCACCCTTGAAATAAGCTCTATCGAATACAAAGAGTTTTGAAAATCGGTCCATAGATATCGAGTAACATACATTTAAAGAAATACAGACGAATTTCGTCACGATCGGTGAATTGGAAATCGGTCAGTTAAGTTTTTAAACTTGTGATTATACTTATAGTTTAATCTTTCCCTTGTACATTGTCTTCAGATATTAATATTTTTATGGTCGGCGTTAATAAGGCTAAAATTTAGGCGTAGTAATTGCATTTCTACCTACACATTTCAGGTACAAGCGTGAGGAATGATGGAAATAACCATCTGTATCGAATATCGAGTGGTCTGCACTCTGCATGCGAATTAATTAATACAGATTAATGAATGATGGCGGTGTGCGGTGCTTGACGGGCGAATGTGGCGTAGTTGCAACAGAGCAGTAGTGCAAGTCTCACAAATAATATTAGCTCCGTAATATTATTGTCCCACTGTTGGGCACGGGCCTCTTATATAAATAATAATATTAGCCCTGTAATATGACTCCTAGGGCACGGGCCTCCTCTACTAATGAGAGGGGTTAGGTCTTAGTCTACCACGCTGGCCTAATGCTGGTTGGTAGACTTCACATACCTTTGAAATTCTTGTGGAGAAATTCGCGGGTACAGGTTTTCTCACTATGTTTTCCTCCACCGTTATAGTAAGCGATATTTCACAGTGAAAACACACTTACCATAGAAAAGTCACAGGTCTATGCTCCTATTTTGGGGTTGGTCTCGAACCTCCGACACTTGTCTCGGTAGTCCGTACCATTCCCAACTGAGCTATCGGTGCCTCTTATATGCTTGGTTAAATTAATATTATTAGTAGGCGAAGTTAATTTGAATAATAATATGGATTTTATTAGTTACTATTTCAACTTGGTATGACTGATACATCCTGCTTTTATTTGCACCAACTCTTTCATTTCATTGAGAGGTTGACGCAATATTTTTCAAGTTTAAATTATGATGCGAATAAAGCGTGTAAAAACGATTCGGCTTAGTTTGTACGACCTTCTCTCTTCACAATTGCCTTCCAGCCCGCCTAGCATGCGCGCCACGAGATATCCCGATAATCGACTGTCGATATGTTGTCTACGTGTTCTCGACAATATTGTATGAAAATAAACGAGGACGCATGTTAGTGTCCGTCGACAAATAGAAAAAACCGGTTATAACAGGACAAAAAACATAGACAAAACGGTCTCGTGGCGCGCATGCTAGGCGGGCAGGGTAGACCCCGACATTTCCCATGTCGATGGACGACGATAACAACTTTGGTTTGTCGTCTGCCCATCATCGTAAACCAATGAAATAAAAAGCAAACAAAAACCTCTGAAGTATTGTATCTGTACTACACGCAATTAGCCCGTTAACATGAAAAACTCTAATCAATAACCGATAGCTATTATCGAAACGCGAATATATAAGATGCTACTGAATACAAAAATGAAAGGTAATATCTAACACACAAAGGTTTAGTAGTATGACAGAATTTAGAAGACTTATAACTAATTGGAGAAGAATATGCATATTAGTTTTAAAATTGATATACATATAGCCCCAGTCCTGTGATAAGTCTTTTCTCGAGAATCAGGATATAGTTTTACACAGGGATAGTGAAGCTTTCGAAAAATCATCATCATCATCAGCCACAGGATGTCCACTACTGCATTTTATTATACATTATTTTTAAAATTGGTTCAGTATTTTAGTAATACATGGTTATAAAATATTTTGGCGTTATGCTTGATCCTTCAGATGCTCACATTAAACTAGTGTATTTTGGATAAATATTTTTTACAGCAATTAGCCTTCCGTTTTGTATTCCATTCTAAGATAGGTTCAGCGTAACTTAATGTTTATATTTACTGCAGAAGTGGTTTGGCTTGTTTTACGACCGGTCCGCCTGCCACCGGATCTAAAGGATCCAAATCCGGACAAATAACATTAAAAAACAAATTATTTTTGTCGTCATCCATCATAATTTGCTGCATGAATAAAAAATCACACCATTGCCTTTTGGAGTATAAAACGTTAAACCAATATTGAATGTAAAATTGAATTGATTCTCGTAATAGCGCATTAATATTTTGATGATTGCTCGAGCACATACGTTGCATGATGATGTTGTACTTTAAGAGGGCTTTCGCGCCTTTCATTGAAATCGACGTTTTTGCTTGACTTTTGAAAGTGTCTCGCTGAAAATTTTTGTACCAAACAAATCCTAAAAACATATGCATTTTGAAGGTCATTTCATTCCGGACGTGGTGTACATCTTAATTTTTTCATTAAATAAGACAAAACCTTATGATTCCGCGTACTAGAAGAGGTGTTTTCGAAAATGTTACTTTTTACTGACTTTTGATAACTTTTTGAGAAACTATACATTAATATTATGACATACAATTGATGCACACACAACAAGAATATCTTCTTATCCGTGGTGGCTATTGTATTTTTTTCACGTTTTATACAAAAATGTCAAGAAAATAGCTTTTAAAACAAACACAATTTTGAAAACTGCGTCTGAAATCATAATTTATTTTGCGCAATATAAACTACACATGAAAATAAAAAATATCGCATAATAAAGTTTAATATCTTGGCTTTTATAAAAAAAAATATGAGGGCCAAATTATTTGATATAATATCCAAAATATGTTTTTGAAACCATAGCAAAAATCGATATAAACAGCGAATAAATAGCCAGCCATTTGAACAGTCAAGTCACACCGCGCTGAGCGGTCTCAGAGTGAGGACGTATCGCATTTTTTCGTCATTTTCAGTTGTTCGAATTACGAAATTTTCAATTATTTGTAGTAATTATAGCGCGACCATACTCGACTTGATATTAGACGATTTTTGTTTGTATTCATGTTTTGAGATTTTCTCTAACTACATTTTTATTGAATTACATAATTGGATTTTGTTCTGATTTAAATTATTCATCTCATGATTATGATTGATTGTAATGAATTAAGCGATAGCAACTGAATAGAATTTAGAATGTGATATCTTTCTTTCTGCCTGTCCTTATCTCACGGCAGCGACCACGTGGGCTCAACATAACACACTTTTTCAACCATGTTGCAGATAGGATTTGGCTTTGTTTTTACGACAAATTGCTTGACATTAACCCCCCCTCTGGAGTATAAAATGTAACAGTATATGGGTACTCTTTTTAGGTAATATAATATTCCCAACTGTTCCAACTAGGGGTCTTAAAATGAACATGCATAAGACGATGATCATGTCGAATTTTCATGTTGTGCACACTCGAAAATTAGTATAGGAAACTCTGGATATAGAAAAATGTCTATTACATGGGGTATCTACCTAAACAGGTTCGATTTTGAAAGAGGTCAATCATCAAATTCAGTTCGACTGGATAGCATTCGGCTAATTATGTTGTTGAGGTCTTCCCGTGAAAAATACCTCAGTGCCTGAATACAAAAGTCTTTGATCATTGTGTGTTACCGTTACTTGTGACAACTTACGGCCACTGAAACGAGTTATTTGACTATGAGGAGGCCATTTTTGTATCATGTGTGCGATTGTTGGGAGTTCTATAAAGCCTGAAAGTGATTTTTAAGTTTATCAATAGATGGCGTTACCATATTTTCTGAGTCATATTGAATATTTTACGAATTCTGAACGATTTTAAAGTCGTTAAGTGATCCGCGGTCAAAATCTAAAAAGTGACCGCCATTTTGTTTTTCTTTGTTTTTGGGCCAATTGACTTCAAAATCGATATCTGGGTCACTCCGTGGTTTGAAACGACGCAACCAATATCAAAACTGTCAAAAGTGACCGCCATGTTGTTTTTCTTTGTTTCTGGGCTGATTGACTTCAAAATCGATATCTGTGTCCGCCCCGTGGTTCTAAAGGACGGAACAGATGTCAAAACTGTCAAAATTGGCCGCCATTTTGTTTTTGGGCCGATTGACTTTAAAATCGATATCTGGGTCACCCCGTGGTTCCAAACGACGGAACCGATGTAAAAACTGTCAAAATTGGGCGCCATTTTGTTTTTCTTTGTTTCTAGGCCGATTGACTTCAAAATCGATATCTGGGTCACTCCGTGGTTCCAAACGACGGAACCGATGTAAAAACTGACAAAATCGGCCGCAATTTTGTTTTTCTTTGTTTCTGGGCCGATTGACTTCAAAATCGATATCTGGGTCACCCCGTGGTTCCAAACGACGGAACCGATGTTAAAACTGTCAAAATGGGCCGTCATTTGTTTTTCTTTGTTTTTGGGCCAATTGACTTCAAAATCGATATCTGGGTCGCCCCGTTGTAGAATATTTAGACTAAAACGACATGGCTGATCGATAAATCAAAACCTTTGCCGTTGGCCCAACAAAATACGCGTGCGAAGCCGCGGGCAAAAGCTAATAATAAAATATAACACAAAACAATTATATAAATCAACCTTATATATATTTTTAGGTTAATATAAAAATAGTCAATACTTTAGTAACAGCAATTTTTTTTTAATTTATTTTGGAACTTGTGGAACACTGCCTGTGTTCCAAAATACTGCCTGTTCTCTGTGCCCAGACGAAATATGAAAAACGATTACACGAAAAGAAACATAGGTTCGATGCTAAGCTAAAAGGAGGGGAATAGGTATTGGGAAAGGGACGAGGGAATTGCGCTACCAGAGATCTCACTCAACGAACTAAACGCAATAGCAAACTGCTACCTTACGTCGGTTTTCTGTGAGTCAGGTATCAAATTTAACAAAAACAACAACTCCTACATTACTAGACGACGCTTGTGTAGAATTGAATATTGATTACCTGGTGTGAGTCTTAATTTAATTAAAACTTGACCCAACAAGAAGTTCGAACCAATTGTTTCCATACCGAATATTAAAGAAGGCGGCCACGTTCAACAAGGAGCAAATAGAACATTTGGGAGGTTGAAATTTTCGTAAGAAACATAAGCGTTCGGTGGCTCCGGCAATACCAACTACAAGATATTCCATTGTCTCTGAGGAGCCCGGCCCGTACCTTGCGAATTTTTCGTGTGGGGATACCTGAAAAGTTGTGTATATCTAAGAAACCGACGACAATATCCCGATTAAAATAAAACATCCACGAAAAAATCACCGGCAGCATGTGTCAGAGAGTTTTCAAAGACTTGCAAAGATGTTTGCTAGATTCCCGACGACGAGACATCATTAAAAAAACATAGATGTTTGTTACGTCGAAGGAATCATTTGTATCATTTCTAGTTTTAATTATATTCATGTTTCAAATTTGCAAACGATTTTTGTCCACCGTTTAGTTTGTCTGGCTCGGAAAAAACATTCTTATCTCTGTTGCGGATCTAATTCCCGGTAAATTTTGCTAGAACAATACACGTCTGACTTGAAAATCTATACCAGGACCTCCTGGTTCACAGCCTATTTACGCTATCACTAGATCAAAGTATCACTGTAACCTACAGACGTTTTATTATTTTTTCCGAAGGGCAAGGCAAATAAATTATGCAATTTATTTATTTATTGTGCCTATAGGCATCGCTAACGTAGACATTTAAACGAGCATGACTGCCCAGACTAAGTACAACAATCAGTTAGAAAGCACCTTTTAGCAACATGCTTGAAATAAAGCGTGTATAAATATGATGCGTCGATCCGACATTGAAGTTTATTTTTCTAACTAACTACTAAGGATCAAGATTTTTCAATCCAAGTATACATTGCGTTTACGTGCCGGATTGCAACTCGGGCATGTGTGCGACGCACACAGGTGCAGCGCTGTCATAAAATACCTAAACTTGAGCGGAAAGATTTTGCTAAAGCGCTCTTAAAATGATGATACACAAACTTGAGTCACCTCTAATGTCAATGATAATTTAAAAAGGTTTGTGAGTAACGTCATCTCTAACTTAGTGCATTGATAAAGCATTGTTAATCATGTTTGTGGTTAAGTAACTGATTCAGGAGTGAAAATGAGTGTTGTTATTATCGCTTCGATAATGTTTGTAGAAATATTGGATTCAGGTGGACATTCGAGATAGATTTGTCCGAATTTTGATTCATAAAAAGTCATGTAAGATAATTTAAAGAATTAACTATTGTGTGCCTTGGCTGCTCTAGATCAATATATTAGGCGAGATTACATTGTTTATAATTATCAGTACTTACCCTATGCTATAATATATAAACACGAAAGTAAGTCGGTCTGTTTGTTTGTTTGGTTATTGATGTTAAGTCACTGAACTAATTTCGATTTGCTTTAAAGGTTTGGACCCTAGAGAAGAACATTAAGCTACCGTTTATTTATCACAGAAACATGATGGGGTGAAATAGGGGATGGAATATAGGGGGTCGATATAAGGGAGAAAACACTAGAAAAGTAAAAGCAAGTTTTTAACATCGAAGGCAAGAAAATCGTCTTTGGTCTGAATATGAATATGCAAATAATACGAATAAGCCGTCTAAGTTTTTTTTTATTTATTTATTTAAGACACAATACAGGATACAATCAAATTACACAATCCATACAGCTAGTGTTAGTAACTTACATCTAGATTGCACTCCAAAATCTGTGCCCAAATATAAGTAGATGTTATGTTTGAATATCAGATTTTTTTTTTTTATTATTTAATAAAAGGCATATTACAGAACCTACGCTGCGCTTGCCGGTACCTACAAGGTGGACCGACGACCTGATAAAGGTCGCAGGAAGTCGCTGGATGCAGGCCGCTTCCAACAGGTCGATCTGGAAATCTTTGGGGGAGGCCTATGTTCAGCAGTGGACGTCCTATGGCTGATGATGATGATGATGATGATGATGATATTACAGAAAACAATCATACTTAATACAACATAATAATTACGACTTACGTTCAGACTGTCTTCCTTAATTATATGCCCTAATCGATTATCATTTGCGGATCAACAATTTACATAGGTAGGTATTAATAATGATATCTGTAATCTGTAGAACGTTACAATTCTAAGTTCTTAATGCTACGTAGAAATGGTCCCGGATAAAATGTATTATTAAAAAATGACTGCCTACCCTACAAGTTTACACTTACAAAAAGTTTTAAAGTTAGAACCAATGTTTAAAACAATATTTGCTTAATGCAGTTTAGCTTTATCTGACACATTGTTTGTATGCTTGTTTGTATGTCAGGTTATAGACAAACAATATTACCGTCTGGCGGCCTCAATAAATATTGGGAATAGGTTCACTGATAGACGATACGAGTATATAATTTAGATAACCTGCATTGTGTAACACACTGCATGGTATGGAAACTTCGATTGATTAAAATGTTGTGGCCGTTTTAGGTTATCGATTCTGTAATCAGCTGATTTATGTTTTGTTATGTGCAACTATTAAATATCGATATGTTTAAAGCGTTTGTGGTTAGATTAGATATCATTAAGTACCAATTACGTTTTAATTGTGTACTTATGTATCATTTGATTAGTTGGTGTTTTAGTGTGTTTTAATCCCCTTCTCGATTCTCGTGTCGGTATCCCTATGATTTTTTTTTATATTGTGGGTGTCCCTGATACTATCACTTAGTATCAATAGAGCAACTTTTTAGAATGCCGTCCTCTGCTAATGCATAACATAAAAAAATGTGTTAATAAACATTAAATGATCAGGGAGGTTACCACCTCTTATAGCAATATTATTACAATCATGCTTGTTTCGATTCCCGTACAAAAAAATGTAGTAAGATTATAATAATACTGCTATAAGAGGCTGTGGTAACCCCCAAGGTGCGTTTGCTCCTTATGATTTTCTCGGATCACTACACAAAAACATCTACACCAAACATGATTTCTCGACACATTTTTGTGTATGGTACATTTTATTTTCAGGGCACTGTTTTGGTCTTTTAAAAAAGTACTTTTTTATGTATACAAAATTTGGGTAACCTAAAAATATTGTGTATTCATTTTAGTAATTAGCATGTATGCATTACTTTTTATGTACATATTGACTGTTTGTGCCTAAAAAAATTAAATCAAAATTGTAGAGGTACAACGTGTATCTAAGACATTTTATGTATAGCTGTTTTTGTTTGGTGTTTCGAAAACACATGGGCAGGACGCCCCTAAGTTATGACATACGTTTTACACTTACCACTTAGCAAAATTAAACCCAAATTACTCACAGCTCATAATAATACAAACCTATAATTGGCACACACTCATCGTCGAATCGAATCGTTAATCGATATAAATTGTTTAACACACTTCGATTACGGTCAATTTGAGCTACTGCTGTACTGTTGCACTGTGACCGTGGGTTAGTTTCAGCTGCGGTTGTGCAATTGATTATCGTGTACTTCGGCAAATTGATACAGCTGTGTTATATTATACTGTGGTGCTATTATAGGTAAATTGTGTCCTTGGTCTAGTGGCAGCGTACAGGGACTGTGAACCGGGAGGTCTTTGGTTCGATTTTCGGGTGGGTGATTTTCTAACCCGATTTGCTCAGACAGACAGACGAATCCTTCCTGAACCATTTTGAAATTTCTTGTGCCTAATCCACGTTTGAATTTGGAAATCTGGACCTACCAGGAAAACTCACATTTGACCTACCAAATGCTATCTAGGAAAAATCTTGAATTGATTACCTCCTTCTTTTGGAGTTGGTTGAAAACCGTCAAACTCAGTAACGCGCCTGCATAACGACCGTGGCTTAGTTTTTTAGCCGGTCGCCCTTCATGCTAGTAAGAATCGATCGCTCGTGATCTGTCACTCTGTGTCTCTTGTAACTGTGCGTTATGGACGAGTGAGTTTTGTCTCTCGGCTCAGAAGTTCCGGGTTTTTGTGCACATTTAATTTTGGAAACTTTTTGTTGGTGATTTTGTGATGATTAATGTACATATATTGTATACGTCTAAGCAGGTCGTCAGGCAGCCGGTCGTAAAAACTTAGCCAAATCCTTTCAGCAACATGCTTGAAAAAGTGTGTTGCGCCGACACCACATTAAGGTGGGATTAGGGCAGGTAGAAAGAAAGAATTGTATACGTCTAATAAAATAGGCTTGTGGGCATGCTTCTTTTGGAATGGATCCATCAAATCCGTCGGCATTCAGTCAAATATTTTGCAAACCGCCACGTGTCGTGCTCAACCATCGCTGATAACGCCCGTCTATCTGTATGTCACGTCGCGACGCGTGTCACATACACACGACATCATTAGAATAATGTGGCTGTGACAACACAGATTGCTCCATACTACATACTGCTTTCGATGTCGCTGACTTTCCTTTTTCATCGGAATTATAAAGATTATGGTGGTGACTTAGATGCTTAGGGCCATTTGAAGCCCTGCACAAAATATCTATTTATCCCAAATCTTGATTTAATAATTACAAGTTTAAAAACTTAACGGACCGACTTCAAATCCGATCGTGAACAAATTTATCCGGGGCCACCTTTGAAATAAGCTCTATCGAACACAAAAAGAATTTTTAAAATCGGTCCACATTTGGCGGAGATATCGCGTAACATACATTGAGGACCTCCTCCTTTTTGGAATTCGGTCGAAAATAGGAATGAGCTGTAGAATAAATCGAGATAATCGACAGCCTCCATGGCGCAGCGGGCGAGTAGCTGGCTGTGAAGCAAGAGGCCGCGGGTTCAATTCCCGCATTGAGACAAATGTTTGTGTGGCCCACAGATATTTGTTTCAAGTGTGGGTGTTGTGAGACCGCACGTCTCTCATAGTCTCTGACACCCACGATACAGGTTATACCTAGTGTGGGGTCAGGACTAGGTGGGTGACTGTTGGGTGTATTTATTTATTTATAATGTGTAACCCTACACTGCCTCGGTGGCGTGGTGGTATTTCGGTACGACTACGGTTCTGAGGTCTCGGGTTCGATCCCCGGGTCGGGCAAAGTGATATTGGATTTTTCCATATCAGCCCGGAGTCTGGAATTTGTGCCCGATATGGCGATAGGCTCGCCCCCTATCACATCTGGGACGGAACTAAGCTCGGCGAAATGTGGGTGTTCTAGTTCACTAGTGCGCCTCTGCCTACCCCTTCGGGGATACAGGCGTGAGCTTATGTATGTGTGTAACAATAGTGCTGCAAGTCGCTCTTAGTGAAGATTTTTATTAGGATAAGAAAGCAGATGAGCAGGTCAACCTGATGGTAAATGGTTACGGTTGGCCATTGTTATATGTCATGGTAGAAGCACAGTCATCGCTGCTTTCTGCTTTCTTTTCTGGAAAAGAAATAAGGATTAGGAAGATGGCGGCAGTATTTGAGCTTTCAAAAAATCTATCAGAATACTGAAGGCATCACACAGCTCCACCATCGTCATTAACAATGAGCTGATTGGTCATTGTTATATGTTTTCACGATGTTAGTTTGTAGCTTCTTCTAGTTGTACTGTTGTATGTTGCTAAATAAGGTTATTATTATTTTCGTTTTTATTATATGTACCTGAATCTATCTTCTTCATTCTCAAATGTTGGGAGTTCAAGTTCCTCTTTCTCTCTCATTCTTCTTTCTTTGCTGAACAGGGACCATAGGCATCTTCCATAGATTTCCAGACTAATTAGTTGGAAGTGGCCTGCATCCAGCAGTTTCCTACAAAATTGGATAAACGTGAATACCTATTTATTATTCGATGCTTTTGGCCATAGGAATCGTGTTTTAAGTATATTTCGTCACTCCACAATTTCTGCGTAAACAATAGGCGATTTGCAGGTTCGTGATCGGCCATCTGTCTGACTCGTGACCTTTTAGCGACGCCTCTGCCGGGATGGTAGAAAAACTGGTGGAAAAAACATCCACCGCTGCGCATGCGTCACATCTGTGTAGGGAACAATGCTGAGCTTATTGGTGGAGGTACGAGGCTGTCCGAATGGCTTTTTTTGTATTTCGGTGTTTGTAAAGTATTGTGTAGATTTGATCGCGTCCTTGATCTAGCGGCAGCGGGATGTGTGTGAACTTACGTAAAATAAATTAAAATAAAACTATTTTTACGGGTCAGTCGGACCCGTGACCACGAAGACTGCAAAGCCAAAGCAAAACTTCGAAACGTTGGGCATAAAAATTGAAACCAAATCGTGATAGAATCCGTAAAAATAGTTTTATTTCAATGTATAACATTTGCATAAAGTTATATGAGAAACATTTAGCCATCAAAACCAAAACTTGTAAAAAAAAAACAAGTCTGGCAACTCAGTTCTTCTACCGTAAAAAGTTGTGAGATCAATGGAATACCAAGTAGGTTACTTTATTAAGTCCCTACTTAAGGGATCTTCTGTCTTAAGTGATTACGTAATTAGCTAACTTATCAACATCTTATAACATAACATAAGCTCACGCCTGTATCCCGAAGGGGTAGGCAGAGGCGCACTAGCGAACTAGAACACCCACATTGTGCCAGCCTCCGTGGCGCAGCGGGCGAGTAGCCGGCTGTGAAACGTGAGGTCGTGGGTTTGATTCCCGCATCGAGACAAATGTCTATGTGGCCCACAGATATTTGTTTCGGGTCTGGGTGTTGTGAGACCAAAAGTCTCTCGTAGTTCCTGATACCCAAGACTCTATCTTAGTGTGGGGTCAGGACTATGTGTGTGACTATTGGGTTTATTTATTTAGCTTAGTTCCGTCCCAGATGTGATAGGGGGCGAGCCTATCGCCATATCGGGCACAAATTCCAGACTCCGAGCTGATACGGAAAAATCCAAAACACTTTGCCCGACCCATCTTATAGTGACCATATCAATATTAAAAATCTTTTATGCTTTAAATAAAATAGATTGACTAGAATGTTCAGAATCACGTAAGCCAATTTTATTGTTTAAACGTTATTACGACCTTGCGCGCGTATGTTTCAAATACGACTGAGTGACTTATGACCAAGAGGTCACAACTTTTGTATGTTTTTTCCAAATTCATCAAAAGTTTCGTGATATCTCCCGTCTGTACATAATGCCCCTTACTTATAAAAATATTTAAGCGCTGCTTATCTTTATACCATAGGTTTTCCCTTTCATTTTTAAACAATGTAACGCAAGGAAAAAAGTGACGGGTTATTCTTAAGGGGGCGTCCATAAATTACGTGAGGTGTTTAAGGGGGGGAGGGGGTCGAGTCAAATCTCATCTAATCTTACGTTGGAGAGAGGGGGGGTTTCGGCAAATATCACGCAATTTTTTTTCTGATTGAAACAAAAAAAAATACTATTTTGGTCCATTTAATCCAGATTGTACATGCGTTAACGTAAGAAACTCACATTTTGAAAAATCTCACGTGAGATTGGGGGATGGGGGAGGGGGTTGAATAAAATCTCACGACATCTCACCAGGGGGGGAGGGAGGGGCAGAAAATTTAAAAAAACACCTCACATAATTTATGGACGCCCCCTAACCATTTGCTCAGCTAAAAATGCTTTTATAAGTAAGGCAAATGTCAAATGTCATGAAAGTCATACAATTTTACGCAGTCGCTAGCGAGATAGGTTAAAAACTCATGGTTGGTTACAATTTCGGCGTGTTTTGGCAACGTTTTCAATGTCGTGAGTGCGTGAGACGCGTCGCCCCGCGTCCCGCGTCCGAAACGTGACGTGCCGCGTTACGTAACTGCAACAGTTGTTTTGATTGCGAATTCGATTTCGTGTTATTGTTTACGTTGGCTTCTGGCCCGAAAACGTTTAGTGGAGCAATGCGATCAATTACATGTCTGCCGTCCTGAACCTCAAATGCCGTTAAGTGGACAAACCTAATTTTGAGATGTCTCCTAAAAACGTGGAAAATATTATGGTCCCTAAAGATTTCATAGACATATGGTTATTTTTAAACTTAAAGTAAACAAGTTATTAAGTGCTCTGTGTGTGACTGCCTCGGTGGCGTGGTGGTATTTCGGTACGACTACGGTTCTGAGGTTTCGGGTTCGATCCCCGGGTCGGGCAAAGTGATATTGGATTTTTCCATATCAGCCCGGAGTCTGGAATTTGTGCCCGATATGGCGATAGGCTCGCCCCCTATCACATCAGGGACGGAACTAAGCTCGGCGAAATGTGGGTGTTCTAGTTGGCTAGTGCGCCTCTGCCTACCCCTTCGGGGATACAGGCGTGAGCTTATGTTATGTTGTTATGTTAAGCTATTAAGTCTATTAAATATAAAAGCCACAGTCTAATAAACCTCTAAGGATAATATTTTCCACGTTTTTTGGAGACATCTCAAAATTAGGTTTATTTACTTAACAACATTTTAGCTTGAGGACGACCAAAGAGATTTGATATTACTATTATTATTACTAACTATAGAAGGGATATCAAGCAAGTTTCCATACAAAAAAATTGATCTCAAACTTCAGTACCGCCATCAACCACTTATTACAATGCGAGGGCGATTATTACAATTTACACCCTAGAATATTTTATGAATGGTTAAGAATCACGTAAGATATGTTTATTCTCTCAATATTGTTACTCTGGCTACATTTATGCTACGTTTTCGCTTTACTGTACGGACAATTTAAAACAGTGATTAAGTATACTGAAGATACTTCAATATGTAAATAGAACCATATTGAAATATCTCCAGTCAATCTAGTTAATATAAAGCTAGTCATTAAACTAGTAGTATTAAACACCGTTCTTTCTTTCTACCTGCCCTTATCCCACGTTAATGTGGGGCGCAACACTTCCAAGCACGTTGCAGAAAGGATTTGGCTAGTTTTTAGGACCGGCTGCCTGCCTGACGTCAACCCTTTCGGGGTGATCCTGTCCCGGGGAAATAGTGTTAGAAAAATACCACGCTCGATCTGATAATCAAACCCAAGACACAATTCACAGCACATATACACTGCCACTTGACTAAGGAGGCGGATGTATCATTATTACATAGTATAAAACAAAGTAGCTTCCCGCTGTCTGTCTATCTTTCGAATGTTCATACACTTAAGGTCGCCTTATGTCGTTTAAGGCCGTCTTATCTGACAAATTTGTATGGCGAAAATCAATGTAAGAAGCCGTTAAAGTTGAGGAGTGTTTGACCATTCGGGCGTAAGATCTTTAAAACTACGCAAGAGATTTTGATGTTTTTTTTAGATAGAGTGATTCAAGAGGAAGGTTTATATATATAAAACCTCTAATATAGTAGAGAAACACAGATAATTTTAGAGGTTTCTAATGTGATGTAAACATTTTTTGAGCTTACATTGTCCTTTTGTGTTGGCAACGCACCCATGATTCTTTTTGTGTCTTGGTTGTCTATGGGCGGTGATCATTTACCATCAGGTGACCCATCTGCTCGTTTGCCAGTCTTTGCTATAAAACGCTTGCTATAAATTAAGCGAAGCGTGAAGAAGCATTTATGCAGTCCGGCATAACTCTAGCAATCATTCATAAACTATTTTTATCTATGGTCGTTGGTTTTTTTTGGACTGCACTACGCTTACCATCAGGTGTAGTGTAGGCACTTTGCCGTGATCGGATAAAAAAAAACGCTGGCTGCACTCTACGAGATAGGTCAAAATAATGTATATCAGCATAGATAACACCCGTGCTAAACCATCGCTTGTTAAGCATAAAACATTAAAATACGTCCAATATTTTAAATACTATGTCATTGCAAACTCCGCAACCATAGCATGTTCTGCATATTTCTAGTATTGTTGCTGACATGACGTGATAACATGTTTAATATGCAAATATTCGTCCTCTAGTTTTATTACAGTACACAAGGCAATGAAAACGTCTGCGTTTTTGCCAAATTATACCATTTATATTGAAACAATACATCATTAATAACGTTACAGATACATGCGTATCTAATTAGTCACTTCTTTATCTAATAGCAGTATATATGAACTGTGACGCGGGAGGTCCTGGGTTCGATTCCCAGGTCTGGCAAAACGAATTTTCTCATTTTATTTGCTCGGTTTGGATCCCCCAGACGGGGTAGACGTCAGACAGGCAGCCGTTCGTAAAAACTAAGCCAAATCCTTTCTGCAACGTGCTTGAAAAGTGTTGAGCGGACCCCATATTAAGGTATAAGGACAGGTAGAAAGAAAGATGTGATAGGGGACGAGCCTGTCGTCATATCGCGCACAAATTCCAGACGCCGCGCCATGATGATAATGAATTGAAAAACTACCTATGTAATTTTTTAATGATCCACGGGGTTAGACAAGTGGCTCATGCGCTAGTCGAATAGAATAGGCAAATAGATTAAATGTATGGGAATGACTTATGAGTACGCCGCATATAGAATACTCTTATTCTCTTATGTCATTCCCATATTCTATTCCATTTATTCTATTCGACTAGCGCATAAGCCACTTGTCTAAACCCGCCGGGGATTGAACCTGAGACATCTGGAGGGTAGTTGTATCACGTTCGCAATACAACTACGCCACTGAGGCAGTCACATGCCGAGTGTAGAATAGAAAAAGCAATATTTCTATTCACTCATGGTTAAACCACGGATGTAAAACAATTTATCGAGACGTATTAGCGGCGGCCGGCGACTGATTAAATGGGTCGAAAACTCTTCTTCACTTTCAATCTTCCTAGCGCTCCGTCCGTCTTTTTTTGTACGTCCGTGGCTCAAACATACTCAAATAGTTGTGTAAATAATAAACTGGAAGAAGTCCCTCGAGATCGTCTGCTCGGAGTTTGGGCGAAACTTTCAAATATTTTATGAGACTACGTTTTCGCGAACGTATTTCGGATTGCTAGGGATGAGGGTGGATTTTAGCACAATGCTTTATTTTGTATTTACTTTCTGCCGGACCTTATTCCACCTCAGTATCGGGTCCGCGTCACACACTTATTCAAGCTTGGGGTAGAATTGGCTTATATTCCATGACCAGCTGCCTGCCTGAACGTCATTCTTATATGTGGGATAACGTGTTAGAAAAACACCCGTCCGACCTGGGAATCGAACCCAGGACCTCGTTCACAGCTGCAAGAACAAGGAGGCGGCTAATGTCATAATAAACATATAAAACAACCATGTGTTTTGTAAAAAGAAAATGTGTATCATGTACATTGGTGGTGATAATTGTGTCCGCGACGTGGCACATAAACTGCAGGAATGTTACTTGAGATGGTCACGTATTGAGGAAACCACAGGAGTACGTCGGTGGCAAGTGTCTGGAACAGATCGTACCGAGGGTGCATCTCGTAGACGGCCCAAAAAGCGTTGGCTGGACGTTTTGTAGGAAGATATTAGAGCCAATGGTCTCACCGTGGTGGATGCTCAAGACCGAATGCGAGGTGGAAGTGTTTAAGTTGGAAGGCGAACCCTGGCATAAGCTTGGGATAATGGAGTTGGGTATCCCGTTTTCCCGTTTCAAGATCAGTAGCCTAAGCACGAAAAACGAATGTAAATGTAAACACGCTGCGCACTGATGACATTTGATTAATATTTCATACAAATTTCATAGACGCGCATCGAGCACGAATATATTTACGGTTATCAGAAATTTTCCTGCACGGGCTGCAGGTCAAAGTCACTATATTATTGTAATATCACTGAAGTCACGAAATACTCCCAATCTGTGAGAAAAATGAAAGTCTTATCCGAAAAGAGCTGATGATCTTTGACGGCTGAACAATTTTCTTGAAGTATGGCGAAAGAACACTCGCGATCAAGTCACATTTCATACAAAAACAAATGAAAATCACAGAGACCAGAGGGTTAAGACAAGTGGCATAAGCGCTAATCGAATATAATAATAAATGTATGGGAATGACATAAGAGTACGCTATATGCGGCGTGCCCTTATGTCATTCCCATACATTTATTCCTAACCGCCGAATGTTCATACCTTTAAGGTCGCCCTATGTCGTTTAAGGCCGCCTTATCTGTCAAGATTGTATGGCGAAAAATCAATGTAAGAAGCCGTTAAAGTTGAGCAGCGTTTGACCATTCGGGCGTTAGTCATTTATTCTATTCGACTCGCGCAAGCCACTTGTCTAAACCCCCTGGATACGTTACGTTACGTTATGTTACATTAACTTATAACACCCCCTTTTTGGGTCTGGGGTTAAAAAATCCTACACCACCCATTTCTAATACTCGTTGATCCCATCCCTACTCGTCCCGTGAGATCGTAAACAAAAGGAATAATTTAGTTTCGAAGAGCAACGGTGTTGATTGGTTCGTCTTTACGAAGCATAAACTCTGAGAAAGTTGGTATTAATTCTTTTTTTTTTCTCTTTATTTTATTTAAGGGACTTTTGTCCAACATGGATATGTCAGTCCCATCGTATCTTAACCTAAATAAACAACAACCAATGGAATGACACAATATAATATTAATATGATATCAAGAGATTAGGAGTCTCGCAAAGCAGCCAATTCATACAACATTTTAGCTTCAATGGATAGAAAGTTGGTATTAATTCTTATTGTCTTACGTTAGATTGCAGATTTGTTCCCTGACTAATCCGGAGGGAGGGTAATGTCTTTCGAGAGTATGTATTTAGCCTCCTCGGACTGCCTCGGTGGCGTGGTTGTATTTCGGTACGACTACCGTCCTGAGGTCTTGGATTCCCGGGTCGGGCAAAGTGGTATTGGATTTTTCCATATCAGCCCGGAGTCTGAAATTTGTGCCCGATATGGCGATAGATTCGCCCCCTATCACATCAGGGACGGAACTAATCTCGGCGAAATGTGGGTGTACTAGTTGGCTAGTGCGCCTCTACCTACCCCTTCGGGATACATGCGTGAACTTATGTTATGTTGTGTATGTAGCCTCTGTAGCGCAGTTGGCGAGTCGTTGTGAAGCAAAGATATTTTATATTACTATTTTTTTTTTTTTATTTTTTTATTACTATCTATAGAGTGGCTATCAAGCAAGGTTCCATACAAAATAATTGATCTCAAACTTATTAACCACTTATTACAATGCGAGGGCGATTATTACAATTTACACCCTAGAATGTTTTGTGAATGGTTAAGAATCACGTAAGATAAGTTTATTCTCTCAATATTATTACGCTGGCTGACCTGGCGCGCGTATATTTCAAATAAACTGAGCGACTTATGACTACTAGGTCATAACTTTTGGATCACAAGTTTTGTGCTGTTGTCCCGTCTATATACTGTTGAATGTCTTTGTTGTGAAGCGATCGGCTGCGGGTTCAATTCCCGCACCGAGACAAATGTTTGTGTTATCCACAGATATTTGTTTTGAGTATGGGCGTTTTGGGACCCTAAGTTCCTCGTAGTTCCTGATACCCACAATATAGGTTCAGTGAGATAAGGATTTTGTGTCTGACTATTAAAAACTCTGTTATTGATGTTTATTCTAGTAAAACTATCATCTAAGCTCATCGCCTACGCGGTTATAAAACTTGTGTTTACGTTTCAAAGCAATCTCTAGATAATAATAAACAGATATTACGAGATTTTATCGTTTTCAGCGCCAGCTGATTGTTATTAAAATAGATTCAACACGAGATGTCGAAGTGTTTACATTTTATATCTTAGATAATTCGTTGAGTAAAGAGCCACGCTTTTGACAGCTATGTTTACAGCACGAATGGGCCCGCTCGACCGGTTAGATACCACTGTTATAGAAAACTGATGTGAAGTGGCAGCTTGCTGTCGCGTTTCGTTCGGCGAGTGAGATATCCGGTGGACTATTTCCCCCTCCTTTCCCAATCCCTTTTCCCTTCCCTTCATTCACTCCTTTTAGGGTGGCAACGCACTCATTATTATTTTTTTATCATGGGTGTCTATGGATGGTGGAGATCATTTACCGTCAGGTGACCCAACTGCTCGTTTGCCAGTCTGCTATAAAAAAAAAACATTATTCGTCAACTTAATTAACATATCAGCTGACATATCGTAAATCCATCGCCACCACTTTCCTTTAGAAATTTCCATTGATTTTCTAATAAGTGGGAAAGCGCGCGCGCCGCGTGAAAATTGCGAAAAATAACAAAATATTTTGGATGCGTGCCGACCGTACCGGCCCACGTGCGATATTTCCACGCCGACATTGCAACCAGGAGCGGATTGAGGTGTGAGAGGGGGGCCCATCAGGAGCATTGTCCTCCTGTTTACTCTTTGAAATAATCACAAGTTTTAAAAACTTAACAGACCCACTTCAAAATCGATTGTAACCAAATTTATATTACTTAAATATGCTCTATCGAATACAAAAATAATTTTGAAAATCGGTACGCCTTTGGCGGATATATCGCGTAACATACATAAAAAAATACAGACGAATTGAGGACCTCCTCTTTTTTAGAAGTAGGTCGATAATACGTTATTCTTAGGGCGACATGCAGCGCTATTACTAATGTGGAGTTAAACCTAAACTCTATTTATTCTATAGCTCACTAAGTGAGCCTAGAAAGTTATCCCGGAGCTGCAAGTGGTATTCATATATATTGATTGATGATTGATATCGATAATGACGCTCTGAAGATAGTTATTATGGCATGATGACCATAACGTGCCGGATGGTCTTGGTTCGTATCTGGAGGCAGCATTGATATAATTTCCGTGGTTGTAAAAGTTCTTTCGTGGCCTCCACTCGAGAACTTTTCTGCCCCATCGGCTATCAGTTCTACGAGCTATGTACCCTGCCCACTGCCAAAAATCTTTGGAGGAGGCCTATGTTCAGCAGTGGACGTCCTATGGCTGATGATGATTATGATGATGATGATGAAAATGTCTTTCTCCCTTCTCAATTCTTTTCCATTGATACTGTGGAAGGTCATAGGCGATCATCATTTGCTATAACTACCTATTTTTGAACTGTGCCCCCCATACCGAAATCCTGAATCAGCACCTGGATGTAACTAGCCGGGATTGTGGGGGAAGCGGTGCCCAGTTGGCGTAGGTTGTACTTACTTATCCATGTTTGCGTGGCTCGCGGTTTAATTTTGGATATACCTATCTGGATATAGATACTGTGATTCATGTTGAGTGATATTATGTCTGCATACCGGTGCAGACGGAAATGGCGTGAGAGCATAATAGTTGACGCGTCTTTTCCATATCTCGGGACTATTAAAGTCCCGGACCTTTGGTAGGCGTGCGTGGGGCCGAAGCCAACACGTAGAGCATGAAGTTGCAGCTTGCTGTCGCGTTTCGTTCGGTCAATGAGATTTCCGGTGGCCCGTTTCCGCCCTCCCTTTCCCAATCCCCTTTCCCTCCCCTTCCATTTCCTCTTTTTAGGTTGGCCTCGCACCCATGATTCTTATTGTGTCTTGGGTGTCGATGGGCGGTGGAGATCACTTACCATCAGGTCACCCATCTGTTCGTTTGCCAGTTTCTGCTAAAAAAAATAAAAGTAAACGAAAACCACCTTATTTGAAGTTGGTTAACAAATAGCTCAAAGGTGACTAGCATTCCCGATCGATCTTTAGTATTAATTATAATTTGATTGCAACGATGAGGTTTCTGCCTTTCACGCTCCAAACTCGATCGTGGACAATAACACGCGTTAATAACATTTTGGCAGTAGCGGTTAACGCTCTAAACATTGTTTAATGACTGGGTCACGCACAATAAACCGCAAGATAACTGCGAGGTTAGGTACGCCGCGTATTAAACGAGTACCACACGTAGCATTACGTAGCACCGCGTAGCATTGATTAATTTTGCATTTAATTATTGATTTATTTTTGTAGCAGACACTGGAAAGCACATGTGTCGCTTAAACTCTTTCTTTCTACCTGCTCTTTATCCCACCTTAATGTGGGGTCAGCGCCACACCCTTTTAACGTATGTTGCAGAAAGGGATTTGGCTAAGTTTTTATGACCGGCTGCCTGCCTGACGTCAACCCCTTCTGGGGGATCCAGTCCCCGGGAAAATTAAATTAGAAAATTCTCTTTTCCCGATCTGGGAATCGACCAAAGAGGTGACTCAAGAGGTGTGTCGCTTAAACTATACTCATAAAATCGTTTGTTCTGACTTCAACACACAGCCAAATCTACTAACTCTAGAATGCTGAAATTTGCAAAACGGTTTTATTTCGTAACTTTGTACTTAGAAAGGATTTGCGAACATATCAATTTATGGGGTATGAAGATGCTGCGGTGTATGTGCAACGTTACAGGATGCGATCGAATACGTAACACAATATCACTGCCCAACCCGAGAATCGAACCCCAGACCTCAACAGTGTTAGTTGAGTAGTAGTAACGCCATATCCCGTTCCCTTTTCACGGTCCACAAACCGTTCCATTCCCCTTTCTCCATATGACCCTATTCGTCTAACTGTATAACCTGCCTGCCTGATTCCAAATTCATAGCATTGTATAATATAAGAAATACTTAAATCTAAATTATGCTTTTTTGACATGTAATAAGTGCTTTTATATGCCTACGTGATAAATAAATATTTTTTTTATCGCGTAAACAATACCACTCACTACGCCACTAGGTCAATCACTTCAAATTACTAGCATTTGTGATGTATAAGTGTGCGCCGTGGTTTAAAGTAATCTTACGCCCCGTGAACCTCTGTAGACTGTAAGTCCCTTGTAATTATTGTATTTAACCCTGAAGCCTACCGGACCACATCCTTTTAAATAATTAGCGAGTTATAACGAGATATTCGTGTTTGTATCTGTAATGATTTATGTCATGATGCATATTAACATTGAACAACTTGTTAATAAAAATATAAAATAAATAAATAACACCCAACAGTCACATACATAGTCCTGACCCCACACTAAAATCGAGTCTTGTGTCGTGGGTATCAGGAACTACGAGAGACTTTCGGTCTCACAACACCCAGACCCGAAACAAATATCTGTAGGCCATACAAACATTTGTCTCGGTACGGGGATCGAACCAGCGGCCTCTCACTTCACAGCTGGCTACTCGCCCGCTGCGCCACGGAGGCTGTCGAATATACTTGTTTAATGCCGTCTTGCAGCATTTAGATAATTCTCGGTTTATCCCAAATCTCGATTGAAATATACGAAAGATGTGAGTTAAATCGAGTTTAAGATTAAGTGCTAAAGACATAATATTGGCTATTTTGTCTACAATTTTGAATTGGTCGGCTAGACTTGGTTATCAATGGCTCACAAAAAACTCACGTAAAGTAGCAGCTTGCTGTTGCGTTTCGTACGGTCAGTGAGAATTCAGAAAGACCAAAATATCCTCTCCCCTTCCCGCTGCCTAAACCATTCCTTTCTATGGTGGGAAGTGTCTTGACTGTGCTCCTGGCATTGCGAATGTCCTTAGGCATTGGTAATCAATTACCACCAGTCTGCGCTCGTCCACCTTCCTAAGATAATAATAAAATATAGTCGTGGGTCGTGACACGCGATTTCTTTCGTGTGGAGATAATTATTTCTCAGAAGGATCCGTTAAAATTGTTTAGTTTCACCGTCATTAAATGGAAATCAAAAGTCAATAAACCACACATCTGTCGCTTATTGGAGAATGTTTACCATCGAATTTCTTTTTAATATTTTTTCTATTATTCGGATAACAACTTAATATAGAAAGTGGTAAAATATAGTGAAAATTTATTGACTTTCGAAATTTCGTAAACAAAATATAGAATTTTGGAAATTCACATTTTCTTCTGCCTAATCTTATTTTGCTATAAATCCGACGTAACTCACTTTTTCAATCAAGTAATTGGATTCCAGTTGCAATTAAGATTCGGCTTGAGTATAACGATCGGCTGACTGCATAACGTCAACCCCTTTAGCGATCTAGTCCCGAGTCCTGACAAAATTGCGTTAGAAAAAATGCATCGCCCGATCTTGGATTTGAACCCAAAACCTTCCAGCGTTGACCGCTGCCACTAAACCAAGGAGGCCATAAAACATAACATAATCTCACGCCTGTATCTCCGAAGGGGTAGGCAGAGGCGCCCTAGCGAACTAGAACACTCACATTTCGACTCGAGGATCGAACCCGAGACCTTAGAAATACAACCACGCCACCGAGGCCATAATACTAGTTGTAAAGCGTGACATGTCACAATTTGCCCAATTATAGATGTTCTGATAAGGACAGTTATATGGCATAGAATTACCGTATATGGCATACATGTGGCCATATAAATTCACATGTGTTTCTTTTCTAGTATGATTGCGATAAGCATGTGTAGCTTGTTCACAATTTAGGAATATGTATGCTTTGTATGTGTTAGTACCAATTCGTTTTACAATATGTACTAAAATTAAGTATTGCTTAACTTCAAAAGGTTTTTGTCTCCTTCATGCTCAATCTAATTGTCGTTAGCACAGTTTATTTTTGAAATCTTTGTTATCACGGATGTAAAAAAAATATGGACGGTGCGCTAGGAACATTGAAACTGAAACAGGGTTTTCGGCCCATTTGATTAGTCGCCGGCCGCCGCCAATACGTGTCGATAGATCGAATGGGCCGAAAACCCTGCTTCATTTTCAATTTTCCTAGCGCTCCGTCCATCTTTTTTTTACGTTCGTGATAGTTACATACAAAATCAATATGTGTCCTGTATGGCTATAGTCTCGCCCCCATATCATAAAAGGATAGAGTGAAGCTCGGCGAAATCAGTTGCATTTTCACCTCGTAAGTACCATAGGGGACACAGGCGTGAATCTATGGGGCCGTATTTATAAAAACTTTAGCTCAACCATAAGTTTGCTGCACGTATTTACGCGAGCGGGGACGTAAAATTTTTGGGAAACGTCAGTTCCCCGCGTAACCGCCAGAGGCGTTCGAGTGTTTTTGTCATACAACTATTTTATGGAGTCGCTAGCGAGTAATGTCAAAAAAACTCATGGTTGTTGGCCTACAGTTTATTTCGGGTCTGGGTGTTGTGAGACCGAGACTCTCGTGGTTCCTGATACCCACGATACAAGTTAAAACTAGTGTGTGGTCAGGACTATGTGTGTGACTGTTGGGTGTTTTATTTTTATTTTTTTATAGCAGAGATTGACAAACGAGCAGATGGGTCACCTGATGGTAAGTGATCTCCGCCCATAGACACCCAAGACACAAAAATAATCATGGGTGCGTTGCCAACTTAAAAGGAGGGAATGGAAGGGGAGGGAAGGGTATTGGGAAAGGGAGTGGGGAAATGGGCCACCGGAAATCTCACTCACCGAACGAAACGCGACAGCAAGCTGCCATTTTACGTCGGTTTTCTGTGAGACAGTGGTATCTAACCGGTCGAGCCGGCCCATTCGTGCTATAGACGTTACTGTCTACAGCGTGGCTCTACCACTTTCTTTTATTAGTTTTGATTAGGTATTGACGTCATCTAAAAACGATCTCGTGGATCAGTAAGACGAAAACTAAACGTTTATATTAAAGTGGTGAATAATCGGTTCCGTATTTATCAGAGCTTATAAAAAATTTGGGAATTGTATAATGCGTCACAGTTACAGTGCGTTGTCGCCTCCTTGGTCTAGTAGTAGCATATATTGGCTGTGGACCGGGAGGTCATGGGTTCGATTCCCAGGTCGGGCAAAACGAATTTGCTAATTGAATTTGCCCGAAACTGGATCTTCAGAGGGGGTTGACGTCAGGAAGGCCGTAAAAACCGGTCGTAAAAACTGTAACATGTAAAAGTGTAATGTAATGTAACAAGTGTACAGGTTAAAAACAAATTAAAAACCAAAGACCGAGATGTTCTCGTACAATCTATATATTATTAAAATATCACCATAATTACAATATTATTTTATTCTATATAATATTACTTTTATTCTTATAAAATAATTACAGAGCGGGTCGTGAGCCTACTGGATTTGCTATCGTTCAATGCTCGAGTACATTTAATTTTGATGTTATGATAGTAAACTGTTACCACAAATACAAATTTAAATAAAAAAAACTAAAAGGGGCGCCACCAGCCTCCGGGACAGACTGGAAATAAAATACGGAGGTACCTTCTAAAGGGGTTTGCGGAGTGGAACTCGCAGCCAACTCCGAGCACAACCTCATATAAAATGGGGTGATCCACCAAACACGTGGACACCAACACGACGCGGCCACGCGCTCAGTCACCCACGCAGCTGGCCCTGGACCGCACCTCACCAGGTAATGCAGTCCACAACAAGGAGACCATCCAGAAAGGATAGTAATATCCAAGAAGGCCCCTGGAACCAATAAATTCCAGGTTATAACCTTTGAAACACAAAATCACCATGTGATTGGTGACTACAAAGGAAAATACACGTGTCCATACCTTGAGGGAACGCGAAGGATGCCTATAGATGGATGTCCCAAGCTGCCGACCTCAGCCTTAGGACCTTCTCGTTATCCGCTGGTACCGAAGCGCTGCATGAGAGCGCTGTCGGTGTCGATCGGTCTCTGCTGCGGCCCCCGCCTTGAGGCACCAACGAAATCGATGCTCGCAGATCGAAGCTCTCAAAAAAGGGAACGCCCGATTGGAAGGCCGAGCTTTTTATACCTTTGCGCCAGGCAATAGACAAAACTCCATGACGCAAAACAAAAGTCCAAATCACAAATCGCAATTATTAACATGATTAACCATACCGATCGACATCTAAATAACTCAATAACTCATCTGTCAATCTGACAAAACATAATGTCAAATGAACTCTCTTTTTTTTTAATTACCCAAGGAACACGAGTCGTTCTGCCAACGTAGTCTTAACTAATCGATAACATTTTTTTTTTTTATGTTACAGTACCCCCCTCCCTAGGGAAATTTTGCTTGCAAAATTTAACGCTGGTCCTCCAGCTCTCTATACAACCCAGACCACAACTCTGACCTAAAACAAGCAAAAAAAAAACACAAATCAACGGACCGAGTTGCTGGCGACATAGCGAGATGATACGTTCCAATCGGGCTATGCGTCCAGCTACTACAGGATACCGGATCTAAAACAACAACAAAAAACCTGCCGAGCGTTAGTGAGTGTATTACCATACTCACATAAAATATAACACTCAACATCACAAAACTCGTTACTACTGAGTCGTTGGCGACGCATCGAGGCGAACAGTATCAACCGGGGTGCGCGTCCAACAACTACAGAATCAACAAGAACAAAAAAAAATAATTGTATCGAGTGGTAGGTTAGCTACCACACCAATAAAAGGTGACACTCGACACAAAACAAACACCAAAATCGAACCCACGACAATGTGTCGATGGATTCCCTATGCTAACAAAAATAGTTCAGCATAATAAGGCAAATAAAAAAAACACGATACTGCGGCCAGTCACTTGCTTTAAAGCAGCAGAGACTGTATCGCATTACTACTCTCCAAGCCAATCCTAAGACACTATGCTAGCCATTTGCAAAAATGCTACGAGCAAATGCTAACAGTCAGGTACTGACTTCCTTACTAAAGGCACTGAGACATTGGCGGCGCAGCGAGATATCCAAGAAAATCGGGTTGCGCGTCCAATGACCAGAGAAAAGAGAAAAGAAAGTAATTCAAACTTTCTTGAGGTGCTGGATATGCCAGGACCCCATACTTTTACCAGTTGCAACACTCTCCAACTCAAAAACTAAGGGGGAGTGTTTAGAAACAACCCTACATTTTTCATAACGAGGTGCTAATTTCGCCATGAAGAATTTATCTGTATCTGTCAAGGGGAAAGGTTTCTTCCAAACAATATCATCTACCTGATGTTCGGCAGTACTCCGACCTTTACTGTGTTTTCTGGAACTTCGAACGTGAGCTCTTCTCAAAGCAAATTCACCCTTTGTAAAAGTCTCACTCAGGCCAGAAGGTGGTTTCTGCGACTGCTTGTATACAGAACATTGGTCACATCCCTTGACAAATTCCATCACATCTCGATACATGCCAGGCCAAAAGTAGTGTGAAGATAGTCGTTGATAAGTTTTATAAGAACCCAAATGCGACAGTTCACTACGATGACAAGAACTTACCAAGTCTGGGCGTTGGTCAGAAGGGATAACTTCTTTCCAAACAAAACGACTAGAACAACGAAACTTACTTTTGGAATATCGAAAGAGTTTACCATCAACCATAGAATAATTCGGACAAGAGGTGGGAAGATTCTTACATTTTTGAAAAATTTTATTGTACCAATCGCTTTTTTCAATTTCTAGAAGTGGGACAGGACGCGTTAGCGCGTCTGGCGAAACATTTACAGAGTCTTTACGATTAGGTACAACAATAGATTTAATCTGAGGTGGATCAGGAGTAAGTCCACATTGTCCTGAATTTGAAGGCAAACGCACTTCCGAGACGCTAACTGCACTATCTTTCGGAGAGTCTGTTGAAAAATTCTCAAATAATTGAGAAGCTATATTAAAAGCTTTCCAAAAATCAACTCCCAAAATAAGAGGTGTAGTAACGTCTGGTATGGCATAAAAGGTAACAACACGAGTCAAGTTCCGAACCTTGACCGGTAAAGAAAAACAACCAAGAACCTTAGCTTGGGAATTAGTAGCAGTAGTGATGTGCGTAAAGTCAGCACAAGGGTTAAGAGAACAACCCAAAGACAAAAATAAGTCAATTAATTCTGAACCCAAAATAGATATAGATGAACCAGAATCCAACAAACCATTAAATACCCTATCATGGATTTCTACCGATAGATGAGGACGCTCATCTCTATGACCTTTATGATGAGGTACCGATGAAATACTCGGAGAGACAAAAGCATTAGGCTTACTAACATCCGTAGTACTTTTAGCTTCATTGCTAGTATTCTCGGAGATACTACAATGAGAACGATTAGATCTTTTATGTTGGTACCGGTCATTAAGTTTTTTCGGATATTTAGAAATCTTTTTGGGATCTGAACCCGCGACGGAGCAATCTGGACAAGTGCGAACTGTGAAATCCTTCTTGCCACAGCGGAAGCAAACTTTTTCTCTGGAGGGGCAATCCCTCAGACTGTGCGTGTTAACTCTACAACGCGGACAAGGGTTCGCAAAACTAGCTACTTCCACTCGGGGTTTCGAACTCCCTGTGTAACATAAGTCCTTTGCTAAGGAACAAGATGAGGGTTTTGGAGGTTCTGCAAAAGAATCAGAACGTTGCCAACTAGCTTCCAAACAACGACAAAGTTTCTTAAGCGTGGGCAAGTCCTCAATAGTGTGGAGAGCCAACGGAACAGAGTATTTGGGTCGGATGCCATTAAAAATGATGTCGAATTTT
Source organism: Clanis bilineata (assembly GCA_036417725.1). Classification (NCBI taxonomy): domain Eukaryota; kingdom Metazoa; phylum Arthropoda; class Insecta; order Lepidoptera; family Sphingidae; genus Clanis; species Clanis bilineata. The sequence goes on along the minus strand of CM071163.1, from coordinate 1,906,824 downwards.
TCGTCCTCAGGAAGTGGAGTGCTAAGTCGCCCGAAATAACTTTGCATGACGCTTATGTAGGTGGAAATTCTCTCCATACGACCCTGGGTACGATTGCGGATCTCCTTCAGCAAACGACGATCAAAATCGTAAGGCAAAAATTCGTCTATCAAGGCCTGCTTCAATTCTTCCCAAGAAAAAACACGATCCTTAATCCCTCTGTACCACGTTAAAGCTTCACCATCAAATAACTCGACCGCAGAAGCGAAACGGTTAGCGACTGAAATGGTACGAGCATCACAAAGTTCCTCAAGACGTTGCAGAAAAACTTTAATACACGATTTGCCATCATATTTTAAATTCAGAGAACTCACCATTTGGCTCTTATGTCTCACCACTGAAGCCTCAGGAACTGGTGCACACGCCTCAGCACTCTTAGACTGGGCAGGACCTGCCTGAAATCCAGCAACCATAGTGTCAAGTGAGGATAAGATTTTATTAAGCCTTAAGGTACAATCCCTATATGTGGCAACCTCAGAATCTATAGGTACAATACGTGACAAACGGTGGTATAAATGATGTGACAACGCTTGGGCACGGTTTAAAAATTTTAAAGTTAATGAACGCTTAGGTTCAAAAATTGAACGAGATAGCTCTTCCAGTTTCCCATTTACAATCTTTAATTCCTCCTTAATATCACCCTCAAATGTATCAATAGAACATGGAGGTAACTCCTTAGCTAATTGCCTAATTTGAAGTCTTAAACTTTTAACATCAGTAGCCGGGGCAACATCCCGAACCATGACTTCATACTGCAATTCATCCTTAAGTAAAAGATTAAAACAAATAGGACGTTCCTCCAACATGTTGATACAATTGGTTTGAAATATGTTACACAATAAACAATACAAGCTCAAATAAAATAATTAAATTAAAATTTAAAATTAATTTTTAAGTTGAGGGTAGTTATAAAAAATTCTGGTACAAAATCTCTAAGTTGAAAATTATTAATTTAAATTTGCATTATAACAATTAAAGTTTAATTTTATTAATACAAATCAATATTATTTTTAGATTCAGAAAAGCACAAAACAATGTCATACAATATTCAAGGTTAATACACAATCATTCACAACCTATGTAAATGTAAATGGTTGTGAATGATGTTATTTCACTTTTAAATACATTAACAAGTGGTATAACAAATTATTTTAGTTACAAAATCATAAACATCAGTAAACGAGCAATGAACTATTCACCATAGCGGAATGACATGGCAAATGCTTCCAGTATTAAAAAGAAAGAAAGAAAGAAAGAAAGCAAGCCCCACGTTGGGCGCCACTGTAACATGTAAAAGTGTAATGTAATGTAACAAGTGTACAGGTTAAAAACAAATTAAAAACCAAAGACCGAGATGTTCTCGTACAATCTATATATTATTAAAATATCACCATAATTACAATATTATTTTATTCTATATAATATTACTTTTATTCTTATAAAATAATTACAGAGCGGGTCGTGAGCCTACTGGATTTGCTATCGTTCAATGCTCGAGTACATTTAATTTTGATGTTATGATAGTAAACTGTTACCACAAATACAAATTTAAATAAAAAAAACTAAAAGGGGCGCCACCAGCCTCCGGGACAGACTGGAAATAAAATACGGAGGTACCTTCTAAAGGGGTTTGCGGAGTGGAACTCGCAGCCAACTCCGAGCACAACCTCATATAAAATGGGGTGATCCACCAAACACGTGGACACCAACACGACGCGGCCACGCGCTCAGTCACCCACGCAGCTGGCCCTGGACCGCACCTCACCAGGTAATGCAGTCCACAACAAGGAGACCATCCAGAAAGGATAGTAATATCCAAGAAGGCCCCTGGAACCAATAAATTCCAGGTTATAACCTTTGAAACACAAAATCACCATGTGATTGGTGACTACAAAGGAAAATACACGTGTCCATACCTTGAGGGAACGCGAAGGATGCCTATAGATGGATGTCCCAAGCTGCCGACCTCAGCCTTAGGACCTTCTCGTTATCCGCTGGTACCGAAGCGCTGCATGAGAGCGCTGTCGGTGTCGATCGGTCTCTGCTGCGGCCCCCGCCTTGAGGCACCAACGAAATCGATGCTCGCAGATCGAAGCTCTCAAAAAAGGGAACGCCCGATTGGAAGGCCGAGCTTTTTATACCTTTGCGCCAGGCAATAGACAAAACTCCATGACGCAAAACAAAAGTCCAAATCACAAATCGCAATTATTAACATGATTAACCATACCGATCGACATCTAAATAACTCAATAACTCATCTGTCAATCTGACAAAACATAATGTCAAATGAACTCTCTTTTTTTTTAATTACCCAAGGAACACGAGTCGTTCTGCCAACGTAGTCTTAACTAATCGATAACATTTTTTTTTTTTATGTTACAAAACCTAGCCAAATCCTTTCTGCAACATGCTTGAAAATGTGTGTTGCGCCGTCCCCAGATTAAGGTGGGATAAGGGCAGGTAGAAAGAAAGATAATGCGTCACAGTATAAGTACTTTTGATACGTAAATAGAGTCGTAGGCAAAATTAAGTTATATTAAAACATTTATCAAAATTAGCTTACAGAACTATCTAGACTAGAGTACTACACTAATTTAATTTAGGTACTTATTAAAAAAAGGAATTATAAAATGGTTCACAGTATGCACTACCGTTCATCCGCAAATAGAATCGTAGGCAAACATTTGTTGTACTTGTTATTGTCCGCGACTCCGTTCGCGTGGAGATTTATTTTCCGGGATATAAAGTAGCCTATATATTAATACAGGGTGTCAGCTATCTTCGTACCAAATCTCATCAAAATTGGTCCAGTTGTTGGAGCCTGAAGAAGTAACATACATACACACTCACAAACTTTCGCCTTTATAATATAACTGTGATTCCTCAAAATAATTCGCTCACACGACGAGCTAGGCATTACTAATACTACACTAATCTAATCCCACGTGAAAAATATCTTTAAATATATCTAACACGTGCGATGTCGCGTGACGTGGCGACAAGTCTGAATAATTACATAACATAACCTCACGCCTGTAGTTCCAAAAGAGTAGGTAGAGGCACACTAGCGAACACCCACATTTCTCAGAGTTTAGTTCCGTCCCAGATGCGATAGGGGGCGAGCCTAACGCAGTATAGGGCATAAATTCTAGATTCCGGGTTGGTGCTGAAAATCTAACACATAAGCTCACGCCTGTATCCCCGAAGGGGTAGGCAGAGGCGCACTAGCGAACTAGAACACCCACATTTCGCTGAAAATCTAAAATTCAAAATAATCCGAGACTTTAGGATGGTACCGCGCATGCAATAAATACCACTACGCCACCGAGGTAGTCTAATCCCACGTGAAAAATCGCTTTAAATGTGTCTCAAACACGTGCGATGTCGCGTGATGTGGCGACAAGTCCGAATTAATATCCCGTAACGTGTGGTTCTTAAATATTTTTGGCTTTGGTACTAATATTACGTACCATACATACATAGATACTCACGGTCGTCTTCTAAACAGGCAGACGGGGAATGCCTCGACCTTTTTTCCGTCCCCGTGTGCCCAACTCATAAATTTTCGAATCGAAATCTTTTCAAAATTGTAAGTGAATGTCAGCAAATTCTACATGGTTGGTAAATGGTATCCTTACACTGTCCTACAAATCATTGTCAACGCTGAGACTGATTAATAGTTTTACAAGAAAAACTAAACATGTAGAAAGAGTTTGCCCGTTCTGTCAGTAGTTTGTACTACTTACTTTATATAGAAACCGTTTAGCACCATTTGTAACTAGGCATGAGAAATCTACGCTACTTGTTGTAACTAGGCGTGACCGTGAGAACAATTTAATTAGAATCGATTCTTCAAATAAATACATGGATTGATTAGTGTTTTTTACACGAGTTTTAATCGATTTTATTTATCGTTATAAAATTATTTGTTCTTGAAAATTTGTATTTGGATTGTTTGCGAGACGTACTAGTATTTTTATTTAGATTACAGGCAGAATTTCTTTCTACCTACCGTTATCCCACCTTAATGTGGGGTCGACGCAACACACTTTTTCAAGCATGTTGCAGAAATGATTTGGCTAAGTTTTTACGACCGGCTGCCTGCCTGCCTGACGTGAATCCCCTTTGGGGGATCCAGTCCCGGGCAAATTAAATGAGAAAATTCGCTTTGCTCGATCTGGGAATCGAATCCATGACCTCACGGTCCACAGCCCATACATGCTTTCACTAGACTAAAAGGCGACGCGGAGATTACTGGTAGACTGCGTTTGTCAATATATTTTTTACAAGGTGAGAATTACTTCTGGCACTTAACTCTCGCACAAATCAAATCTATACATATGGTTACTCTATTACACAAATATGAAACAGTACAGAAACGTACCAATACAACAAACATTACATTATTTATACAACATTTTATACTCTATTTCTTTATCATCGTCGATGTTTTATTGTAAGTTGTAGCTTTAAAAATTTAGTAAAAAAAAACTACTTCGACAATACGAGAGGAGGTCACAATTTAACGCTTAATAATCTTTTTAGATAAACATCAAACATTGAATTGAACTTCAAACGGTTCACAGAATCTAAAATCGGTTCTGCTGTCCGATTATAATCGATTTGAAACATCGAAAATACAGCCCTAATAACAACGTCGTGAAGTAAAAACAATCCGGTCGGCGTGTTATCGTGTTGCGGATTTATTTATAAACATTTACAAGGCACGACAGGGGGGCTCGGGGGCGTGAGGGGGGCTCGACTTGGAGGGCGTGGCACTCCGTTTTATATGCTAACGCTATTCATATCATGGGCTCGTGCTTAGTAATGAGCGTCAAGAATGTGTCGGTGTTGTGAGGTTCATTCCGGAGCGCTTATATTAAAGTTAAAAAGGCATTAACGGGCGAAGTTACTTCTGTTATCTTTACATAATTTATCTTGACATAATATGGTGACAAATACAGAAGTCTTTGTATGGTAAAGGGAATGTGCAAGGCTTTACTCCATCACGCTGGCTTTATACGAGTTTTGGTAGACAAGGCGAGGGATCAAGTCAGTTTCGTACCCTTCGTAGACTTGTCGAGCTTCATGGCTCACTGTCGTGAAATGCGAATAAATTGTTGATCCTGGCTCACAGGGGTTACATTACATTATTGTGTGTGTATTCCCGATGAGATAGGCAGAGAACTGGAACATCCACATTTCGCCAAGCTTATTTCCGTCCCTGATAAGGGTGAGCCCATCGCCATATCGGACTCTCATTCTAGACTCCGGGTTGATCAGTGACCCTACACAAAAACCCATTTCTGTTCTTGTTAACCTTTGCGGAACGTTTTCTTTGTATGAAGTTTACACTGGCGTCCGAAAAGTCACGTCACTGTTGCCAATCTTGGTAGATACAAAAAAATATTAGTGTTATCATAGCGCGTACACACCAGTCGAACGAAGACGAAAGAATCTATACCTGTTGCGTTCACACAAACAAACTTTCGCTGTTGTGTGAATGAAACAGGCATGATTCGTTTGGCCCAGTGTGTTCGCGCCATCATTGTATTATTGAAATAAAATTACTTTTACGGATTTTATCACGATTTGGTTTTAATTTTTATTCCCGACGTTTCGAAGGCTTTGCAGTCTTCGTGGTCACGGGTTGGACTGAGATGTCATTTGTCCAAAAATGTTAGTATTACAAAATCTACCTTCATTTTAGAATTATACAGATTTTTTAAAAAAGTTAACCGTTTATGTTCCGATCTACGCAGTACGAGCTCACAGTGTCTTGAGGTCTGGCAGCTGGTCTTTTGGGTTCCGATTTGATTAAATGTATAATTGGATCCCAGGCTTGTGCAAGCTTCCAACCATCTTCTCTATTGAAATTAGGATGTTTTTTAATTTCAATAGCCTCGCGTATCATCCTAGGTAGGAATCGTTGTTCTTTGGCAAGGATTTGTGGATAAAATCCGTAAAAGTAATTTTATTTCAATGAATAGCATTCGCGTAAACTTAAGAAATCAATATCATTGTATTATTCAATGAAAGACTTATTTCGAGGTCCGTGATGTTTTAATAATATTTGTTTTACATTAAATCTTCTTAATATTATATGTAATTTTACAATATGCCGGTGTCCTTGATGAGAAATCACACAGGGAAGAGAGATGTCAAAGTACGTCAATGCGTTTGGTTCTCGCTAATAAATATTGTATCAAGCATTACTTCAGTACGTTTTATTATTACTTAAAACCAATGTTACTACAATCATACGTTCCGTTTACTGCCTGACTGCCTCGGTGGCGTGGTGGTATTTCGGTACTATTACGGTTCTGAGGTCTCGGGTTCGATCCCCGGGTCGGGCAAAGTGATATTGGATTTTTCCATATCAGCCCGGAGTCTGGAATTTGTGCCCGATATGGCGATAGGCTCGCCCCCTATCACATCTGGGACTGAACTAAGCTCTGCGAAATGTGGGTGTTCTAGTTCGCTAGTGCGCCTCTGCCTACCCCTTCGGGGATACAGGCGTGAGCTTATGTTATGTTATGTTATACGTTCCGTTTGGTTTTTGTCTAGAGCCCCAGAGTAGAAAAACTCAATATCTTACCGACCCGGGCAACGAACCCAATCATGTCACATTGCATTGCACTTGTGGCCTAATATCCAGCAACAGCAGATTAGATAGGTAATATTGATTACTGATCCTCTTTACCAAGTGGGTCACAATCAAGATTCTATCACAACAGTTACTGTCATCTTATACAATAAGTTTCACTTTGCGTTATACAGTTTGTTGCGAAATGATTAGGATTCTGTTACGTATGTCATGCGGAAATGTGCTCTTGCCTCTTCAGTTACTAAATAATGTTTTTTCGACCGACTTCTTAAAAGGAGAAGGTCCTCAATTCGTCTGTTTTTTTTTCATTTATTTATGTTACGCTATATCTTCGCTGAATGTGGACCGATCTTCAAAATTCTTTTTGTGTTCGATAGAGGTTATTTCAAAGGTCCCATATAAATTTGGTCACGGTCGGATTTGAAGTCGGTCCGTTAAGTTTTTATGAAAATTATTTTTGTGTTCGATAGAGCTTATTTCAAGGCTCCATATAAATTCACGTCACGGTCAGATTTGAAGTCGGTAATTAGTTTTTAAGCTTGTGATTATTTGCAAATCAGGCTGTGAAAACTGTGGGGGTTAAAACATTCAATAGTATATAGATGGGACTACAGCATGAAACTTGTGATCCAAAAGTTGTGACCTCGTGGTCATAAGTCAATCAGGCTCTACCACTCCATCAAACACTTTATGCCAAAATATATAACATCATAAATTTCCACAAAAATATTTACACCAGGTTTAAAAGCATTACATAAACATGCGTCTGCACTCGGGTGCACTCGCATCGACCGCCAGTTTCATCGTAAAACGAAAGTGTTAAATGTTACATCACAGTTTAAAGATGGCACAGTGTGGCATCTTCTATAATATAGTCTTGCAGAAAGATGGTTTAAATAATGCCTACAAAGAGGGAATGACTAAAAATTATCACTACAGTTTCAATTTCGTAGTGTATTCACTATCATTCGTATTCACATAATGTACCTATGTAATGTATTTCATCTAATTCTATGATTTTTTTGTAATGTGAAATAATGGAAAACGTAGTTTAGTATAACAGTATACCATTCATAAGCTGCGGTATATTTTTATAAGGTTAGAACTAAAAATAAAGTATTTATTAGGATGTAGACTTTTCGACTGACGTCAAAAAAGAAGAAGGCCCTCAATTCGTCTGTATTTTTTTTATGTATGTTACACGATATATCCGTCAAATTGTGATTATGTTTACACACAACACATAACATAACACTTTGTATGTAAAAGAGGAGGTTCCCAATTCGTCGGGATTTTTATGTATGTTACTTTATATCCGGCAAATGCGGTGATTTTTAAGATACTTTGTTTTCTTTTTTTGTGTTCTAGTTCGCTAGTGCGCCTCTGCCTACCCCTCCGGGGATACAGGCGCAAGCTTATGTAATGTTATGTTTGTTTTCGACAGAGCTTGTTCCCCCCAGCAGGTCCTAATGGTCAAGATCGGATATATTTTTAAATCGGTTTTTACGTTTTGTAAGTGACTCATTTAGACGGTGTCCGATCCATACCGCATGAATTTTATACTGTGTCAATACATTACCTACCATACGGTTGTTTTTAGCTTTGTATACGAATTTTGACGTGAATTAAAATGAGCTCGAGTGGATTTATGGTGTTTTTGTTTTGGGAGGTGGTGGGCGAGGGGTGAGGCGTAAGGGATGGGGGTTTATTATGTATAAGTCGTTTACATTAGAGTTATGAGTGTTGTGTTTAAAGGGAGTGTTTTGGAAACAATTTTACTATATTTCAACAGTTATACTGTACATTTACTTTGACTGCCTCCGTGGCGTGGTGGTATTTCGGTACGACTACGGTTCTGAGGTCTCGGGTTCGATCCCCGGGTCGGGCAAAGTGATATTGGATTTTTCCATATCAGCCCGGAGTCTGGAATTTGTGCCCGATATGGCGATAGGTGCGCCCCCTATCACATCTGGGACGGAACTAAGCTCGGCGAAATGTGGGTGTTCTAGTTAGCTAGTACGCCTCTGCCTACCCCTTCGGGGATACAGGCGCGAGCTTATGGTATATTGAACTACTATTCACAGGATTATCATAATTTTTGTTGGCGTTAGTCAAAAACATTCAACAGTATATAGACGGGACAACAGCACAGAACTTGTGATCCAAAAGTTATGACCTAGTGGTCATAAGTCGCTCAGTTTATTTGAAATTACGCGCGCCAGGTCGGCCAGCGTAATAATATTGAGATAATTAACTTATCTTACGTGATTCTTAACCATTCAATTTCAATTCAAATTCAATTCAAAATATTCTAGGGTGTAAATTGTAATAATCGCCCTCGCATTGTAATAAGTGGTTGATGGCGGTACTGAAGTTTGAGATCATTTTTTTATGGAAACTTGCTTAATGGCTCCTCTATAGTTAGTAACATATAATCTCTTTGGCGTTAGTCGAGTTTTTAACTAATTTATGGAGTCGTAGTTTTTGATGGATGTTAAAAAATATTTAAATCGGTGCTTTGATATTTTTTTATAAGACTCGCTTTTATATATATTATACACGGTCAGCGACCTCTACTTACTCGGTAAAAAAATATTTTACAGAATATTATAATCGTTATACGATGGTAATATTATCTTAAATTCGCCATCTGCAGCCCGAGCAGGAAAATTTCTGACAACCGTAAATGTATTCGTGCTCGATGCGCGTCTATGAAATTTGTATGAAATATTAATCAAATGTCATCAGTGCGCAGCGAGTTTACATTTACATTAGCTTTTCGTGCTCGGGCTACTGTTCTACAAAACTTGTTTTTAATTGTTTTCATTTCTCTGTCCTGATTTTTTTTATAATTTATTACTCATTGTGTTTAAATAAAGCCCCCTTGGTCTAGTGATAGCGTATAGATAGAGTATTTTGAGTGGTAGAGCCTTGTTGTAGACAGTAACGTCTACAGCACGAATGGGCCGGCTCGACCGGTTTGATACCACTGTCTCACAGAAAACCGACGTAAAGTCACTGTCATGTTTCGTTCGGTGAGTGAGATTTCTGGTGGCCTATTTCCCCCTTCCCTTTCCCAATCCCTTTTCCCTTCCTTTCCATTCCGGCCTTTTAGGTTGGCAACGCATCCATGATTCTTTTTGTGTCTTGGGTGTCTATGTGCGGTGGAGATCACTTACCATCAGGTGACCCATCTGCTCGTTTGTCAGTCTCTGCTATGCTAAAAAAAATGCATTAAACATATACCCCCTCATTCATAATAACTTAGTATACCGTAATAAGACCGCAAGAGGGTAATAAATTGTTGTTATTTTTAACTTTTAAGTGTTCGTTTTTGAAGTCGGTTTTCAGTTTTGTGTAAACTTTTTTTTACTACAAGTAGTAGATGGCGTTACTGAACTTTGACATCAATTTTTTTACAAGGAAAATGACGTGATAGCCACTCCATAGTAAGTGATATTGAATCTCTCTGGTATATACCGGGTGTTTCATAAAGTTGGTACCAATAACCATTCCACATACAGCGACAACGATTAACGCCCGGTTCCAATAAACAATCTCAGTTCGAATGTGCAGATAGATTACAAAAATTAGCCAATAAGAACACAGTTTGAACATGACTCCGTCAAATGAATTGATTTGATTGGTTCATAATCGCGATCTATCTGCACTCTAAACTGAGATCGTTTATTGAAACCGGCCGTTAAAGGGTAATGGTAAAGTAAAAAAATACTTAATTTGTTCTAGAGTTCTACATCGAATCAACGCTGTACGTATCTAGTTTTGAATATTTTCGGACAGTGCCAAAGAGTCTTCCCTCGCAGTTGGGGTGCCTAGGAGATTTTGCTAACAGTATAATAATAACAATAACTTATAACAAAACTAAAATTTTTACACATAAATTGTAATATAATTAAAACATTTATTTTATAATGGGCAATTCAATGGGCAATCACTGTCCGCTAATGCGTCATAAATAAGGCATAATGGTATTATATATTATCTAAAAAAATAGATCGTATTATTAATAATTTACCTACTTATTTGCATGCTATTATTATTTTAAACAATAAAAGAGTGACTGGTTCACATTAATTAATTTTTTGCATTTCAATATATTCTATGAATCAATTGAATTTATTTGTATTTAAATGGATTATTTAATTAAAAAATGCAATTGGCCTTGTTAAATACATATTTGGGAATTAATTGAAATATATTTATCTTGTGTACATAAATAGCGTGTATTTCACATTAATCCGTTTCGCTTCGTGATTTTAATATTCAATATTCACGCAACATTATGCAGGTGTTCAAATGTATATAAACTTGAATAGACATGAGTACAATAAACCCGTAATGATACTTAATCATTTCATGATTATTTTTTATTGATTTATCTATTAAAAGCGGATTCGAATTTATTTAAGGTTTATGGCTGAAATCTATAGAGCGAACTTCGACTAAGTCTAAGTCATCCTGATGACGAGATCACTCTGGCCTTTCAAAGAAAGTTCGAGCGACTTAAACTGCTCCCACGCTCCACACGACCGATGTTCCGTCCCCGCCGACTAGGACCACGCCGCGCTCCCAGTAGTCGCCCCCCCGACCCTGTTAACAATGCCGGCCCGCGTGCCGATGAGAGAAATGGATAGTTAGGGAAACACGTCCAAACTCCCCCTAATCGATGATGTCTTCAACATCTCCCTCTCAGTGACCGTCCTGAGCCGAGGTTCGTAACCCGTTAGTGGGTTGCCCTCAGCATGGTCACCTATCTTTATGGGTTCGCAACGCACCTGCGTTCACCCATCAGACCGGTCTAGCTGAGTAAGCCGACTCGGTCGGGCTGCCAGCTGTAAGGCAAAAAAAAGTCTAAGTCAAAGTAATGAACTCAGTGAGGATTTTGACTTATTCCGAGTCATTTTTGACTGACATGTCTCGGACTAAGTCAAAGTTCGATTTAACATGTCCAATCCTTACTGAGTTCGTTACTATGACTTAGACAGTCGAAGTTCGCTCTATAGATATCTACCTTCGTGGATGGTCAGGACCTACATATGTATAGGACTGTTAGACATTTATATCAATAGAGCGATAGTTCGACGTTTTGTTAACATTCTGTGAGTAGTATGTCGAAGGCCAGAGTGGGGGGAGGGAGCTGATCGTGTTAAATCATCACCACTCCACCACTTGAGAGCATCAAACGTCATGCTGATTCATGATGATGAATGCTGTGTGTGTTTGTTTGTATGACTTGCTTATCCAGTGACATACGTTAGCAGTACCTAAGTAGTGTGTGGTGGAGCCACTCTGTAGACAGATGTGTCTACAACACAAATGGGCTGGCTATATCCACTGGCTTGTATTAGGTACTTGTATTCTGTTCGCGGTACGACTATCGTGGGTGTCGGGTTCGAATTCCGCGTCGGGCATACTGGTATTGGGCTTTTCTACTCGGTATCAGTCTGGAATTTCGGCAGTAGGCTCGCACGCTATCACATTATGAGACGGAAATTAGCTCTGCGAAATGTCTGTGTTTTAGTTTGCTAGTGCGCCCCTGCCTACCCCTTCGGGGATAGAGTTACCTTGTCGTTATTTATCATATTATATAGTCTATGGGCAATAAAAGAACAATAAATATAAAAATTAACGACTAATGTCGGCACGAATACGATATCTTCCATACCTTAATATTCATATCACATGAAAATATAAAATGAAACAATAAAATAACCATCTGCCCAAAAGACGTAGTGTGTATAACATTCGAACAAGTATTCGAATCGAAAACGCTTCGCGCTCGTCGCATGTGTGCCGTGTGGTAAAAGTGTTTAAAAGTGGTAGAGACACGTTGCAGACAATTACGTCTACAGCTCGACCGGTTGGATACCACTGTCTCATAGAAAACTGACGTAAAGTGGCAGCTTCCTGTCGCGTTTCGTTCCGTAAGTGAGTTTTCAAGTGGCCCAACTACCCCCCTCCCTTTCCCAATCCGTAATACCCTCCCGTTAGGTTGGCAACGCACCCATGATTCTTTTTGTGTCTTGGGTGTCTATGGGCGGTGGAGATCACTTACCATCAGGTGACCCATCTGCTCGTTTGCCAGTGTGTGCTATAAAAATCATATAATTTTGAAACAATTGTTTTTATTGTGTAGCGTGCTCGAATTTATTTTAACTTGTCATAAATTACTACCTACTTGCTCGCCTCCTTAATCTAGTGGCGGAGTATACGGACTGTGAACCGGGAAGTACTAGGTTCGGTTCCTAAGTCAGACGGGAGGACTAAAGAGTTTGACAGGCAACCAATTCTAAAAAAACTAAGGCGGTTCCATTCTGCAACATGCTTGAAGAGTGTTGCGCCGACTCCACACTAAAGTGGGATAAGGGCAGGTGGAAAGAAAGAGCTATAAGCGTCCCATCATACCTACTCGATTGAATCAACTTTAATCACATTTAAAGGTCGCCCTTTTCACGTGACCTTTACACCCCCGCTATTCCACAATTAACATGCAGTCGTTTTGTTAACTATTTTAAACTTTTAATTAGTCGCCTAGTACCCTTGGTACGAGTATTTCTCGATTGTCGAAATCGACGATAGTTTTCAGTTTCTCCATACATTTTTTAGTTCATTGTAGTTTCCGCAAAGTGGCGCTGCTAGTCAAATGTATGATTGTCAAACTATCGTCGATTTCGAGAATCGAGAACTGTCAAACTCGTACTAGTGGTACAGGAAAATAGACAAAAGAAAATAAAAAAGAAATGGTGACAATTGATGATGAAAAAAATAAGCCCGGAGTTTCTTTCTGCCTTTCTTCTTCGGGTCGTCATCCGTAGGTAGCTAGAGAAAGGCTGGTAGGTTAGCTAGGATAGGGCCTCACGCACCAATCCCAACTGCTTCCAGTATTTCCAGTCAATCCCCTGCCACCATTCCTGCCATATGCCATTCCCATACAATCCATTCCCTTACACTCTATTCCTATTTCCCCTTATCACCCTATCTCAGCCATCCCATCGTTATTATGTCCATACTTGCCTGCCTGTTGTCTAATACAAATATATAATGTAAATTATATTAATCCTAATTTAAAAATTTACTTGTGTTGACTTGTCATAAGTGCTTTTTTACATGCCTACGTGATCAATAAAGATTTTTATTTTATATTTTATTTTACAGTGCACTACCCCTCCAGTGCCGTGACTGCCTCGGTGGCGTGGTTGTATTTCGCTACAACTACCGTCCTGAGGTCTCGGGTTCGATCCAAGGGTCGGGCAAAGTGATATTGGATTTTTCCATATCAGCCCGGAGTCTGAGATTTGTGCCCGATATGGCGATAGGCTCGCCCCCTATCACATCTGGGACGGAACTAAGCTCAGCGAAATTTGGGTATTCTACTTCGCTAGTTAACATCTGCTTACCCTATCGGGGATACAGGCGTGAGCTTATGTTATGTTAGGGGTACAGAATAAGGGTCTACTTTACTTCCGTTCTACTTACGAAAGCAGACGATCAGACAGATTACCCAGCAGCTCAACTATGACTTTTTTTGACATTTCTCGCTAGCGACAACGTCAAATATTTGTATGACAAGCACCCGAACGCCTTTAGCGGTTACATGAGAAATTGTTTTCATACAAATTATTTTACGATACGCTAGCGAGAAATGTCAATAAAACTCATGGTTAAACTACTGGTGATAGGTATTCAGTGGTCATCATCTTCTATGGTCTTCGGACAATGCCAGGGGCACAGCCAAGCCGATGCTTCCAGTGGGGATGGCAAAGGAATAGGTATCTGAAAAAGGACAGAATATTTCGAGCTTCGAAAATCTGCTTGAAACCCCCAGCATGCTCTTTGGCCCAGCTATGATCCCAATGATCCAAATCCAGGAATTTAGTACAGCTCACACGGAGTTGCTGGACTTGGCAGAAACCCAAGAGTGGATATGTCTCGTACGTTGTCAAGAGTTCTAAAGTATTTATTTATTGTTACAGATGCGACGAAATCTTCAAGAACAAACTTGGTGCGCATCAGAAGATCAGCGCTCGGGAAGTCGGCGCCGACGCTATCAGTGCATGTCGTGAGTATTATTTAAGAACCTAGATAATTTACTTTCACCGTCACTGGTCTAGCATATGCGAACGGACATCCTGGGTTGAATTCCTATGTCAGGGTTTTTTTATTCGGGCATGGCAAAGTGACTACACTGCACCTGATGGTAAGCGTAGTGCAGTCCAATAAAAATTAGCGACCACTGACCAACAATGACCTATTTATGCTTCTTCACACTCCTAATCCGAAGAGGGAAGAAGCAAATCGAGGGACTTGCGACAAGACAGGCGGATAACCGATACAGACAGGGATACCCCCAACCCACCATCAAGTCATGCCGCAAGCCCCTCGAGAGAACCAGAAGTACACTAGCTAATGAACACGAACCACATATGGAGTGTGGGTCACTATGGCAGGCTTTAGCACCGTGTGTACGGTGGCAATATAATTGGTGTTTCTTCTCAACGTAGCAAATGACTGTACATACCAAAGAATTCATGTATACTACTAGACTAGCTGTTCGGTACATAGAATGTGCGCACTAAGTCTCTGTTAATCGACCTCAACTCACTATAGAAATCTACTCTTTTCCTTAGCAGTGAAACGTCAAACACTCGCCGTCATGTGCCACAATTTTACTTCGAAACAGCATGTATAGTAAATACATAGAAGTCTTTGGTACATACTGATCAACGAGTACTCCTTCGTGGAATTTATATTGTCGACGTGGGCGGGTTGTGCGAGATTGAACTGCTCTCAACTGACTTGTTAAGTGTTTAAAGTGTATAGCGTATTAGAACTAGCATGGTAATGGAATGCGCCACGAGATGTCTGAGGATCTTCGAAACAGTATTAGAAATAGTATTATTAAGGTCGCTGGATGCAGGCCGCTTCCAACAGGTCGATCTGGAAATCTTTGGGGGAGGCCTATGTTCAGCAGTGGACGTCCTATGGTTGATGATGATGATGATTAGATATAGCCTAGCGGAACGTGCATCGGACTATCGACAGAGGTTAGAGGTGCGGCGATAACTCCAGATTTTAGACTCTTTCGACTCTTTCGAGTAAGGGATGACCATTATGGTTGATGGTTACATTCGCACCATGGATCGGCGTATTCAAAAGCCGGACAGGCCGGACAAGACCAAGTAAAAAGTCGGACATGTGAGGCTAAAGCTTGGCACCATCAACCTTATTCGAACACATAATATGTTCAAAATAACTCGGATGGACTGAAGTTATACACTTCATGCATGCTTTCATGCAATGCCTCCCACCATTTCACAGTCGGAGCGCACCTTTTGAATAGATGGCTGTGCTGCGAGAAGACCCGAGTTCAATCCCCGAATTGATAAGTCGAGGATGGCAATTTTAAAAATCCTTTTTTTAGCTGTGATTTTTCTTTTGATTAGCAATTTTTTGGGATAGACAATTTATTTTTTGTCTGTACGAACTGCACGCCACTGCATATAATCTAAATTCACACTAAACTTGATAAAAACCCACGCACGCCATACCGTATCAACTCATAAAAGTGAAAACACGAAACAACTTACAACTCAATCAACCACACAATGTATGTCGTAGGCGTCAGCGTCGCCCACTGGTCCAGATTGCTGATTGTTATGATTTTGTTCGCAGAAGGAGTCGTGCGCGGTGTCTCGGAGGCCGTCGCGACTGCCGCCACCGCCCCCACACCATAGACTTTCACTCGTGGTGAGTAAATACCCCAGGATCCAATTTCTAAATTAGGAAGTACATTGGATACTGGTGTTAGCCAATAATTTGGTTTTTCATTTCTTGCATGACCACCATTATTATCATTATCATCGTCATCAGTTTCATCATTATAATCATCATCATCATCATCATCACCATCATCATCATCATCATCATCATCATCATCATCATCATCATCATAACCGTATCGATTTTAAAAAATCAGCTTAGCGCGACAATTTTGAAAACCTCTTTTTGGTGTGATCTCTATTTAGTTTGAAATGTACCATGGTAGACTGTGTATTTTTGTCTGTATGGACTGCACGTCACTAACGGTGCTGTTGGAATTTCCAATAATGCGTTTTTATTAGCTTATGAAAGTAGAAGAGCTTAAAGCACACCCTGATGGTGAATAGTTATAGTTTTCCATGATAGCACCAATGCTTGGGGCACATGTTGAAACGGAAGAACAAGAATCTTGGGTGCCGTAGCCAACCTTAGAGGAGGGGAATTTAATAGAGATTAAGAAAACGAGGGATGGGGATTTGAGCCACCGGAATTCTCGCCCATCGAGCAAAACGCAATAGCGAGATGCCACGACGTCATTTGATCTCTTGGAATAGGTAATTGAGGAATCATAATGAACACTACTTTAACTTGAACTTTACGTAATATTGATCTTAAGTAATGCCTCTTAAGCACCAGCGTCATCAGAAGCTATCATAGAATCATACTCGAGCACCTTCCACGATGTCAACAATGTAATACAGTAGTGAGGCATGATTACGAACGTCCTTCGCGGACCGCAGTAATACAAAACTCATCGCGTTGCATAACACCGTCCTGCGGTCAAGCCTCTAGGGCTGGCACGTGATGTTATGACTAATATTTATTATTTTCAAGCGACTTCCAAAAGGGAGGTCCTCAATTCGTCTTTATTTTTTTTTAATGTATGTTACGCGATATCTCCGGCAAATGTGGACCGATTTTCAAAATTATTTGTGTTCGATAGAGCTTATTTTTCAATGGTAGGCCCATAAAATTTGGTCACGATCGGATTTGAAGTCGGTCTGTTAAGTTTTTTTACATACATATTTCATTTAAAAAACCTTTTGATTACCGGAGCGTACCCGCGGGTTAGTATTTTATATTCTGTGTTGATGTGTTAAGTGATTGTTTATGTTGTTTTAGTTGGTTTGATGAAAGACGCCATTAATAACGTAAATTATATTCGTGTGTAGATAAAAACGCGTTTAAAATGTTCACGAGTTTATTAATAACATCGGCATGAAATCTCGTCGAATAAACCAGAAAGAAAGTTTCAGTCAGAAAGTAAAAGCAGAAAGATGCTGTAAATGGAATTAGTTTTATTTTTTAACTTATGGTTAAAACTATGTTTATTGATCAATTATTGTTTAGTTACCTTACAGTTACAAATACTTCTGAAAATGGAAATTGTTGTTGATTTAGTTTTCTTTTTCCCGGTAGACCCTTGCCGGGTTTGGCTGTGATCTTGACATTACCGAATTTCACGAACGCTTGTAGCGTTAATTTGGAATTAAATTACGTAAGCGCTAGAGGGAAACGTCAAAAAATCTCAGGATTGACCCGATGGTATTTTTGGAGCCAGGAATGTGAAATTTTACACTCGGCTTCCATTTATGACGTAGGTGAGCACTAAGAAGAATTTTTTGGAAATTCATCCTTAAGGGGATGTAACGGGGGACGAAAGTCGTACACGAGCGGAGCCGCGGGTAGAAGCTAGTTAATATAATAATTATTGACAACCCTACTTAACAAGGCGCACGCGCAGTAAAACGATCGGCTGTGATTACAAACAACACAAAGGTGGAAATAATAACCCTCGCGAGTCGCGATGCAATCATTAGATGATGTAACGCGCGTAATCCCTCATTACCGTACTTTGTGGAGGTCGACACGCAGTCACGTGACGTTCGCTGGACGTGCGGTTATGGGCTTGAGTTATTAATAAACTAGCGACCCGCTCCGGCTTTGCATATAAACCTTCCTCTTGAATCACTATCTATTAAAAAAAACGCATCAAAATCCTTTGCGTAGTTTTAAAGATCTAAGCATACATGTATGCTTGTTTATTATAGAGGTATATAACGATATTTGTTTCAAGTCTTGGTGTTGTGAGACCGCGCGTCTCTCCTAGTCTCTGACACCCACGATACAGGTTATACCTAGTGTGGGGTCAGGACTAGGTGTGTGACTGTTGGGTGTCTTTGTTATTATTGATACCAACTTTATGAAACACGTAGTATATTTTTAGTGATCGCTGGAACATCGTTAATGGCGTCAGTAGGGTGGTGTCGATTAACACGCTTGTTTACATTCACTATACCGGTAATGGCTGTGTGTTTATCAGCTCCCAGGCCCCCGGCGCGCATTACACAACAGGCGGGAAGAGGAGGGAGGGGGGGGGGGGTCTGATTTTTGGGTCTTTTAGGTTAAAGGTTTTATACATGGTCGATGGTGAAGGTTCTCATTCGGTTTGGAGAGTCATATAGGTCTTTTTAAGTACCTTACATGATACCATTTTCAAGTAAATAAATACACCCAACAGTCACACATAGTCCTGACCCCACACTAGGTGTAACCTGTATCGTGGGTAACAGAAACAACGAGAGACTTTCGGTCTCACAGCACCCAGACCCGAAACAAATATCTATGGGCCGCACAGACATTTGTCACGGTGCGGGAATCGAATCCGCGACCTCACGTTTCACAGCCGGCTACTCGCCCGCTGCGCCACGCAGGCTGTCTGAATATGTTGGAATGGTGATCATTTCAGTGGAAACCACCACCAAAATAGACACATCCAGTCCAAAATCCAGTTTTAGTTAGGAAGTTACGAGTGCGCGGCAAGTTGGCTTGTGTTCAAGAATGTAAGGTATCCAGTATTGCAATCTTATGCCATCGCGATGATTTATAAGGTGGGGGCTTCGCTAATATACTAATATGTGGTATTATCCTTGCAAACATACTACATACATAAGCTCATGCCTGTATCCGCGAAAAGGGTAGGCAGAGGCGCACATCTCGCTGAGCTTAGTTCCATTCCAGATGTCTTTTTAGATTTTGCCGGCCTTCTTGCCTGTTTGGTCTAATGGTTTCGGTTTTGAATGCCAGGTAGAACGCCGTCTTTGAAAGTAGTTTAACCCCCTCATTCATAATAACTTAGTAGAGCGTAATAATACCGCAATAGTACGTTTCATAAAAATTGTATTCATAGTCGTTCAATAGCGTTAAAACATTCCAACGTTCGATAGTGAAAACATGGCCGATTCCGATCAGCTGTTTCAAGTTTGATGTTCTTTCTTTATGACATTAATTTTGTTATAGTCTAGGACCCCATCTAAGATTGATATATATTTTTTATTAATTGTTTCCAGCCGAGACTTCCTGTTTGTTTCGAAGCTTGCCAGAGATGAAATAATGTTTTTTCTGTAACCAGCAACATTGTATTCAATAAACATATTTTAGTCCTCTTTTTGCTAAAGTAGGCAAAAGTAGGGTTATGCGTTCGATAAGACCAGAATTTCATTATGAATAAGGGGGTTAGAGTTTTATTCATTACTGACAATAATATTATAAAAAAGCTTTACATACATAACATAAGCTCACGCCTGTATACCCGAAAAGGTAGGCAGAGGTGCACTAGCGTACTAGTACACCCACATTTCGCCGAGCTTAGTTCCGTCCCAGATGTGATAGGGGGCGAGCCTATCGCCATATCGGGCACAAATTCCTACCAAAAATTCTTGACTCTTCATAATTTTACTTAAGAGTTCTAGACTATTAAATCGTTGCAAATGTGCGTATAAAGACATCCCGCGGGACATTGATGCAGCGAGTTGTTCGCCTCCCACACTAGTCCAAGGTTGCCGGAAGATTTACGAGGAGAAAAACAATCGTCTAACCCACGGTTATGTACTAAAATGGACGTAGAGACCGGCCGACGCGGCCCAGTCGTAATAGAAACGGAGCGAATCTGACTCACTTGCGTAGAGTTATTGATGTACAAGACGCCATATGGCATCCTTGCTTAAATAACTTTGGGACTGACTCGTGATGTGACAAGTTACATACGTCTTTTTCCCATAGGAGACAGCTGTAATTTTTGAGACTCAATTTAACTGCGATTACGATTCGGTTTCATTTATTGACTTAAAATTCCACCGAAATCGAGGTAAACATTTTTTAAGTTACGCGAATGCTATACATTGAAATAAAACAATTTTTACTGATTCTATCACAATTAACGGCAAACATTGATTGGTCTCCAAGCCGTGACCACGAAGGCTGCAAAGCCTTCGAAACGTCGGGAATGAAAATTAAAACCAAATCGTGATAGAATCCGTAAAAAATGCTTTATTTCAATAAGAAATTAATTTTATAGCATTGCCTGGCAAACGAGTAGATCGGTCACCTGATGGTAAGTGATCTCCATCGCCCATAGACACCCAAGACACAAAAAGAATCATGGGTGCATTGGCAACCTAAAAGGAGGGAATGGACGGGGAAGGAACAAAAAGTGCATTCATGTCGCGTTAAAAATTACCAAATGACAAGTTCTCGAATCTATTGCGACATTAGCGCACTTTCTGCCTCGATTTCGGTGGATTTTTATGTCAATAAATGAAACCGAATCGTAGTCAAGATCGAATCGAGTGTTAAAAATCAGGCGGCTGATTTCCCCTTGTTCGATTCTTTCACACCTTATTTACCTCGTGACAAGTTCCTATTGGTCAATTTGATGTGTCTTTCAACGGTAGGTTTCTTTGTACCTCTTGTATTACCGATACCCTTGCATTGTATACATTTTTATCTGGAATACGAAGAGGCCGATTCGACTATCAGGTTATCACTACTATCACAAATAATCATAAATTTAAAAATTACTTTAAAACTTATCCGATCGTCACTAAAATATGGGAATAAACTGTATCGAAGACAAAAAATATTTTGAAAACCGATGCATATTTGGCGGAGATATCGCGTAACATATATAAATAAATACAGATGAATTGATTGAGTATCGATCTGTAAATCTTTGGGAGTGGCCTATGTCCAGCAGTGGACGTCCTGTGCTTGATAATGATGAATACTTCTTTTGAAGTCGGTCGAAAACTGACGTGAAGTGATAGCCTGTTGCGTTTTAAATGATGAGCGAGTATTTCGGGGCTCAATTACCATTCTTTTCTTTTCTCCGGTATCTTTCTTGACTGTTTCTCTGGCATTACCAATGACCAAGTGTGAAGGTCACTTACCAACAGATTCGCTGCTTGCACTTCTATCTTCATTGCCAACAAAACCGTATCATCGTGTACAATTGTGTTATCTATGTGGCGTCTTAAAGCTCATCGGTCTATGTTCGTGTATAATGTCAAAGATCTGAGCCAAGGTGACGCTTTATGGGCAAAAAAATGTTGATGTTTTGGACCGTGATCTTGTTTTATAAACTGCTTAGCTATTATGATAAAGATGGGTACCTGATAATATACATAATGTAGTGTCGTGAATCATGATGTATCAGAATTCGTTTTCCAACGACTTCAAAAAAGAAGGTTCTCAATTCGTCTGTTTTTTTATGTATGTAACTTACCACCAGTTGGTATCTACCCAGATGACCTCACACTTTTTAGAGAGTTCAACCTTCCTGATCAATATTGTTACTGTCCCACTGCTGGGCAAGGGTCTTCTCTACTATTACGCCTTAGTCTACCACGCTGGTCTTGTGCAGGTTGGTAGTGCTCACATATCCTTGAAATTCTTGTGGAGAAATTTTTAGGTATACAGGATTCCTCACAATTTCCTTTATCGTTTAAGCAAGCCATGAAATGTGTGTATGGTAGAGTTGGAAGGGAGGGGAAGACCTCATCGAACATTCTCTAACCAAGTCAGAGATTTGCTCGAGAAAGGTCAAGTTAAAAGTACCCTAAACCGACGTGCATGCATGAAGAATGTAATGAGACTGAATGAGGCGAAAGAGGTGTGTAAGGATCGTAGCAAATGGAAATCCGTTGTCTCTGCCTACCCCTATGGGAAAAAGGCGTGAGTCTATGTATGTATGTATGTAAGCCATGAAATGAAATGTTAGAGCTCCTTTTGGTTTTAGTCTCGAACCTCCGACACTCGTCTCGGCAGTCCGTGCCACTCCCAACTTAGCTATCGCTGCTATATCATCTTTTTTCTTTCTGCCTGGCGTTATCCCGGCCTTCTGCCAGGGTCCGCCTTCCCTCTTAAACGCTTCCACTTCGCCCGATCTTCAGCATCCTCTATGGTGAGGCCATTGGTTCTCATATCTTCCTCCAGAACATCCAGCCAGCGTTTTTCGGGCCGTCCGGTATACCATACGGATACTATGGTATAGCTACTACAATAATATAAATCTGAAAATGTATTCGTTTGAATGAATCATTGATTTGAAATTCGCTTCAGAATTTCAAAACACATGCGTTACTATAAACAAGACTGTTATGAATAAAATATAACTTCCTAAAGGTCAAACGACACATTTGTAATAGCCGTTTTGCAATAAAAGTTATACGGTGAGATGTTTCAAAGTTGATTTGAAATCGTCGGAGTTTCACCCAGTGAGAAGCAATTAGAACTTCCGAAGACAGGGAAAGCGTTGATGAGTTACTCCGGATACTTGGGATTAAATATTTGTAGGTATTACTACTCGTGATGCCTGCGTGAATGCCTCGGTGGCGTGATGGTATTTCGGTACGACTACGGCTCTGAGATCTCGGGTTTGATCCCCGGGTTGGGCGAAGTGATATTGGATTTTTCCAGCCCGGAGTCGGAATTTGTGCCCGATATGGCGATAGGCTTGCCCCCTATCACATCTGGGACGGAACTAAGGTCGGCGAGATGTGGGTGTTCTAGTTCGTTAGTACGCCTCTGCCTACCCCTTTGGTGACACAGGCGTGAGTTCATGTTATGTTATGTTATTTTTGATAATGATTTGTTGGTCATGATTTATGTAAATACCAATTGTCAGGGTAGACAGGTGTTTTAGCTATATGATCTGCACGTGACTGCTTGTGATTATTGCAGTCGTAAGATTAAAAGATGAAGAAAAACAGCTTAAGGTTATATTAAAACAAATCCCAAACACTTTCTAATTTATTACTACAGCGGCTCCGCTGGCCGTACAAACTACAAAGCCCGAGTCAACAGAGGCCCAAGCACGAATTACTTTCGACTAAGTACTCGAAACGAGTCTGCTGTACGCTCATGGCATTTATATGATTTTTTAAACATAGTGATCGCGCAACAAAGCGATTTTATAATTTGATTTGCTTGGGACTGGAACCCCTTGAGAGTGGTTATCGTCAGGCAGACAATCGGTCGTAAAAACTACGCCGAATCATTTAGCAACATGCGTGAATAGCGTGTTGCGCCAGCCCCACATGGCAGGGCAGGTTGAAAGAATTGTGAAGGTGCTGCGATCTCGATTCGATTTTGAATTCGAAAGATAATGGTGCTAAGGTCTTCGGTCTTGTAGTGGATAACCGTCACCTTGAGAGTGCAAGGTCGCGGGATCAAATACAGTGACGTACGATATAACATGTTTGTCTAGTAATTTTCAGCAAATCTTTTAAATCGCTTTTGGACGGCATCCAAGATGTATATTTTATTATAATGATGCTACTTTTACAGCATCAACTAAACTCTGTAATTGATGTTGAATTTAGTTTTAAGTATATCATAATATAAAATAATATTAGCCCTGTAATATGACTGTCCCACTACTGGGCACGGGCCTCCTCTACTAGT
This sequence comes from Clanis bilineata, assembly GCA_036417725.1. Lineage (NCBI taxonomy): Eukaryota > Metazoa > Arthropoda > Insecta > Lepidoptera > Sphingidae > Clanis > Clanis bilineata. The sequence goes on along the minus strand of CM071163.1, from coordinate 1,882,595 downwards.
AAGAAGGGTTAGGCCTTAGTCTACCACGCTGGCCTAATGCGGGTTGGTAGACTTCACATACCTTCGAAATTCTTGTGAAGAAATTCTCGGGTATGCAGGTTTCCTCACGATGTTTTCCTTCACCGTTGTAGCAAGCGATATTTCACAATGAAAACACTTAACATAGAAAAGTCAGAGGTGTATGCCCTTTTTGGGGTTGGTCTCGAACCTCCGAAATTTTAAGTATATTTTAGTTTAATTTTAACGTAAGCTTAAACGTGTCGTGTAGTTATTTTTGGCATACGAAGGCAGACGAGCAGATGGCTTACGCTTTACCTACATACATAAATAAGCTCACGACTGTATCCCCGAAGGGGTAGGCAGAGGCGCACTAGCGAACTAGAACACCTACATTTCGTTGAGCTTAGTTTCGTCCCAGATGTGATAGGGGGCGAGTCTATCGCCATATCGGGCACAAATTCCAGACTACGGGCTGATACTGAAAAATCAAATATCACTTTGCCCGACCCGGGGGTCGAACCCGACTCCTTATACACACAAACAAACCTCGCGAATGATCGGGAACGTTCGCTCTCCATCGCCGATCAACCTCCGCGAATGTTCTTTCGCCTTCAATCAGCTTGTTGTGTGCCCGGCATAATAAAAAAAAAAATTAGCAGGCATAAAAAAATATAGATTGACTGCCTCGGTGGCGTGGTGTTATTTCGGTACGACTACGGTTCTGAGGTCTCGGGTTCGATCCCCGGGTCGGGCAAAGTGATATTGGATTTTTCCATATCAGCCCGGAGTCTGGAATTTGTGCCCGATATGGCGATAGGCTCGCCCCCTATCACATCTGGGACTGAACTAAGCTCGGCGAAATGTGGGTGTTCTAGTTCGCTAGTGCGCCTCTGCCTACCCCTTCGGGGATACAGGCGTGAGCTTATGTTATGTTATGTTATAAAAAAAAATATAGAATTGAGTGAGGACTTTCTACTTTTTTTGAAGACTGTTGAAAATAAAGATTTGTTTCTTCAAATCTAACTAGAATTTTAGCTTGTGCCAAAGTTCGTTCAAATCATCATCATCATCATCATCATCAGCCATAGGACGTCCACTGCTGAACATAGGCCTCCCCCAAAGATTTCCAGATCGACCTGTTGGAAGCGGCCTGCATCCAGCGACTTCCCGCGACCTTCAAATATTTAATTTTAATAAACTCATAGCTTTTAAAAAGGGCAAGTCGGGATCAAAGTTAAAGCATTGATTGTTATAAAGTGGGATCAAACGAGTGGAGCCGGCCCATTCGTGCTGTAGACGTTACTGTCTACAGCGTGGCTCTACCACACAAAAAATCTGTTTTTAACTTGTTGCTTGTGATGTCTGTCTCACAGGTGGGTTCCGGCCGATGTAGCTCCCCAGGCACCGGTCCCCTGTCTCCAGCCGAGGGTCCTCGCTGGCCCCACATCCACCACCCTCACCCGCTGCACCACGCGCTGCTATCATCCAGCGTGAAGCGAGGCAAGGACCTGTGAGTATCTGCTCTGGTATGATACAGGTGGATTTGACAAGGAAACGTGTTAGGCCGGCATAATTTTATTTTTATTTGTGCTATATGTAATTAAAACTGAAAAGGCTACCTTCGAGCTCTACATAGGTCGTGCTGCAAGTGAAAATGAAATTAGGAGATTAGGAGGTAAAGATTTCTTGATATTAATCAACCAAAATGTTGTTCAATTAACAGATAAACCCATTGTTTGTATTCTGTGGTCGTTTTTTTTTTTGGACTGAACTGCGTTTATCATCAGCCCCCAAGTCCTGACTATTGACAATCGTTTCGAATTTGACTTCGATTCGATTCCATTATTGACTTAAAATTCAATCGAAATAGGGCCTTACTTATAAAAACACTTTAGCTGAGTAAATGGCTAAAAATACCCTGTCACTTTTTTCCTTGTGTCACATTGTTTGAAAATAAAAGGGACAGGCTATTCTTTACCATTTGCCAGAGTTGGGCAAATATCAATTGTAGAGACAATTAACAACTAGCAAATAAATTGCGGCTTTTTAATTGCGATTAACAATTAAAAAAATAACTGTAATTGCAAGTGATCGCAATTAACAATTAATTAATTGTAATTGTGAATATTGCAATTACGAATAATCAATTGTTAATCGTAATTATCTTAAAATAATTAACAATTAATATCGATATAATAAAAGTGTCTGAAGACTGGAAGATATTGCTATTAGCGATAAGAATTCCCATTTGATCACTAAATCACGAGTGTTTAGGATAAACTAATGAATAGCCCTGTACACTTTTTGAAAAAGTGTCAAGTACCCAATTACACAACAATTCTACGTCTACAATATTTACAGTAGTAGCAGAAGTAGAGTGTACCGAAAGGGATCTGGAACAAGACCGTCGATAAAAGTGACTTGCATGGGCCATTAGATTGCGGAGGCGGTTGTGGCGCCCATTTCTAAAACTTTTGAGTTCACATGCAATAATAGAACGATATTTAGTAACTTAATTGTCAATTGTCACAATAGACCAGGGTAGAAGCCTTTAAAAATAATGAAAAGTGAAAAGAAATTATAGTAGGATGAAACCCATTAGAAAAGGAGGAAAATATTATAAAAATGAAAGGAAAAATAATTTACGGGCGATCTGAGGTCGGGAAGGGGATGGGGGTGAGCTTTTAAGGGTAAAAAACGGTTTTTCTCGATTTCCGTCAAAACTAAAAGTCCTATCGAAAAAGTCAAATGGCAAAGTTGTAGATAATAAAAAGATCTAAAACTTTTGTATTTACACTTTTTTCACATAACCTCAAAATTTATGTGAAAAATTCAAAAAACCAAGTTTTTGGTTTTTTATTTTTATCTTTTACAATTTTTTTATTTTTTAACGAAATTTTGTGAAATCTTACCTTTTTATGTCCCAAATACGCTGTAATTTATTTGATTAAAAATATTTATTTTTTCACCTTATTTTGAATTAATATCGAAAAAACACCCTAATTTTCAATCGAAAATTCACCCGTCAAAATATCAGCTTTTTTCAAAAAGTTGGTATGGTTTCTGTTCGTTGAAATCTCTACTTTCCGATGGTGAAAAAAAAATATATGTTACTATGGTAAATCTTCTCAGAAAATGCAAAAATTCAAAAAATACTTGAATTCGAATTTTTTTAATTATTATAAATAATTTTGAGCTATTTATTAAAATTTACACTTTAATTACTCGAAAAACGTTAGATTTCATGTGACGTTGATAACAAAAAAATTGCAAATAAAAATATACTACTATAATTAAGAAACAAATAAGTTAATTAAATTAATATTTAATAAGACATCTACAATATTTGGAGAAAGTTGTCTAATTTTCTTTAAATTATATGCGTAGATGCCTATTTATAACTATTTTGAGATAAATTATATATATACCTGAGTAGATATACCTAAGTGACCTACGAAAAATTGTAGCCCATCAAAAGGTATTTCGTGGAGAAGTGGGGAAGGGGCTAGGCGGGTTTGGGTCTTACTACATACATACCTACTATTATATACTATATATTTCGTAGCAGCTGTTACAACTGCTAGCCTAACCAGTATTCGAAATACAGTACAGTATACAACATCGTTTATAAAAATACACGTGCACGCTGAGTTTCGTGAAGATAATTGTGACAAGTTTACTTAAAAAAACAAAAAAACTTTTCGAATCTGCATAGGAAGGTAAATACTATCTCTATTTTTATCTGTATCAATCAACTCAACCATAAAAATCGTAATATTTTCTTTAAAAAATAGTATGCTTAACGTAACATAACCTAAAGATTGAAATTAAATGATATTTTTGTACAAGATAAAAAAATAATAATCTCCTTAATTTTGCACAAACAAATTTAGTTAATCCCATGAAAAAAAATATATTTCAAAATACATAAAAATATATTTAAATTCTATAAAAAATATATATCGTAGATATATTTTTAATAAAACAAACTTTTTGCCGATTTTCATATATATTTTATACATTTTTTATAGATTTATAATATATTATTCATACATTTTGACATTTATTTCTTTAAATTTTTTTTTTCATGGGAGTTTATTCACGATTAAATAGTGAAGACATTATTAATTCGATTTTGTCTTTTCAGATTATCAGTATGGATGAATCTGTTTGTATCATTTGCAATAAGGCAGATGATAAGCAAGTGTATGCAATAAAAAAAAAGCAGCTTTGAATCGTTTAGTGGTATCCAGCAAGAAAAGAATCGACAATAAATACAAAAAATTTGAGACTTTGACATCAGCCTTTATTCATCGAAGTTGTCAAAGTCAATTGCATTTTCTGAGAAGATTTACCATGGTAACATATTTTTTTTTTCACCATCGGAAAGTAGAGATTTCAACGAATAGAAACCATACCAACTTTTTGAAAAAAGCTGATATTTTGACGGGTGAATTTTCGATTGAAAATTAGGGTGTTTTTTCGATATTAATTCAAAATAAGGTGAAAAAGTAAATATTTTTAATCAAATAAATTACACCGTATTTGGGACATAACAAGGTAAGTTTTCACAAAATTTCGTTAAAAAATAAAAAAAATTGTAAAAGATAAAAATAAAAGACCAAAAACTTGGTTTTTTGAATTTTTCACATAAATTTTGAGGTTATGTGAAAAAAGTGTAAATACAAAAGTTTTAGATCTTTTTATTATCTACAATTTTGCCATTTGACTTTTTTCGATAGGACTTTTAGTTTTGACGGAAATCGAGAAAAACCGTTTTTTACCCTTAAAAACTCACCCCCATCCCCTTCCCGACCTCAGATCGCCCGTAAATTATTTTTCCTTTCATTTTTATAATATTTCCCTCCTTTTCTAATGGGTTTCATCCTACTATGATTTTTTTTGGTTTTAAAAATTATCGACCCTGGACTACAAGGTAAACAATTGACAATTAAATTAATTGATTACTTTTTCAATCGCAATTAAATCAATTGTAAACCACAATTGATGGTTTTAATTGCAATTAATTTTAATTGTAACATACAATTAAAGATCAATCGCAATTAAATCAATTGCAATTGATTTAATTGCCATTGAAAATTTAATTGTTTGCTGCTACAATTAAAAAATTAATTGATTAACGCCCAACTCTGCCATTTGCTCAGTTAAACTGTTTTTATAAGGCCCATAGAGTTAAAAAGTGCGCTAAAGTTGCATTAGATTTGAGAACTTGTCATTTAGTATTTTTAACGTAACATTAGTGCACTTTTTAGCTCTATTTCGGTGGTATTTTAAGTCACTAAATGAAATCGAATCCCAAGTCAAATTCGAATCGAGTCAGCCCCCAGGTGTTGCCAGTGGCGGCGTTACGCGTTGGCGACCGATGACGGCCTAGCGCCTAAGGGGGCCCCGCACCCGTCTTCGGTTTGAAAGGGGTAAAACTGCCAATATATTTTGCTGGAAAAGTCAAGGGGGCTCGCAAAGTTGATGTCGCCGACGTTCAGTTTTGGTCTAGCGTCGCCACTGTGTGTAGCGTAGACAATTTGCGTTGTTCGGATAAGAATTTCAAATTTCATATACACTTCGATTGTAGGGTGAGATTTGAACCCAGGACCTCGCGATTTTTAATTGTATTTGATTCAATATTTTATACATTTTATTTCGATTAGTTGTAAATTGTAACCCCCTTATTCATAATGAAATCTTGATCTTATCGAATGCATAATTCTACTTTTGCCTACTTTAGCAAATAGAGAACAAAATATGTTTATCGAATACAATGTTGCTGGTTACAGAAAAACATTATTTTTATCTCTGGCAAGCTTCGAAACAAATAGGAAGTCTTGGCTGGAAACAATTAATAGAAAATATATATCAATCTTAGATTCCCATCTCTAATCTTAGATCTTAGATCCTAGACTATAACAAAATTAATGTGATCAAGAAACAAACATCAAACTTAAAACAGCTGATCGGAATCGGCCATGTTTTCACTATCGAACGTTGGAATGTTTTAACGCTATTGAACGATTATGAATATATTTTTTATGAAACGTACTATTGCGGTCTTATTACGCTCTGCTAAGGTATTATGAATATGGGATATTCTATACTGGATCGTTCGGGAACTGTCTCGTTAATATTGAACGAGTGATTTATCTAATAGAGTTATTGCTTTGTTTACATGTCTAACCGCATTAGAAACAAGGATGTGTGAGTATTAATATAGTGTGCTAATTATAGTGATTAAACATATACAGCGTGTTTCATAAAGTTGTTATCAATATATAAATGCATTTAAAGAGGAGATGGCTAGAAATCTAGTGGAAATGTTTAAAATTTCGTAAAGCATTTGCAAACTCCCTATGGGGTATTTAATTGTTTTTAGCATACACAAAGCCATCCCTATGATAATTGTGACGATTTACAGGTCGCATCCGATTTTAATATTAATAGGACTAACTGTAGGTTAGTAATAGTGGTGGGAGTCGCTCTACGTGTAGTTTTATTGACACCAACTTTATAAAACATCCTGTTTATCATCTTGCCTGACTGCCTCCGTGGCGTGGTTGTATTTCGGTACGACTACGGTTCTGAGGTCTCTGGTTCGATCCCCGGGTCGGGTAAAGTGATATTGGATTTTTCCATATCAGCCCGGAGTCCGGAATTTGTGCCCGATATGGCGATAGGCTCGCCCCCTATCACACCTGGGACGGAACTAAGCTCGGCGAAATGTGAGTGCTCTAGTACGCTAGTGCGCCTCTGCCTACTCCTTCGGGGATACAGGCGTGAGCTTATGTATGTTTATCATCGAGTACAGTGGATAATTAGGAGTAGGTAACTGTGCATTACCTAGATTTCTATTTGTCCCACTATCTCGTTGATGTCCCATCAAGAAACGGGCCTAATGACTGTCTCCGTTGGCACGAACTAGGAATTTGGGATAAGTGCCCACCTGACATTAGCACGTGGGGTAAGAAATTGTAGGCGAACGTCGGGAACTGTCAGGGCAATGGAGCGATGACTTGTTGATATGATGCCAATTTCTTCAGTATTGTCATGTTATTGTATGTGTAGACTGCGTTGGTGGCGTAGTTGTATTGCGTGTGCGGTACGGCTACCGTGCTGAGGACTTGGGTTCGATCCCCGGGTCGGACAAAGTGATAGTGGATTATTCCATATCAGCCCGAAGCCTGGAATTTGTGCCCGATATCGCGATAGGCTCGCCCCCTATCACATCTGGGACGGAACTAAGCTCGGCGAAATGTGGGTGTTCTAGTTCGCTAGTGCGCCTCTGCCTACCCCTTCGGGGATACAGGCGTGAGCTTATGTATGTTATGTTAGTTATTCAAGAAGAAGGTTTATATGTATAATACATGCATAATTTCATCCCTGAAGGGATGTTATGGGGGATGAATGTTTGTCAAGATTCTCACGCGGCCGTAGCTGCAGGCAAAAGCTAGTATGTGTTATAATAGATTTTTCTTTCTACTCGCCCTTATCGGACCTTAATGTGGGGTCGGCGCAACACACTTTTTCAAGCATGCTGCAGAGAGGATTTGGCTTAGTTTTTTACGACCGGCCGCCTGCCCGACGTCAACCCCCTATGAGGGATCCAGTCCCGGTCAAATTTAATTAGAAAATTTGCTTTGCCTGACCTGGGAATCGAACCCAGGACCTCCCGGTTCAAAGCCCATACATGCTGCCACTAGACCAAGGAGGCTGTATTATAGCATATAATAATATTAAAATATATAATAATAATCCCATGACGTTAGTACCTTGTGTAGCACTGTGCCCTCTGCCGAGGTGTGCCGTATGAGTAAGGGCACTGACATGTACCCAGTACACATGAGATGTGAGTTGGCAGGATATTGATATTGATTGAATTGTCATCGTTTTGTAACCAGACGGGTTGATCACCGGTCGTTGGGGTTACATTGTGTGAATTGTTGGGCTTTGTTGTTTGGGATTTTTCATAGCAGAGCCTGACATCAAATTATGGTGGTAATGGTTCACCTATAGTCCGATTGCTAATTAAACGGGGTAAACTGACAGATTGAAATGTCACTTTCCATAATAATGTTGCTTGCTTTCAAAACATAGTGATTGATCTAGTTCAATTTTTATCATTCAAAGAAACAATAACTCAGCACTAGCTTGCAAAATTAGAATTTTAATGAGTATTTTTAGAAATTTCAGCTTAACCCTTAACTAAATATCTGTGTAAAAAAAAAATGTGTAAATAATCAACAGATACGCGAAATGATAACAATGAAAATAACAAATATTATTTTTATTATTAGAGAAAAATTACGTTCGACACATTCACAGCTTTAGTAAGTTTTGTTTATAATGAATCATGACTATAATCCAGTAGACATGCAGTATTAATCACACATTAGGTAGGAATTTCGTCATTGAGTTGGACTTTAGAGAATGAAAAAATGAAATGGTTCACTGAATTCAAATGTTTAAATAATCTTGATGTTTTTACCGCAGCACTATTTAAATTTTATGAAAAACTGGCAACATTTGAAATGTCAGTTTACTCCGTTTAATTAGCAATCCTACTATAACGGTGAGTGATATCCACAGTCCAACAGTCCATACATAAATCATGGGCCCGTTGTCAAATTTGAACCTTAAAGAAATAAGGGTTAAGGAATTAATAAGGAGTCGCCTCCTTGGTCTAGTGGCAGCATATATACTGCCAAATGTGGCCAGATTTTCGACCGACTTCCAAAAAAGAAGGTCCTCAATTCGTCTGTATTTTTTTTCATGTATGTTACGCGATATCTCCGCCGAATGTGGACCGATCTTCAAAATTCTTTCTGTTCTATAGAGCTTATTTCAAGGGTGGTCCCATATAAATTTGGTCACGATCGGATTTGAAGTCGGTCCGTTAAGTTTTTAAACTTGTGATTATCAAAATTCTATTGTTCGATAGAGCTTATTTCAAGGGTGGTCCCATATAAATTTGGTCACGTCACTCACGATCGGATCAAGTTGGAAGTTGGTCAGTTAAGTTTTTAAACTTGCTATTATTATTATTTTTGGACAAAGAAAAGCTGCCTCTACATCTACAAGGTCGACGATAAACCACAAGTCCAATTGGACCGTGTTGTGCAGAAATGATCCAACCCACATTTTTTATTGATGCCAACATGATCCTAAAGTCTAAGCCATTATAGACCATATTGATGTAAAAAAGAAATGTGGCTTGGATCATTTCTGCACAACACGGTCCAATTAGGAAGTTGAATGCAATTGTATTACGACAGTAAATGAACCTTGGCACATACGGACAGATTGTTATCAAAACAAATAGGAAGATAATGCGTTGCTTTCGTTACTATTACCATGGCAAATATTTACTTTACACTATGTATTGTTCCAATGTAATTTATTGTTTCTTTCGGGATTCGTCGAGGGTTAAAGGAAGTATGTAGACAGATATGTCTACAGCAGAAATGGCCTATTTTGATGGTACTGTCTTATATAATCTTTTTTTCTATCTGCCCTTATCCCACCTTTATGTGCGGTCGGCGCAACACACTTTTTCAAGCATGTTGCAGTAAGAATATGGCTTCATTTTTACAACCGGCTGTCTGTCTGACATCAGTCCTCTTCTGGGGGATCCAGCCGCGGGCAGATTAAATTTGAAAAATAGCTTTGCCCGAATTTTACCGGTGTAAAATGTCAGTTGTGTTTTGTTTGATGAGTGAGATTTCCAATGGACCAAAGCCCCCACGCCCTTCTTCGTCCCTGTCCCTTTCTTTTCGCAACGCATGCATTATTCTTTTGATATCATTAGTGTCTGTGGGCGGTGAAGATCATCTAATAGGTGACTTAACTGCTCGTTTGCCAGCCTTTGATACAAAAAGGTGACCCAACTGCTTGTTTGCCAGTTTGCTAAAAAAAAGATGTTCGTCGCCTTGTCGGTGAAAAAAAAGCTGAGCGAGGAGTGCTATGGATTTTTCCATCTTTGATGCGAAGGTTGGATGCTCGATAACAAGACCCAAAAGCACATCTCCCGTTTACTTTATTCTTTTGCCAAATTAAATTGTTCTTTCGTTCTAATTTTTTTTAGCCTACGTTGTGTCCCGTTGCTGGGCAAAGGCCTCCCGTTTATTCATCCACGTGTCCTGTCTTTCGTTAGCTAATAGCTATCTCTAATTGGGTACTTGAGTATGTTTGATTTTATACGCATATTTATATGTAAACAGCAAATAAACCAAAAAAGAAACCCTTTTGTAAAAACTACATCGAAATTGGTTGAAAAATAAGGCAGTAATTCGTAATTTAAATTCTGCAATGAGCAAGAGTGGGGATGTAGTGGGGATATCTTGCTATCTATTTCTAACGCACGTGTCGTTATGGCCCTGACGTGATTTTACTGATAAGTACTTCTCTTTTCCGCTGTTTGAAGGTTACACCAAATTTCAAATGCTTATAACTTTTTTATTTTTGAGAATATTTCAATATTTCTTTCTGTTCTATATTTTAGGAGACGTAAATTTTGTATCAAATTAATAAAAAAGATCTAATATTATACAAGTCTGATATTGTATATGGTAAAATACACGCCCACCCGTCACAATCGTGTTCATGCTTATGCTACCCACCCCTCAGGGACACATGCGTGACAATACATTATTTTATAATAATTAATAGGCAATGCATGAATAATATTTGAGTTTTGTCATAAATTTTGTTAACTAGGTTAATTGTAATACTTTTGGGTTGGCGAGTCAGTTTAGCATACATACCCTAAATACTTGAATAACAGGGTTTGTAGCGGGGGCAAAGGGTGAATATTTGAGAAAAGAAAGCCGATGGTAATGTTTATGTAATTTTAGACGATGTGGCGAAGGTTAGCCGGTAGGAGTTGAGTGGAAAAGCCACGCTGTAGGCAGTTACGTCTACAGCATGAATGGGCCGTCTCAACCGGTTTGATACCACTGTCTCACAGAAAACCGACGTAAAGTGGTAGCTTGCTGTCGCGATTCGTTCGGTGAGTGAGATTTCCGGTGGTTCAATTCTCGCCCTCCCTTTCCCAATTTCCCTCCTTTTAGGTTGGCTTCGCATTCATGGTTTTCTTGTCTTGTGTCAATGGGCGATGGAGATCACTTACCATTAGGTGACCCATATGCTCGTTTGCCAGTCTCTGCTATAAAAAAAAAGGAATCGCGTTGTGACTACTCTCCGCCACTGGTTTGTTGTTAAGATATAAAGACGCCCTGGAGCTTATGTGATTTAATACAAAAATAACTGCTATAGTACAAGGTACACATAGTACAGTTCAATATTCTATGTGTTCGATAGAGTTCATTCTGAGGGTGGTCCCAGTCTCGCCCCCTATTACATATGGGACGGAACTAAGCTCGCGAAATGTGGGTGTTATAGTTCATTAGTGCGCCTCTGCCTACCATTTCGAGTATACAGGCGTGAGCTTATGTTATGGTCCTTACGGCCGGTTTCAATAAACGATCTCAGTTTAAGTGCAGATAGTTCTCGATTATGAACCAACCAAAACACGTCATTTGTCGGAGTCATGTACAAACTGTGTTCTTATTGGCTAATTTTTGTAATCTAGTCACGATCAGATAAGCTTTGAAGTCGTTAAATTTTTAAATATAAAATGCTAATTGTTCAAAATGTTTATCTTCAGCATTTTTTTGTGGAACTTGATTTGTTATGATTGTAAAGATTGTACTGTTCATTGACCTCTATACTTTTTTAACGTATTTTTTGTTGTCACCAGCGACGGTCGCAGATGGTCGGTGGCGTCCCTGCCCTCCTCCGGATACGGAACGACGCCCGGCAGTTCTAGTCTATCAGTAAGTTTTATATCTGTTTATATAGACTACTAATAATACTAAGCTGATGCCCGTGACTCCGTTCGCGTGGAAATTTTCAAGGTAAAAAGAAAGAAAGAAAATCGATTTAACTGTAAAGTTTCATCAAAATCCAGGAGTTTTTGCGTCACACCAAAGATATTTAATATTAAGAAAGAAAGAAAGAAAGAAATAAACTTTATTCAGCCAATGTCTCAGGCAACAATAAGTGGGAGAACACAAAAAAAAAACAAACAAAATATGTAACACTAATAGGTAACAAATTTGTAGATAAAGAAGATAAGAGATTTACAAGTCCATACCTCAATTGAATTATAACAGTGTTATGATGAGTCAAAATACATAACGAATGTATCCGTGTCAGTGTGCCGTGTCACTCGACAGTAATTACATTCGGAAGTACAGTGAAAATGTAACGTGAATCATGTACTGAGAACCTCTGAGAATTGTACGTCTTGTGCTTTCGTGGCGGGTGCAAAAAAATTATGTAGTTTCTATATACATAATTTCACGCCTGTATCCCCAAAACGGTGGGCGGAGGCGAACTAGATAACTAGTACACCCACATTTCGCCGAGCTCATTTCTGTCCCATCTGTGATAGGGGGTGAGCCTATTGCCATATCGGTACAAATTCCAGACTCCGGGCTGATATGGAAAATCCAATAACACTTTGCCCGACCCGGGGATCGAACCCGAGACCTCAGGACAGTAGTCGTACCGAAATACCACCACGCCACCGAGCCAGTCATTATATCCCAGTCAATCCCCTATGAGGGATCCAGTCCCGGGCAAATTAAATTAGAAAATTAGCTTTGCCCGACCTGGAAATCGAACCCAATACCTCTCGGTCCACATCCCATACATGCTGCCAGTAGACCAAGGAGGCGACTTGACTATTTGAGTTATGTGTTAAAGATCGTAAATTAATTAAACTACTCATGAGTTCATGACCCCGTCACGATTTTTTAAGTGTAGAAAGATGTTTGCCGTGATTGGCAACTGTAGAGGGCTTGTCTGGACGATGCACGCGTGTCCTATCAACGATACGCGATAGATAACAAAATAATACCAAGTAACTACTCGATTCTTGGACGGCATTCAAACTGCGATAGCGTATCGCGAGCTATTACCACCTCTATCAATAGGGGGTAAGGTTGAAAATGTGTGATGATGGAATGCAATGTCAGTATTTGAAGGCAATTAAATATTATGTACGCGTTGTGGTGAGAGATATATGGAGGTAGTGTAAATATAGTGATGTTACATTGTATTCAGCCTCCGTGGCGCAGTGGGCGAGTAGCCTGCTGTGAAGCAAGTGGCCGCGGGTTCGATTACCGCATTGAGACAAATATTTGTGTGGCCCACAGATATTTGTTTCAAGTCTGGGTGTTGTGAGGCCGAAAGTCCCATAGTCTCTGACACCCACGATACAGGTTATACCTAGTGTGGGGTCAGGACTAGATGTGTGACTGTTGGGTGTATTTATTTATTTATTTGGACTTTCGTGGGGGTTAAAGATGGTTAGGGAACGTACCCATACGTTTCATCACGTGACCCTTTTTGGGAGGATGGGGGTCTTCAAAATACCACGCTTCGTCGCGCGGGTGGGGGTTCTTAGGTTTACGTCACGTAGTCAATATCCAGGAGGGCCCCTATCCCCTTCCTTTCCCACTCCTCCTTACCCTACCTCTCCTGTTAGGTTAGGTTAGGTATCCTTCTCCCTTAAATCCCACTATCTTTTCTTCCTGCCTCCGTGGCGTGGTGGTATTTCGGTACGACTATGTTTCTGAGGTCTCGGGTTCGATCCCCGGGTCGGACAAAGTGATATTGAATTTTCCATATCAGCCCGGAGTCTGGAATTTGTGCCCGATATGGCGATAGGCTCGCCCCCTATCACATCTGGGACGAAACTAAGCTCGGCGAAATGTGGGTGTTCTAGTTCGCTAGTACGCCTCTGCCTACCCCTTCGGGAATACAAGCGTGACCTTATGTTTATGTTATCTTTTCTTCCCACTTAATATCCCCATTTGCACCCCTTAATTCCCTTCCCCATAAAACAAATACTCCCTTCCTACCCTCACCTCAATGGTGAGATACTGCAGGGGTTTCCAGTATCCCATTAGCAGAGACCTCTGCAGTTCACCCAAGGGGGAAAAAAAAATATCCAGAGGGGTGATTCGACGTTTGATTCGACGTTCGATTCGATTGTGATTTCGATTTGGTTTCGTTTATTGATTTAAAATTCCACCGAAATCGACTTTTAAAGTGGGCTAATGTTGGATAATATTCGAAAACTTGTCATTTGACTGCCTCGGTGGCGTAGTTGTATTTCGGTATGACTACGGTCCTGAGGTCTCGGGTTCGATCCCCGGGTTGGGCAAAGTGATATTGGATTTTTCCATATCAGCCCGGAGTCTGGAATTTGTGCCCGATATGGCGATAGGCTCGCCCCCTATCACATCTGGCACGAAACTAAGCTCGGCGAAACGTGGGTGTTCTAGTTCGCTAGTGCACCTCTGCCTACCCCTTCGGGATAGAGGCGTGAGCTTGTTTATGTTATGTTACTTGTCATTTGGTAATTTTTAACATGCCATTAATGCACTTTTTAACTCGATTTCGGTGGAATTTTAAGTCAATAAATGAAACCGAATCGAATTCCAGTTCGAATCGAGAGTCAGGAGTCACCCCCCTGTACGGAAATCTCGTGCTTTTTGAGCACTATTCAAATATGGCGTGCAGCGTTTAACACTTTTTAGAGTCACAGCTCATCATAATATATTGTTTTTTACTTTTATTCGAAATTTTTTTATTAAAACTAACTAAATAACTAGAGGGAGAGGGGGGGGCATGGCGTATACTACGGGTGGTCATCAAAGATGGGGGGAGGGGTATTAAAATAGTAAAAATGGCTCACGAAATATGTACGTTTCCTTAAAGGGGTTACATGTGGAGAGTTTGTGCATGTCTCTATGGCGTAGTTGTATTTCGGTACGACTACCGTCCTGAGGTTTCGGGTTCGAACCACGCAAAGTGATATTGGCTTTTTTAAATTCAGTATCAGCTCGGAGTTTGGAATTTTTGCCCGATATGGCTATAGGCTCGCCCCCTATCACGTATAAGACGGAACTAAGCTCGGCGAAATGTGGGTATTCTAGTTCGCTAGGCCACTACCTGCCTACCCCTTTGGGGATACAGGAGTGAGCTTGTGTATGTAGTTTGTGCATTGCACAAAGACTTGCGCACAAAATGAAGCAACTGAAATTACAACAGAGTAACAAAGGCAGACAAGTATTATGACTAGTGATATATTGTATTATCGAGTCGTCGACTCGTGTCTATTTGCGTTTATGATTTACGATCGAGAACGATTACATGTAATGTCGAGTGATGATTCATTGATGTACTAGTACACGCCAAGGCACAGGGTTGGTAAACGTGGTAGAGAGTTGAAATAAAACTATTTTTACGGATTCTATCACGATTTGGTTTTAATTTTTTATTTTTATTCCCGACGTTTCAAAATTAAAACCAAATCGTGATAGAATCCGTAAAAATAGTTTTATTTCAATGAATAGCATTCGCGTACACTTAAGAAATCAGTACGTGTTAGAAAGCTTTCTCTTCATTATTATAAGTAATCGACAGCCTCCGTGGCGCAGCGGGCGAGTAGCCGGCTGTGAAACGTGAGGTCGCGGGTTTGATTCCCGCACCGAGACAAATGTGCACATACATATTCTGGGTCTGGGTGTTGTTAGACCGTGCGTCTCTCGCCCGTAGTTCCTGGCACAAGACTCGATCTTAGTGTGGGGTCAAGACTAGCAGGACGGTTGGGTGTATTTATTTATAAAAAAAATAATCAAAAATATAATCCACATCTAGTAGCCACAGAGGCAGTCTCCATTTTTTCCCCGTGAAGCTAATATTGTGTTATGCCTTTGTGTCTCACTGAAATGGCTGATTGCGGAAAATGGAGCCCACACAACAAACAACAAACAAACAAATGCTTTTGTTTGTGGACAGGGAAAGACCTATGTCCAGCAGTGCATAGCAGGGCTGCTATGATGATGATGATCCCTTTGTTATCAGATATTAACCGCCGAATGTTCATACACTTAGGTCGCCTTATGTCGTTTAAGGCCGCCTTATTTGTCAAAATTGTGTGGCGAAAATCAATGTAAGAAGCCGTTAAAGTTGAGTAGCGTTTGACCATTCGGGCGTTAGGGCCTTACTTATAAAAACATTTTAGCTGAGCAAATGGTTAAGAATACTCTGTCCCTTTTATTTTTAAACAATGTGACACAAGGAAAAAAGTGACACGACTATTCTTAACCATTTCCTGAGCTAATATGTTTTTATAAGTAACGCTTTTAATGTTTCCTGAGCAATACTTTATACTTGGAGTATCTGATATGAATAATATAATATATAATATATGCATGCATGAAGAATGTAATGAGACTGAATGAGGCGAAAAAGGTGTGTAAGGATCGTAGCAAGTGGAAATCCGTTGTCTCTGCCTACCCCTATGGGAAAAAGGCGTGAGTCTATGTATGTATGTATCTGATAGGAACAGTACGTCGTTACGACTTACAAGTGGTGTTTTCTTGTAATACTCCAACGTTATCAGTCAATGTACTTTGATGCCTGAACTACTGCTGCCTATTCGACCGACTTCCAAAAAGGAGAAGGTCCTCAATTCGTCTGATTTTTTTTTATGTATGTTACGCGATATTTCCGCCAAATGTAGATTGATTTTCAAAATTCTTTTTGTGTTCGATAGAGCTTATTTCAAGGGTGGCCCCATATACATTTGGTCACGATCGGATTTGAAGTCGGTCTGTTAAGTTTTTAAACTTGTGATTTATTTTATATATTTTACTCATCGGTTTAACAACCATCAGGGAGAGTTCAAGAAATGTGAAACTATTGTGGTTTTGGCGGTTGTCCGTGTGCTCGTTTGCTTCCTATTCAATAAAAAAAAGGGGAGTCTTTGGAGATGCGAGACCCTTAGAGCACAGTAGACGTTTTTAAGGGCCACTTGCACTACTATTACTAACCTACAGTTAGCCTTAACCTCAAGTTAAATTGAAATAGAAATATATGAAGGACATGTAATTAATTGAATGTCATCATTTATTATCTGTAATTGCATGTAGTACATTACATGTAATGAATTACATGCCCTTCATATATTTCATTTTCAATTTAACTTGAGGTTAGGACTAACTGTAGGTTAGTAAAAGTGGTGCAAGTCGCCCTAATATGAATAATTCTGTACTTTAAATCGTTTGCTTGATTCTATTAATTTAGGTGCTGGGCTTGGCGACTCCTTTGCTCAGGCCTCAAAGCTTGGGCACATTATTAGTTCTTGAAAAATCACCATTCGGAACTGTACTCCATGTACGAGAATGATAATGTCGGTTCCTATCCGCTCTGTTGCAGTCACAATGCTCGTCCCAGGAGCGACTGCTGGCGGTGCAGCCGGCGTGCGAGCCGCAGCCGCGAGCGCCCTGCCCGCACTGCCATCACCACCAGAACTCGCTCAAGTAAGTACCGGCGCCTGTGTGTACCAGTCACACGCTCGTCCCTGGAGCGACTGCTGGCGGTGCAGCCGGCGTGCGAGCCGCAGCCGCGAGCGCCCTGCCCGCACTGCCGTCACCACCAGAACTCGCTCAAGTAAGTACCAGTTAGGACTGCCTCGGTGGCGTGGTTGTATTTTTTTAGACCTAGTCCTGAGTCCTGACCCCACTCTAGGTATAACCTGTATCGTGAGTGTCAGATTTCTGTACGACTACTGTCTTGAGATCTCGGGTTCGATCTCTGGGTCGGGTAAAGTGATATTGGATTTTGCCATATTAGCCTGGAGTCTGGAATTTGTGCCTGATATGGCGATAGGCTCGCCCCCTATCACATCTGGGACATTCTATTTTGCTAGGACCCCTCTCCCTACCCCTCCTGGGATACAAGCGTGAGATTATGGTATGTATACTAGGTCCGCCACGGCACACCCGACAAAAATACTGCTGGTAGTCAGTAGGAATGTTAATTTTTATATTATTATGTGTTGATAAGGAGTGGAATAATTAGTGCCAACTATAATAATTATAGTTGTTTTCAGAGTTCAGGTTAATATATTACTCGCCATAAGATAATAATAATATATGTTATTGATCGTGGTATACTGACGTGAGGTTCTTATCCAACAGCAGCTCGCAAGGCAGCGGCATGAACAACTGGGCGTCGCTCTCCGACAGCGGCGGCAGCGGACACGCGGGGGTGCGCGCGCCCTCGCCGCAGAGCCTCGCCAGGCGCGTGCGCAGCAGGAGCTTGAGGTGGGTGATGGATACTGCATGACGGTGTAACAAAGTAACACTACACCTGTGAGTGGTAGAGTCACGCTGTAGACAGTAAGGTCTACAGCACGAATGGGCCGGCGCGACCTGTTTGATATCACTGTCTCACAGAAAATCGACGTAACGTGGTAGCTTGCTGTCGCGTTTCGTACGGTGAGTGAGATTTCCGGTGGCCCATTTTCCTCCTTCCTTTCCCAATCCCTTTTTCCCTCCCATTTCATTTCCTCCTTTTAGGTTGGCAACGCACACATGATTCTTTTAAAGTCTCGGGTGTCTATGGGCGGTGGAGATCACTCACAATTAAGTGAGCCATCTGCTCGTTTGCCAGGCTAAAAAAAACACCTGATGGCTTACCACTTAGTGCAGTGCTGTCCAAAAACCAGGAGAGGGATCAGGACAATCAGTTTATCAGTGGTCACCAAAATCATTCTGGTCTATATCACACTCCAAAGCAGGTAGAAGCAAATGGAGGAGCTTTCGAGAAGATAAATTGTTGATCGATACAGGGTGTATTCCCATATATGCCACAACCGACCTTCAAATCATGACGCATTTCTTGGGAGATTCAGATATAGAATCATGGGTCCATTGGCAATGGCAACCTTAAACAAGGGGACATAGCAGGAAAGGAAGGGAGATTGAGACCACCGAAAATGCCACTTACTGAATGAATAACATGATATACCACGATTTAGCCAGACAATTACGTCTACAGCAAGAATGGGCCGGCTCGACCGGTTTGATACCACTGTCTCCCAGAAAACCGACGTAAACTGGCAGCTCGCTGTGGCGTTTCGTTCGGTCAGTGAGATTTCCGGTAGCCCAATTCCCCCACCCTTTCCCAATTCCATTTCCCCTGCCCTGCCATTCCATCCTTTTAGGTTGGCAACGCACACATGATTCTTTTAAAGTCTCGGGTGTCTATGGGCGGTGGAGATCACTCACCATTAAGTGAGCCATCTGCTCGTTTGCCAGGCTAAAAAAAACACCTGATGGCTTACCACTTAGTGCAGTGCTGTCCAAAAACCAGGAGAGGGATCAGGACAATCAGTTTATCAGTGGTCACCAAAATCATTCTGGTCTATATCACACTCCGAAGCAGGTACAAGCAAATGGAGGAGCTTTCGAGAAGATAAATTGTTGATCGATACAGGGTGTATCCCCATATATGCCAGAACCGACCTTCAAGTTATGAAACATTTCTAGGGTCATTCAGAGATAGAATCATGGGTCCATTGCAACCCTTAAACAAGGGGACATAGTGGTAAGGGGAGGGAGATTCAGACCACGGAAAATGCTGACTGAATTAATAACATCGAGCTGCTACTCCACGTAATTTTTCTGTGAGACAGTGATATCAGAATGGTCGAGAGCGCCCATCACTGTGTATACTGTACAGCGTGGCTCTAACTGTCGGTGTTCCTCCAGCAGCCCGTGCCGGTCTACGGGAGGGTCGTCGGGCGGCGGGTCAGGGTCGAGAGACGACGCCGTGTCTGCCATGTCTGCACTCTTCGCAGCCAGGTTCCCGGCGGCACAACGAGCCATGGACGACAAGTGAGACTACATACTATTCATGTGGATAATCGATTAATAATCGTTTTTTTATTAGCCCTGTAATATTACTGTCCCACTGCTGGGCACGGGCCTCCTCTGCTAATGAGAGGGGTTAGGCCTAAGTCTACCACGCTGGCCTAATGGGGGTGGTAGACTTCACATACCTTGGAAATCCTTGTGAATAAATTCTCGGGTATCCAGGTTTCCATATTTCTCAATGAAAATAAACTTAACATAGAAAAGTCAGAGGTGTACATATGCTCCATGTTGGAGTTGGTTTCGAACCTCCAACACTCGTCTCGGCAGTCCGTACCATTTCCAGCTGAGCTATCGCTGCTTTCGGTTCTAATAATCGAATATTTATCATTATTTATTTCGCTAGTGAACCTCTGCCTACCCTTTCGGGGATACAGGCGTGAGCTAATGCTATGTTATTTATCATTTGACTGCCTCGGTGGCGTGGTTGTATTTCGGTACGACTACCGTCCTGAAGTCTCGGGTTCGATCCGCGGGTCGGGCAAAGTGATATGGCGATAGGCTCGCTCCCAATCAAATATGGGACGTAACTAAGCTCGGCGAAATGTGGGTGTAGTAGTTGGCTAGTGCGCCTTTGCCTACCCTTTTGGAGATACAGGCGTAAGCGTATGTGTGTATGTTTAATTAGTTAGAATTGCATTAAGTAACATACAATTAGGTACTTGACTATGTTTGATTTTATACACATTTTTATACGTACTAGCAAATAAAACAAAAAAGAAACTCTTTAAAAACTGCATCGAAATTGGTTGAAAAATGAGTCAGTAATTCATATTTTAAATTCTGGAGATAACTTGCTATCCCTTTCCAACGCACGTACCGGTATGGTGTGACGTGATTATACTGATACTTCTCTTTTCCGCAGTTTGAAGGTAACACCAAATTTCAAATGCTTATAACTTCAATTTGAGAATATTTCCATAATTCTTTCAGTGCTATATTTTAGATGGCGTACATTTCATATAAAACAATAGTCAAGTACCCAATAATAAGTAATCTGTCGTGTTTCAAAATTAAATAATTTCACAGGTTGAGAGGGCTGATTGATGAACTAACTGAGCTGGACAAAAAGCCTGACCGGCCTCCCATCGAGAGATTCGTGCAGAGACAGGTGACATGCGTTTTCACTTTATATTTAGGGTGTTTGGTTATGTATGTACATACACACAATAAACTGCAGACTGGTAAGTTATCCGTCCATTAATATATCGATAATTGCCAACTTTTAATGATGTATATTAAAAAAAATAATCCTTGATAGATCCAGCGTATCAGCTGCGCCTCTGACTACTTGGTCACTAATCAGTTGTCTTCAAAGACCATCAAAACACCGATGATTTATTTAAAATTCTAAGTATCCATCTGCAATGACGATTATTTACCATCAATTGATTGTCTACCAATTGGTACCAAAATTTACCACAATTTTCTTTAAAAATAGTCTTCACACGAACTCTACTGCCTTCGTAAGCCATAGTGTTTTTACTTTTTTGTTAACGTTTAAATATTGCTTTCAACCTTATATCCGACAATATAGGGTCACGTAACACACCTTTTTAAGCATGTTGCAGAAAGGATTTGGCTTAGTTGTTACGACCAGCTGCCTGGCTGGCTTCAACCTCCTGTGGAGGTTCCAGTCACGGGCAATCAAATTAGAAAAATCTCTGCCCGACCAAAGAGTCGAATCCAGGACCTCCCGGTTCACAGCCTTTATATGCTGCCATTAGACCAGAGAGAGAGGACAAACGTTTAAATATTCCTAATATCTCTTAATTTTAGGTGTTGGAAATGGCGCGCGACTGTCTCCACAAATCCGAGTCTAAGCAGGTCACCAGCAGCTATTTCTACGACATGGCGGATAGCTTGGATCGGTTGTTAGCTGAGGTAATTATTATTGAAAGTTGGGTGTTAATATTTGGCTCATATTTGGACGAAGAATATGTAGCTCGCTGTAATATTACTGTCCCACTGTTGGGCACGGGCCTCCTCTACTAATGAGACGGGTTAGGCCTTAGTCTACCACGCTGGCGTAATGCGGGTTAGTAAACTTCACATACCTTCAAAATTCTTGTCGAGAAATTCTCGGGTATGCAGGTTTCCTCGCGATGTTTTCCTTCACCGTTATAGTAAGTAATAATTCACGATGAAAACACACTTAGCATAGAAATGTCAGAGATGTATGCTCCATATTGGGGTTGTCTCTAACCTCAGACACCTGTCTCGGCAGTCCATACTATTCCCAACTGAGCAATCGCTGCTTTGAATAAATGTAAGTCAATAAAAAAATTTGTTATTGTAGTACAATTGAAGTTAGTTTTGGATGATGTTTTTCACCAGTGATATTACAATAATGTGTAATAAACATTGTACGTACGTGATTTTGTAATTACCCTAGCGATGTATTGATAAATATAATTTGTCTGTAATATTATTAATGGAAAATATTTCGTCATCACCATCACACAGAGGACGTCCACTGGACATAGGACTCCCCCAAAGGTTTGTTGGAAGCCGCCTGCATCCAGCGACTTCCTAAGATCTTTATCAGGTCGTCTGTCCACCTTGGAGGCATGTGAAGAGTTGAAATGATTAAAAAAAATGAATCTTACAGTAACAGAATTACGTTGTACTGATGGCGTCCACATTCTTTCTGCCTGGCGTTATCCCGGCCTTCTGCCAGGGTCCGCCTTCCTACTTAAAGCTTCCACTTCGCCCGGTCTTGAGCAACCAATAGAGTCAGCTTGTTTTTTATCATGTTCTGTTTTGCAGACTCGTGAGAAATCCGCGGAAGCCGGTGCTCAGGTGGCTCCGCTAGTGAACCGACTGATACTGGCGATGGCGCGGCCCGCTCGCCTGCTCGAGTGTCTGGAGTTCGATCCCGAGCGGTTCTACCGGCTGCTAGAGGCGGCGGAGGGACACGCGAGGCACTTGCAGGTACTGACGGTTCGAAGGACCAAAATGTGGGTTTCGAAGGACCAAAAATATTTTGGAACATAATGTCTCGAAGGACCAAATAATTGGATAACGGTAGCTCGAAGGACCAAAAAGTAAAGTAGTTTGAAATGACTTACATTCAAATAACCATAGTAATTCAAATAATCATGAATCAACAGAATGTGTATTAAATATCTTTCTTTCATTCGTTCTTTAGTTCTTTCTTACTTATTTTCGTCTTTGATTTATTCTTTCTTAAATGTACAAAATCGGATTGCGATCGTTTGGTTTATGACGGCATTGTGTTTATTTTGCGCAGGGCATCACGACAGACATCCCGCAGTACATAATCCACAAGCTGGGCCTGTCGAAGGACCCGCTCGCCGAGCTGCACGCCCCGCCGCCGCCGCCCCTCCCACAAAACAACTCGCCATCCAAGTATTCACTCATTTATTAAACTAAATTGAGTAACTTCATTTAAAAGGACCAATATATCAGTCTATAAAACTCTTGAGAATATAGAGAAAATATTTACATCAATATGTCTATATTTTATCGATATTTTTGGCTTATGTTTCGATATATCGATACTTGTATATCTGGAACAATAGTTTTATTGCATTATTTTTCACCTGCACTTATCCTAAGTTAAGTAAGTTCGGCGCGTGACATTTTACCAACCACATTGTAAAAAAGATTCGGCTTCGTTTTTACGACCTTAATACCTGCAATATCATTTGACTGGTCTGAACTTAACCGCGAGCGGAGTCGAAACTATCGACATTAAAAGTTCTAGAAGTGAAGTTAGTTACTAGTGATGTTATTATGTGATTGTCCACAGGTCGCGCGGTCGGCAGTCCCCCCCGGGCGGGTCGTCGGGAGCCCCCCCTTCTGAGAACGACTACCACGTGATCAAACTCATCTCCAACGGCGCCTACGGGGCGGTATACCTCGTCAAACATAAACAAACCAGGCAGAGGTATGGATAACTTTCTTTCCACCTGCCCGTAACCCACCTCAATGTGGGGTGGGGTGGCGAGGTTACACTTTTTCAAGCATGTTGTAGAAAGGATTTGGCTTAGTTTTTACGACCGGCTGCCTGCGAGGATTTTGAGGGATTTCTAATCGTGGGAAAATCGGGTTAGAAAGATATCCGCCCGACCTGGGAATCGAGCTTTGACGGTTCACATCTCATATGCGCTTCCACTAGATGAAGGAGGTACTGTACCTGTACGAGTTTGCGTTTTGTCTGTACATTTGACTAGCAGCGCCACTTTGCGGAAACTACAACGAACTAAAAAATGTATGGAGCAACTGTAAACTATCGTCGATTTCGAGAATCGACAAATCTCAAAGTAAACTTATACTAGGGGTACTGGTATGGACAACATTTTCCTTCTTTACCCAACTGCCCAGGTTTTAACGTGATTGTTTACATGCAATAGCGGGATCGTTCACATACTACAAATCCTTTCACTATGTGGGATCAGATATGCACTAGGATTTTTAAGGTTATTTAAGCAGAGTTGAACATCCATCTGCAAAGTAGGCTTACGAGCTGAAAGGTCGCAGGAAATCGATGGATGCAAGCCGCTTCTATAGCAGGTCAACCTGGAAATACTTGGAGGAGGCCTTCAACAGTGAACATCCTGATGGTATATACACTGGCTAACCCTGGCAATACATAAGCTCACGCCTGTATCCCCGAAGGGGTGGGCAGAGGCGCACTAGCGAACTAGAACACCCACATTTCGCCGAGATTAGTTCCGTCCCAGATGTGATAGTGGGCGAGCCTATCGCCATATCGGGCACAAAATTCCAGACTCCGAGCTGATACGTAAAAATCCAATATCACTTTGCCCGACCCAGGGATCGAACCCGAGACCTCAGGATGGTAGTCGCACCGAAATACAACCACGCCACCGAGGCAGTCAGGCAGCAATTGACTTGCTTTAACAAATCAATCAATTTACATGTTACCCCACAGGTATGCGATGAAGAAAATCAGTAAAAACAATTTAATACTAAGGAATCAGGTGGAGCAGGCGTTCGCCGAACGAGACATACTCAGTTTTGCAGACAATCCGTTTGTGGTGAGTGATATGTGCATTTTATGTAAGCTAGAGTTTATAGCACGAATGGTTATCGAGTATGTTTTCGAATAAACGTCACGCTAGACACTTGAGGTGCTTGCGACATTACCTAATGGTTGGTTGGGATGGGTGTGGGGATATATACCTGTATTTCTGTGTATGCATCGGTCTTCCGTCTTTTCTGTCGTAAGCTTCTCGACTTGCTTCTTCCCTCTTTCGAGTGTGAAGAAGCATAAATAGGCCGGCATGATTCTGGTGACCACCGATAGACCCAGTGTTTGTCACTGTTTTTTACCTTACCATAGTATGGTTTGTTGCCAACTAATAAGGTTTATATTATATGTGTGTGTACTTGAACCCATCTTCGGTGTTTAAGGCTGATCTTGTGTGTTGGCTAAATAAAGTTCCTTCGCCGTGCTGTTGAAAAACCTTGCTCCTTTTCGAAGTTCATTAGATTTTTATTTACCATCACATGAAATGTCGAATGTCCAGGTGACGATGTACTGCTCGTTCGAGACGAAGCGCCACTTATGTCTGATCCTGGAGTTCGTGGAGGGCGGGGACTGCGCCACGTTGCTGCGCGCGGGCCCGCTGCCGCCGGACATGGCGCGACACTACTTCGCGGAGGCGGTGCTCGCCGTCGAGTACCTGCACTCCTACGGGATCGTGCACAGGGACCTCAAGCCTGACAAGTGAGCTACAGACAAAGATTTAGGCTGAGATTTATAGAGCGAACTTCGACTAAGTCAAAGAAACCAACTCAGTGAGGATTTGGAATTTTTAAATCGAACTTCGAGTTAGTCAAAAATGAAAAATGATGAGTCATAGTTAAAAATGACTGAGGCTAGAGGTAATGAGTGACGGGCGGCTCGGCCTCTATAAGCCGAGACACATGGAACATATATATGTGCCGCCTCCAACGGGTTAACCAAACCAAAGTTAGTAAATAACTTCTTGACTAAAATATCGATGTTCCCCATGTGTTTCCTATTCTCTCTTGACGACGCTCAGTTTACCCTGGATGGGCCTTACTTATACATTTAAGCTGATCATATGGTTAAAAATAGTCTGTCCCTTTCATTTCGTACAATGTGACACAAGGAAAAAAGTAACCGACTATTCTTAACCATATGATCACTTCATTTTGTTATTCAATTAATTGACTCAAGTATTTAAATGTGATGTTTCTTTCAGTTTGCTCATCACAGCAACGGGTCACATAAAATTGACAGACTTTGGACTCAGCAAGATGGGTCTAATGTCGTGTAAGTATATCCCATCATGGAAGCAATGAATTGTTTATTTATTTAACACAAAACAATCATAAATATCCTCCCTTTCCATGTCGATGACTGAGCGACGATAACTGCGATAAAGTCTGTTCGCTTCATAATCCAATAACAATTCAAAAATATGTGTTTTTTTTCAACGAAAATAGTGTAGTCTTCTAATCTCTAAATTATTTGCCATTACTCCGTTTTATTATCGCGGATACACACCGGCCGAACGAAGGCGAAAGAATCTATACCTGTTGCGTTCACACAAACAAACTTTCGCTGTTGTGTGAATGAAACAGGCATAGATTCTTTCGCTTTTGTTCGACCGGTGTGTACCCGCCATCATGTGTCAACTTATACTTATATAGTGGCTATTGGTAGATTATAGTAATGAATTTAATCGAATTATTTATGTATACAGTGGCCACAAATCTATACGAGGAGTACGCAGATCGCGAAGCTCGTCAGTTCTCAGACAAGCAAGTGTGTGGCACGCCGGAGTACATCGCGCCGGAAGTGATACTCAGACAGGTGGGTAGATAAACATCCAGGTTGCAGGGAATTAGTTGACTAGACTACTTTATTATATTAAAATCTTCCAACGATAGATGAATCTGAGTTTTATTAATTTTTGTTGTCGATAGTTAAATATAAATCATCGATGTTTTTGGCTTCGACCAGAATCGATACTTTTGGCTTCAAGTTATTTTTACTGGATTCTCAGATTAAAAATATTGTAAGCTTTTGTTATCTTATAATGAATATTTAAATTTCAATTTAAATTTCATGTCGATAACTTTAACATCGTTGTTTCATAATGATTTGAAAGATCGATATTATTGATTTCAAAACTACGTTAGTTTACTTGAATTAGGGTTTTTTTTTTTTTTTTTTTTTTTTTTTTTTTTTTTTTTTTTTTTTTTATAGCAGAGATTGGCAAACGAGCAGATGGGTCACCTGATGGTAAGTGATCTCCACCACCCATAGACACCCAAGACACAAAAAGAATCATGGGTGCGTTGCCAACCTAAAAGGAGGGAATGGAAGGGGAGGGAAGGGGATTGGGAAAGGAAGTGGGAAAGAAATAGGCCACCGGAAATCTCACTCACCGAACGAAACGCGACAGCAAGCTGTCACTTTACGTCGGTTTTCTGTGAGACAGTGGTATCTAACCGGTCGAGCCGGCCCATTCGTGCTATAGACGTTACTGTCTACAGCGTGGCTCTACCACTTTAGAGTATTCAAGGTTTCAAAAATTATTATAATCTCTCACACTCAAACGATTATATTCACCCTGCAGAGTTTTCTTTATCGAATTTTACCTCCTACCTAATGGTTGGTCGTATAATTTTGATACTATCTATCGAAATTCACAGGGCTACGGTAAGCCCGTGGACTGGTGGTCGATGGGTATCATTCTGTATGAGTTTCTCGTTGGATGTGTACCGTTTTTCGGCGACACTCCAGAGGAGCTATTCGCGCATACTGTCAATGGTAAGCTTGACTTGGTAATGCCAAAACCCTATTTTTCTTTGATTTTGAATGTTGTTTATTGTCATGTCTTTAATACAGATATTTTATTACTTGGAAAAACTATCGACATTCTCTATGAGCTGCAAATGAAACCAAATTATAATTTTCTTGATATATCGATTTATTTATTTAGATTAATCGATATTTATTGTTAATAATGATAATATTTTACATTAACGATATCAAGATACTTCGTCGCTTATTTACTCGCTTTATCAATCCTCTCTCAATTAAACATTTACAGTAAGGTTCAAAATTTTATGGCACATTTTATATCACTTTGCAGTAATACTATAAGTTGTGTATGTCGTTTTTAGACGACATAGAGTGGCCGTCGGAAGAGGACTTTCCTATAGCGGTGGAGGCGAGGGCAATCATAACAGAACTGTTGGCGCGAAACCCGAGGGATAGGCTTGGGACAGGCGGCACGCATCAGGTCAAGGTAAGGTGTTTTTGCGTTGTATTTCGGTTGAAATTAGCGGTAAATTTATTTAAATGAAAAATAATGCTGACATATAGTACAAGTGACGGGCCATATAAATCCTAAATTGTAGTGGTTATTTAATTATGTGGCATAGAACTTCCATCGACATTTATAATTTTTACTAGAGAAGGTTGTTTGAATATTTTGTCGATGTTTGTCACTTACAGGATCACATATATTTCTACGGTTTGGACTGGAACAATCTTTTGAGGCGGAAAGCGGAGTTTATACCACAGCTGGAGAATGATGAAGACACCAGCTATTTTGACAGTCAGTATTTGACAACTTCTAGTTGTACAAGGTCCAAACGCTTAAGATGTTACCGTAATGCCTTTCTATCGTTATCGATAATATTTTAGTATCGACAATACTCATAATTTTAATACTACTTATGATGTCGATATTATTGTTTAATCGACCATACTTATAGGGTTCGTTGTCGATATAGTAGCATTTAAGCTATCATTCTCTGAGAGCTTTTTCTAACGCTGAATAGAAGTTAAAATATTGATCAAATAAAAAAACGTGGAACATTGAAGCGCCGTGACGTCAGTTTGAGTAGGCGTCAAATATCGACTCGTAGCTCATCGATAATATGCAATCATGTCTGTCCAGGTCGCTGCGACCGTTACAACCACAGCGAGGTGGATACTGACGAGGCGGCGGAGGGGGGCGCCGAGGGTGCGGCGGGCGCGGCGGAGGGGGGAGCGGGGAGCGGCAGTGCCGAGGAGGCGGGGGTGTTCGCGGCATTCTCCTCCACTTCTCCGCAATGGCGGCGGCATTATCATCACTCGTGTGCTGATCATGACTCCAGGGTAAATAATCTGATAACCATACCATCCCATACCATTTCGATTTTATGAGTGGTAGAGCCACGCTGTAGTCAGTTACGTCTACAGCATGAATGGGCCCGCTGTACCGATTTGATACCACTGTTTCACAGTAAACCGATGGAACAAACCAAGTAAAGTGGCAGATTGAATCAAGCTCAATATCATTTATTAAACCTTACGCGACCATATTACAGCCATCTCAATCTCAGGATGGTGAGTGTCAGAGACCACTTTGAAATCCAAAAACAATGTAGTTTCTCTCTTCTACAGAGTACCGACAGTTGGCCCGGCACCCCTGACAGCGCTGGGCCCCCCACTACTCCCACTGCACCTGTACATCACCATCCTAAATGTCCGGTAAGTTATAACGTCAATATTTTTGGTTGTTTTTTTTTATTTGACTGCCTTGGTTTTATGTGCGCGGAAGACTATCGTTCTGTGGTCTTGAGTTCGATCTTCGGGTCGGGCAAAGTGATATTGGATTTTTCCTTATCAGCCCGGAGTCTGGAATTTGTGCCCGATGTGGCGATAGGTTCGTTTCTGTTGTATCTGGGACGGAACTAAGCTCAGTTAACTGTGGGTGCTCTAGTTCGATAGTGCGCCTCTGTCTACCCCTTCGGGGATACGGGCGTGAGCTTATGTGATGTGTTTTTTATCTGCGCTAATTTTATTCTTAGGGAAGATTAACGCAACCGGTTTATTATTGGTAGGATGTGAAGAGTTATTTGTCTTTCTTTCCACCTGCCCTCATCCCACCTTAATGTGGGGTCGGCGCAACATACTTTTTGTAGCATGTTGCAGAAAATGATTTGGCTAAGTTTTTACGACCGACTGCCTGTCTGACGTCAATCCTCTATGAGGTATTCAGTCCCGGGCAAATTAAATTAGAAAATTCGCTTTGCCCGACCTGGGAATCTAACCCAGGAGCTCCCGGTCCACAGCTTATATATGTTGCCAATAGACCAAGGAGGCGACCGTGAAGAGTTGGAGGTGAAGAGTTATTTGTTTATTGTATACGTATAAAACTCGTGTGTTATGTGTATCGATTGTTATCGCACAGATCATGGGCGGCAGCGCGTCGACGGCGGAGTCTTCGCAGACGGACAGCGACGACGTGTCGCCCGCAGCAAGGCGGCGCGCGGCGCTGCGCCCCCACACGCACACGCATGCGCACCACCACGCGCACCCGCTGCACCCCTCGCTGCTGGCGCACCCGCACCCCACCACGGCGCTCGCGCTCGTGCCTAGGGTGTAAGTGTTTATCGGTAGATTGACAGTAGTAATCGATTAAAAATTACAACAAAAAGAACTGCGTGTCACGCAATCATTTGCTTCGGATGTCGAACTAACGTCTACTGCTATTAGTAGGGGAGCCCAAGCGGGGATTTCGGGATTTACTAAAGCGCGACAGATTAATATACAGGGGGATACCTTGTACCCGGTTAAGTACCTCCACAAAACATGAGGCCCATATATAAGGCCGCCCGTGAAGGATACAGGATCAGATTAGTAAAAAAAAATTGACCATCAAAAATTCTCGAGCGCGTCAGATTAAGGTAGGGTGAGTTAATTACATCCTAAAAAGTGTATATTCCACTAATCTGACAATTTGAGAGTGACGTAAAAAAAGGTGAGGGCAACAAAGTTGTAAAAAAAAAAACGTCATCTCGACATTCTCGAGCGTAGCTAAATTTTTTTTTATTTTGAAGGAAATAATTCAAGAATAATGAAAAATATATAATCTGACGATTTCCGCAAGCCGAAATAATAAAAATTCGTCGATAAAGTTAAATGCGTGCAGTTGCGTGATGCCTACATTTCTTTCTCCGCGCTTCTATTCCTCTCTCACTCTTTCTCTATCTATTACTCTCTCACTCCGTCCCCACTCTGGTTTCTGCTTCCTGAGCTTTTCAATTAATTAAGTTCAATGATTTAAAAAAAAAATTTGAAAGTGGTTTTTTTGGAATAACTTTTAACCGGCTTTATCGATCAACTTCAAAAACTAATCCGCCTTTGAGCTTGAAAAACTACGTCGATCGCCACCTAGCTGGTCAAAAGCGGTTGATTCGTTCGAGAGATATCGTGAACGAAAGAAACCCGAAAAAGGGTTTTTTCGGGATTACTCCGAAATTTGCGGTTCGATCAATTAAAATTGCAAAATTACTTATGAGGATGATAAAACTGCGTCGAATGCCGCCAACCGCGTGAAAATCGGTTGATCCATTCAAAAGTTATTGCGGTTTGAAAATTCCAAAAATAGTGTTCTATGAAATTTCTATTTCTTTGAACTCAGCGAACTCAAAATATCACATAAATTATATTTTGAGCTCAAAAATGTCATAAGTACAATTTTAAGAGCCCAAGAATGGAATTAGCGGGAAGTTGCAGGGATGGCCTTTAAGGTGAACCGTTTTTCTAATTTTTTTTTGTCAGATCAGGCCAATCCCTCTAGATAATCGTCAGATTATGAGACAGTACGTTTAGAACATAAAGATGAACCATATATATCTTAATCTGACGCGCTTGAGTATTTCAAAAAGGCGAATTTTTTTTGCACATTATGAAAATGGCCGCGAGTTTGCGTCCCATCGAAATCGTCAGATTAGTGAATGAGAGCTTTTTTTTGGTGCACTTAACACTCCGTTAGAAAATCTGACGCGCTCGATAAAATTTTTTTTTTTTCATTTTCAACCCTTAAATACAACCACTCGCATCATGCAAACGATCAGATTAACATACGTACATTATTAAAAATACGTAGGGCATTGATGCTATCAATATCTGACGCGCTCGAGGATGTCCATGCAACAGTTTTTTTTTACATATTTAAAAATCTATAGCCGCTTCCCCCACCGATGTAAAGGTATATATCATATAACATTTTTTTCTTCATATCATCTAAGCTTTGCATCCCAATAGGTCTCTACGACGCTCGAGTAAATCCCCATTTAGCATCGTGGGCTCCCCTACTATATTGCAACCGTTTACTGGTTGAAAGCTGCGCGGGAATACAAAAACAATATCGATAAGATTTATAGCTTATATAGCCATTGTGCCTATCCTCTTGCATCGGCATAAGTAATAAACAAATTTCGATAAAATAAACGTTGGTTGCTTTTACAAATTATTATCAATTAAAATTTAATCATATTGTGTATTCTCCAGCAGGTCGGAACTACCAAAGAAAGAGGATAAGGGTGTCGACAAACCGGATAAGCCGGAGAAGTCGCGTCCGACCGCGATCGTCGCGACAAAGTCGATGCGTCGATCCGCGAGCACGTCTGGACTGTCGCTCGTTATACATCCAGGTATGTGCTGTATTGTATCGACAGTAATGATATAAATAATCGATTATAATGTTATGTGTTTTTATAACTTTTGGTTAGCTATTAAAAGTATATTTTATATTTATTCGTGGAAGAATCATCGATTTAAAATCAAGATTGTTTGACAAATTTGATCTGCGTTAAAATTTGATTTTATTGTATTTTATAAAAGAGATTGACAAACGAACAGGTCGATCAACTGATGGTAAGTGATCACTACCCATAGATACCTACGATTTAAAATCCTGGGTGTATTAACAATTTCAAAGGAAATGCATAATACTCCTGGTACGAGTTTCATTTGATAGTTCTCGATTGTCGAAATCGATGATATTTTATTTTCACCATATTTTTTAGTACGTTGTTATTACCGCAAGTCGATTTCGATAATCGAGTACTGGCGAAAAAAGATCTTACTATAGGGTATAAGGATTGGAAAGGAGGGAGAGGACAAACACCTCCTGTATTTGGGTGACCGTAAATATCAGTCTGAACGGAAGCCATCGCTATAACAGCCGTGTGTTGGACAGCAGAGGACAGCATGCTGGGCGCATGCGCGGGGTCCCCGTGCGCCGGCAACACGTCGTCCACGAACTCGTCGCGCGACTCCTCCCCCTGCAGGGACCCGCCTTCGCCCTTCGCGCTGCCCAACCACTCGTCAGTATTCAAGTATTGAATCCACATAAATTACAATCAAAGCTTTGAAAACCAACTTCAGAACCTCACAATCCTCATTAGGACCGTCTTAAGGCATGCGGGCCCCTGGGCATACAAGAATTCGATGGCCCCTTGAAGAGTAAAAATAATTGATAGTGTAAGAAAATGTAAGTAATCAGGGGGGTTACCTTCACCTCTTATAGCAGTATTATTATATTTTTACTTGTCAATATTCCCATACAAAACAAACGAAGAACGATTATAATAATACTGCTATAAGAGGTCGTGGTAACCCTGCTGGTTTTCGGGTGCCCGGTGAGTTCGGGGGCCACGGACCACGGCCCTTATGGTAAAGACAGTACTGATTCTCATCACATCTTGACCAAATTTATATGAAACCACCCTTGGAGTGAAATTTATCGAACACAAAAATATTTTGAAAATCCATGTTTGCCGAAGATAAATAATATTAGGCATACACAACATACACAAGCTTACGTGTGTGTCCCTGAAAGGGGAAGGAGAGGCGCACTAGTCAATACCGACCTAGAACACCCACATTTCGCCGAGCTTAGTTCCGTCCCAAATGAGATAGAGTTGAGCCTATCGCCATATAAAATCTACCACGCGGGCCTCCATCTTCGAAATTATACCAAATGACATTTCATAATGAAAACAAACACAGAACATTAGAGGTGCATGAGAGTTTTTTTCTTTTTTTTTCTGAAGTTTCAGAGTATGAATTTTGTATTTGATCATATTATAACTGTAAAAATATATGCTGTTCTCATTATCTAAACAGATTAGTATCTGTTATGCGAAACTATATGCGAAAACTTGTAATGGGTGATCTGTTGTTATATTATTATCTTTACTCTATGATATTAAACTGTAAGTTTTCCATGAATAAACATATAAATAAATATTTTTTTGGGGTTATCCGAAGCTCATCTCGGCAGTCCGTACCACTCCCAACTGAGTTATCACTTACAGGCTGATCCAGGCATCGAAGCCGCCGATCGTGGTGCGTCGTGGTCCTCGCGGTTTCGGCTTCACCATACACACTGTGCGAGTGTATTACGGTGATACAGATTACTACACCATGCACCATCTAGTCTCGGTAAGTATATAAAAGAAAAGCAATTTTTAATGCCGGCACTACATAATCGTCGAACATTCCAACACTCCCATATAACTTCCCAATACACGATCAGACTAAATCGATAAGATACAAAACAGACAAGCAATATCTTGAAAAAAAGTAGCTACACGTACTAGGTTCGACGAGCAGTTCGATTGTCGAAGTATATAGTAACGTCTTAATTTTTTTTTACTTATAGCAGCGTGCATAGACTGAGAATCTGTAGCCCTAGTACGTGTTTGTTTTGATAGTTCATCTCGAAAACTGTGATAGTCGTTTTCTTTATGCATTTTGTAACTTATCGATATCGATAATGTAATTGATCGTTTCTATGTTCAGGCTGTAAGCGAGCAAGGAGCGGCATGGGCAGCAGGACTTCGAGCCGGAGATCTCATCACCCAGCTCAACGGGGAGAGCGTACAGGGACTACTACACACACAGGTCACCAACTACCGTCTTTATTTTTGCCTGACGATAGGCCGCGGGTTCGATCCTTGCACTAAAATATCTGTTCCGTTTCGGTGTTATAAGACCGAAAGTCTCTCGTATTTCATTATATTTACAGGTTAAACCTAGTGTCGGATCATGACTATGTGTGTGACTGTTGGGTGTACATATTTATAAAAAAATGAATAGTAACATCGATGTAAAATATCCCATGTTAAAAGCGTGTATTGTTTGACAGGTGTTGAGGTTGCTCCTGGCGGCACCGCACGCGACACTACGTGCGACTCCATTGGACCAGACTACGATACAGGTACTGTTATGAATCGACTTTAAAAACAGTTTTTAATGATAGAGCCACGCTGTAGACAGAAACGTCTACAGCACGAATGGGTCTGGTCGATCGGTTGGATACCACTGTCTCACAGAAAACCGACGGAAAGTGGCAGCTCGCTATTGCGTTTATTTCGGTAGCTGAGATTTTCGGTGACCCAAATCATCCTTCCCCTTCCCTATCCTCAGTCCTCTCCTCTAAGGTTGGCAGCGTACCCATGATTATTTACCGAACTTATTTCCACCTCAAATGTGGTAGAGAGCGAAACTATCTACATATCGCCAATCTATCGCATATATATTAGACTCCGAACCGGTACTGTGCAGAAAAACCCAATATCACTTTACCCCACCAAGTATTTTAATAATGATTGTTTTGCTGCCAGGCGGGTGGTCGTCGTCGAGTGGGGGGCGGTCGTCGCGCAGCGGCACCCCCCCGCCCGCGCCCAAGGAGACGCTGCTCGCTCTTCAGGAGGATCTCCACCAAGAGAGCCACGCAGGAGATGCACCAGGTACGGGTCACCTCACGATAAAACATTGACGTTTCCACATGTCGATAAATATTGATATATTTTATTTCGATATCGATACTTCTGTAATGGTTTTATAGTGCTCCAAGTACGGGTGACGTCACGATAAAACATCGATGTTTCCATATATCAATAAGCATTTGTGATATATTTTATTTCGAAAAACCTTTTCGATTATCAGATTTATATCTGTAATTATGTAATGGTTTTATAAAGTTGATAATTTTGCAAATATTAATATAGTTTTCACCAGTTATTACTAAACTTTACTTTTCGATACTTTTAATAGAATAGTTAAGATCGATACTTTTCTGCACTTTTACAAAGTAACACTAAATTACTGACGCCTAATAAATATTTGTCTGATTACCTATTTAAGAAACACAAAATCAATTATTGGTAAATATTCGTAGGTATTTTTTATTAAATGATAGTTTTGAAAAATCTAGGAAAAATAGTAGAGAGAGGTGTAAAGACGAAGGCTATGAATGCTCGAGCCCACTAGTGAGACAGTAATATTACAGGGCTGATGTTATCATAGCCTCTTACTTATAAAAATATTTAAGCGCTGCTTATCTTTAACCATAGGTTGTCCCTTTCATTTTTAAACAATGTAACGCAAGGAAAACAGTGACAGGCAATTCTTAGCGAAAGGATAAGCGAATTTTTTTTTATAAGTAAGGCTCTATAATGTTTATTATGTTGTAGTGTGTTTGTGATCAGATGGTATCGTCTGGAGAGTGCGGTTCGTCCGCGTCCCCCTCCCCCGCGCCCGCGTCCCCCGCCGCCGACAGTCCACTGCACACCACCGCCACCACTCACTACCAGAGGTGAGCAGAACATTGTAATCATCATGATCATCAGCCACAGGACGTCCACTGCTGGACATAGACCTCAACCAAAGATTTCCAGATCGACCTGTGGGAAGCTGCCTGCATGTAGCAAGGAAGTCTCCTTCGATATTTTTATAATTGTCAATCATTTTTAAATACAAAAAGGAATTTAACCAATGGTCGACAATGGTAAGCCTTTTCGCTGAAAGCGATTTCTTCCAAGCAACTTTTGTGTGGACAGAATCGGACGCAAAAGAAAATGATAAGATGAACAAATTAATATTTCTTATACATCATATCGCTAAAAGCTATTCTTCAATCTATATATTGAAAGAAGTGCACATAATGGATCAGAAGACGGTGCATAATAAAAGAGAGACAGGAAGAGAGTAAAAAAACACGATTAAAATTACAATATTTCCTTTACATTTAAAACTTGTTTGTTTGATTTCGAGAGGCAGATTTGCGTTATCAGAGTTTAGACGAGCTTTATTGCTCGATGTCGATAAATGTTACTTTTGATCCTGGCTTGCAAGGGTTACAGTGATTACAGTCTGACAGTAGAAGAATTATGATCATAAGTGATACAATCATACATCGAGAGCTATTAGCTACTATAATTACTTGTTAATACATTATTTATCGACTTTGAAGTTTGTTTAAAAGTCTAACAAAAATTATTGGCCACTGATTTCAATTTAACAGAATATACATAGATTGATTGATAACATAATTTTAGTTCAATGAAGCGGTGATTTCTGAGCGAATTTTTATTGCCCTCATCGAAGTGAAATATCGGCATTATTTTCGTTCAGGCCGTCATCCCTCCACGGTTTGAAGCACAAGCTGGGCGGCGGGGTGTCCGCCCCCGGGGCCGAGGTCCGCCGCGCCTCGCTGCAACACATGCCGCTGTCTCCGCTGGCCCGCACCCCCTCCCCATCGCCGCAACCACCGCCGCAGCCCGCCTCGCCCACCAGGTAACAACACGGACTTTACATAACCTGAGTATATACTATCAAGCTACATACCACTCAATTTTATTGGTAGTAAGGTCTTATTGATGTTATACCTTCGAGGCAATAAATATTACTGAAAAATATCGATAACGAAGACTCAACATAGGATTCTTATTTTTGAATTGCATGACGGAACTTATAAATGTCAGTTTGAATTATCGCATCGCACGTGAAATACACTCTCAACATCTCTATAAGACGTTGTGTTCAAAATTTTGATATCGATCTTTTTATCGATACTTAAACTGGACTCTGATATTGTCTCTACAACATATTCAACAACATATTTATTGTGAATGTGATGCTATATGTTTGCATGTAGTCATGGGAAATATCATATCAAATTACACGATGGAATTTCATTCATAAAAATAAAATAAAAATACATATAAAATATGTATACAATTCGAATATCATTTTACTTATGCCAATGAAAAATATAATAATTTAAATGTATGTCTTGTATAACCGTTGAATGCTGATGGGAAATGCATGGACAAATCATCCATTTGTATTCGATGTCTAACTGTGTGTTTAAACTTCTGACAATCTAAACAATGTCGATAGATAAAGGCAATGAGTACTTTATTAGAAGAACATGAATAATCATAAAATAATTTGTCTCAGTATCAATTTTGATTCTAAATACTCGCTTATCGACACAGTATATATTTTATTTAGGACATATCAGCTAGAATCAACAAATTACTCTTATACTTATTAATCTACTCAATATTACAAATAGACTAAGACCAAGAATCCGCCCAAACAGCGCCAGCTATTCGTACTAGAGGGAGATATTGTAGTCAATGGTTTTATTAAACAGGATACTCGAGATTGTGCGATTGAAAGCGGATGAGTAGGAAAGGCGGAGTCTAAATTAGAATGCCTAATAAATTATCATTGTTTTTAAAAGGGGTCAAAGTTTTAATGTGTTATCTGACGGACGCCGCTTATATCGCCGAATGCCCATACATTTAAGGTGGCTGTACGCTCTAGGTTCAGCATCACACACCTTATAGTGTGTTTGATATGATAATGATACCACACTCTTTATTATAAAGTTTATTGCTGAGAACTAACACACTATTGATAAAGACTGATGATTGCTATGATTGTGAGCACGCGTGGCTTGTTGCTTGGCGATACGTGAACTAAAATAATAACCATTGTGACACGGTAATAGCGTAAAATGCCGAGAGCGCAAATTTGTACGATTGTATTGTACAGTCGCCTTATGTCATTTAAGGCCGCCTTATTTATCAAAATTGCACGGCAATAATTAATGTAAAAAGCCATTAAAGTTGAGTAGCGTTTGACCATTCATGCGATAGACATCCAACAATCCTACAGAATCATCGATTGCCAATCATCGAGGTAGTAGTAGTAGAATCTTTAAGGTGTCAAATCGTAATAATAAAATTTAACAAGAGTACTCATTACCTTTACCTACAACCAAATCGCCCATACATTGCATTATAAGTGTCGTGACTAACGTACGGGTGGGGTTGTGCGGGGGGTGCAGCCGCGTGGAGGCGCGCAGCCCGTCCCCGCTGGCGGCGCGCGAGTGCGGGCGGCGCGCGTGGCCCCGCCGCGACCCCGCCTCCCCGCTGCTGCGCCGCGCGCTCTCCCCGGACAGGTGGGTTGCGCTTGCGATACTTGCCACACTTGCTACTCGTGTTATGGCGGGTAGTGTTGTATATGCCTTTTTTTTTTTAACACGGGGAAATTCATTTACGGATCTCTCCGAGACAGAGCTCAAAGGTATGTCGGACTCACCGGCCTGAGCCGTCCTACCGACTAAAACCCCGCAATTACCTCTCCCACCCTTGTGTCGGAGACCACGGGATACGCGAATGCATGCAGCCGTAGCCTCCGCAGGTATAGGCCCTTCTGCAGGGCCTCAATCTATCAGAGTTTTATTCTCTGACGCAGCACAAAATGCGTTACAAGGACGAGCCAACCTCGTGCAGCTTAGAAGCTGAACCCCTCCGCAGTGTTGTATATGCCTAGGATAGTACGCGAGCGGGACCACTGACAAACACGGTAGCTAGTTGCACACTGATTTATTCACAAATTGCAGGCGGGGTGCGGGACGCAGCACGCACACAAATTACAGCGAGTTTACGCACTACTACATACATAACAGATAGATACATAATAGATAGATAGATAGTAACTCTTTATTGTCGACACACACAGAAAACAGGTAACATTAAACAACCACAAAAAAAATGTGTCACAAGTGGCGGCCTTATTGCTAAAAGCAATCTCTTCCAGGCAACCATTGGTACACACCGGCCAAACGGCGCACGAATCTATGCCTGTTTTATTCACACAACAGCTAAAGTTTGTTTGTGTGAACGCAACAGGTATAGATTATTTCGCGGTATGTACCTGCCATTATACAGTCTTTTAGTTTCAGGGGTTATTTTTGAGTCAGGTGTAAATTTTGATCCAAGTGTTATTTTTGATCCAGGGATTATTGTTGATTAAGGGGTTGTTTTTTCCAGGGATTATTTTTGATCCAGGATAATTTCGAACCAGAGGTTATTATTGAACCAGGGGTAAATTTTATTTCAAGGGGGCAAGATCTGGGGTAATTTTGAATCAGGAGTTAGTTAAGATCCAGGAATCATGGTGACTCAGGATTTATTTATGACTCGAGTGTTATTCTTAATTCGGGTCTTAATTTCGTCTCAGGGGTAATTTTTGATTGAAGATTTTTTTTATTCAGGTGTCATTTTTGAACTTGTGTTTCGCTCAAAAATATCAAGTAATTGATTTGACAACGTAATTTATTAGACGGAAGGGAAAACGGGAAAACCTATTTGACACTATTCGCAGTGTTAATTCCAGTTTAGACTCAGTTCTTTAGTTATGGTTTAATCTGCCATTGACATTACGGCCCTAAGTTGAATATTATTAAGGGGCTTAATTCATGTTAATGTTTGTTAACATTGTGCTTTAATGTGACTCATTTGCATTCATACTCATATTAACAATGTTATGTTATTCTTTGTTTCATTATCTTAATTTCATTCATAACAAAATATTTTAACTATGTAATTCGAGTAGCATTAAGTTGTGAACATAAATTGATGGGTAGGCTCTATATTGCTAAATGGGTAGGCAGAGGTATAAATGGAAGTCTACAGCCATTTCTAGCCTCGGTAGAAAGATTGCGTATGGGGTATAGCTATCGACCTGAGGTTTCGGATTCGATACCTGCGCGGCTAGCATGCGTGTTAAAATATATCTCAATAATCGACTGGAGAGATGTTGTCTACAATATTGTATGAAAATAAACAAGGACGCATGTTAGTCTCCGTAGACAAATAGAGAAAATCGGTTATAATACTACAAAAAGCGTAGACAATTTTCTCGTGGCGTGCATGCGAGGCGGGCTGGGCCGTGTGAAGTGATAAAGGGTTTTTGTGATCGATATTAACCCGGCTAGTAGGCTCAGTCCTCAACAGTTTATGGGACTGAAATAAGCTAGGGGTAAAGTGGGCGCATAAGTTAAGCCTCTATCGACTCATTTTGGTAAACAGGTGTGTGTGAATTATAAGCTATAGGTTTTTTTTATAGAATCGAAAAGGCGATTGAATACGGCAACAATCACATCAAATTAATTGTTTAACCTCTAGATTGCATCCACGTTCAGCCGAGGCGAAGTGTTCGATATCCCCGCTGTGTTGCGGCGGCGTGGGGGGCGCGGTGGGGGTGGGCGTGGGCGTGGGAGGGGGGTCCGGGCGGCGCGGCGTGGTGTGGCGCGCCCCCGCCCCGGCGCCCCCCACGCCCCCTCCACAGGACAAGCCGGACGAGCCGCCGCTGCCGCGCATCGCCGAGGAGAAGGACTCGCCCACGCACCACGCCAGGAACTTGCCCAACAGGTACTAACTCTTGAGTTAGGATAATGCATACTACGCGGTGGACCGGGATTTCCTGGGGTTCTATTCCCAGGTCGGGTAAAGCGAATTTTCTAATTTAATTTGTTCGAACCTATCCAGGTTCCCCTCTATGGGGGATCCCCCCCAGAGAGGGTTGGGATCAGGTAGGCAGCTGGTCATAAAAACTAAGCCAAATCCTTTCTGCAACATGCTTGAAAAATGTTATAATAAAACTGTTATGAGACGTGGTGGTAACTCCCCTGATCCTCATCGTGAGCCTCTGAGACAAGGGAGCAAGTGAAACATTGTGGGAGTATGTAGGAATGCTTAGACTACCTCGGTGATGTGGTTAGCCATATAGTCTCGCTCCCTATCACATCTGGGACGGAACTAAGCTCAGCGAAATGAGGATATTCTGATTCGCTAGTGCGCCTCTGCCTATCCGTTTGGGGATACAGCCGTGAGTTTATGTTATGCTTGAGGGTTTACACTTTAAAATGATTGGTTCTAGGAGCGAAGCTTGTTTGTTTAAATTCCCCCCTCTCTCTCCCTATCCCTTTTTGCCCTTCCATTCCCTCATTTTAGGTTGACCGCACTCGTGATTGTTTTTGTGTCTTGGATGTCCATGGGAGGTGGAGATCACTTACTATCAGCCCGCCTAGCATGCGCGCCACGAGAACATTTTGTCTACGCTTTTTGTCCTGTTATAACCGGTTTTCTCTATTTGTCTACGGACACTAACATGCGTCCTCGTTTATTTTTATACAATATTGTAGACAACATGTATGTCGCCTTCTTGGTCTAGTGGCAGCATGTATGGGCTGTGGACCGGGAGGTCGTGGGGTCAATTCCCAGGTCGGGCAAAGCGAATTTTGTAATTTAATTTGCCCGGGACTGGACCCCTCAGAGGGGTTGACGTCAGGCAGGCAGCCGGTCGTAAAAACTTAGCCAAATCATTTCTGCAACATGTTTGAAAAAGTGTGCCGACCCTGCATTACAGTAGGATAAGGGCAGGTAGAAAGATTGTAGACAACATGTAGACAATATCTCGACAGTCGATTATCGAGATATCCCGTGGCGCGCATGCTAGGCGGGCAGGTGACCCATCATCTCGTTTGGTAGTATCTGCAATAATAAAAAAACTTGTGATTGCAGGAGTCCGGCGAAGCAGCCGCCGCCGAGCATCTTCACGTCGTCGCCGAAGCCCCTTGTGGACCCGTGTCCGTTCGACGCGTCGGCTTCGTTCGCGTCGCTGTCGCTCTCCGACGAGTCGTTCGCCGCAGACTCCTCCGCCGACGTCTCCAACCTCGACACCTCCAGGGAGATGTTCATGGGTACGGACTTCGTATTGCTTGCTCGTTTGACCCCCTCTGCTATAAAAAAAGCAAAAAAAAAAAATGCGCACTGTGTGCCTAGTGCGAGTTTGTGCGAGTTTTTTTTACCGAGTTCGATCGCGTTGACGTAGCTGTCGTTTTATTAAATTTTGAATCTACAAAATTTTGCGGAATTTATTAACGTACAACAAGCACAGCACACAAAACATAAAACATAAGGCACAAGACAAAACACAAAATAAAACTATACTTCCCTGTTTCTTTTTCGAGTTGATCTATACATTTTTTAGTTTGTAGAGGAACGGGTGTCGGTGTTCCTCCACCAGAGGGGAGATCTTCTCGTCAGGCGGGTGTAGTGCCTGACCGCCGCGGCCCCTCCGATGGTTCATCTTCGGAGGTTGTATATATGCTACGTCTGCGATAAACTTTGCCATCGTGATATAGGATGTGATGGCTCCATCTGTTGTTCCGTAGCTGAAGCTAGTGCGCTGACGCTCGATGCGTGTTAGTTCGGCGCGCATTGCAGAGATGTCGCCACAAGTTAATTAAACCTTCGGATTTTTAAATATCGGAATTGGCATCACAGATTCGATCGTACGTCTCGGTAAAACCTCGAGTTCAAAAGTGAAACAAAGTCGCACTAGACACACTGAACTATGCAAAATCACGACCGAGAATCGAGATTGATTTTCGATCATGTTTATGTATGAAATATTAACCAAAATTCATCGAGCTCGATTAGATTTCGATTGTCATAATTATTTCTGCTCGGGCCGTAACCATCACCAGCTTCACCAATCACCTCCACAATACCACCATCTTCATCCATCACTCCGCATCATCACTATCATCATCACCAGCACTCATCACCAACAATGCTACCACCCATCACCATCCATCATCATCACGACCACCATCACCCAACACTGCTTAGTAGCAGTACCCATGTAGTAGCAGGTACCCATTACCACTACCATCGGTCACCAATACCAGTAGTCACCACCACTATCATCAGTACTCATTACCATCATCACCACCATCACTCAACACCACCACTAACCATCACTGTGTTGACGGCTTAACTTTTGTCTACATTTCATCAAAAATATGCCTGTAAGATTAAATGTTTCATCGACGTGAATTTTATACAGGGTGTTACCACCACGTCTTATAGCAGTATTATTATAA
Source organism: Clanis bilineata (assembly GCA_036417725.1). Classification (NCBI taxonomy): domain Eukaryota; kingdom Metazoa; phylum Arthropoda; class Insecta; order Lepidoptera; family Sphingidae; genus Clanis; species Clanis bilineata. The sequence goes on along the minus strand of CM071163.1, from coordinate 1,838,941 downwards.
TTTTACTTTATTTTTTTGTACGAGAAACGGTACAAGTAAGATAATAATAATACTGTTATAACATGTGGTATTAACCCCCCAGGTCGTTTGATTGATATTTTTCTTATCCACAGATGACAGCCGAAATGACAGTCGAACGAGCACAGAGCCAAGCGTACTCACAGAAGACAAGTTCAAAAAGCCAGCCCCTGTTGAACCTTTACCGCCACCTGAGCAGCTACCGAAAGTCCGTAAGAAGTCCGACTCGAGCCTCAAAGACGAAGAAGTGAAGGCCAAGCTGAAGAAACAGGAGAAGCAAGAGAAGCCAGAGTTGAAGAAACAGGACTCGATGAAGAAGGTCGAAGTGAAGGAGGACAAGGTTGAAGTTAAACAGGAGGAGAAGAAAGTTGATAAGGTAAAGAGTTGAGTGAAATTGTGGTGTCGATATTTCTTAATTTCTTATTATAGCAAAAGCCGGAAAACGAGCAGATGGGTCAACTGGGGGGTTACCACCACCTCTTATAGCAATATTACTTTAATCCTACTTGTACCGATTCCCGTACAAAAAAATCGCAGTAAGACTATAATAATACTGCTATAAGAGGTGCTGATGGTAAGTGATCTCCACCGCCCATAGACACCCAAGACACGAAAAGAGCCAAGGGTGCGTTGCCAACCAAAACGGATGGGCATAGGACAATTCCTACCAATTACCCCCTCTCTGGTTCTGTATAAATTTGGTCACGCATGGAACAACTTGGAGTCGGTCCGTCAAGTTTTTAAATTTGTGATTTTTTTGATAAATTATTACTACATTATTTTTATGTATAGGTGATGGAAAGAACCGGTTCAATAAAGAAAGTGGAGAAGGAGAAAGAGAAAGAAGCGAAGAAATTGGAGAAGGCGGAGAAGAAACAGGAGAAGTCTGAAGCGAAGCGCACCGAGTCCGTGAAGAAGATCGAAGTGAAGAGGCAGGAGTCTGTTGACACTAATAAGGTAAATAATGAGTTGCAGTCATCGCCTTTAAGCCTAGTGGTAGCGTATATAGGATGTGGACTGAGAAGTTCAGGGTTCAAATACAAAGGTGGTCAACGCGGATATCTGACTGAGACTGCATCGGTGGCGTGGTTATATTTCGGTACGACTACTGTCCTGAAGCCTCGGGTTCGATCTCCGGAGAGGGCACAGTGATATTGGATTTTTCAATTTAGTATGAGCCCGGAGTCTGTGTGCTCGACATGTCCATAGGCTCGCCCCCTATTACATCTGGGACGGAACTAAGCTCAGCGAAATGTAGGTGTTCTAGTTCGCTAGTGTGCCTCTGCCTACCCCTTCGGGGATACAAGCGCGAGCTTATGTTTGTTATGTAGTCACCAGAAGCAGCGGAGGCGGGCAGCAGCGAGGGTCGCAGCAAGAACAGCATGGTGAGCAAGCTGCTCGGCGTCATGGGACGGAAGGGAACCCGCGACCACGACGACGACAAGCCCGCCAAGAAGAACGACAAGCAGCCCAAGAAAAAGGTACCGCGCTTGTTAAATAACAGCGTCTGTGGTGAGTGGGCTGCGGGTTCGATCCCCGTATGCCTACGTTAATTCGATATTGCGAAAATTCGATAAAGTCATACCCTACAAATATCGATGTGTGGTAATTTTTGAATGTCTCTTAATTTAACTACACTCTGTATTCTATAGATTGCTAGCTCAGTTGGGAATGGTAGGCACTGTCGAGACGAGTGTCGGAGGTTTGAGACCAACTCCAAAATGGAGCATACACCTCTGACTTTTCTACGTTAAGTGTGTTTTCTTTGTAAAATATCGCTTGCTATAACGGTGTAGGAAAACATTAGGACACCTGCATACCCGACAATTTCTCTACAAGAATTTCAAAGGTATGTGAAGTCCATCCGCATTAGGCCAGCGTGATAGAATAAGGCCTAACCCCTCTCATTAGTAGAGGAGGCACGTGCCCAACAGTGGGACAGTAATATTAAAACGCTAATATAGCGACCATATGCCCACAGCATCTAACAAATATTCCATGGAGTTAATTCTATTTTATTGACTGAACCTGTCACCACGAATTTACATTTCCAAATTATCTGTGGTTTCGTAGAGTGGCAGCCAACCACCCCCAAACCAGCAACCGTCAAAACCGGAACCGCCGCCGCCCACCATCGACAAAGACTGCGACGATAAGAAGAGAAAGGGAAGGGGGAGGGCGTCCAGCTCCTCCTCCGGAGAGAAGTGAAGCGAAGTGATGCGCAGCGGACGTGAGTGCGTAGATACGCTTTAGCTTCGGAGCTTTGCGCTCGCGGAATGAGAGATACATGATAGACATCGATTTCCATATCGATATTGGATATCGATTTAAAATGTATTGATTGAATTTTGATTAGTAAGATGAATGCTGAAAGTTATAGATTTGTTGCATCTCAATAGTGCTCAGACAGTAAATATAATCGATATATAAAATCGATATATAATTTTATTCGGCAAAATTGCTATTAAATTTTAGTCTGGGTTTCAAAGTAACGAGGTTGTAGTCAAATTTTTAACAATGGTAATGAGAAATTAAAATGCTTTATTAAATATTTATTTAGATTGTTTTAGCTAGTTAATTGAAAGACACGTCACAAGAGGCTCGTTTAGCAAATCCTATGTGTCAAAATAAAGCATTTTGATAGTAATTAATTGAAAAAAAATATAGACATTTTAAACCCGGTAATCTCTCATTCCGTAAGTCGATAAGTCTTTATTAAATTAGATTTTTGCTGTCGTGTTCATTTTTCGAAGGAAAGAGATACGTATACATGAGCGTAGCGAACGAGTGAGTTGGATATATTTGGGTCATGACGTATGTTTTTTGAGACGTCGATTTTGGGAGATGTCGACCGTGTTGCGGTGTTTTAAATAAAACTAATTAATTATAGATAGTTAAATGTTTAATATCCATTGTAAAAACAGAATATTTTCGGTAACCATTTGATTACATTTGTTAATTACAAAGAATAAGTTATTTCGAAATATGCAGTATGATTATTGCTAAATATTATACTGATTTTTGTCGAATAATATGAAATATCTGTTTTCAGTTGCGTAGAACTTAGAACTTTACTTATAAAAAACATTAAAAAAAAGTTCTTCTATCTTTAAGGTAAGTAGGGCGTAAATGATTTTCTAAGTAAGGGCATTAAGTTAAATGTGAGACACAAATTATAATAATTGTTAATTAATTATGTATATTGAATTTTATTTCATAAAATCATAAAAGCATCGACATCGCGGCCGATGATAAAGTGTCGCTTTTCATTAAAACTAACGACATTTAAAATACAAAATAATTTTAAACCATAAATGATAAATATGAAAGTACAAAAAATTTTTGTGGCTTATCGATACATTTTAACGATATCGATAAATGAAAGCGGGATTCCATCTTCCAAATCGACGTCACGTTGTTCGAAATCAAACGAAGTATGTGAAGCTTCTTAGACTGTGTAATTTTAGTAGATGTTAAAAAGATATCTGTTTGTATGTATTTAAGATTTGATATTGTTTTAAGATCTTTTTTATCTTTGCAATGAGATTGATTTAAAGAGAAGTATTTTCCTTCCATGATAATTTTGCAGTCGATAGTAAAACATCGAAATCGAATATCGATTGCTACTTTAATTTGGAACATATTATTATATCAGCAAAGTCGTTATTCGTATGTTCAGTGATTTCATTGTCTTCAGTATCCCCCAAACTGGACAACAATCCTTACACTGGCTTATCGACACATACAGATATTTTGAAAGTTTTATTATAACTTTTATTATAATCATCAATTGACCGACTTGAACATTCGTCCCCTCTTCTTAAAAGTCTTGGAAATGATACACTGATTAGAAGACAGGCAGACCCGCGGTAAATGCTTACCGTTGCCCTTAGTTGTCGGCAAGGGACATACTTTATTGAAAATGATTTCTTCGTTAACAGAATCTTTTGGTACAAGCATGATAACGGGTTCTAGGAATTTGGGGTCAATTCAACTAACTCCTGTGGCCCACCTTTTCCGTAATCTAAAAATATTAATGACATATATGAAATACATAATAGTGAGGAGTACCCTCAACCGGCGGAAATGTATCAAAAGATGCATGAGTGTACAAGAGACAATAGAGGTGTGTCAGGATTGTAGCTTGTGTTGCTCAATAGTCTCTGCCTACCCCCATGGGATACAGGCGTGAGTGTCGGAGGTTCGAGAGCGACCACAAAAAGACCGTGCACCTCTGACTCTTCTATGTTAAGTCAATATGAATTATCGCTTGCTATAACGGTGAAGGAAAACATTGTGAGGAAACCTGCATACCTGAGAATTTCTCTTCAAGAATTTTGAAAGTATGTGAAGTCTACCAACCCGCATTAGGCTAGCTTGGTAGGTTAAGAGGAGTCCGTGCCCAGAAATGGGACAGTAATACTACAGGGCGAATATTATTATTTTTATGTGAAATACAGTCCAATCATAACATATTAAATCTTTTAATGAGTTTTGACCGACCTGTTCTACAAATATACCGATTTCATATGATGTCATTATAATTTTTGAGAATCTGGGAATGGATGGAAAGGAATGAAGAATTGCGTCACAGAGTGAATTGTCCTCACCGACTTTAAAAAATTGCTCTAGAAAATTGAATCCACGCAGCTCGTCAGTATTACAATATTGAGGCGTCTACGAACATTTACTTTTAAGTCTCGTTTGTTAAATAATTTTCGATACAAAAATACTGTAATGTTATTATTTACGTTGTGTTTTAGGTGTTTTATGGGATTTTAAAACGATTTATCTTATAAAAACTCTTGTGGATTAATTAAAATTGATTCGTTTCGATAAAACATGTACCTCTAAACTAGGCAATAATTATATCGATATTTAGAAAGAGATAATCGATAAGATTGGGCTTCATAATTTCGTACAGAATCATCTCTGTCGAGTATGTGATGTTTTGTCGTCGATTTATTAAGGCACGTTTCCTGCTTATGTTTTTCTCGAAATACTACACAAAAACTCCTAAACATGGTTTCTCTACCCATTTGTCTATGGTCCATTGTTCCATTGAGCCTGAACAAAAAACATTGTTTTGTTTCGAGGAAAACGGAAAGAATGTGCAGATGACTCTTCTATTAGCTGACACTGTGCGACAGAGATGTCTATAAAGCCAAAGCTAGCCCATTATCTCTTTTTAAAACTCAATATATAATATTTTCTGACTAGTACTGTAACATATTTCTGATCAATTCTTGGGTATAACGTTTTTCGGTGTTCCATAAGACGTCTAATTCAGTACTAAAATCTCATTTTTTTAGTTTTTAATCGTGTTTCGTGATGCAGGTGATGAAAAAACACTTTTGTACATTATTCTAGTTAAGTTAGCGACGTATGAAATGTGATATAATTTGTAATATTGTTTTAAACTTTTGTACATCAATGTGGACTGGTTTTTTATTGCGGCATTGCTTACATAACTCGAGGAGATTGCTCGTTTTTGAGAGTTGCATTCAGAAAAAAATGATCTAATTTTTGCTCATTACAAAACTTTATGAAAATTGATTCAGCAGAAAAATCATAACAGATTTTTGATGCGAGTTTAAATATATTTTTATAAAGTAAATTATGTGTTATAAATTAGATTTTTAAATCCGAATTAAGGATGCATTAAAGTTGAGCAAATCCGCAGTAAAGTCGGTATATTTTTTTCTTATTTGACTGCCTCGGTGGCGTGGTTGTATTTCGGTACGACTATCGTCCTGGGGTCTCGGGTTCGATCCCCGGGTCGGGCAAAGTGATATTGGATTTTTCCATATCAGCCCGGAGTCTAGAATTTGTGCTCGATATGGCGATAGGCTCGCCCCCTATCACATCTGGGACGGAACTAAGTTAGGCGAAATGTGAGTGTTCTACTTCGCTAGGGGACCTCTGCCTACCTCTTCGGGGATACAGGCGTGAGCTTATGTGATGTTTATGTTTTATTTTTTCATCTTGTAACATAAATGGTTAAGTAAAATAACAGTTTTGCAGAAAATATTGTGATTACTGTTCGATAGTTGTTTTTAGTCCGATCGCGGAATATTTTTTAGAGTTTTTGTTTTTTTTTAATGCTTATTCGTTTGTTTTCTTATTGGTTTATGGTTTTTTGTTTATTTAGGAATGGATGATTTTCATTTTCAAATACATCTTGAAATGGTTTACATTATAGTCTAAGGAAAACAATTTTTAAGATTTTTTTAACAGTACTTTGCTGCCTTTATTGCTTTGGTAGCTTAATTGTTGTATTGTGCAAGCCATAGGACTATTTCGAAGTCTCGATCCTCGGGTCGGATGAAGTAATAGCTGCCACTTTACATCGGTTTTCTTTGAGACAGTGGTATCAAACCGGTCGAGCCGGCCCATTTGTGCTGTTACTGTCTCCGTGGCTCTACCACTCATAAAATTCCGTAGACTTTGATGTAAACCTTTTCAATATATACCCTTATACGACTAAGTTTGCATGTATATTAACAGCTTTTAAAATACTATATAAAATGTCGATAAGCGTCTGACGACGTGTTTTTTTAAATGTTTTGTTTTTGCACTATTTTATTTTTAAATATCTATTTTTAACACGTATAATGATTAACAACCATTATAGAAATATATTAGAATATTGCACATCTTAATAATTATTATGAAAATAATTCCGAGGGACTAAACTTTGATAATACTATGATATAAGATTTCGACAAAGAAACAATCTTCATTAAAACTGTTTAGTGAATTTAACTTCTACGTTCAAGGGATGTTTCCTTAGGCGTATAATTTTGGAGCATGTTAAATATATGAAAATATGGATTGCCTATAATTTCACAATTTCATGAATACACGCCTATCTCATATTAGGAACACACTCCATAATCATCAGTGCCATAATAATTGTGCCTCCAGGGGCGCAATCATCCCCCCCCAGATTTACCACATAAAAAAAGGCGGGAAGGCAAACTACTTGTCACTTTGACATTTTCAATATACCAAAGTGACAGATTAATTGGATGTAGTTATGCAACAACGATCCAATTCCCAAAAAAAAACAAATGATAGGTAAAAAGCAAAAATAAGTTATGATAGACGGTTCATTGAATATGCGGCTGACAATAAAAACTAAGACGAACTCTTTCTGCAACATGCTTGAAAAAAGTACACTGTTCTGATCCTACATTGAGCCAATTTAATGGTCTTTCCAATGATGGATGTTCATTAATCTTTGGTCTATAATTTTATAATTGTTTTTGGATGTTGGATTGATTTTGCTTAACTACATCCATAAAAGTATATATTTATTTGCATAATGTTGTCCGATCTGAGGCCCTTGAGGAATAATAATATTAGCGAATCAAAAGGAGGTATCAATTTTTCTTACGTCTTCCTCTGTTGTTTTGATTTTTGTTGATTTTAATACCCGAAATGTTTCTGATAAATGTTATTGTTTTAAATTATTACCCAAATACCCATTGCTAATAAATCTACAAGCTTTCGATTCAGTTTGGTTGATTTTTTTAACATTCCATAGAAATGTATCTTGCAATATCGATATAAAAACTATAGTGATTAAAAAGGTAACTTAAAAATATTCTTTTATCGATTTACTATCATATACTTCTGTCCTTATTTTGCTCATGTAGTAAATAGTATTACATAGCACATTTGTCTATTCTTGTGCAAACAAGAGTGAACAAGTGAACATATCTCTTATGTAAGGAATATTGTAGTTTTAACAAACTTGCAAATATTAAATAACCTTTTTTAATTTAAACTATATAAAGTTGTATTTCGTTTAAAGGCTTTTGCTGATTGTAAAACTGACTAAATTCGTTCTTGTAAGCTTTGTTTATCGTTTGAATTTAATAGCGATTAAATTATTTGTTCAAGAATACTTCGCGCCTTTGTTAGCAATAAACTTTTACCAAACCTATTTTGCTGTCACCGTACATGTTTATCTATAAAGTGGCTTGTTTTTGGACAGCAAATAAATCGCTATTAAATTCATTTCAAGCTATATTGTTAGCAATACTCATTGGTTGAATTGTTATATTAAAATTGTAGTTCTTTGTATGCATGTGTACAGGGTAAAGCAACTTAAATTACCCGTAGATATGATATTTACGCGAATTATTTAATTTGTTACAAATAATTACTCAACGTGTCGACTTTTTGATATTTCATTCAGCTTGTTGTAATTAATTTATGGGACCATGACTTCATAGTTATGTTGTTAAACGTTAAAGAGCTAATGTAAATTATATTTAAAGATATGCTTGAATTTTTTATATCTTGAGCACGTTTTCTGTTCGCAGAATTGTGCTCGAGCACTTATTTTACGATCAAGCACGCTTTTTAACATTTGCTGTGCTATTTCGCTCATTTAATTAGTGAGTTTAGCTCGAAAATTAAGTACAACGACTCGAGTCGTTTTTGGTAATTTTACATAACATGTCATAGTATTATTTCCACGTTGTAATATTTATGTAACTTTGTTGTGTAGCCTGCCATAATGAATGTACCGCAAATGTAATTTTAACTTGAACTTAGCGTTTAAAAGTGTTAAATGTGATTTATAAATAAAGGTATCTTATAGTGAGGGAAATATTTTCTCTAGAATAATTGTGTATGAATTGATATGAAATAAAGTCATCAATTAACTGTTCTTAATTTCTTGTTTTATTTTTTACATAAGCTCCCGCCTGTATCCCCGAAGGGGTAGGCAGAGGCGCACTAGCGAACTAGAACACCCACATTTCGCCGAGCTTAGTTCCGTCCTAGATGTGATAGGGGGCGAGCCTATCGCCATATCGGGCACAAATTCCAGACTCCGAGCTGATATGGAAAAATCCAATATCACTTTGCCCGACCCGGGGATCGAACCCGAGACCTCAGAACCGTAGTCGTACCGATATACCACCACGCCACCGACGCAGTCATTTTTTAGTATGAAATATTTTGTGTACTACATAATATCGCCTCCTTGGACTAGTGGCAGCATGTATGAGCTGTGGACCTGGAGGCCCTGGGTTCGATTCCCAGGTCGGGAGTGGTGTTTTACTTTCTAACACTATTTTCTCGCGATTGGATACTCCAGGAGGGGGATTGACCAGTGACGTGTACAGGCATGGTAGACAAAAATCTTGCATAATTATTTTCTTCAATTTATTCTTGCTTTACTTTAAACAAAATGGTAATTCTCACGTCGTTATAAAATTATACACCCAGCGCTGTTTCATAATCTCTTTTTGGTGAACATTTTTCTTTCATTATGCAATTTTAGCAAATTGTCAGGGTAGACAATGCCTCTTTGTCTATATGAAATGCACGCCACTGGGGTTAACGTCAGGCAGCCGGTCGTAAAAACTAAGCCAAATCATTTCTACAACATGTTTGAAAAAGTGTGTTGCGCCGATCCCATATCAAGATGGGATAAGGGCAGGTAAACACAAAGAAAGATATCCATTAGTATGGAATATTTTTTATTAAGATTTTCAATGAAAAACGCAGTAATTTTCAAATTTTATTTAGGTGTCCATTTTGATGTAACAACGGAAAATAACACGCTCTTACAAACCCGTAGCAAAGCTAATCGTAATTACCAGCTATGGAGGTTCTAAACTATGGGACAGGGCTCGCTTACCGCCAGGGCCGGAATTTGTGCGAACTAAATAAATATTTGTAACAACTTAACGATAATTTGCATTTAAAATAATATTACCAATGTACAGGTATCTAGACCGCTAATCTAAGTTCCACATCTTCAAATATTCATGGTAATTGCATTAACGTTGGTGTAGAATGGATGGATGGGGAATTGGATACCTGACTATGTTTGATTATGTAGATATTTTTATATGTAATAACAAATAAAACAAAAAAGAAACCTTTCTGTAAATACTGCATCGAAATTGGTTGAAAAATGAGTCGGTAATTCGTTTTTAAATTCTGTAACGAGCAAGAGTGGGGGCGTAGTGGAGATATCTTGCTATCTCTTTCCAACGCACGCACCATTTTAGCGGTGACGTGATTATACTGATGCTTCTCTTTCCCGAAGTTTGGAGGTTACATCAATCTTCAAAAGCCTATAACTTTTTTATTTTTGAGAATATTTCAATATTTCTTTCTGTGGTAGGTTTCATATAAAATTAATAAAAAAAAAATAGTAAAGTACCCAATTTCATGACCATACATCATTGCTTATCATGAGCTTTTTTATCTTAAACTCCTAGAATTAAGATGTGGAAATTAGCTTTTGTCTTCTCTAAAACAAATACTGTGTACAGGATTGTTATATTATCTTTTAGTCATCTACTATATTGTAAAATCATTTTATCATGTTTTCAGTTTTATATTGGTAGATTTGGAGATAAGAAATATTCTATAACTTAGGGCGACGCATATTTTAGTACAGAGACGAAAATAGTTTTGGAATACATGTACACAATATTTCGTTTTCTTACTCCATATATCAATCAAACAAAAAATACGAATAAAACGTGTTTGGACATCAATTTAGGAACAAAATATTTTATCCATACAACTACTTACATGGAGTTTGATTACAGAATCATATTTCGTGGTTATTTGTTCGTTTACTAATCATTATACGACTTATGCTATGAGCAAATTAGATGCCTAGTGTTTTTGCGGGCAGAAATCCAGAAACGATTAAGAGGCATTAAATTTTTTTGGATCTGACTCATGTGGGTCTGACCCCCTTGTCAGTTTCTGGATCCGTCCCTGCTCCGTAGCATACTTTTGGAAGGCACTATCGCCTCATAAGCTAACATTTTCCTTTAATTATAGTATGCTACTTTATTTGCAAATTACATCAAAAGACATCAGGATCGGATAGAGCCTATAATAAACCATTTCTAATTACCCTGTCTAAAGAACTTTTATTTAAATTATTCGTAAACTTTCAATAAATTAATATAACATAAAACGTAACAAATAAATATACAGATATAAAACAGCTCTTACAGCATTTAATGGTATGTGAAGCTGTGCTATTGAGTTGAGGAATTTTATGGATATTATGTCAGTCACATATGTGTTTTCCATTTCGGCAATCTTCGTAAATTACAGATATACAATACTATGCACTTATTTTCTTGTACACTGTTACAGGAAATTGATTACATATTTAAATCTGTATTACTTTAATTTCATATTATTAAATTGGAAGGGAAATATAATATTTTCAATTATTAGTTATTACTATCATAAGTACTAGAATACAATAATAATAAAATTAATATATATATATATATAACTTATACAATACAGTAAACGTAAAAAAATAAGTAGCAATCAGTTTTACTGATAATTTTTAAATAAATTATGGAATTTTGGAATACAATAATATGATTTTAGCATTAGGTGACCAGTAAAACTTTAACAATCAGAACTCAATGGCAATAGTATGAATTAACACATATGTGACATGACTTTATATGACTATATAAATTGCTAGCCTGTTATCTAGAAAACTTTAGTCTCCAGGTAATTCCTTAAATTCTGAACACATTTTGAGAATACAATTTTGACTAAACAATCATTAAGATGATAACATTAAAAAGTGTAATTAAACAAACTAGGACTTTACCATTCTGATGTTACCAATCACATTGAGTTTGTCACATTTTTAACAATCCTAAGGATTATTCTAATTATATGTCATAGTACTGAAACTTTACTCAACAATGGTTACTTGCATTGTTGTCTCAAACATTGACAATTTAATATTCTTCGTCAGCAGCCTTGAATAGGCGCATCGGGCGAGTAGCCGGCTGTGGAACGTGAGGTCGCGGTTCGATTCCCGCAAAGACAAATGTCTGTGTGGCCCATAGATACTTGTTTTGGGTCTGGTTGTTGTGAGACCGGAAGTCTCTCGTAGTTTCTGATACCCACGATACAGATTACACCTAGTGTGGGGTCAGGACTATGTATGTGACTGTTGGGTATATTTATTTATTTACTTATTCATAGACAGTGGTGGATTTGAAGTGTGGGCTGCCCTAGGTCCAGTACTAGCTGCATTGTTTTTCACCAATTAAACATTTTTTACTAGAATAATAGAGTTAACTTGGTCAGTCAGATGAAAATTGCCAAAGATTTTATTTCATGTTTGATATGCTGTATGCTACTCATGAGAGGAGACACACAGAAACCCTCTTAAATAATTATCCTTGTAACCAATGTAAAATAAGTATGTTTTTTGTGGTTTACAAATCAAAGACTTTTTTAATAATTGGTATCAATACGATGCTCACGAGAACCCACATTCGGCTATCCTAAAACCGAAATTGTCAATGGTCTCAAATGATAATACAGTCTTAAATATTTGAGTTAAGTTTCAGTATTTGGCCGATAGACTCATTCATGACTCATACAAATGATAGAATTACTCCATAAAGAATAATTATGCTAACAATCAACATTAGCATTAAATTTGCCTAGATTTCCCTTAACTGGAACTATGTTTACACAAACAGTATAAATATATTGACAGTAAATCACTTATTAGTAAATGAAAACACTAGAAAGTACAAAATTATTCAACTATGTCACTAGAAGTCGAGGAAGGCATGACTGTTTTACTGGTATAAACAAAATTTCTAATTACAATCACAAATTTTGCATACATAACACAGTATTCACCAATTATCACAAAATCATACTTTATATTATTATAAAGTGTGATTTCAGTTAAAAATCGGTCTGTTTGAAACATTTACCTCTAATTCTTTTAATAATGTTGTCGTCTGGAGTTAACTTCCAGTCGAAAGTTCTAGGTTCCTCGTCTACTTCCTGAGATTGGGACTCGAAAAGGTCTCTGGAGTGGTGCCGAGGCAGTTCAGCCTTACGCTGCCTCTTTGCGAGCCTCTCATCCTTTTCGAGTTTATCGCAGAGTGGGCGAGGTGTTTTCCACAAGGGTTCTGTGGACCTTTTCACAGGTGCATTAGGCGGTGAAAAGTATGAAAAGAACGGGCTAGATGTTTGATTTTGATGCTCTTTCTTTTCCTCGTTTGGTATTTCGAGAAAGGAGAACGTGTAATCTGCATCGTAAACTTGTTCGCGTACGTACGAGGTTACGTGATGTCGTTTTAAAGGCGAATTGTTTACTTCCTTTCGTGACTCGGCTAATCTTAGCTGAGATTTTCTCACGAACATAATGAATTTGTAGTATCTCTCGACATTTTCAGCGCATTTGTAACATATTGTGTTCAACACGTCGTGTTCTTCTATAATAATTTTCAAACATACGTAAATTTTGTCCACCATATTGATCCTTTCACAATATGTGCCGAATAGTGACGTGTTAAATTCGCTTTCTGATAAACACAATCGGCAAGATTTTCGTATTATTTCCATTTTTAAGCGTTTACAAAAATACGACAGTAACTTCGTGCAAATTCTGCAAATAATTTATTTTACCGCCAAAACTTTTCGTCAAAAACAATGCGAGGTGATTGGTCGACTATAGTGAAAGGTGCGTTCGGAAAGTTAAGATTTTCATCTGTGAAAACCAAAATGTGTAACAAAAATATTTTTTCTTCGCCAAAAAACACTACAATGGACGGCTTTTATCGTGTTGTGTATACGTTGCCATTGTTGATTCTCTATGTTTACAAATTATAATTTTAAACCACACTTGTTTTATGGCATAAAAGTTAACGATTTAAATGAACCTTTCAAACATGTTACGAAATAGAACGTAAACTGTTTAGTTTCAGATTTAAATATTTTAATTATAATAAATAACTTTCATATATCGTTTTATATTAAAATTAACAAAATGCGTGAATTATACATCGGGGCTAAGAGTTGCATGGCAAGCTATGGAAAAAATAATAACTAATAATATGAACAATGAATCAATGATTATTAATTTTATATTACGAAAAACTTGAACGTTTATAGAATAACTTCATTAAAATATTTTACTATAAGTAACCATTCGACATTATAACTAAAATAGAAATATCAAACAAGTACATATGTAAATCAAACCGTTATATTACGCAAATGAAACTATTTTAAAACTTATTTAAATGCCATTAAACTTAACGAAGTCATGATTTTTTTTTAAATAAACAAAGTTATTTATTACGTCTATCTGGATTGTATTTTAATGACTCTGTACTTGATTGTACGTATACAATGTACTTGATTGTCAAATATTGGTTTTTACTATTTAGGTCCAATGTTCTTAATAGCCAGACAACTTATCTGGGGAATAATTTAAACTTTATCCAAGAAACAAAATTATCACTAAGATATTTGTAAAAATTGTCTGACTATTGAAAAATGAGCTCTTAGGTATCATTCACGATTGGTACAATACGACACGATTCGGAAATCGGAATAAATTTCTTTGACAATGTTGTTGATTAAATACGCGGAGATCTGAAATATGTCAGCTAATTACCTCTCTGTTATCCGTCGTACATCTTTACTACATATCACAAGCCACCACACTCCTATTCAATAGACAGTGATAGTTTACGATAAACCAATAAATACGAAATACAGTCGAATTTATTAAGCCAAGCGATTTTTTTCTTCTTTTTTCATTTTGTCAGTTTAACACTGCAATTTAAAATTTCCTACTTTATTGTTTTTATGATCACTGTAAATTGAGACGGAGAGATAGTAAGTCAATTTATGTTTATTTACCTTGTTTCATATTTCTGTACCTAGAAAGGCGTACTTCACACTGTTCTTAAACGAAGTCCATTCCTAAGCTGTTATTTCTAATTATTCAATTTGTTAATGTAATTTAGAAACCACAGTGCGCTTTAAAGATAAAGCTATGCAATTCAGTTTGTCGAAAGTCGAATGCCTGATTCTGTAGTAACAACGATAACTGATACAAAACATTCTTAGGTACAGAAGTGATCATCTTTGCATCGATTGAGTTTCTGTTATATGAAACAATTTGATTTCGTATCTCAATTTACAGATTCAAAGTCATTTTAAAACAACTAAACGTTGTCCTCCTCTTTCTTGCCCCAGAATTTGTCAAACCTAGTACGAGCTCTCTCCAAGACTTCAGCAGCCGTGAGGCCTCCAGTAGCCGGTGTCTCGTTAACCACCGTAGTGTCAATAACCCCAGGCGCAATCTGCGTAGCCTCCGTGGATTTCTTTATCACTTCTTTCTCTTTAATAGGCTCCTGGGTCGGAGTCTCAGGTGTCAGCTCATTGCTGGTCATTCCATTAACACCGTTCATTTTATTGATGTCCAAAGTCTTGGTTTCGTCAATTGGGGTCAGGCTTATGGGCGTAGTGGGCGTCTTATCAGTACGCTTGCTAAGGCTTGTTGGAGATTCGCTCTTTTTCAGCGACCTTATTGGTGACATCTGCTGATGGTGGATCGGAGCGATTTCTGTAACAGCATTTGGGTGGAGTCAGTTGTTTGTCGCGGTTTTATACTATTTTATTGAGAGTTTCAACAGTTTGTTGTTATTTATTAATATAAATCTAATTAAATGTACGAAAATAAGAACTTAAATGAATAAATTTTCTTTCTAATATTACCATTATAAATGAAATAGACATGTGCATATTTATTACTACAAAAAAATATTTTCAACGTAAACTATTGAAACTCTCAAAAACATCAAACAAGCACATGAACCCTTCACCGTCTCTTATAAATACAAGAAATACAGAGAAGATGAAAGCTGAGTACAGTCCTAGTGTTAGCCTTTTTCAAGATATTTTTGACTATTTCGATACTCACCTAATTCGCCTTTTATTACTGTAGTATCGCACTATTTTAACTAACATCTATTGAGCCAGATTGTTAGTAAATTAGCTGTAATAATTAGGAATATTTAACCTATGCTTTATTTTACATGCTACCTTTCTAATGAAGATATTTTGTAGCATGCCTCATAGACTAATATTGTTATTGATTTGTCTAATCCATTTAACAGACATGCAGGCTATCGTTTCAGTCTAGGTTTTAATTTATGGAGATTTGATGTTATGAGTCGCTTGATATATAGTATAAACACATCAATTAAAGTTGTTTTCTATTTTATCGAGTATAAAACATTAGTAATTTAATAAATGGCATGTTTTACAGAACACCAAGATTTTGTGTTCTCCTTAAAATATTGATTGTACTTAACAGGGGATCGGATTGATGTAGGTATATGTGAAGAATCAATCACATCAATGGAAATTAAATAATTTGGTACATTTAAAAGGCATACTTATCACAATCATAAAACTTACTAGAATTTAAACGGGACATTACATAAAAAAAACAGAATGGATTAATGTAATAAATATTTCTGTTATTATCATTTATATTTGTTACTATTATAAATAAATTACAAGTCTTTATAAGACTTGTTACACTCGATAAATCCGAAAATATGTTTAATGAGTTTATACAATGACGACCTAATATACTACTTATAGTTGAAACAGACTCAAGCTAATTAGCATCAAGAAGAATGAGATTTCAAAGAAGATGCTATGTCGACGTAACTACAAAAATAAATTGGCGTTTTAGAAAATATTTGTGTAAATAATTTGATAGACATCATTAGATAAACAGCATCTTCCCGCGTAACATAAACAAACAGCATGCAGAAGTGAACGATCATGAGATGGTAAAACAATAATAATCCAAGTGCCATACAGTGACAGTGTACGCAAACATCGAAACAGACACACACAGACAAGTGTATACATACGTGTTCGACGCCTCAGCGGAGTACGGTCAAAATAAAAAAGCATCTTAATTATTGGAATAACACAATTTAATCATGAACTATTCAATAGATATATTATAAAACAGATTATATATTATCTGGTGTCGATCGTGTGTCGTGCTTATGTGGTAGTGATCTCTATAGGACGTCGGTCGGGTCGTGTAGAGGTCACTGTCCCATTGCTATCTGTCACACTCATTAAAACGTGTGTATGGCCGATGGTCTAGGCGGTGGCGGTGGTCGTCGTACCTGCCGTCTTCACGGTGGCGCCCTCTTCGGCCACCGAGCCACTCTTAAACTCAGAGCTAGGGCGCTTAATGCTCTCATCTGAAATATGGTGAGCGAGTTGTATGGTCTCATGTGGTGAAAGTTACGTTCTATGTCGACGGAAAGTTTTTGACAGATTGATTTTTTAAGGCAATGGTCACGATAGTATTCTACCAAACTTTTCCGTGGATTTAGAACAGTTCAAAGAAAACGTGTTAAGATGATTACAAAAATAAAATGTATAATAATGAGTTTTGATGAGTGTGTCGCATTTTTCTAGTTCTCCAAAATGCATATGGTTTTATCGTGTTGGAATTTTGTGTGTTGCAAGCTCTACGCTGTTTCACAACTATCGTGGGGTGTCACTCTGATGAAATGATATCATGATTATCATGAATCTTTATGAATAGTGTAACTGAGTGGATGATGTGTAATGGTTGTTTCAACCCCAATCGCTCATTTACATTTTACAAGTAGTCATTCTTAAAATATTTTCTCTAAAGAGTATCTTAGTCAGAAAGAGAGGGGAAAATTTGAATTTTTACACTTAACACCGCCACCATTTTGGGAAGTCTTAGAATCGAATAGCTTATTTTGTATAGAGAAAGATACTCCTTCATTACAGCACGTTATAATATTAGTGAAACTAACTTTCCATTTAGAAATATAGATTTTTAAGAATAATTTTAACAAATCTATATTGTAAGTTGAACAGTATTGAGCCGACTATTGGATTTTAACGTGATATAAACTTTGATGTTTTCTGAATTATTATTTACACAATGGAAATCCACGAAGAATCTATTTAATAAAAAAAGTGATTTTTAAAAATTTACAGAGTTTTTTTTACCGAATGCAAATCGTAAAATCAACGTAAAATTAGTTTCACATGGTCAATAGTCTAAATTAATCTAGCTACATCTGTAGATCCACGCCCACAGGGGCTCTGATATCTAAAGGGCACTTTGGTCCAAGGGCCGTCACGGACCAACCACTGTCATAACGCACTGCGCCTGTGGGTCGGACTTAGGTCTCTACCTTGGGGGTCTGACCCACTGGCTCGGGACCTCTAAATACTACGATAACGCCTCTGCACTCACCGCTTTTAACGTTTTGCGTGACGGTGAAAGTTTTTCCAGTATCTAACGGCACCGTCCAGTTGACAGGGTCCGGAGACCGCATGTTCATCTGCTCAGGAGACTTCACTCGAGTCGGCTCCGGCGGAGATTTGACTACGGGCGAGTCGTCGAAGAAGTGATCTTTGGCAACGGAAGCGCTGCGGTGCGACGGGATCTCGTCGTCTGG
This sequence comes from Clanis bilineata, assembly GCA_036417725.1. Lineage (NCBI taxonomy): Eukaryota > Metazoa > Arthropoda > Insecta > Lepidoptera > Sphingidae > Clanis > Clanis bilineata. The sequence continues at coordinate 1,820,597 of CM071163.1, read as the reverse complement.
AATTTTAGGCAGGTTTATTTGTATAAGATTTTTTTAAATTGATACGTAAACGTGGATTGTTTCCATCGGCTATTATAATAGTCAATTCTCAAGCTACAACGGTTCACAAAATGTAATGATGGATATTAAGTGTTTTATTTTTCTATTAATCAATAAATAATAACACCCAACAATCACACACATAGTCCTGAGTTCGATAAGAGTCTTCTGTCGTGGGTATCAGAAACTACGAATGACGTGCGGTCTCACAACACCCACAGCCGAAATAAATATGTGGGCCACACAAACATTTGCCTCTGTGCGGGATTTGAACCCGCGGCCTCTCTCTCCACAGATGGCTAGAGGCTAACTATTAAAATAAATAACTCACGCCGGTCTTTAAGTCCATCTCTATTAGATTATTTAATATTTAAAAATATTGTCAGTGCAGCATTATATACTGCTACTGATTTACTATTAGTAGGCCTAAAATTAAACAGCCTTAAAATAATGTGAACCATTGCGGCTTGTTGGTTACTATTATAATAACTGTTAGCTGAAACAACCCACCCTAAGTGGTATTTGCGGATTTGTCGACTATTCTTGTTGTGGAAAATGGTGATATAATTCTAGGTAACATAGTGAAGAGTGTTCGATATGCAAGGTAGATGCTAAGGTTGTCATCAGTCTTTGAAATATGTACCTACTTATGTTAAAACATATGAAGGAATGTTCTTCTACAAATTCGAAATATTTTATGAGGACCCTGAGATCATTCAATTTTATACCTAAAACAACATATGGATTTAAGAGAAGAAAAACATCCAATTAGAAACAATTTCGTTTCAGAAATAAATAAACATTTTACAGACATTTAAGACACATCGAAAACAAATAACACCAACTAAAACACATCGCATGCAAATAAAAATTATAATATTCAATCTATATCTAATCATGTGTCTAAATCTATCTACCAACACACATTGAGATCTTAAATAAAAACATTATCTCTGTTGTAACCAAGGGCCTTCTTAGGCCATAATGACATAATGATTATACTTACGGTTATTCCATTTTATTTATTTTATTCTCTAACAGTTATTAAGCATTAACCTAATAACCCAAAAGTTATTCTAGTTGGGTATTGTTGAAACCCTACATGTTGATTACAAAGTAACAGCCTAAATTTCGTTTAAATTAAGTTTTCCATTGGACCATCTATTAAGAATGAGAAAAACATCCTGATTTGATCAGAACTCAGTATCTCTTTAAAATATTATAAATTACAGAATCATTGTTAAGTATCTTCATGGCCGCTGGAATTAAAGGTGAAGTGGTTCATATAGACGACGTGATCACCGTCTGTGTTGTTGCAGATATCCCTAGTCTGTGTTGCTACAGAATATTTATGCCTGAAAGCGAGCTCTTGCTCCATTTGCTCTTTAAGCAAAGTTACTATAATATGTTAGGCGAATTTCCACAACACTGCCTATAAAACCATTTATACCCTTTCACCAGTCGTAGAAGCGCACGTGTAGTAAGTACTACATTTAAGAGCTATTGTTTTTCGTGTGAAAAGAGTCTTGACATCTTTACAGAGTATTCAGCCTCCCACCTTATAAACTGCATTTACAAAGATGACAGTTCTATCTTTATCTCTGTCTTAATTGGAACTGCTTCATCATAGAAATATTCCAAGTTATATGCCAGTCCATACGCCGTGTTTTTCTACATCCTTACAGTACCTTCCCAAATCTTCATAATACTTGTACCGCCTTCCCAGGTAATCTATAGGAACGTTCACATCTAGTGTGTGGTGCAGGGTGACCAGGGGTGATACACAGACGCCACAGACACACAACGTGAAGCCATACCCGACGCCGGTGCTCGCTCGCCGCTGTGACATTACGTTGCGTTGACGCACTGTACGCTACCATGGTCAAGCTCTATCCAAATCAGAAGTTACCATCTCTTTCTTAAAAAAATTAACAAACAACAACATATCAATTACCGTAAGAAAAAGCGAAAAGTATATTTCGCTGTACAACGACTAAAAATATATAAAACCGACTGTATAATGAATAGAAATGTTAATTAAAGTCTTTAATATGATTATATTATAAAATTCAATTGATGTTGATCACCAATATAGAAAAATAATAGAGTTATATCCTTTCAAATTTATCTATATATAGCGATTGTTATTTCAAGAAGACCTTTGTGATAAAGTGCTGTGTTTATCTCAGTAATAGTTATAGTGACACAAAAAACAGATTTCTTGGCAAAAAGTGTAAAAAAGAGATGGTAAATAAAAATAAAAACATTGAATTTCAGAAGCCACATGAGGCCAAACATTGCCAATTCAAACGGAAGCATTGCACTATAAGCTTTACACAGAGCGTCGACGCAACTGTCACATTGTTGCTACGCACCCAATCGTATCCCGACTTTGGATACGCTCCGACTGCGGCGGCCCCTGGGCGCGCCGTTTGCCCTGGCCTCAGAGTGCCCCTCAGTTGCCCCGGCCCCTGTTTTGACTGGCGCCGACGGCGACCGCCCGCCCCTTGACGTCGACCTAACTCTATTACTAGTCCCTTTATTCAACGGCAAACCTACAAGAAACGTTATCTACTACAGTTTATTTATGGCGGTGGAGAATTTGGCTTTTTAGGGCGGGATTTGTGATTGTTCGCGGACTTATAGAATAATGGATACAGTTATGTTAATGTTACAAAATAAAGTGAATATAAATAAATTTTAGTTTATAAATAAATTACTTATAAACGTATTTAATTATAATACATAAATACATTTTATTTTACCGATATTTTTTAATAATAAATAATAAGATACAAAATAATCCTCTTTTTGAGATTGAATATAAGCGAAGGGTTCTCTCAGGCCAAAATACATTTTCCCAATTCTAGCAAAACGTATTTACAAACCATAGGTATATCTAAATTAGGGTATAACTAAATGAAAGGTACTATAACTAAATGAAAGTAGTGACGTTAAATGAAAGATAGAGCCAGGTCTCGTGGCGTACCCACACTTTATACAGGACAGGGACAAGCATCAAGCAGGAATACAACAGTTTTCAGTATAAACATATAAATTAGCACATTTTTCGTAAAACTAGACACGAAAGTCTAAACATTCATTTACACAAGAAATGGATTTAAAAATTAGATTCTATTTCACTACCCAATATGTAAGTAACTTTAAATTATACTAACGACAGCACTATTAGATATAAAAATATATTTTAGTATTGGCAATTTGACATTGTAATATTTTTCCCAAACAAAATGAACTAGTCATGCCAAACATGGTAGATTTGAATGTAATTTACCATTATAGAAGGTTTGTGTGCTGGCAACACTCACCGGTCGGTTTGATGGGGCGCGGATGGGGCTCGTGTCCGTTGGGCATGAGCTTGACGTGCGCAGGCGCGGGGTCCGCGGAGCGCGGCCGGCGCCGGGGGGAGCGGAACGCCGCGTTCTCGCCGCTCTTGGCTCCTGGAAAATAAGAAGTGTGAACGAGACAGTAGACAAGTCTACTTCTTCTGCCAACGCTTATCCTTCTCCAGTTAGGAATTGGCGTTACACACATTTTCAAGCATGTTGGAGATTCGGCTTTAGTCTTTACTACTGCTAAGAGATCCAGTCCTGGACAAATTGTGTTAGAAAAGCTTTCTCTTATCTAGATCTTGAGTAGAGGACCTTCCGACCCACAGCTGATACATACGCTGACGCTAGTGTCGAGAGACAAAGGGAACCTCTATCGTTTTCAATTTTTTTTATTTTGATCGAAACAGACTTAAAATACAATCGCCAGTTTTTCATCTAAGGGCCTCAACGACACAGCCTAAGCAAAACTCAAAGTATGGTATAAAAAAAGGTAATTCATGGTCCATCCATTTTGGTTAAATCTAAAAGGGCCACTGCTGCCCTAGTTATGCCACTGCTATTTAAATATCCCCCCGAAATGTCCAATAATATTATCTTCTATTTTTAAGAATCCCTTCAAATGTCATGCCTAACTCACCATCTTGAGTAGCTCCCTCATCGAAGCTATGGCCTTGCAGCTTCTTCCTCTGTTTCTGGGGCGAAGTCTTATGGGGCGACCGCTCCAGGGCCTTGGTCTCCTGCAGTTTCGCATGGATGGACTGGTGGGGCGCCGACCGGAACGACCTGAACTTCTTCGGGGAGTGCCCCTTCGACTCCTTGCCGTCTTTCTCATCGCGAGGTAGGGCCCTGCAGATATATTGAATTTTAACTTGGGATTTTTGTGATAAAGTGGGGGATTTTGACAGATTTAGAGTAATTATGGGCATTTGATAAAAGGTTTGAACTGTAGTAATAAATTGGACAGCCCTTTTAAAAACGGATTAGAAAATTGTGTTGAAATTGGTCCTAATTTTAAAACTATAAAATGATTTTACAAAATACGATTTGTAAAGAGTTAAATGTAAATTATTTGTAGCAATGTAATTTTTTATTGACTTATGGTAAAATGTGACGCTCTGTTTGGGTAGAATCTATTAATATTACTAAGTCTGCGGTTGAATTTGATTTTGTATATTTTAAATGTAGGATATTTTTCCTTAGTGTCTAACAGTGGCGGCGTTAGGCGTCGGCGACGTCAGTGGCCGCTTAAGGGGTCCACAATCAGTGGCCTAACTGCAAAGTGGCTTCCGGGCAAAATGCCATGGGCCCCGACCTTAAGGGGCCCCTGTACTATCGGCTAGAATAAGACCTCCGAAAAGACTGTAATCATGAATTTGCCACGGGCCCCCATCAGTATAATTACGCCACTGTCCGCAACCGTCCTCGATTGATAGAGAGCCTCGTTGGAAAGAATTGCCAACATAATTGTCGAAAAAGTAAAGAGACCGCAAGCTCGCAAAAAGTCGCAAAGCTTATGTTGCAACGTTCAATTTCGGTCTTGCGCCGCCACTGCTGTCTAAGAAGGCCTAGGATTAATAAAGAAGGCCCGTACTACATCAGGACAACGGCTGTACCCTGTATATCTGTGTATGTGTATATTTACTGCATTTAAACATAATCATCTCTGATATTGATGTTTATTTTTAAAAAATACAGCCTTACATTTTTCTATGTTTGCGCAAATTAGCTTTTACTTGTAAAGTGTCAGCAAGCGGGCGTGTGTCTGTCTATCTTACTCTAATAAGCTTTGATATGTCGCAGTGAAACTTCATCGGGATTTGTTTGAAATGTCTGGTGATTTCTTTTAACAAAATCAAATGACGAATCGAGCATGATCGCCTGATGGTAAACCATGAGCAGTTGTGACACCACCCGTACTTTGAATAACAAAGAATTGAGTGGCATTGCACTGCAATAAATCATAGTATCACATAGTAGGTAGTATCTGGCCTCAGTTTATGTATGAGTATAAATAGTAGGAATATGAACTTTTAAATATGTCAACCTTATTATCTAGAGAATAGTTATAAATAATAAATAAATAAATACACCCAACAGTCACTCACCTATTCCTGACCCCACACTAGGTATAACCTGTAACGTGGGTATCAGAGACTAAGAGAGACTTTCGGTCTCACAACATCCAGACTTAAAACAAATATCTTTGGCCACACAAACATTTGTCTTATTTGTTGCATCGTTTGTTGCCAACTTTTACTGCTTCGAAGTTAAGTCTACAAGAATCATGTTGTGTACCAGTGATTGTTCATAATAACTAGGAAGTTTATTTGTCGGAATAAGTAATGGGAATGATTGTCTTGTTATTTGAAATCTTCTTGAAGGGAATAATTATTCGAAATGAACATAACATAACATTACATAACATAAGCTCACGCCTGTATCCCCGAAGGGGTAGGCAGATGCGCACTAGCCAACTAGTACACCCACATTTCGACGAGCTCAGTTCCGTCCCAGATGTGAATGAATGTAATTATTCCAAATTAAATTACCCTAAAATTATTATAACGTTACAAATATGTGGATGAACTTATGGATTATGGAGCCCGACTAAGATTAGAGCAAAGTGCACCACAAATTGGTGAAGTTTGGTGGAAAGACGGACCAGCCAGCTAGTGCTGGAAGTCTAGAAATAATAAGAATGAAATGCTTTATTCATGACATGGCATGTGAATACATTAAATCCCAACTAAAATTAGCAAATACCATATTGTTTTCATACGCACGTCATAAAATACAGGCATACTTTGCCAAGATTTTGATATCATAACCTAAAAAACACTTATGAGAGCAAATGTATAAGATTTACGATCATTTTAATATATTTTGGGTAAATATAAATTAACAGATCAAGGACATGTAAATGTCAAGGGTGACTGGGTCAAGGTCATCTATAAGTCATGGCATCTATAGTTCAAGGGCATCTGTATACGCCGTAGATAATTTAGATATTACACAAGTTCTGAAATAATTGGAACTTTTTTATTGTTTAAATTCCAAATAAATAAATCGAGTCATTTATATTCATTAGAATAAAATGAGATTACACTGTGCCGACGTAATATAGCCTGGAATAGATTACACAATAAATATAATATTATGTATAGTTTTTCTGCGACATTATATTGAATATCGATAAGAGCTTGCGCCACAAAATGCTCCGTACACTATTTTTGTTAGTGTTATTAGATATAAGCTTGGTTATGTTTATGCAAGCAAAATATGATATTGCTTTGGCGGGTTCTGCTTCAAACTCACGAAATACAGTAACATAAAACACTTCAAATGTCACACTCTTACAATGCTATCAAACATGGTTAGTGTCCATCATAACTGTGATCGATTTAATATAGCTATAATTTGCGTGATTTTTTGCCTATGGTCTTATGAAATATCTTATGAACTAGGGCTGATGATGCCTACACTACTGTGGCTTTGAGGTACAAGCCATTCGTCGCACCAGCCTTAGCGATCTAAACTTATGATTAGCGGAATTTTGGTCGACTTTACGACCAAACGCCGACTCAATCCAGGTGCATCACTTACTTGTGATTGGTGGAAGCGAGTGATAATGCAGACAGCGAGGATCTGCGGGACACTTGGTACCAGAGTTCGATTTGCTTATTGTAAAGCTGGGTGATGTGTTCTGGCGCCAGTTCTGTTCCCCAGCCGCGGTACTGTCGAATTAATGAGCAATATTCAGATGGGTCAAGCATGATCATGAGCTGCTTAATTAGATCATGAATGGTTTTGTTTGTGTGGGTGATTTGATTTGGCCTCTTTGTTTAAGTTTTTTATTTATTTGGATCAAGGAAAATACTTAAGTTTCTTTTAATGACTTATTAGTTTTTAAGTTAGATATTATCATTTAAAGATTATTGAATTATAACCAATTTTGTGGGATTTCCGTTACTACATTGGGATTTCTTGCATCGAGAGGGTTCAAAACATCATTTACTTCAAGCACATCCAAAATAATACCCAAATGCGATGTGTACCAATACAGGAATCGAACCTGGGGTCTTATATTTGTTAAGCACCTATTGGATTATGATCAACGTGGTATATTTCTAAATTCATCAGTGATTTCAAGCTACGCGCGATGAAACTTCCATCAAATCCTCTGTTGATTCTTGTTCCTAGTTCATAATATAATCTGGGATATTGATGATAGTCTTTATTTGGGATGGTGCTCATGGGCTCCCCAGTGTCACCAATAGACTAGTTTTAGATCGTATCTCATAAGGGTCTAGATGGAGGCAGACCTTGTATTCGCCGGCGCGCTTGCGTAGGTCCAGCACTTCTCGGTACCAGGAGTCGCCCTGCGCTAGTCCCAGCGGTTGCAGCCCCGCCGCCCGCAGCGTGCTCGCGCTGTCCTCCACACCCCCCTGACTCTCCCCAGCCCCCCCAGGCTGACTCTCCCCCAACATCCTCTCGCTCGCCTCCTCATTCGACTTCCCTTTACCCCTGCATTTTGTAAATGTCCCTTTAGACGCCTCGTACACGTATTGAGAGAACGGTCTAAATTTCTTTTTGTACTCGCTTTTGTAACGTTTCCTATTATCTTTGGAACGATCCTCCCCGTTGGATATGAGGGCCGATAGCGCGTTACGGAACGTCGATTTTCTGGAAAATTCCATTTTAAGTCTTAGACGGGTGGTGTTGGCACTGCGATGATGATGCGGCAAAAGAAACGACTCGCGCCGAGCCGGGTTAGTACAGACATGCTTCAAATAATTGTCAAGCTCGCAATGGTGAGGTTAGGATGTTGAGACCTAGAAGAGTACAGAAGGACCGACAGATAGACGTGGCTGGCAGCACGCACGCACGTGCGCGTCCGAGTGTGGTACATCGACATACATGATCTATTGTAACATCTCAGAACGATCACACCAACAGTGCAAGAAACATTTAGTAGTAATAAAACTATATAATTTAGCTTTCATTCCTTGCTATTGATATCTGAACTAACTACGGTACGCCGCCTACGCCGTACACCGCCACCGTGACCGCTTCGATTTCAAAGCAAATATCAAAAACGAAATTTAGACTTGTTCTGCATCAATATTTTCATTGTGAATTGGGGGCAGAACACGACCGTGAAGGAATCCTTTTAGTGACTTTCTCGATATGGCAGACAGTAATGAAAACTGATTAACTTCAATCAATTTATAATTTAAGTGAATTAGTACGACTAACTGTACATTTCGCAAAAATAATGCTTTCAAATTTTACAGCAGCAGACGCCCGCCACGAAAGCGTTTTTAATTCTATTTTGCAGCATAGTATATAGGTATATACATATATAGCAGCATTTTGGCGGTTAATACGTATATATAATTCATATAAATCGAAATATTGCCCTAGAATAGAGAGCTAAATTATAGTGAAAGAATGTGATTTAAAACAACACACTTATGTGCAAACAAACACGGACTAGATGTGTCATAAATTGCGGGGTCGAAATATTTTAGAAAAGTTATAGAGATATATTTGTATAATTTCCAAATAGTAAATGTATGTAAATATTGAAAAATAGTAATGCAGGAAAACATTATGTAGCTATAATAAATTAAATATGTAATAAAAACATTACCTAACGAATCTTTTTTTTATTTTTTTTAGGCGAGGAAACAAGTCCTTTAGCTTGAAAAGTAAACAGATCCACGACTGTCTTTTTGGTAATTATTTAAAAAAAATATATTTTTCATAAAAATATACATAAATAAAGGTTTCCTTCACGTCATAGTACACAAAGCTAGACACAGATAAAGCGACAATAAGGGAAATAATAGGACCATCACCTGAAAAAGTTTTTTTATTATTTTTTTTACAAATATGTTAATAAATATTTACATATTTTTATAAGGCCGGATGTTAACGGATTTTTATGTTTGAGTCATGTTGTGTGTGATGAATTTGGGCTTTTTTACCCCATCGAAAATGTACAATGGTTTTTTTTTTGCAAAAAAGCATCTGCTTAGCAAAGCAAAGCAGGTGAATGGGTGTTTATTACATTTTGATCAATATAGACTGTTTCTTTGGACATATTTTGACAATTTATATAGTTTAAGAAAAACATAATAAAATTTACATTACCAGGAAATATATAAAGGGTGAATGTACCCATATACAAACATCTTACTATGACGTAACAACGAAATTGAGAAAAAAACATGTTTCATATATTACATTAATCAATTTGGTATGAAACAGTAATTTTTTCAATTAAGTTAATGAAAACACAGTAAAATGTTTGTTAAACGGTACTGTCACCCTACGAAGTATTGCTGGTAAAAAACCGTATATAAATCCATAACAAAAAGCATGCTAAAGAAAAATTGAAACAATCTATAAACTAGGTTAGTTAAGAAAGCGGTTACTATCGTGGTAAGCTAAAGCTAGTGATCAGATTTTTTTTCCAAAATTGAAGAACAAAATTGGTAAAAAAAATCCGACCGAAGTTATAGGTAATCAGTCCACTTCATAAATAATTAATTTTAAACATTTTGTACACAAATAAGACTTTAAAATGTAAATCTGAAGTTAGTTTTTTAAACGCGCTTATCTCTGAAACTGCTGAACCGATTTTGAAAATAATTTATAGTTAGAAAGCTACACTATCCCCGAGTGACCTGGGGGATTACCACTACTTCTTGTAGCAGTATTTTTATAATATTACTTGTACCGATTCCTGTTAAAAAAAACAAGAAAGATTATAATAATGTTGCTATAAAAGATGGTAACCTCCAAGGACTACTTTATCTCGGGTTTATGGCATTTTATCTCGGGAAACGATTTTAACAATGGGAGCGGAGCCACGACATCTAGTGTTAGTAAAATTAGGTAAGTTTAAAAATATTACATTTATATTTAAAGTTATACTTATTTATAAAATATAGGTATTTTTATGAAATATTCGTAAAGTATGTAACTCTATGTATAATATTAACAATTTTACTAACCTCTGTACAATACACACTACTTCAAATCGTTTATAAAATATTAGCAAAGTGTTTACAAAGACTTATTATAGATAATAAAGTATTATTTGTTAAAGACGACTCTTTTATTCGTATCGTAGTTAGTTTATTGGTCATGAACGGTGACGTCATTAGTCATGAATATAATCATGAACTCCTTTTTTTACAAGCAATGTCGACTGCACTTAGATAATAGATGACACTACTGGGTCAAGGCCATCTACAAAAGAGGTCAAATTGACCTTGTGTTTATTAGAGCTATTAAAGTAGGTTTTTAACATAGACTGTTAGGAGTTTTTGCCAAAATATTGTATGTATGTTAAATTAGACAATATTATGGATATTTAACTACAGTCTCATTATTTTTAAATCAATTATGAACGAGTAAACATGAAGATGGGAAGAAAATTAAAAAAGACTGCAAAGCCTTCGAAACGTCGGGAATAATAATTAAAACCTAATCGTGATAGAGTCCGTAAAAATAGTTTTATTTCAATAAAAAAAAAGGTTTAATACATCATTTGCACACTGTATTCAATTTTTAATCTATTACAATCAGTGCAACACATTATTTTAAGTATGTTGTCAAAAGGACTCGGCTTAGTTTTGCCCGGCATCTGACTGACGTCAACCCCTTCTGGGAGCAGATGAATACTAATTATAAAGAAAAACGTTTTTTTTTATACATTTATTTATACAAACTACAGAAGCAATTTTATTTCTTTAACAAAGCTACATTACCAGCGAGTAAGATACTTTTTATCCAAATCTTCGGTTCACATGGGATAGTTATGTTTTCACGCGAACGAAGTCGTGGACATATTGATATATTTAAAATATGATTAGTAATTATATATCACCTACATAATTAAGTTAATTATTTTTGGACTATTTACGAAGTGGACTGTTTTCAAAAGTAAAGTTATGTGGTCAACTTACCTCTGCACGCCTGGCTTCTGGCCGTTCCACAGGTAATCCTCGATGTACCGCTTGTGTCCATCGTCGTGATCCTCGTCAACGTGGTTCATCAGAGGCTCAGCTTCCACTGACCCTGGAAAAGGCGGGTCGCTTGCTGCAGAAATGGTTGAAGGTACCGATTGTGCTGCTAGAATTTTTGGCAAACGAGCAGATGTGTCACCAGTAGCCCGAGCACGAAAAACTAATGCAAATGTAAATGTAAATGTATTCGAGTTCGCTGCGCACTGATTATGTTTGGTTAATATTTCATACAAATTTCATAGACGCGCATCGAGTTCGAATACATTTACGGTTGTCAGAAATTTTCCTGCTCAGGCCGCTAATGGTGATTCTTCGCCCATAATACCCCTAAAAGAATCAAGGGTGCGTTGCCGACCTAAAAGGGGAGTATGGAGGGGAGGGAATTGGGCCACCGAAAATCTTACTTATCGAACGAAGCACGACAGTGATCTGTCTCTTTACGTCGGTTTTCTGCGAGACAGTGGTATCAAACTGGTCGAGCCGGCCCATTCGAGCTGTAGATTATCTTCACTGTGGCCAAAGATATTTAATATCACATTATATAGAGGGTCTATTAAGCAAACTTCCATACAAAAAATGGTCTCAAACAGTAACGTCATCTATCACTTATTACAATGTGAGAGCGCTCATTGCAAAATCCACCCTAATGTTATAGAATTACGTAAGACAATTTATTGTCTAGACATTATTGTGTTGACACAAGATTTATTTAACTACGAAATACGAGTGAGTAACTTATTACCTCCAGGTAACTTTTGGATCACAAGTTTCGTGCTGTTGTCCAGTCTATGTAATATTAAATGTATTTGAGCGTGCCTCTACCACATTACATAAGCTCCCGTCTATATCCCCGAAGGGGTAGGCAGAGGCGCATTAGCGAATTAGAACACCCATATTTCGCCGAGCTTAGTTCCATCCCAGATGTGATAGGGGACGAGCCCATCGTATGAGACACAAATTCCAGACTCCGGGCTGATACTGAAAAATCCAATATCATTGCCCGACACGGGGATCGAACCCGGAGATATATGTGACTGTTAGGTGTTATTTATTTATTTACTGCCTCGGTGGCGTGGTTGTATTTCGGTACGACTACCGTCCTGAGGTCTCAGGTTCGATCCCCAGGTCGTGCAAAGTGATATTGGATTTTTCCATATCAGCCCGGAGTCTGGAATTTGTGCCCGTTATGGCGATAGGCTCGTCCTCTATCACATCTGCGACGGAACAAAGCTCTGCGAAATGTGGGCGTTCTGGTTCACTGGGGTGCCTCTGTCTACCCCTCCGGGGTTACAGGCGTAAGCTTGGGTTATGTTATGTATTTATTTTTTTAACCCGAGACCTCAGGACGGTAGTCGTACCGAAATACATCTACGCCACCGAGGCAGTGGCTCTATCACTATCAAATAAACTATAAGAACTTCAGAAACAAAGCATAATTAATTGATTTAAAATGACTGGAAGACGTCACAGAACCGTCCCGTACCCGGAAATGAGTCTGCGAAATGTCTGAATCGGTTTTTTGTTAATTTCACGGCGGTAATGTCGTCTGTCGCGTTCGATTTGTAATGGGTTTTCGTGTTTTGTGATTGTAATGGTTAGTCGTCTCTTTAGTCCGATCACTGGTGGTACCGACAAAGTCTGAGGATCCTGCCCCCTGACTTTTGACATTTGATTCGAATTTGACTTTGATTCGCTTTTATTTTTTGACATAAAATTCCACCGAGATTGAGTTAAAAAGTAATAATAATAATAATAAATACACCCAACAGTCACACACCTAGTCTTGACCCCATACTAGGTATAACCTGTATCGTGGGTGTCAGAGACTATGAGAGACGCGCGGTCTCACAACACCCAGACTTGAAACAAATATCTGTGAGCCACACAAACATTTGTCTCAATGCGGGGATCGATCCCGCGGCCTCTCGCTTCATAGCCGGCTACTCGCCCGCTGCGCCACGGAGGCGGTCAAAATACATACATACATACATAGGCCTTTATTCATAATAACTTAGTGGGACGCTATAATACCGCTGTAGGACGTTTCATAAATTTTTTTATTCATAATAGCTCAATAGCGTTAAAACGTTCCCAAAATCTCCCATAAAATGTCTGCAATTTATAGAAGCTGGCACCCTACTTTAACGCTTCAATAGCAAAAAATATGGCCGATTTCGATCAGCTGATTCGTATTTGACGTTCCACGCACGATAGTTTGTGAGGTTGTATGGATGTTTTGTTACTCTTTCACACCAGAATGGTTGAACGGATCTGAATTTAATTCGGTAAAGAAATGCATTATAGTCTAGAACAAAAATGTCTAGGACAACAGGATAAAACTTGTGATGCAAAAGTTATGACCTCATGGTCATAAGTCGCTCAGTTTATTTGAATTATACGCGCGCCAGGTCGGACAGCGTAAAAATATTGAGAGAATAAACTTGTCTTAAGTGATTCTTCACCATTCACAGAACATTCTAGGATGTATATATTTATAAAGGAATAACACATAGGCTACTTTTTTCCAGAAAATGTAAGGTCTCCGTAGGATAGATTTGTATGATTTAATAAATTTTCACGCGAATGGAGTCAGCTAGTATTTAATATTCCCCGTGTGGTATTTAATTACATACCTTGATTTCAACAAAACATCTTTGTATTCAATATCATCATTATCTAAACACGAATATAAATAAAACACTTTAAAAATACAATGATGAATTTTATTAAATCTGATTCAACAAAAAATATTTATGCACGCATGTTGCCAAATTATTCTTCAATACAATGGGTTTTAGACGGTTCTGTTGAAGCCGCTGTGAACTGGAAAGTCCGGTCCTGAATTCCATTCTCAGAGATGGCAGGGTATTTTAATTACACGGTTTGCAAAGACTGGAAGCCCCCTTTCATTCATACGCTCCAAGGAATATCCTCCAAATCTAAATTCCATTTCCAAATATCCATAATCTACCCATCTTCGTTGATGTTTAGGTATTGCATAAAACAAAATCACTTCACATGCAACAAACATAGTTTTACTTTGATTAAACTAATTAAATAAATATATAAACAAACTAAAGTGGACGCCATATGCCAAAAAAAAAATTTTTTTTTTATTTTTCCCTTTCGGGAAGGCAAAGGGATCTAGCCCATACAGCCTCGTCTTAAGTGCTTTTTATTTCTTTATTTGCTTATATCTAATTTTTCACAAGTGCAATGAAATCGGATGTGTTTGATTTCAAAGCCCTGCTGGAGTTTTGGCGTCAATTCCTTCCAGTTTGATGCTTTTCAGACGATTTTGTCGCAGCGGAGGAGTCGAACATGGTCGACTCATCCACCCGACAAAAAGCGTCCAAAATCACTTATTTCAAAGCTTCCATATACTGTCCATCTTCGTTGATGTTTATAGCTTAGATTCACATCACATTTAAACCACAAGCATAACTTTAGACTAAAATATGAAATCATTAAAACAAGCGACCACCCGCACCGTCAGAATTCACGCCAAAACTCATTTTTTTTTCATTTCTTCCACAACCACTATCGGCCAAGATCGAAAGAACTTGCAGCCAATTGGTAAATATTTTAACAACATAATAAATTATAAAAATATCCATTTTGAGATCT
The DNA here is from genome assembly GCA_036417725.1 of Clanis bilineata. Taxonomy (NCBI): domain Eukaryota; kingdom Metazoa; phylum Arthropoda; class Insecta; order Lepidoptera; family Sphingidae; genus Clanis; species Clanis bilineata. The sequence continues at coordinate 1,805,539 of CM071163.1, read as the reverse complement.
GTTTCTATTATATATAAATGTCATTACCTTCACAATAACAAAAAAATAGACAGAGATATCATAAACATTGCAGAAAAATGTACTACAGACAAAATATGATCGAAAAAAGCAAAAAGGTACAAATAAACATTTTCGAACTGTGTATTCTGCTACTTATTTCTTTAAATTACCTAAAAAAACTAAATGAAATATATTGATACTACGTGAAACGAAACAAATATATATATTTTTTAAGTCGGCTACCAACTTTTTATTATCTGTTGCACGGCTGTGTCGAATTGCGCGTGCGAATGATTGTTTTTTTTATTAGGCCATCGTTCCAAGACTTTCCAGAGACAAAACTTGTTAAAATCACGTTTTATCTATGTACTAGCAACATTGTGACACGGTAAATATATTTTAGTTAATGAAGCTATAGTAAACTATTATGAATAAAGAATTTTATCGAACCTTCGATAGGCTTAAAATGCATTTTTACCAATATGAGTTTATATCTTCGATAAGGGTTTTATCATGAATAAGGGCCATAGACTCACGCCTTTTTCCCATAGGGGTAGGCAGAGACAACGGATTTCCACTTGCTACGATCCTTACATACCTCTTTTGCCTCATTCAGTCTCATTACATTCTTCATGCATGCACGACGGTTTAGGGTACTTTTAACTTGAACTTTGGCTGTCAAAATGTTGCATTAGATTCGAGAACTTGTCATTTGGTAATTTTTAACGCGACATTAGTGCACTTTTTAACTGTATTTCGGTGTTTAAGTCACTAAATGGAATCGAATCAAAGTCAAAATCGAATCGAATGTCAAGAGTCAGCACCTTGGCTGTCATAGTCACGGGCGGCTCGTCCTCCGGTGGCCCATACGCTTATGTAACATATATATGTGCCTCCGACCCAGGTCGAGCTACGAATGATATTTCTGATTGGATCCGCGAGAATTGACATCTTTAAACGGGTTGCATAAAGCATTCGGCTTAGTTTTTACGATCGGCTGCCTGCCTGACATCAGTCTCCTCCTGGAGCCCTAATATGAATTGAACTCATGGACCTCTCAGTTCATAGCCTATTATACTCTTTTTAGCTGCCCTTATCCCATCTTAATGTGAGGTCTGCCCACCACCCCCTTTCAAGCATGTTGCAGAAAGGGTTTGGCTTAGTTTCTACGACGCGCTACCTGCCTGACGTCAACTTCTTTCAGGGGATCTAGTCCGGAGCAAATTTAATAAGAAAACTCGCTTTGTCCAATCTGGGAATTGAACCCAGGACCTCCCGGTCACAGCCTATACGCCGCCATTAGACCAAGGAGGTAGAGCAGCGTGGCTCTAGGTGGTAGAGCCAAGCTGTAGACAGTAACGTCTATAGCACGAATGGGCCGGCTCGACCAGTTAGATACCACTGTCTCACAGAAAACCGACGTAAAGTGGCAGCTTGCTGTCGCGTTTCGTTCGGTGAGTGAGATTTCCGGTGGCCCATTTCCCCACTCCCTTTCCCAATTCCCTTCCCTCCCCTTCCATTCCCTCCTTTTAGGTCGGCAATGCACCCATGATTTTTTGTCTTGGGTGTCTATGGGCGGTGGAGATCACTTACCATTAGGTGACCCATCTGCTCGTTTGCCAATCTCTGCAATAAAAAAAAAAAAAAAAGAGGCGACGATTATTACTCAATATTTATATTTCAGTTACATTTAAGAATTATCCCACAGAAGGTGTTGACGTCAGGCAGGCAGCTGGTCGTTAAAACTCAGCCAAAATGAGAGTAAGTGACTTAAGTGGTAGAGCCACGCTGTAGTCAGTTACGTCTACAGCACGAATGGGTCGGCTCGACCGGGCAGATACCACTGTCTCACAGAAAACCGACGTAAATTGGCAGCTTGCTGTCGCGTTTCGTTCGGTGAGTGAGATTTCCGGTGGCCCATTTGCCCCCCTCCCTTCCCAATCGCTTTTCCCTCCCCTTCCATTCCCTCCTTTTAGGTTGGCAAAGCACCCATGATTCTTTTTATGTCTTGGGTGTCTATGGGCGGTTGAGATCACTTACCATCAGGTGATCCATCTCCTCGTTTGCCAGTCCCTGCTATAAAAAAATCAGAATTCCAGCCTCTATCTATCTACAATCTACATATTTCTTTCATCCTAAACATGCCTCGGTGGCGTGGTGGTATTTCGGTACGACTACGGTTCTGAGGTCTCGGGTTCGATCCCCGGGTCGGGCAAAGTGATATTGGATTTTTCCATATCAGCTCGGAGTCTGGAATTTGTGCCCGATATGGCGATAGGCTCGCCCCCTATCACATCTGGGACGGAACTAAGCTCGGCGAAATGTGGGTGTTCTAGTTCGCTAGTGCGCCTCTGCCTACCCCTTCGGGTATACAGGCGTGAGCTTATGTTATGTTATGTTATCCTAAACATCGTCCACACAATAACATGTAAATTGGGGCACAGTCTCTTTTTAGGGTCACCTGATTTGAATATCTCATAACTCTGGGATGTATACACAATTGGCTGTAACCCGCTTCATTTCGGCGAAGTTACAATTTTACACCAAGTTTGACGTGTGAAGATATAATTAATAGAAATAGGGTTGTCAAATAACTAATGCTATTTATAAAAAGCTTGCCTTGCTTATCAGCTTGATGTGAGTTAAAAATAATAATATAAAAAATAGGAACGTATTTTTAAATCTTAAAATAATAATCACAAGTTAAAAAACTTAACAGACCGATTTCAAATCCGATATTGGCCAAATTTATAAGAACACCCATGATACCCTTGAAATATACTCTATAGAACACAAAAATAATTTTGAAAATGGTCCACATTCGGCGGAGATATCGCGTAACATACATAAAACAAAATACAGGCGAATTTAGGACCTTCCTCTTCTTGGAAGTCGGTAAAAAATTAGGGAACGTATTTTTTTTAATCTAAAAATTATCAAATATGTTTTTAATAAAAGTCATATTCTGGCGTAAAATCATTCAGGTAAATATTAGATTCATAAGGTAGTTTATATATTATGTAGTACTGACTCAAACCTCAATTTTATTAAAATAATAATAATATTAGCCCTATAATATTACTGTCCCACTACTGGACACGGGCCTCCTCTACTAATGAGAGTGGTTAGGCCTTAGTCTACCACGCTGGCCTAATGCGGGTTGGTAGACGTCACATACCTTCGAAATTCTTGTGGAGAAATTCTCGGATATGCTGGTTACCTCACGATGTTTTCCTTCACTGTTGTAGCAAGCGATAATTCACAAAGAAAACACACAACATAGAAAAGTCAGAGGTGTATGTGTATGCTCCATTTTGGGGTTGGTCTCGAACCTCCGATACTCGTCTCGGCAGTCCGTACTATTCGTAGCTGAGCTATCACTCTTCAATTTTATTATTTGTCACAAATTTAAATTACAATTATGTATATTAATTGATTAATTCCTACAAATTCTCTCTAAATTATAGTTGTTTATTGTCAATAAATGTTGTATTGATATATTTCTGAAACGTACAATAAGTATAATTATTAGTGGTTGACAACCCTGGGAAATTTTGTTTGGTTTTATTACGAGTGGGAAAATGTATATCGTTTGAATTTTGATGAGGCGTCACGCGTGTTGTGTTCTTTATTACGGGTATAAAGAGAGTATAATCCTTATTTGTCATATACATATAACTCAATATTTCGATGTTTAATAATTTATCGAGTAAGCAGAATTCGTATTGTAAACACAAAAGTCTACAAATAAGTACTGAGTTCAACCATAAATGGAAAAGAAGTAAATATCTAGGACAAAGTTCATCTGAAACTATGCATGACTTGAAATTTGGCACAGCATGAAAACATTTTTATTTTTACTTGTATTTTATTGCAGATAGATCCATTGTGTGTTTTATGTTACGACTTTTTATCCTACATTATTGCTATTGTGAATAAAACATCTTTTGGAAAATATTTCGTTTTTCGTCTATAAAATTGGTATACATAAAAAAATCAAATTAACATAATACTTCAGATACTTTTCATAGAAAAATCTTCTTTCTATCCGCCCTTATCCCTTATCCCTTGGAGTGGGGTTGGCGTAACAAAATTTTTAAGCATGTCGCAAAAAGGATTTGGTTTAATTTTTGCGATCGACTGCCTGCCTGACATTAACTCCCTCTGGGCGATGACCGACCCGTGATCTCGAAGACTGCAAAGCTTTCGAAACGTCGGGCATAAAAATTAAAACAAATCGTGATAGAATCCGTAAAAATAGTTTTATTTCAATGTACAATTATTCTGCCTCTAAAGGAGGTTCAATTCCAGATCCGTGCCTCGGAACATCAAAGCTACACGACTATTGGTTTTAATATTCTCATTATGGCTAACAAAGAAAAACAATCTGGCGGCTACTTTTTTAGTTTGACTCTGGATCCGTCCTTCGGAAATACGGGGCAACCCAGATATCGATTTTTAAATTAACCGGAGAAAAACAAAATTGCGGCCATATTTTTCAGTTTTGGCACCAAATCAGCCTTTAGGAACAACGGGGCGACCCACATATCCATTTTGATGTTGCATGTTATGTTATTTATTTATTTATTTATTTGTGTCAAAAAAGTCTAGACTTAAAACATCACAAATCTTAGATCATCTAATCACAAATAATCTTCTTTGATCTTCATTATTTACTTTTTTTGTTTCTTTCTTAAACTTACCTTCTGCGACAGCGGCTTTCTTCAGCGCTCCCATGGAGATGCTCTTCCGTGGCACAGTCTCCTGCTCCTTGGGCCAGGCGAACTGGTTGCGGTACTCCGTGCTCACCACCTCAGGCTCCTTGGAGGCTATCACTTCGCCCAAGGCGGTAGTTGCCTGGTGGTCGAAGTTAATTAAAAAAACATTCTTCATTTAAAAAAAATATTTTTCATATTTATAGCAAAGCATACGTACTGAAAAACGAGTGTGTAACGACTGATAGCGATCTCTACAGCCCATAGATATGTACCTATGATATACACACATAACATAAGCTCTCGCCTGTATCCCCGAAGGGGTAGGCAGAGGTGAACTAGTGAACTAGAAAACCCACATTTCGCCGAGCTTAGTTCTGTCCCAGATGTGATAGGAAGCGAGCCTATCGTCATGTCGGGCCCAAATTCCAGACTCCGTGCTGATATGGAAAAATCCAATATCACTTTGTCCGACCCGGGGATCGAACCCGAGACCTCAGGACGGTAGTCGTACCGAAATACAACTCCGCCACCGAGGCAGTCACCTATGATATCAATATTTAAATAAGAGGCAAACAGATTGCGAAGTCGAGGAGGACATTTCATAGACCGAATGAAATGAGTTTTCTAAGAGAGTGGTATTACACCAGTCGTGCCGGTCCATTCGTGCTATATAACTGGCACTATGGGCTAACGAGCAGGTAAGTCACCTGATCTCCACGGCCTATAGACACAAAAATAATCAAGTGTGCCAACGTAAAGGGAGGGGACCGGGATTGTAAAAGGAAGGTAGGAATTGGACCATCGGATAGCTCACCAAACGAAATCGAACAGCGAACTTTACGTCGGTAAAGAACAGACTGGCAATGACAACCTCCGTGGCGCAGTAGGCGAGTAGCCGGCTGTGAAGCGAGAGGCCGCGGGTTCGATTCCCGCATTGAGACAAATGTTTGTGTGGCCCACAGATATTTGTTTCAAGTCTGCGTGTTGTGAGTCCGAAAGTCTCTCATAGTTTCTGACACCCACAATACAGGTAATACCTAGTGTGGGGTCAGGACTAGGTGTGTGACTCTTGGCTGTATTTATTTATTTAATGACAATGGATTAATTCCATTATCCGTTGAATCCCACGGTACCAAAATATTTACCAACGTATACCAACTTTAAAGGAAAGGTAACTTTGGCCACTCGAAATCTCTCTTCTGCTGAATGCTGTAGATGTTATTGTCTACAGCTTGCTTCTACCACTCCAAAGATAACCAACTATAATAAGTATGCTGATCACTGTCCTCACAATACCGATGGTAGTAAGTACATACCTTGGGCTCGACGGTGTCGGTCCAGCGCGGCTGGCGTGGCCCCTCCGACTTGCTGCGTCGCCCAGCCCGCTCAGCATCGTTCCTCTGAGCGCTCTAACAACACAAATTAACAAGTTATTCAGGATGAAGAAGATGACTTGCGTGAGCTCTCAGCGACCCCATGGCAAGAGATATTACAGGATAGGGTGAGGTGGCGTCTTTCCGACCGACTTCCAAAAAGGAGAAGGTCCTCAATTCGTCTGTTTTTTATGTATGTTACGCGATATCTCCGCCAAATGTGGACCGATTTTCATAATTATTTTTGTGTTCGATAGAGCTTATTTCAAGGGTGGTCCCATATGAATTTGGTGACGATCGAATTTGAAGTCGGTCCGTTAAGTTTTAACTTGTGATTATTGAACAAGAGATTTGAGACTACGATCCATTTTGGGTTGTTGCGCTAACAAGATAGCAATATTAAATATTAAAAGTGTTTTGTACCGGCCACTAGAGTGAAAAGCACGGGCGTAGCCAGGGGGAGGTTCAAATTTCCCCTGAAATATCCAAAATATTATACTACCTTATTCATATTCTGAATATTATTTGAAACCTCTCCCAATCTATAACCAGGCTATGCCCGTGGTGAAAAGGAAGTTAGTGGCCAAAGGGGTAAAACTGATCACCTAGCCGAAGAAAATCAAAAGCTAGTAACTAATAAAGTTGGCTAAATAAAGTTTATTTCTTTCTTTCTTTAATAGATATTGTACAATAGTCCACCATTGTTAATAATCACGCTTCGTAGGACGCTATGCTCCTTACTTATAAAAATATTTAAGCGCTGCTTATCTTAAACCATAGGTTGTCCTTTTCATTTTTAAACAATCTAACGCAAGGAAAAAAGTGACAGGCTATTCTTAGCGAAAAATAAGGCCTTATATCTAAGTGACGTCACGCGTAGCACTGAGGCAATTGCGTAGCTGATGTGCGTAGCTTATAAGTTATATTTGTAGCCCGTAGCACTCGTAGCAGGATAACGCTTTTATTGCATACGGGAAGGAATTCTGATCCATACTAATATAATGACAGCTTCCGTGGCGCAGTGAGCGGCTGTGAAGCGAGAGGCCGAGGGTTCGATTCCCGCATCGAGACAAATATTTGTGTGGCCCACAATATTTGTTTCAAGTCTGGGTGTTGTGAGACCGAAAGTCTCTCAGTCTCTGACACCCACGATACAGGTTATACCTAGTGTGGGGTCAGGACTAAGTGTGTAACTGTTGGGTGTATTTATTTTAATGCAATTTGCCACCTTGGTCTAGTGGCTGTATGCTGTATTGGAGGTCCTGGGTTCGATTCTCAGGTTGAGTGGTGTGTTTTTCTAACACGATTTTCCCGGGACTGGATCCTCAGAGAGGAGGGGGGGGGGGGTTGAAGTTAGGCAGGCAGTCTAAAAATTCTACGTGTGTTGCTAAGACCCAAAATAGGGTGGGATAAGGGCAGGTGGCAAGACCGTCTAATATAAATATAAAAGTTACTCCGTTTGTTTTTGTTACATTTTCACGGCTCAACTACTGCACTGTATGAATAAAGCTTAACTTCCAATAAAAGTAAAAACATAGCCCAATTTTCCCTGAAATATTCTTGAAAACTTGAATAATTTTAGGTATATTTTATAACATCTTGAAGATGGTTGAAGATGGAAGAAAATTCATTCAGGTTGGTATGTTCTACATGCCCATTTTTCAAGTATAAATAAATAATACATAAATACGACTGCCTCGGTGGCGTGGTGGTATTTCGCTACGACTACGGTTCTGAGGTCTCGGGTTCGATCCCCGGGTCGGGCAAAATGATATTGGATTTTTCCATATTAGCCCGGAGTCTGGAATTTGTGCCCGATATGGCGATAGGCTCGCCCCCTATCACATCTGGGACGGAACTAAGCTCGGCGAAATGTGGGTGTTCTAGTTCGCTAGTGCGCCTCTGCCTACACCTTCGGGGATACAGGCGTGAGCATATGTTATGTTATGTAATACATAAATAACACCCAACGGTCACACACATAGTCCTGACCCCACACTAAGATCGAGTCTTGTGTCGTGGGTATCAGGAACTACGAGAGACTTTCAGCCTCACAACACCCAGACCCGAAACAAATATCTGTAGGCCATACAAACATTTGTCTCGGTGCGTGGATCGAACCCGCGGCCTCTCGCTTCACAGCCGGCTACTCGCCCGCTGCGCCACGAAGGCTGTCAGGCTGTTCAAGTATGTTTCAGAAATAATTCCGCTTTAGTTACAACAGGTTGCTTGCCTGAGTAAATCACGGTAATACAAGTATAACGATGATGTTTTTATTATATGGTCGTTTTCTTGGCCACTTTCTTCGTTTCACAGGAACTGGGAAGTCCTGGGTTCGATTCGCAGGCCGAGTGGATGTTTTTCTAATATGATTTATCTGGGACTGGGTCCCCTAGAGGGCGTTGACGTCAGCCAGGCATCCGGTAAATCTAGCCAAATCCTTTCTGTGACGTGCTTGAAAAAGTGAGTTGCGGCGGCACGCATTGAGTTGGAATAATGGCAGGTAGAAAGAAAGAAAGATATAATCGCAAGTACCATTTTTCCCGGGCATTATGACGTTGGGCCGTAAGATCGGCAAACCCCACATACCAAAACCCCAGGCGTGGCGGCAGTGGTAAAACATAATTCCCCGGGATACCCAAAAAAAGTTTAAAAACTTAACGGATCTATTTAAAATTTATACGATCTTGACCAAATTTATATGGGATCCCCTTAGGAATAAGTCCTTCTTTCTGCCTGCCCTTATCCCACCTTAATGTGGGGTCGGCGCAAAACACTTTTTTTAAGAATGTTGCAGAAATGATTTGGCAAAGTTTTTACGACCGGCCGCCTGCCTGACGTCAACCCCCTCTGAGGGATCCAGTCCCGGGCAAATTAAATTAGAAACTTTTCTTTGCCCGACCTGGGAACGACCTCCCACGACCTCCCAGCCCACAGCCCATATATGCCGCCACGGAACAAGTACTGTCGAACAAACACAAAAAGAATCTTGAAAATAAAATAAAAAATACAGACGAATTGAGGACTTTCTTTTTGGAGTCGGTCCATAAAGAAAGGAAGATGTGATGTACTGACCCTGGCGCGTTCGAAGGCAGAGGTCTGCTGGGGTCTGATCTCGTCGGAGGGCGCCGGGTCAAACAGCTCATTCGTTTTGTACGCGACGCCCGGGTACTTCTTGCGCCGAGGGATCGCTGGTTCGATGGGTCCTGAGGAAGAGCATTTCATTAATAATAATGATATTATAAAGGCGAAAGTTTGTGTGTGTATGTTTGGTACTTCTTCAGATTCAAATGGCTGGACCAATTTTGATGAAATTTTGTATGGAGGTAGCTGACATAGGCTAGCACGTAGGCTACTTTCATCACGGAAAATCGAACGGACTCGCGGGCAACAGCTAGTAAATTATAAATAATAGGTGTTATCCGCGACTTCGTTCGCGTGAAAATGTATTAACAAATGTATCTTACGGAAGCCGTGCATTCATTCCGGGGTAAAAAGGAGCCTATGTGCTTTTCCAGACTATAATCAATCCTTGAGTCAAAATTCATCCAGATTCGTTCTGCTGTTCTAGCGTAATTAAGTAATAAATATTCAATTTTCGTATTTATAATAGTTGTAAGATAAATACACTCAACAGTGACACTCATATTCTTGATCACCCTCTAGGTTCAACCTGTTAATATTAGATATTACACTTTCTTTCTGCTTGGCGATATCCCGACGTAGTGCAAGGGTCCGGCTTCCTACTTAAACGCTTCCACGTCGCCCGGCCTTGAGCATCCTCCAGATAGACCATTGACTCTCATATCTTCAGCCAAAACATTTAGCCAGCACTTTTAGCGCACCCATAATACCACAACAATTATTCATTCTTACATTATACTAAGTGAAACATAAAACTAGCAAAAAACTAATAAAATATAACGTTCCTCTGAGAACACTTTCTTGGAAGAATAAAAGTGAAGTAACTTTACCCATTTCCTCCATATTTTATTCACAAATAAACGACTGTGCGCACACAAAACACCCACCGACTGCTCTCGGCTCCACACTTTAAATGTCAATCTTATCATGTTTATCTTACGCTAATGGATCAAGTTTTATTTTAGAGCAAAAATAGCGAAGAAATTTTATGCGGAAACATATGTAAACATTGCGAGGTTCTGGACTAAATAGAGGCTAAATAACACATTGGTAGCTGTATCAAGATACATAAATAGAATCACACCTGTAGCTCCGAAGGGGTAGGCAGAGGCGAACTAGAACACCCATATATCGACGAGCTAATTTCTGTTTCGAATGCGAGAGTGATGGCCAAACAGCAAGTGTCCTGTGTCAGTCTAGTGATTTTAATCATACTAGGTATATCTTATGATAGATTTATGTCTCAACGAATTTTGTTACATTTACGTATGTACACCGAGCCGAACGAGTATACCAGTGACACACTGAATATATCTCCCTCGCTCGTCTAGTCGACTCGAGCCGACTTTACCCGAGCGTTACATAGTGGAGCGTGACCGCTCAGTTTCATTCACTCCCAACAAACAAAGTGCTTAGCGCGCCTAAAAAGGTCTCATCTCAAAATACATACGATTTATAATCGAAGTGTTTAAGTATAACCTAGTCCTAGCTTGTTTGTACTGAACTTCATAGTAACATTATAAAACGTTCTAGACTGTTTGTTTCAAAACCACTCCATATAATTGGAGTTGAGAACTATCGAACGCTCGATAAATCTAGTTAACTGATTCCGCAAGTGGCTCTCCAAACATATTCACTTAAATTAACATTTCGTTATAATTTGAAACTATCCTCAGACTTTGGGAAGGTAAGCATTAATGGAATTAGCTGAAATTAGTCTGGGATTTTTGTTTATAAGCTGGCCAACAAGTTTTCGTGTCCTCGACTGTCCATGATCAGCTATTATTCCTACCAGAGTTATACAGAGTTGCACTGAAATAACGACGTTAAATCACTCCACTTATACCTTACAACGTTGCAAGGCCCTATACCGAAAATCAGTCGAATTGGTGAAATATTGGCCACCGGATTGATTTTTAGTTTTTTCAATTTTTGCACATGATGTACGTTTGGGGCGATCTAAAATAGCTGATAGTAATAAAGATTTTTCCGATAAAAAAACATGAACGGATTAGTCGGGCGCGACTTAGATGCGCGCGTCGCGTACTTACTGAAGTTTACCTACATGTAGATTTAGCGGTCAAAGACTTTTTGGATAAAAAACATGAACGGGCTTGTCGGGCAAAACTTGGATGCCGCGTACCTACTGAAGTTTACCTGCCTATAGATTTGCGCGCATTATACCGCTTTTACACAATATAAAGGGTGTGTTACTTAGTAACCGAACTTTTGGTATTAATGTTGTTCGAAAAATAGATTTTTTTGTGTTGAAATTACAGTTTATTTTATCGGTGCGGCGACATTTAAAAATACCTATGTCACTCATCATCAAATGTAATGTCCTTAAATTGGCACCACTCGGTAGATGCTTTACTAACGTTTAATCATCATTGTTATCATTGAAATGAGTGTCTGACCATACAGTGAAATGTTCAGAAATTTACTAACCCATCCATTCTACCAACTAAACCATTCTTTCATAAACTACCTACTCAACATATTATGTTCAAACAAACTTTCGTTCATTACTATTTCGAATTATTTCTTTTTACAACGTAGTTTAAAAGTTACAGTACACAATTTCGAGGTGTTCAAAATCTGGATAAGTCAAAAAACGGTTGCTGCATCTTATTCTAATGGCTTCGGTAATGAACAGCAGGTCGATTCTCTAAGTTTCATTTGTGAAAAAAACGTTGCGGCATCGTTGCGACAACGATGTTGTCATCAGTAAGGTACAAAGCGCACGCACTTGCGCTATTAGTGATGACGGCGTTTATGCGAACTAGCTCTCTCGAGCGAGGTGTTTGACATAAATGTATGGAAAATGGTATTATCTAAGACCCAACAACGTTGAACGCTCCGTCGATCTCAACGATGTGCGCTGCGGGAGCTCGTCGTTGACAACATCGTCGCAACGTTGTGGTGTTTCTTAGAGAATCGACGTGCAGGGGCTGTCAGTACTCACCCCTGGCTATAGGCAAGGCGGAGGGCGGCGTGGGTGCCGGCTGCTTCACCACGCCCTGCTGCTGCTGTTGCTGCTCCTTGTACTCATGCCATCGGTAAGTGCTGCGGTATTCGGAATGCAGCTGGAACAAGGCAAAATTCAGTTTAATATGAGAAGTTATTATACTACTTGAAAATTAAATTAGCATATAATTTTTAACGACCTGATAAAGGTCGCAGGAAGTCGCTGGATGCAGGCCGCTTCCAACAGGTCGATCTGGAAATCTTTGGGGGAGGCCTATGTCCAGCAGTGGACTCCTATGGCTGATGATGATGATGATCACAATTTTAACCCCCAACTTAACAAGAGGAGTGTTATACGTTTAACGGGTGTGTATGTCTCTGTTTATTTGTGTGTATATTCTTTACTTAAAAGTTGATTAGACTGGGATTAATGGACCTTACTTTTAATAACAGTTTAGCTGAGCAAATGGCTAAGAATAGTCTGTTACATTTTCTTGGTCACATTGTTTGTAAATAAAATTGACAGCCTCCGTGGCGCAGCGGGCGAGTAGCCGGCTGTGAAGCGAGAGGCCGCGGGTTCGATTCCCGCATTGAGACAAATGTTTGTGTGGCCCACAGATATTTGTTCCAAGTCTGGCTGTTGTGAGGCCGAAAGTTTTTCATAGTCTCTGACACCCACGATACAGGTTATATCTAGTGTGGGGTGAGGACTAGGTGTGTGTATGTTGGGTGTATTTATTATTATTTATTTATTATTAAATGGGACAGAATATTCTTTATCATTTGCTCAGTTAAAAAAGGCCCAATGTTCTTAGCCATGATTCAATAAAATCTGTTAAGCTTGAACATCATCAGTTTCTTTCGGATTGGATTTCCATTCTTCTCTCAGATACGGAGTATTCTATTCTTTCTTTCTACCTGCCCTTATCCCACTTTAATGTGGGGTCTGCGCAACACACTTTTTCAAGCATGTTGCAGAAATGATTTGGCTATGTTTTTACGACCGGCTGCCTGCCTGACGTCAACCCCCTCTGAGGCGTCAAGTCCCGGGCAAATTAAATTAGAAAATTCGCTTTGCCCGACCTGGGAATCGAACACACGACCTCCCGGTCCACAGCCCATACATGCTGCCGCTAGACCAAGGAGGCGACTATACGGAGTATTCTATGTTTAAATAAAAAAAAGGTTATTGTTTACATTAAAGATGTACTAACAAATATACAAAATGTCTTATGTCAAAAACTTAAGCATTTCTCTACGTTTGCCTCACTTCCATTGCAATACTTGACCTCAAATACCTACGACGTAATGGATCTATACAAAAGGGTCTTGGAAACGACATCGGCAAGCGATCCATCTAACTTAACTATTGAATTCTATACCAGCCAAGGAGAAAATAAAAGGAAAAATACGCCTCAAAGATTTGTAGCTAACATTTATTGATTTATGGTGGCATTTATGTTCACCGATTCACCTGATGGTAAGTGGATTCTATTTTTGCAGGATATGATACTGGTGACCACTGGGACTGTGGTGCTTACCAATGTCCTGTAATATTACTGTCCCACTGCTGAGCACGGGTCTTCTCTACTAATGAGAAAGGTTAGACCTTAGTCTACTACGCTAGCCTAGATTTCACATACGTTTGAAATTCTTGTGAAGAAATTCTCAGGTATGCAGGTTTCTCACGTTGTTTTCCTTCACCGTTATAGCAGGCGATAATTCACAATGAAAATACAATTAAGATAGAAAAGTCAGTGGAGTATGCTCCTTTTGAGGTTAGTCTCGAACCTCCGACTGTAGTCTCGGCAGTTCGTACCAGCCCCACTGAACTACCGCTGCTTTTTACTTACTTAAATATAAGAGATATTTGGGCCTCTAGAAACTGCCTACATTACTCTTGATAAGCGCAGTTTCATCCAAAAACCAGCAACCACTGATAAGCAGGGTCTTTATCGGTTGCCATCAGAACTAAGCCGCTTCTTGCAGCTTCTTCATACTCCGAAGAGGGAGAAGAAAATCAAGAAGCCTACGACAGGACAGGATTTGTGCAACATATATATAAAACTGTGGTGCGCAGATCCCGCAAACGGGGATAAAGGCAGGTAGAAGAAACTGATATTTCTGGAGGTACTCCTAAAGATATATTAGATAGTCCAGCTCCTGACGTCGATGTGGCCAGCCAAGTGTGTAAGTTTGTTATAACCAGTGATGGGAATGATGGCGTATCGATAGATTTTTGCAATTTTGTCGTCATCTGAGGCGTGTTATTTGATATGGGCAAGGTTATTAAATCTAGAACGTACCTAAATAGGCATTGGCTACAAGTTATTATCTCTACGCGGTATTAGTGGTGAAGAGTGAAAATTGTCAAAAGAGAAACCCGCACCAGATTTCATTTCTTTTACAGCAAAGAAATTTAAAATTACTTACTTTAGAGGGGCTGTCAAGTAAGTTTCCGTACTAAAAAATTGATCTCAAACTTCAGTATCGCCATCAACCACTTATTACAATGCGAGGGCGATTATTACAATTTACACCCTAGAATGTTTTATGAATGGTTAAGAATCATGTAAGATAAGTTTATTCTCTCAATATTATTACGCTGGCCGACCTGACGCGCGTATATTTCAAATAAACTGAGCGACTTATGACCACTAGGTTATAACTTTTGGACCACAAGTTTTGTGGTCAATACCACGAGACAATTCTCGTCTATATACTGTTGAATGTCTTTGTCAGCAAGGTCTTTACTCATAATACCTTTATACTAATTTACAAGTTTGTAAAGATAAGACGGTAGTTCACGTTATGTATCAAATTATATTGAACCTTCGCCAGTACGTGATTTATTATTGTTTATAATGACATTAGTTTCCATGCGGTGGAGCGAGGAAAAACTTGTTTATACGGAAATACATAAATTACGCATAAAATTATTCTGTTAAAAAATCTAGATGAATACTATGAATTTTAATTTGTTTTGAAGTATAAATAACTTATATACCTCTATTATGTGTTATACCGACTTAAATAAAAGCTTGTTTTTAAAAATATTTTGTTTTTATTTTTAACTTTTAGTAGGTTAGGCTCAATTGCACCACTATTATTAACCTAGAGTTAGTCCTAACCGCAAGTTAAGTTACATGTCATTCATACATTTTCTGTCAATTTAGCTTGCGGTTAGGACTAACTCTAGGTTAATAATAGTGGTGCAATTGAGCCTAAGTATTTTAGAGTTGGAGTGATGTTTTAAAATATTCTATGGATATGTAAAGTGCTCCTCAAGATGAACGATCAAGCCCAAACTCAATGGGTTTATCTTGTTTAATTCAGAAGTTCCTATAGTTCTATTACGTCTCCATCATCAGACCAGCATATTCTTGTTTTAAAAATAATGGCTTCCATGCATTTGCGATGATTTAGCTAATGTCAAGATAAATAGAGCAATTATGTTTTCACAATGACCATGAGACCGAGATGTGGATGGTCTCAAGGCCCTGCTGGGATTATGGCGGTAATAACTTACAGCGCGGTGACCCTCAGATGACCTTCAATCGGCGAATCGACCGAACAAAGCCAGCCAACGCACCAAGTAAAACTCATCAAAGATCAACGGTTAAAAAGTTTCCACATTATACTGTCTATCTTCATTGCAATTTGATGCATTAAACCACATCACTTGAAAGCAAACAAACACAGCTGTAGAGAATAATATGAAATAATTTTAACAAGCGACGCCCACCCTGTCAGACTTCCCGTCAAAATCCCTAGACCAGCTTCATGATACCATAACATTGTATTGTCACCAAAGATTCATAGGTACACCAAATTTGAATCCAATCGGACATCGGGATGTGAGTCTAATTTAGCTTGCAAGATTTGATTACAGACAACGGGACAGGTGACATAACATAAACATAAGCTCACGCCTGTATTCCCGAAAGGGTAGGCAGAGGCGCACTAGCGAACTAGAACACCCACATTTCGCCGAGCTTAGTTCCGTCCCAGATGTGATGGGGGCGAGCCTATCGCCATATCGGGCACAAATTCCAAACTCCGGGCTGATATGGAAAAATCCAATATCCTTTGCCCGACCCGGGGATCGAACCCGAGACCTCAGAACCGTAGTCGTACCGAAATACGACCACGCCACCGAGGCAGTCAGTCGGGACAGGTGAAACTAAATAAAAGCCTGTAAAAACAGTTTATCCGAGCAAATGGTAAAGAATAATCTGTCTCTTTTATTTCAAACAATGTGACACAAGGAAAACAGTAACAGACTATTCTTAATACAGCTAAATTGTGTTTATAAGTAAGGCTCCATGTGTGGTCGCCATTCGGGCGAATATGAATATCATACCAGCAAATTTTTTGGTACAACAGTTAGGTTTGGCGGTTTATAAATCAGTCAGAATATATTTATTACTTGAGATATGGAGGCACAGCAGTGCCCCCGCCAAGTCGAGCAAAAAAGCGGCACGGCTGTCCCATCCTTTTCTCGAAGCAGTTCAGGCTCAGGTTTTTCTGCCAAACCCAGCACTCACTTCCATATGTAAGTGTCGGTATCAGCACGCCATTGTGGACAGCCATTCGCACCTTTTGCGACACCGCCTGCCTGCCACACACAACTGCGCGCCAGGAACCTTTCACTTTATTACCTGCCGCTACTCTTCTTTCAATATCCCCATCACACTTTCCATCTCTCGTTATCATACTTCCCAAATATACAAACTCTTCCACTTCTTCTACTTTCTTACCTTCTTCTTTCTCATTATACGACGTTTATTAAAATAATTTTATCTCGGAAAAAATTAATATTGCAAGTGAAAAATAAGTAGATACATCTAAAACTCTAGATAGTTCAGAGCGGTTTAGCTTGAAAACTGGAGCCGAATCTTTTCCGCAGCATTTTGTGTTACACAGCAGGGTTACCACCACCTCTTATAGCAGTATTATTATAATCGTTCTTCTTTTGTTTTGTATGGGAATCGGTACAAGTAAAATTGTAATAATACCGCCATAAGAGGTTGTGGTAACCTTCCTGACCCTACAATGGGGTGGGATAAGGGCAGGTAGGATTCTAAAACAAACCACGAGGCGGCTTTAATCCAAGAGGGTTATAAAACAACGCGATAAAAAGAGAAAAGCAAAATATCTGTACTCTGCGGCGAAATATAAATTATGTCCATTTTAAATGTAAAAGTCGTGTACATTTGTTATAATTTCCGCAATCAACTCCAACATTAAGGTGCTTTCACATTGTACTAGGTGCGGTTCGTTTTGTTGCGGATTTGGTAGACGATGAGAAAAAGTAGAGGTACCTAGGTTTGCTGGGAGGAATGGTTACTTACTTAAATGACTATTTTTACTTGAGAACGTCCTCCTAATACTTGTTTCTTTTTGTTTAATTTTGAATTAATCTGTTGAAAACGCAGAGATTTCTGTATTATAAAAGTTTTTTTCTGTATTAGAAAAATATTGGGAAAGTCGAAATTATTACATTTCCTATTGCGTAAAAAAAGTGAAAAACAAGCTTGAATATTATTAGCCGGTTGTAAAAACTAAGCCGAACTCTTACAACAAGCTTGGAAGTGTGTCACGCCTACCTTACATTATGGTGGGATAAGGGCAAATAGAACGATGTAAGAATAACCCATAATCACAAATTCAATAACAATTTTGGGAGGTCGGCGAGCTTCGGGTTTCGATGCTATATTTAGATAATTCTGTCGATCCTAATAAGGATGAGGAAGGGATAATCCCAAATGAAGGACGGAAATAGGATAAGGAACTCCTGATTTAATTATTAGTTGATGAAAGCCTTCTGGAATAATTATCTGTACGTCCTTGATTGTGATTGATCATTTTACCCGGGTGTCTCGAAAGGAGGGTAGTGATTTTGATGGAAATAACAAGTGGTGTAATGGCAGAGTACTTTTTTATATCAGCGACTGGCAAACGAGCAGCTGGGTTACCTGATGGTAACTGATCTCCATCGCCCTAGACACCTAAGTCACAAAAATAATTATCAATTAAGGGTGCGTTGCTAACCTAAAAGGATGCGAACAGGGATTGGGAAAGAGAGGGGGGAATTGGGCTTTTTTTATAGCAGCGACTGGCAAATGGGCAGATGGGTCACCTGATGGTAAGTAATCTCCACCGCCTATAGACACCCAAGACAGAAAAGTAATTAAGGGTGCGTAGCCAACCTAAAAGGAGATGAATAGGGATTGGAAAAAGGTGGCGGGAGTTTTGCCATTGGAAATTCCACTCACCGAACGAAACGCAATAGCGAGCTGCCACTTTACGTCGGTTTTCTGTGAGACAGTGGTATCACACCGTTGGAGCCGGCCCATTTGTGCTGTAGACACTACAGTCTACAGCGTGGCTTTGCCACTCAAATACTTAAGTTGAGTTAGTCACTATTTGAGTTGTTCAATTTGAAAATTCACATATGAGTTGTCCTGGGTTGGTGTTTGATTTGGGTATGGTAAAAGTTCAAAGAGTAAAAAAGCAGTTTCAATTTAGTTCGATTTTTGGTGGCCAAATTCACCCTACACTCCCTAATCGTTTACTTTGATATTGGCGATCCATTATTTTGGTATCGTGGGTGAACTGGTGGTATACGAAGAATCTGCGATTGTTTTGCGTTATGTACCTTTATATTTATTTAATACGAATAAGAATAAAATAAAACGCGCGACCTCAAATCGCTTGTGTAAAAGGTCCCTTAGTCACAATCTTTGTACAATTTTAACCGCTACGTCCATTATATTTATGAATTATGACAAAAGGTAAAAATGTATTTTAACATTTTGTTCTTGTATTCTGGAGTGAAATATTTAATTTTTATCCTGACAGCCTCGGTGGCGTAGTTGTATTGCGCGGTACGACTACCGTCCTGAGGTTCGATCCCCGTGGCGGGCAGTGATGATGAAAAATCCAATTTTTGGAATTAAGCTCGGCGAAATGTAAGTGTTCTAGTTCAGTAGTCTGCCTGTGACTACCCTTTTGGGGATATAGGCGCGATCTTATCTAATGCTACGTCTAAGAAAGATTATACAACGAAGACTGCAAAGCCTTCGAAACGTCGGGAATGATAATTAAAACCTAATCGTGATAGAATCCGTAAGAATAGTTTTATTTCAAAACATTTCAACCCTACATATCTTCCACATTTTTGTCAAAACAATTGCTGTAGAAACTTAGGTATTCAAATACCGCAACATATAACTACAAACAAACAGCTAAAACATACTCCACTAGAACAAAGAGAATCCAGAATAAAGGCTTTACTTCGGCCGGGTTAGGGTTGTCACCATTCCAATGATAAATTGCGGCTATTTTTTGGAGGAATTCGTGTATTTATGCGGATATAATACATAAACGTATATTTTTCAACTAAATTGTTATCATTTCGTCAGTATTTTTTTTTAATACAGCTTTCATGCCGCGGCGGGCGAATAGCCGGCTGAAGCTAGAAGCCGCGGGTTCGATACCCGCAACGCAATCCGCAATCTTTCTTTCTTCTTTCTCTCATAGTTCCTGATACCCACGACACAAGAGTCGTATCTTACTGTAGGGTCAGGACTTAGGACTATACACAGTGGCGCTAACATAACATTAAATTTGATAATGAGTACCTATCATAGGTATTTTTAAATTTCGCCACAGCAATAAAAAAATGTAACGTTCAATACAGAAAAAAACATATTTAGAACAAAATAAATAGCGAACGTTCGGATATTAAATATTATAAAATTTATATTGTGTAAAACGGGTATAGTGAGCGAAAACCTACATGTAGGTAAACTTCGGTAGGTACGCGGTGCGTGCCCCCCCCCACTAAAGTCGCGCCAGACAAAGTCCGTTCATATTTGTTATCGAGAAAAGTCTTTGACCGCTAATATCAGCTGTATTAGGTCATCCCGAACGTACATCATGTGCAAAAATTGACAAAACTTAAAATCAATCCTGTGGCTAAACTATTTCACTTATTCGACTGATTTTTGGTACAAAGACTTGAAACGTTGTAAGGTGTGTCTGGTATGATTTAATGTCATAGCGCCATTCGGTAAATGTGACTGTTGGGTGTTATTTATTTATTTATCTCCGGCAGGTGGCAAATGTGTACTAATATTTGAGATCCTTTTTGTGTTCGATATCTTATTTTAAATGTGATCTCATTATTAAATTAGTCAAGATCGCATGAACTTTCAAGGGATGTGGATCAAACGATTCTGGATTCAATTTCCAGGTTGGAGAGTGCTTTTCTGTCA
The DNA here is from genome assembly GCA_036417725.1 of Clanis bilineata. Lineage (NCBI taxonomy): Eukaryota > Metazoa > Arthropoda > Insecta > Lepidoptera > Sphingidae > Clanis > Clanis bilineata. The sequence goes on along the minus strand of CM071163.1, from coordinate 1,785,055 downwards.
TGATTTTGCTAGGACTTCACCTTGAGGTAATGACGTCAGCAAGCAGCCGATCGTAAAAGCTATGGCGAATCCTTTCTGCAACTTGCTTGAAATATTGCGTCGACCCCAAAATGAGATCATAAAGATAGGTGGAAAAATTTAATTTACGTATGTGCCAACCCTAGGCAGCTTTGTCAACTTTTACAACAACGGCTCGCTCTACATCCAACTAATTACACAAGCACTAAAAAACACGAAAAACAGACTTCAAAGTTCCTAAAATAGGGATGACGCTTTTATCGATAATCGAGTGAAATCGGAGTATTGGCAGCCGACGTAGGCGTCTGACGATGTGTCATGAATTATTCTAGTGCAGAGTCGGCTGTAGGTCAGAGAGAGTGTTTTAAAGGGACTTTATAGCGTCGTTATGGTGTTTTAGAATGGAATGGTTTACTCCGGCTTGGTGGCGTGGTTGTATTTCGGTACGACTGACCTGAGGTTTCGGGTTCGATTCCCGGGTTGGGCAAAGTGATATTGGATTTTTGCATATCAGTTCGGGTCTGGAATTTGTGCCAGATATGGCGATAGGCTCGCACCCTATCACATCTGGGACGGATCAAGCTCGGCCAAATGTGGGTGTTCTAGTTCGCCAGTGTACCTCTGCCTACCCCTTCGAGGATACAGGCGTGAGCTTATGTGTGATGTGGTTTATTGTCTCTAAATATAATAATAATATCAGTTCTGTAATATTACTGTCCTACTGCTGGGCACGGACCTCTTTTACTAATGAGAGGGGTTAGGCCTTACTCTACCACGCTGGCCTAATGCGGGTTGGTAGACTTCACATACCTTCAAAATTCTTGTGGAGATAATCTCGGGTATGCAGGTTTCCTCACGATGTTTTAATTCATAGTTATAGCATTAGGTAAGTGATCTCCATCGCCCATAGACACCCAGGACAACAGGACAAGAAAAAAATAGGTGCCAACCTAAAAGGAGGGAAATATGGATTGGGAAAGGGGGGGGGGTAATTGGGCCACCAGAAATCTCACTCACCGAACGAAACGCGACAGCGAGCTGTTACTTGACGTCGGTTTTCTGTGAGTCAGTGGTATCAAACCGGTCGGGTCGGCCCATTTGTGCTGTAGACGTAACTGTCTACATCGTGGATCTACCATTCAATCTACAGCGTAGCTCTACCACTCAATAAAGACGGAAACTGACCCAATCAAAACATAATTAGGTACTATTGGGTACTTGACAAATTTTTATTATTATTTTTATATGAAATTTACGTCGTCTAAAATATAGAACAGAAAGAAATATTGAAATATTTAAAAAAAGTTAAAATAAGCCTTTGAAGTTTGGTGTAACCTTCAAACTGCGGGAAAGAGAAGTATCAGTATAATTACATCACCGCCAAAACGGTACATGCGTTGGAAAGGGATAGCAATATATCTCCAATATGCCCCCTCTCCAGAATTTAAAATATGAATTTCTGTCTCATTTTCCAACCAATTTCGTTGAAGTTTTCACAAAAGGGTTTCTTTTTTGTTTTATTTACTATTACATATAAAACTGTGTATAAAATCAAACATAGTCAAATACCCTATTGTTCGAATAATCCAAAGGCCTGTCTGACAGACAAATGCTATCATTAAAACAATGAGGTACTGCGCCATGGACGGTGTAATGTGAAATTTCACTAAAATCAGGTCATTGGATCAGTATGCCGGTCGAACTCTCTTAGGCTGCGGACACGAACTCAGCGGCGGCGGTGGCGGGCGCGGCAACGTATTCTTACACCGGTTGTCACGCCGCTCGCTGCGCCACTGCCTTCTGGCGGGTACACACATCGGCCGAATGAAGGCGAACGAATCTATACGTTAGTCGAATAGAAAAATCAACTAGAATAAATGTACGGGAATGACATAAGAATACGCTATATGCGGCGTACTTTTATGTAATTCCCATACATTTATTCTATTCGTTTATTCTATTCGACTAGCGCATAAGCCACTTGTCTAAGCCCGCAGGCCGTTTAGACAAGTGGCTTATGCGCTAATCGAATAGATTAAATTCCCATACAGAATGACATAAGAGTACGCTATATGCGGCGTACTCTTATGTCATTCCCATACATTTAGTCTATTTGACTATTCTATTCGACTAGCACATACGCCACTTGTCTAACCCAGCAGCTGAAACAAACAAACTTTCGCTGTTGTGGGAATTAAACAGGCATGATTCGTTCGCCTTCGTTTGGCCGTTGTGTAAGCGCCATGCGAGGCCAGTTTCATTTAAATCTATGCATTGGAACGCGCTCGCCGCGCCGCCGCCGCTCTGCGCCCGCTGAGTTCGAGACCGCGGCCTTAATAATGGCACGGCCTGTGTCCGGGTTGGTTTGGTCATTAATGATTAATTTACACGTATTCCCAGTTTGATTGTCGGTAATGTACAACTTCAGACATACTAATTATAAAATACAGAGTTGTTTGTTAGTAATGACTGCTTCGGTGGCATAGTGGTATTGCGTGCGCGATACGACTATCGTCCCGAGGTCTGGGGTTCGATCCTCGGGTGAGGCAAAGTGATATTAGATTTTTCAGTATCAGCTCGGAGTCTGGAATTTGTGTCCGATATGGCGATGGAAGGGGTAGGATGATGGGGTAGGCAGAGGCGCACTAGCGAACTAGAACATCCACATTTCGCCAAGCTCAGTTCCGTCCCAGATTTGATAGAGCCTATCGCCATATCAAGCACAAATTCTAGACTGCAGGCTGATATTGAAAAAAAATCCTATACTTCAATGCCCGACCTGGGGATCGAATCCGAGGCCTCAACACGATAGCCGTACCGAAATACGCACAGAGGCGTAGTATTCCATAACATTATATCGTGCAAGCCTTGGGAAAATATTTCATACTATAAAAGCGGTAGTTTTTTCACAGAAAGTACTTCGTTAGACTCAGGTAACTGGCGGGCCCGGGGCGTGCCTCCAAGCGTGTAATGCGCCAGAGATGGTCTGCTCTTAAGTGCTTAAATTGCCGACAAATTGCATGTAGGCTGTAGGGATTTTTTTTTATTTTATAGCAAAGACTGGCAAACGAGCAGGTGGGTCATTTGATGGTAAGTGATCTCCGCCGTCCATAGACACCCAAGACACAAAAGAATCAATCATTGCCAACCTAAAAAGAGGGAATGGAAGGAGAAAAGGGAGGGGGAAATAGGGCCACTGGAAATCTCACACACCGAACGAAACGCGGCAGCGAGCTGTCACTCTACATCGGTTTTCTGTGAGACAGTGGTATCAAACCAGTCGAGCCGGTTCATTCGTACTGTCTACCACTCAAGATACGACGGATATAAATGTTACTGATGTTTGTCACTTTGACGTGAAATGAAACGGACTTGAACGCGATAATTTTTGCGTAACTCTGATTGAATTTGTACAATAATCTTTTGATTGTTTTCATCTATCTTTATCTCACTTCAATGTGGGTGTTGCAACACACTTCTTAAGCATCTCAAAAATGATTTGGTTTGATTTTTGCGACCAATCGTATGCCATACATCAAACCCGAGAATTTTTCCACAAGAATTTTAAAGGTATGTGAAGTACCAACCCGCATTAGGCCAGCGTGGTAGACTAAAGCCTGACCCTTATCATTAATAGAGGAGGCCCGTGCTCAGCAGTGGGACAGTAATATTACAGGGCTATTATTATATTTTATTATTTATTTAATACATTTATATCGATATCATTTTTAGTTCCCGCTACTATCGTTTGGCCATTATCGATACTTTAACATCACTACCCTTTCGCTCCAAAACGAGCAATTTTCTCAGCGTATCACTTGGACCGCAATATTACGAAACGTTCGCCGGCTGAGCATACATCCCCCCCCCGCTCCCCCCTCCAACTAAGTACAGTCGTATACCCAATGTTTGAACACGGCAATCTCGTGTTTACGGGATTTAAGTACGATTTTGAGGGGAGAGTGATTTTTAATAGAAATTTTAGAGTAAGACTACCTTACGCCCGAATGGTCAAACGCTGCTCAACTTTAACGGCTTCTTATATTGATTTTCGCCATACAATTTTAACAGATAAGGTGGCATTAAACGACATAAGGCGATCTTAAGTGTATGAACATTCGGCGGTTAATGGCGTAGTTGCCTAGCTAAAAGGAGGGAAGACAAGAGGGTTACCACCACCTCTTATAGCAGTATTATTATAATGTTACTTGTACCGATTCCCATACATAACAAACGAAGAACGATTATAATAATACTGCTTTAAGAGGTCGTGGTAACCCTGCTGTGATTTCAAACAGGTCGAGCCAGCCCATTCATGTAGACGTAACTGTCTACAGTGTGGCTCTACCACCGTCAGTGGTATTGAACCGGTCGTATCTGCTCACCTGCGCCGCTTTACCACTTAAATACTAGATCACCTTATCATGATAATAAAATTATTAAATGTTTTATTTTACACATAACATTAACATAAGCTCACGCCTGTATCCCCGAAGGGGTAGGCAGAGGCGCACTAGCGAACTAGAACACCCACATTTCGCCGAGCTTAGTTCCGTCCCAGATGTGATAGGGGGCGAGCCTATCGCCATATCGGGCATAAATTCCAGACTCCGGGCTGATATGGAAAAATCCAATATCACTTTGCCCGACCCGGGGATCGAACCCGAGACCTCAGAACCGTAGTCGTACCGAAATACCACCACGCCACCGAGGCAGTGTTTTATTTTATGTAGAGGTATTTAAATTGCTCAAAGCACTTATCTCTTTATTTATGTACATAATTTAGCGTAATGATAATTATATACATAAGAATATAATTAAAAATACAGAAGCTTATAATAAGTACAACACGTGTACTCATAATATATTTAGCCCGTTACTTGGATTAGTTATTAACAAAACTATCACACGGGAACTGCAGGTCGATTCTCTTAGAAACGCCACAACGTTGCGATCGACGACGAGCTCTCGCAGCGCACATCGTTGAGATCGACGGAGCGTTCAACGTTGTTGGGTCTTAGAGAATACCATTTTCCATACATTTATGTCAAAGGCCTCGCTCGGAAGAGTTAGTTCGCATAAGCGCCGTCATTACGCATAGCGCTAGTGCACGCGCTTTGTGCTTTGCTGAATACAAAAATAAACACATCGTTGCCGCAACGTTAGTGAATCGACCTGAGTGGCATTGTTCATTTACTAGCCTCTACTATAGAATATACAAAATGAATAATTACAGAGCCGATTACAAACAGCTATATTTACGAATGAGCAAATCAGCAAACAGACCTGTAAAGACAAACATGTGCCAGCTCTGATCAAACAGCGTCCAATCAACGTCAGATTTGAACCTAATCAGTCTGGCAAATGTATCAAATGTTTACAAGAGATATTGTGATTTCACGTTTCCATTCGTTTCATGATTCATGTATTGATTTATACTGTCGTCGGGAGGATGATATATATTTTTATATGTATGCTTTTTTATTATTGACATTGAAAAATGTAAAATAATGATACATTTAAAATAAACTATATTGAATGAATTATTAAAAGTGGCGATAGCTCAGTGAAGAATGGTACAGACTGCCGAGACGACTGTCGGAGGTTTGCGACCAACCCCAACATGAAGCATATACCTCTGACTTTTCAATGTTAAGTGTATTTTCTTTGTGAATTATCGCTTCTTATAACGGTGAAGGAAAACATCGTGAGGAAATCTGCATATCCGAGAATTTCTCCACAAGAATTTCGAAGGTATGTGAATCTACCAACCCGAATTAGGTCAGCGTGGTCCTAACCCCTCTCATTAGTAGAGGAGGCCCGTGCCCAGCAGTGGGACAAGTAATATTGCAGGGCTAATATTATTATAACGGTAATATTACTGGTCGTTTTTTAGATCTAGTGGCAGCATATTATATGGGCTATAATGGAGGTCCTGGGTTCGATTCCCAGGTTGGGCAAAGCGATTTTCGAATTTAATTTGCTCCGGACTGAATCCCTCAGAGGGGTGATCTTGCGATGTGGTGTCGGCGCAGCTTTTTCAAGCAAGCTGTAGAAAGGATTCCGTTTAGTTTTAACGACGGGTGCCTGCCTGACATCAATCCTCCTTTGAGGATCCAGTTTTGGCAAATCTTGTTAGAAAACAACCCCGCCCGACCTGGCTGGGAATCCAATCCTGGTTTTCAGATATATGCTGCCAATAGACCGAAGAGGTGACAAATCAAGTACAAGAATACAGTAGCCTCCGTGGCGCAGCGGGTGAGTAGCCGGCTGTGAAGCGAGAGGCCGCGGGTTCGATTCCCGCATTGAGACAAATGTTTGTGTGGCCCACAGATATTTGTTTCAAGTCAGGGTGTTGTGAGACCGAAAGTCTCTCATAGTATCTGACACTCACGATATAGGTTATACCTAGTGTGGGGTCAGGACTAAGTGTGTGACTGTTGGGTGTATTGATTTATTTATAATACAACTATACATACATGTTATTATTTATTTATAATACGATTATATCATAATACTTGTAAAAGTACTGCATAAAATATACTTCTAAGAAACAAGACGAATTACTTAAGACACTTTTACCTATACGTGACATGGCAAATAAGTAGGTTCAATCAAGACACGTCCTGAAGGAAAGGCGAGTGTTTCCGAGTAATCCCGAGTGTTCCCGATTGTTCCCGAGTGTCCCCGAGTAGTCCCTAGTACCCTGGAGTACGGGAATGCGGTCACTAACAAAGCACTGCCAAGAGCCTTGAAGAATAGCTAAGACAAAGGCACAAGAATTGAGGTTTTTGGTGTGAAAAATGCCTTCGTGTTGACTTTAAAGGGTCATGAATTGTGTGTTAATTTTAAAAGATAGTTTTGATGGAAATGGAAGAGATTAATTAATTTTTGTCAATACACATGAACCGATAAAATTTTAGATAATTTTTTTTTCAGAAATAATCGATGATAAATGTAAAGTCTACATTAGCAGGCAGACTAAAGTTTCACCCCTCTCATTAGAAGAGGAAACCCGTGCCCACCAGTGGGACAGTGACATTACCGGACTAAAAAGATTATAATTATTATTTTCAACTCTCCTGAACTGAAGTAAAAAATCTAATTCGCTGATGATATTATAGCCCCATTAAGGCACACAATAAATACCTTTCCTAAGTCGCCTTTCTTCCATCTTCTCCACATGTACAACCACGTCAGCATCCCTTTCTCAATTAGTCATCACATCATCTTTCACCTTACAGCTGTCTCTTATCGTGGTATTCCTCACCACATCAGCAAAGGTGACTCACATATCCATCACTCCACAGATCTCTTAAGACTTTTCATTATGCTTTAATAGGATAATGAGTGCCACAAGGCCGTCTAAGTGATAATGTAAATATTTGAAATGTTTAGTATGCAGGAAGGCTGGCTGATAAATTAATTGCTCAATAAACAACTCTTTTGCATCACAATGGCCCATCCATCATTACTATTTAGCTGGCCAGCGGTTAGCACGGATAACTGTCGAGTGCATTTTCGAATCGCCGCGAGATCTAGAAATTTTAAGTCTTCGATATATCGAGACTTCGGTATATGGCAGCGTGACGCCTTGGTGGCGTGGTTGTATTTCGGTATGACTACCGTCCTGAGGTCTCGGGTTCGATACCCGGGTCGGGCAAAGTGATAGTGGATGTTTCCATATCAGCCTAGAGTCGGGAATTTGTGCCCAATATGGCGACAGGCTCGCCCCCTATCACATTTGGAACGGAACTAAGCACCTTTGGCTACCCCTTCGGGAATACAAGCCTGAGCTTATGTTGACTGGTAGGATCGGGGTCGAAGGTTCGAAAACCAGGCTAGTAACGCGTGTTTTTCTGACTCAATTTGCCTTGGACTGGACGTTCTACAGATGCGTTGAGGTTGCAGGTAGCACAATTCTGTGACAGCCTCTATGGTATGTTTCTGTGACAGATATTTGTTTCAGGTCTGGGTGTTGTGGGACCGAAAGTCTTTCGTAGTTTCTGATACCCACGACACAAGACTGGTTTCTTAGTGTGAGATCAGAGCCATGTGTGTGACAGTTAGGTGTATTTAAAAAAAAAACCAAGTCCTTTCTGAAACTTACTTAAAACATTTGTTAAGAATGGAAGTAATGCCAATGACCTTGCCGATCGTAGCGTTTGCGTACGAAAGTTGCGTATGTAGGCAGCCAGAGGGCGACGTCGTACCTAATATTTTCAATGGATTGTCAATATTGCGTTTAGAAACGAAGTCATTTCAATGTTTGTACATATCTATATAACGCCAGTCGCGAGCAAAGCGTTGACAGTTGAGTTGACACATAAAATCAACGACGATTTCGTAAAATGGACTGTAACACAATTCTATTGTGGTTATTCTTGAATGTATTATAAGTAATATCAACACAGCATATTATAAATACAATTTTATACTTCATTTCACATTACCTAATTTATTATAATATTCATATTAGACTGCCTCGGTGGCGTGGGTGTATTTCGGTACGACTACTGTCCCGAGGTCTCGGGTTCGATCCCCGGGTCGGGCAAGGTGATATTGGATTTTTCCATATCAGCCCGGAGTTTGGAATTTGTGCCCGATATATCGACAGGCTCGCCCCCTATCACATCTGGGACGGATCTAAGCTCGGCGAAATGTGGGTGTACTAGTTGGCTAGTGCGCCTCTGCTTACCCCTTCGGGGATACAGGCGTGAGCTTATGTTATGCTATGTTATTATAATATTCAGTACTCTTTATTTTTTGTATTATTGTTATCTTAATTATTCTACTGATATTCGTTACAAAAATGGCTAGTTGGATAGGCAGGTTTTTCCGCGCAGCTGGTGGATAAATAGGTATCTAAACATTCTTCCGATCTGCTCTTATTTCATCTCGATTTGTTTCGGAACTTATTTCTGTCCCAGATTTGATAGGGGGCAAGCCTATCGCCATATCAAGCACGCTTCCAGACTCCGCGCTGATACTGAACAGTAAAACTCAATACCGTCGTGTCGTCGTGTTAGGTCATGTCAAGTCAAGTCATGTCAAGTCGTGTCAAGTCGTGTCAAGTCATGTCAAGTCATGTCAAGTCATGTCAAGTCATGTTATGTCAAGTCAGGCTCTGATGATGAGATCCCAGAAAAATCTAAGGCATCCCTTTAATTTTACAGTGATTTTTCAGTTTTTGCACCGGATTCACTCTTCAGTACCATGGGGCGACCCAAATATCGATTATGAAAATACTTTATTTACAATTTTGTTCACATAATAATTATTTACTTTAGAAAAAAAAAACAAATAACAGATTTAATAACATATTTGAGATGCTATCAATGACAAAAGAAAAATAAGAACTTGGCATAACTACGAAAAAATACGTGTACATATGCCTAATGTATGGAGAGAAAACAAAATGGCGGCAGAAAGATCGAATATACCTAGCAGTTCGGCATCTTAGATCATCGAATCGAAATTGATATTATTATAAATAAAACACCGTATTTTTTATATTAAAATTAATATGTATTTATACGTTATTTAGGTATTACGAGTTACGACACGGTGACAACATACATGGGTGTTTCTCTGTAAACTGGGTAACTCATGGTCAGTGGCCGATATTACATGGAAAAGTTAATGAATGCTGCACGACCATTCCTTTGTGGAACCCGCGTTGTAACGTGACAGCCATCAGTCCTCTGGCAAGGATTATTATAGTTTATTTATATCTTACAAATGATGTATTGTTATAATAGATAAATATCCCCTGTGTACAGCAAAATATCAGGACTATAAAGTTGTTCCAATCATTCTATGAAATAAAATTAAACAGTCCCCTGGCAACAGACCCCTGTCGCTCAACAGGACACGGGGTGGTTTCGGACTTCAGGGGGAACGACTGTTGTTATACATTTTCATTGGTAACAGTTGAGGAACATTATGTTTATTAACCAAAACTACAATTTATATAATTTCGACAGGACTTGGTATATTTTTATTTCATAGTATTGCTGACTCCATTCCCGTAATAATTAAAAAAAAAAATTGATATTCCACATTTTGCATATAATAGGAAAGTTGAATTTAAATCCTCTTAGTTTTTCAGAAATAAGATTGAGACAATTTATGTCGCAACCTAAACCGTGGTTAGCAATCTCTTACATTTTTTCAAAAAAATAATTAACGTTGATGATTCGGATCTTTATAATTTTCAATTTCAATTACTAGTGATATATCCTCTTTTTCACTTTCAGGATTCTGTGAAAAATAAAAAAGTTGTTAATTACAGTAATAAACAATAAGATTTTTTAAAATAATGTAGTATACATTAACTAACAAAATACTTAATAACTACGAAAAAGCAGGAAAGGGCATAGTCAGCCCTTATGGTTCTGACATAGTCGTCTCAAGGTATCAACATGCGGGACTTTCAATACTCTGACAGTGCTAGGAAGTATTGAAAGATTCGGAAAGATGTAAATGTTGAGATTAAGAGTGAAATTGTTCTGACAAAGTTAACTAATAACTTATCTATCCCACTGTAGATGCACTGGTTATAAATACAAATAAAATTACAGGTGAAGTCTTAAGAATAGTATATTTATAAATTCACCTTTTGACAGGTTTGACAGCGGTTCTGTCGTTTGGAACCACGGGGCGACTCAGATATCGATTTTGAAGTCAATCGGCCCAAAAACAAAAGAAAACAAAATGGCGGCCACTTTTAACAGGTTTGACAGCGGTTCTGTCGTTCTGAACCACGGCGTGACTCAGATGTCAATTTTGAAGTCAATCGGCCCAAAAACAAAGAAAAACAAAATGGCGACCACTTTTGACAGGTCTGACAGCGGTTCTGTCGTTCGGAACCACGGGGCGACCCAGATATCGATTTTGAAGTCAATCGGCCCAAAAACAAAGAAAAACAAAATGGCGGCCACTTTTGACAGGTCTGACAGCGGTTCTGTCATTGGGAACCACGAGGCGACTCAGATATCGATTTTGAAGGCAATCGGCCCAAAAACTAAGAAAAACAATATGGCGGCCACTTTTGAGTGGTTTGACAGCGGTTCTATCGTTCGAGACCACGGGGCGACTCAGATATCGATTTTGAAGTTAATCGGCCCAAACCCAAAGAAAAACAAAATGGCGGCCACTTTTGACAGGTTTACAGCGGTTCTGTCGTTTGAAACCACGGGGCGACTCAGATATTGATTTTGAGGTCAATCGGTCCAGAAAAAAAGAAACAAATTTTCAACCCCTATTTCATCCCTTTGTAGGATAAAAATATATCGCATCTCATTTCTGTCCTTAGGGCTAAAACTATCCTCATACCAACTTTCTTAAAAATCCGTTCAGCGGTTTCTAGATTCCCATAAAAACTTTCATCCCCTATTTCATCTCATTAGGGGTTGATTTAAAATGTAGCCCATTTGTGTCTTTAAACTCAAAGGTATCCACTGTCCCATTCCAAATTTCATAAAAATCCATTAATTAGACCTAAAATCCACATACAAACTTTTAACCCTTATTTCATCCTTATAGGGGTTGATGAAAAAAAATGAAGTACCCCATTTTAATCCCTAGGGTCAAATGTATACTCATACCAAATTTCATCAAAATCAATTAAGCGGTTCCAAAATTCCCATACAAACTTTCATCCCCTATTTCATCCCTTTAGGGGTTGATTTAAAAAAATAAAGTACCCTATGACCGTCCTTGGGGTTAAAAGTACCCACATACCAAATTTCATCAAAATCGGTTCAGCGGTTTAGACGTGAAAACGCCACAGACAGACAGACAGACTGACAGAGTTACTTTCGCTTTTATTATTTAGTAAGGATTGTTAATTAGACCGCTGTTAGCGGTAGACTTCCATTTTAATAGATAACAGATAAATATCCTCTGTGTACAGCAAAACCTTTTTATGCAACCATTCAATTAAATAAAATTAAACAGTCCCCTGGCAATAGTCCCCTGTGGTTTAACAGAACAAGGGGTGGTTTCCGACTTCATGACTGTTTTTATAAATTTTTATAAGTAACTGTGACTGTATTTTGGTACAAGTACTGTCCTGAGGTTTCAGGTTCGATCCCCACCCAGGTCGAGCAGTGATATTGGATTTTTCCATATCAGCTCGGAGTCTGGAATTTGTGCCCAATATAGCGATAGGCTTGCCTCCTATCACATCTGGGACGGAACTAAGCTCGGCGAAATGTGGATGTACTAGCAGGGTAGTGAGCTTCTGCCTACCCCTTCGTGGATACAGGCGAGAGCTTATGTATGTTATTTTATTATTTGAATCAGTTGAGGAATGTTATAACTCAATCATGAGATTATGGTTTGAATATTTAGACATAATCTACCAATTATATGTACACAGCCATAGAATGTCCACTGCTTGACATAGGCTTCTTTGGGGGAGCCCAAAGATTTCCAGACCGACCTGTTGGACGTATGTTTGTTTTGTGGATGTCCTGTGGCTGATCATGATGATGATGATGATGTACACAGAAAAACTCACACGTAAAACAATCAAATACAGGATTACCCTGTATACTGACAAGGATGTTCGGCAATTATTGCTGGATGACGAAAAGGGACCAACCAGAAGCTAAATATGCCAGAAACTTAAATAGTAAATTCATAATAACAGCTTTATTGTTTTTCTGTATTAAACGGTCACTATTTGAATACTAGTAGTGATTTAAAGTTCATCAACATAATTATGAAATTCTTGGCCAATAAGTGTTTTTGTAATTACTCATTTTCACTAACAGTCACTCATCTAAATAAAACTATTGGTCAAGTTTTGTTGCTTAGTGTTCTTTTAGTTTTCCCTCTTTATTGAAGAATTACAAATTAGAAATACTTACATTATATCCGGCTGTGAAATAACTGATGCAAAGTCCCAAAAATAACACAAATATTTTTCTGCATTGTCGAGATAACAATCTCATATGGGCCAAATATCTGCAATTACAATTTTATGTAACACATGCCTATTTTTTTATAACCAAACAAATATAAGATCGTTGTAATTTTTTTGTCAATACACAGCAAAGTAATATGGCAAGACAATATGTAGGTACAACACACAATATGTGTGGATCATCACAACAGGTTTTAACACTGGACACTAAATCTCCTATGCAGGAAAATAAATATATTTAAGTACCTACCTGCCAATTTGTTTATGTTTTCTCTTTGAACCGGTAAAAGGTTATTGTTTATTACCCATGCTTTAGGTAATCCAATGTTTCGACAATTCAGCGCCCAGTATAACATTGACCGATGATAAAAATTTGAGTTCCAAATCAGCGAGAAGTCAAGAAACAATTTGAACAAGGAAATATGTGATCAAAATCCAAATACAAGCCGAAGTCGTGAGATTGTATATTATAAAACCCGAATACACCAATGTACCTACTCGAATTCCGATTTGCAAACAGTGTTGCTATAGGTGATACCAAAAATCTGTAATCCGGCTCTATCAACCTGAGTAAAATCATTCCAATATACCATTATATATCCAATATACATATATTTACATTAACTTGTTTTATTGTAATTTTGTAGTAACGTCAACCATGACATACATAATAATAAGTTAAAAATATAAATGATGGTCGAAAAATTCTATTCTATATTCTATTACCAACCAATATACATAGCAAAAGTAAAAGTCCAAAAACCTGTACAAAGTGGAGTAAAATTTGTAATTTTTATTGGTAGCCTAAAATCTGTATAAATTCAGATAAATCGGTATATATGGCAACACTGTCTCCGAGCGTCATTTTATTTGTCAAAATTAGGTATTGTGTTCAAAATATCGTTCAAAAATTAGAAATACGAAATTTAGTAAATCCATAACAAATATATTTGACGAAGTTTAAAATTATAAATTACCCTTTTAATTCATTGAATTTATTCTGATAATACGTTTGAGTTTATTTTATTTTATTCGAATCAACACGCATTTCTATGACGTCACCAAAAAACACGTCACATGAAAACGCCTGAAATTCCCAAAGAAATTCCTAAGAGCAAATACATCCATGTGTGATTTTATGTAGCTCTGGAGATAAATCGTTCGTTATCTTTGTATAAGACGTTATTCACAAACATGTGTATGTTGGTGTATAGAAAATACAAATCTTATTAACCCAATGTAAAAAAACAAGGAACATTATTATGTTGATGTCCCAGGGCAATTGAGGAAATAAATTGACTTTTGCGGATTATTAGATGATTTAGATAATTATTATAGAGACGTTATCATATTAAACCAATAAAAGTCTATGATAACTGCCAAACCAAAGAATAAACTTCCTATTCCGTGTATATATGTTCGCAAACATGGTCCAGATGAACGACCGTCGCCTCCCAAAGTTGACGTAAAATCAAGTTTAGCATGAGTTAAAACCTTAAGCTGATACACTGAAGTAGTATGAAGGCGGATGGAATTCGTAGAGATTTTAATTCGAATACCCAGTCGATAATTTAACGTGCTAAAGCCTCAGCTTAGTCACTGGGTTATTTCGATTATAATAAATATGATCCTAATATAGATGGATGGGGTCATGGTACGTTTTAAATATTATTAATGGGAGAGATTAGCAAACGAGTATATGGGTCACCTGTAGCCCGAGCACGAAAAACTAATGTTAATGTAAATGTATTCGAGATCGCTGCGCACTGATGACGTTTAGTTAATATTTCATACAAGTTTCATAGACGCGCATCGAGTTCGAATACATTTACGGTCAGAAATTTTCCTGCTCAGGCCGCTGGTAGTAGATTTACTCAGTTCATAAGCATCAGGACAAAAGTATTGGAAAATGACAGCATATTTGGGCATCCAAAAATTTACACTCGTTATAATGAAAAGCAACAAGCAACCTCCGTGGCGCACGGGTAATTGGCTGTGAAGCGAGAGGCCGCGGGATCGATCCCCGTAATAAGTCAAATGTTTGTGAGACCTTCATATTTCTGAAGGTCGATTCTCTAAGAAACGCCACATCGTTGAGATCGACGGAGCGTTCAACGTTGTTGGCTCTTAGAGAATACCATCTTCCATACATTTGTGTCAAATGCCTCGCTCGAGAGAGCTAGTTCGCATAAGCGCCGTCATCACGCATAGCGCTAGTGCACGCGGTTTGTACCTTGCTGAATACATCGTTGCCGTAACGACGCCGCAACGTTGTTTTCACAAATGAAACCTTAGAGAATCGACCTGCTGGTCTTAGTATTCAGACGAAAGTCTCTCGTAGCTCCTGTAGGACACAACAGGACGGGGGTACGTGTGTGATTGTTAGGTGTTATTTAATTATCTATTTAGCTTATCGGATTATTTGTGACTGTGGCAATCGTGTAGATATAACTGTCAACAGTGGCCTGTTTTTATTGTTGTTTTATTGTTTGTTTCTTAATATGATTGTTCCTTGCCTCTCTGTTTCTCGTAATTTTAGACAAAGTTTTTTTTTTTTAGATTGTTTTTGCGTGTTTGTGTCCTTGTCGAAATGGTCAAATAAATCTTTTTTCTTTCTTTCTTTCTTTCTAACAGCATAGCTCTATCACTTACAAAACTCTCTGACCTAAATATTGTTTTGAAACACCGATTATTCCAGTTTCTTTTAATTCTAGTGTCATTTGATACACTTAAACCAGCATATCCTCTCTCGTGAATATGATATGACAATCAGTGTGCGATTGGATTTCTGTGCGACCTTCAGTGTCCACAGTCTCTTAAACCAACCTTGTAGTATTGGAAAGTTGGTCATGCATTTTGACGTAAGTTTTCGAGTGTGTTTTAAAATGCATGAAGGTTTTTCGACTGCCTCGGTGGCGTGGTGGTATTGCGTGCGCGGAACGACTACTGTCCTGAGGTTTTATTCCCCGGATAAAGTGATATTGAGTCTGGAATTTGTGCCCGATATGGCGATAGGCTCGCCCCCTATCACATCTGGGACGGATCTAACCTCAGCGAAATGTGGGTGTTCTAGTTCGCTAGTGCGCCTCCGCCTACCCCTTTAGGGATACAGGCGTGAGGTTATGTCATGCCTCAAAGAAATAAACTGACATTCCTTCATTTTAGTTAATATTGAGTAGGCTCTACGTTTTAATAGTGACGGGCGCCTTGGCTACCGGAGGCCGAGACACTTATGTCTCACAGAAAACCGACGTAAAGTGGCAGCTTGCTGTCGCGTTTCGTTCGGTGAGTGAGATTTCCGGTGGCCCATTTCCCCCTCCCTTTTCCAATCCCCTTCCCCTCCCCTTCCATACCCTCCTTTTAGGTGGGCAACGCACCCATGATTCTTCTTGTGTCTTGGGTGTCTATGGGCGGCGGAGATCACTTACCATCAGGTGACCCATCTGCTCGTTTGCCAATGTCAGCTATAAAAAAAAACATACGTGCCGCCTCCAACGGGTTAAAACTGCGACAGAACTAGCTAAATCTTGAGAATTAGGTCAGATGTAACATTACGTCGTTTGTACGAGTGCTCTCCACAGTCAACACGCTAATGGCCTTCTTGGCTTTTTTTAGATTCTCACTATTGGCTTTGTATTTTGCTTTTTTTTCGACCGACTTCCAAAAACTGCCGACTGCCTCGGTGGCGTGGTTGTATTTCGGTACGACTACGGTTCAGAGGTCTCGGGTTCGATCCCCGGGTCGGGCAAAGTGATATTGGATTTTTCCATATCAGCCCGGAGTTTGGAATTTGTGCTCGATATAGCGATAGGCTCGCCCCCTATCACCTCTGGGACGGAACTAAGCTCGGCGAAATGTGGGTGTTCTAGTTCGCTAGTGCGCCTTTGCCTACCCCTTCGGGGATACAGGCGTGAGCTTATGTTATGTTGTGTTTACTTCCAAATGAAGAAGAACCTCAATTCGTCTGTATTATTTTTTATCTATGTTACTCGATATCTTCGCCAAATGTGGACCGTTTTTGAAAATTCTTTTTGTGTTCGATAGAGCTTATTTCAAGGGTCTCATATAAATTTGGTTACGATCGGATTTGAAGTCGGTCCGATAAGTTTTTAAACTTGTGATTACCGAACTTGTTATTAGTCGTACCGAAATACAACCACGCCACCGAGGCATTTAGTTGTTACAAATAATGGGCATATTAAAGTATAATTATTTAAATTTAACAAACCTGCAGCCCGAGCATGAAAATTTCTGACAACCGTAAATGTATTCGTGCTCTTAGGCTACAGTAGCCCGAGCACAAAAATCTAATGTAAATGTAAATGTATTCGAGTTCGCTGCGCACTGATGACGTTTGGTTAATATTTCATACAAATTTCATAGACGCGCATCGAGTTCGAATACATTTACGGTTGTCAGAAATTTTCCTGCTCAGGCCGCTGAAGTCATATTAAATTAAAGGATTTTAAAATGAAACCCGAAAAAATTGAACAATGATTGCCAAAAATCTTGCGATATCTATATACATGACTTTTCTAAAATCACTGATAATACCACACTCCATGTTTTGCTATCTTATCTATAGATATATGTAATTTCGTTACCTTGAGTGCATTACGTCATAATGACGTCATGATATTGTCTTGAATTCTTTATAGTCTTGAAATTAAGAATAATAAGGATAAGATACTTGATATCTTGGGAGTGCTTAACGCTTTTAGATTAGATTATAACATAACTCATTGTAAATTTTTGTTTTATTGAATGCTTGAGCAAGCCGCTCGCCTGATGATAAGGGATACGACTGCAGACTGAGTGATGAACAGTAGCAATACCACCAGTAGTTTGAATAATTTTATCCAATGGGACTATGCTTGAAATAAGCTCTATCGACCACAAAAATAATCAATGAGTCAGGCGAAGGAAAACATCGTGAGGAAACCTGCATACCCGAGAATTTGAAAGGATGAAAGAATTTCGAAGGTATGTGAAGTCTACAAATCCGCGTTAGACCACCGCGGTAGACTAGGGCCTGGCTCCTGTCTTTAGTGGAGGAGGCCCGTGCCCAGCAGTGGGATAAAAAATATCCAGTTGGACCTACCTAGAGTCCTATGCAACCATTTGTATTCCAATGGACCAAAACGAGCATGACGAAAAATAAATGAAGCAACAACGATATGAAAAAAAAAACTGCCGAAACAGGACCTGACGAAAAACGGATCTGACGAATGTCGTGGCTACCAAAAATTCACAGAATCTAATTTTGAACATTATTCAAACCCCAACATTCTCATTACACAAGTATTTTACGTGCATGACGCAGTCATTCCCCACAATAGCTACTGGAATAGCAAACATTTTTTGTACATTGTGATCTTATTTACTTTTTGTTGGTAATGTTGGAACTAGCGTCTTTTGGTTTTTGTGTCCAAAGTGCGAATTTGGTTATTCAAAAAGACTGGTTCATGGGCGTTCAACTCCTAAATTTACTGTGAACATTGTCATAGTGACATTTTTATATTTGCCTCCGTGTAGACCACGTGTAAATCTGTCTCCATCTAGTCGCCTCCTTGGTCTAGTGGCAGTATATGGTCTGTGGACCGGGAGGTCCTGAGTTCGATTTCCAGGTCTTAAAATCGGAGCCGCGTATTTTCTGCGACACGCTTGAAAAAGGGTGATACAGTGATGATGAATGATACAGTGATTGGAAAAAGACCATGTTTAGATAATGATTTCTTAGGTTAACGCGAATGTTGTTCATTGAAATAAAACTATTTTTACGGATTCTATCACGATTTGGTTTTAATTTGTATGCCCGACGTTTCGAAAGCTTTGCAGCCTTCGTGATCACGGGTCAGACTCAATCGTCGGGCATAAAAATTGAAACCAAATCGTGATAGAATCCGTAAAAATAGTTTTATTTCATTGACCATGTTTAGACTTACGTATCTTCTGTGGACCTAAAAATAACGCAACATAAGCTCACGCCTGTATTCCCGAAGGGGTAGGCTGAGGCGCACTAGCGAACTAGAACACCCACATTTCGCCGAGCTTAGTTCCGTTCCAGATGTGATAGGCGGCGAGCCTATCGCCATATCGGGCACAATTTCCAGACTCCGGGCTGATATGGAAAAATCCAATATCACTTTGCCCGACCCGGGGATCGAACCCGAGACCTCACAACCGTAGTCATACTGAAAGGGCAGAGGACTGAAGAGGCAGTGGACTTAAGAATACTTGATCATTGGTGGTCCTCTGTCCATTCTTCCGTTCCTTCTTCATCTTTCCATCTTCATCTTCATCCTTCGTCCGTTGTCTCTGCGTGAGTCTATACCTCTATATGTATGTAGACAAGGGCTCCATAAGAATCTGCCGTCCAAAGCCTCGTAAAGGCCAAGATCCCTTGCAAAAGTTCTCAAGGACTTTTTTTGCATTTTCAAAGGTTCCTAATTGTGCCTGTCTCCCAGTCTCTGATGTCGTATTGAATGTAATCGTGGGAACTGTCAGCTTTGTTAAGTCGAAAGGCTTGGGAACTTACTAGAAATGTATTGTTCGCTTGAGAACTGATTCTTGTTGTTTGCAGATATGTGCTAATGGGTAAATGATTTGGGTAAAAGATATAGAAAATTGCTTATGTATGAGGATTGGGATAAAACATCGTGATTTGTGTGTAGTTAACTTTGGCTCGAGCAGGAATATTTTTGACAATCGTTTTTTTTAATAGCAGAGACTGGCAAACGAACAGATGGGTCACCTGATGGTAAGTGATCTCCACCGCCTATAGACATTCAAGACACAATAAGAATCATAGGTGCGTTGCCAACCTAAACGGAGGAAATAGAAGGGGAGGGGAAAGGGAGGGTGGAATGGACCACCGGAAATCTCACTCACCGAACGAAACGCGATAGCAAGCTGCCACTTTACGTCGGTTTTTTGTGAGACAGTGATCTCCAACCAGTCGAGCCCATCCATTCGTGCTGTAGATGTTACTGTCTACAGCGTGGCTCTACCACTTGTAATTAAAGAAAGATAGGGCCAACGATGGCTAACCGCACTTGTAATCCCACATTACGCGGGACGGGAAAATGACATAGGATCTCAGAATAACAAGATCCTAAAGTTGTACAGGTAAGCCTTAGTCACAGTCAAACCGCTGCGTTCCGTGAAAAAATAAACGAAATATATTTTGGGAACGGTAACGAAAAACATCGTTAGGGAACCTGCATACCCGAGAATTTCTCTACAAAAATTTCGGAGGTCTGTGAAGTCTACCAACCTGCATTAGGCAAGCGTTGTAGACTAAGGCCTAACCTCTCTCATTAGTAGAGGAGGCCCGTGCTCGTGGGACAGTATTATTACAGGACTGATATTATTATAGGGTTTTCGGAAGGGGGGACAGGATCATATTTAGACCACCAAAAATCTTACTGTACGAATAGCAACAGCAAGGTATCACTTCATAGTTTTCTGTGAGAAAGTATCAAACCGGCCGAGCCAGCCCATTCATGCTACAGGCGTTAAAAAAGTGATATTATGCTTCTTAGTATGGATTTATCCAGACCAGCTGTATTGAGTAAGCTTATACATTTAGTTCAGTAATATTACAAGTCATTTCTCAATACGGTCGCGGTTTAGAAAGTGTCTTGAGTTTACGCAATGTTACTTTCAACCTAGCACGTACCTAGCAAGCTAGCTGTAGAAAAACTTTACGATGATTAAGAGTTGGAACTGCTTGGGAAAAGATATATTGAAATATTATAACTACATGTGTGACATGGTGTGACTTTGAGAGATAGGGTAAGAAATGGTGTGGTGAGAGAGCGGTGTGGATTGAAAGAGGAAATAATAACGAGGATTGAGAAAGGAATGTTGCGGTGGTTTGGGCATGTAGAAAGGATGGATGAAAGGAGGTTGACAAAGCAAATATATATGGCAAGTGTGAATGGTAGAGTTGGAAGGGGAAGACCTCATCGAACATTCTCTGACCAAGTCAGAGATTTACTCGAGAAAGGTCAAGTTAAAAGTACCCTAAACCGACGTGCATGCATGAAGAATGTAATGAGACTGAATGAGGCGAAAGAGGTGTGTAAGGATCGTAGCAAATGGAAATCCGTTGTCTCTGCCTACCCCTATGGGAAAAAGGCGTGAGTCTATGTATGTGTATGTAAAACTACATACATACATAAACTCGCGTCTGGATGTCTATTCTATAAAACGTTATCGGATGAATGCTATTGGACCGATACTCTACCGCACAGACTAATCTTTCTACCTGCCCTTATCCCACCTTAATGTGGGGTCGGCGCAACACACTTTTTTCAAGCATGTTACAGAGAGAATTTGGCTTAGTTTTTACGACCGGCCGCCTGCCTGACGTCAACCGCTATGAGGGATCCAGTCCCGGGCAAATTAAATTAGGAAATTTGCTTTGCCCGACCTGGGAATCGAACCCAGGACCTCTCGGTCCACAGCCCATATATGCTGCCACTAGACCAAGGAGGCGCCGCACAGACTAATATATGTAGATATGTCAAACACCGAAGAGTGGGCTGTCAAACGGTTTACAGCATAGCATTCTCCGAAACGAAACTTATAGCACCGATATCGGTCGGACACGTGAGCTACATCGAATAGCAAAACGTCCTAAATGAAGTCCGGAATTACGGATTTCCTTAGTCTACCACGCTGGCCTAATGCGGGTTGGAAGACTTCACATACTTTCGAAATTCTTGGAGAAATTCTCGGGTATGCAGGTTTCACAATGAAAATACACTTAACGTAGAAAAGTCAGAGGTGTATGCTCCATTTTGGGTTGGTCTCGAACCTCCGACACTTGTCTCGGCAGTCCGTACCATTACCAACTGAGCTATCGCTGCTTGGTATACCTATCATTTTCAAAGTATATTTACCCATCATCATCATGATCATTATCATCATCAGCCATAGGACGTCGTGATGATATTTATAGTGGTACATACATAACATAACATAAGCTCACGCCTGTATCCCCGAAAGGGTAGGCAGAGGTGCAATAGCCAACTAGTACACCCACATTTCGCTGAGCTTAGTTCCGTCCCAGATGTTATAGGGGACGAGCTATCGCCATATCGGGCACAAATTCCAGACTCCGGATATGGAAAAATCCAATATCACTTTGCCCGACCCGGGGATCGAACCCGAGACCTCAGGACAGTAATCGTATCGAAATACAACCACGCCACCGAGGCAGTACATTGCTAGTAATATTAAGGAAAATACAAAATTTTCCTCAAAAACCTGTACGGAAGAAAATATAACGTATATTTCTATCTTCTAAGCAGCGATAGCTGAGTTGGGAATGGTATGGACTGCCGAGACAAGTGTCGGAGGTTCGAAACCAACCCCAAAATGGAGCATACACCTCTGACTTTTCTATGTTAAGTGTATTTTCATTGTGAAATATCGCTTGCTATAACGGTGAAGGAAAACATCGTGAGGAAACCTGCATACCCGAGAATTTCTTCACAGGAATTTCGAAGGTATGTGAAGTCTGCCAATCCGCATTAGGCCAGCGTGGTAAACTAAGGCCTAACCCCTCACATTAGTAGAGGAGGCCCGTGCCCAGCAGTGGGACAGTAATATTACAGGGCTAATATTATTATATTTTTATCTTAATCCTTAGAACTCCAAGAAACTTTTGTACCGAAATATTATTCACAATGCGAGCTAAGATCTTGCACAATAAAAGAAACAAGTGAACAGTACATTTTGAAACGTTGTCCACTTTTTGTTTCGCCACGGTTGCGACTTGCGCCGTATTTCCTCATTTTGTTAATTGAGATGGCGTCACACCTCGGGACTTAATTTGAAATGTCGCCATTGTTTTGAGTTATATAGGGTTTGTTCATTGAAATTAAACTATTATTACGGATTATATCACGATTTGGATTTATATAGGTCAAACCAAACGAAACATAGGGACCCGCGTAAAAGAACATATAGCTGACGTGAAACACCGACGCTCCACGAAGTCTGCAGTTGCTGAACATTCAGAGGTAGGCTCAAAACATTACCTCAGATTCGTCAAACCACAAATCCTTACCAAAGAACACCGATTCCTACCTAGGATGATACGCGAGGCTATTGAAATTAAAAAAAACACCCTAATTTCAATAGAGAACATGGTTGGAAGCTTGCACAAACCTGGGACTCAATCATACATTTAATTAAATCAGAATCCAAAAGACCAACTGCCAGACCCCAAGACACCGTGAGTTCATACTGCGTAAATTGGATCGCAAATAACTAACTTTTTAAATTTAAAATTGTATAATTTTAAAATTAACGTAGATAATGTAATATTAACATTTTTAGACAAATGACACCTTAGTCTGACCCGTGACCACGAAGGCTGCAAAGCTTTCGAAACGTCGGGCATAAAAATTAAAACCAAATCGTGATAGAATCCGTAAAAATAGTTTAATTTCAATGAATAACATTCACGTAAACCTAAGAAATCATTAGGGTTTGTTCAGTTTGACAAAGTGTTTTTTTATAGCAGAGACTGGCAAACGAGCAGATGGGTCACCTGATGGTAAGTGATCACCGCCCATAGACACACAGAGACAAAATGAATCATGAGTGCGTTGCCAGGTTAAAGGGGGAAATGGGGATTGGGAATGAGAAGGGAGGAATTGAGCCACCGGAAATCTCACTCATCGAACGAAACCGCGACAGCGACCTGCCACTTTACGTTGGTTTTCTGGAGACAGTGGTATCAAGCGAGCCCATTTGTGCTGTAGACGTAACTGTCTACAGCGTGGCTCTCCTATCCTTTAATTATTATGCGAGGGATCTTGTTATACTTTGCATACTAATTCTTGGTTTTTAAATACTGTTTTAAGTTATGTAGGATTTGTTCAGTTTGACAAAGTTTTTATTTATTACATGATGTATCTTGCAATACTTTGAATACTTATACTAAGTTTCTAAGCCACTGTTTTGGGGTATGTAGGATTTGTTCAGTTTGACAAAGTTTTTATTTATTATATGATGTATCTTGCAATACTTTGAATACTAATTCTTAGTTTCTAAGCCATTGTTTTGAATTATGTAGGATTTGTTTAGTTTGACAAAGTTTTTATTTATTACATGATGAATCTTTTAATACTTTGAATGTTAATTGATTACTACTACTATTTGAATATTAAATGACAGCCTCCGTGGCGAAAGGCCGCGGGTTCGATTCCCGCATTGAGACAAATGTTTGTGTGGTCCAATAGATATTATTCAAGTCCGGGTGATATGAGACCGAAAGTCTCTCATAGTATCTGACACCCACGATACAGGTTATACCTAGTGTGGAGTCAGGACTAGGTGTGTGACTGTTGGGTGTATTTATTATTATTATTGATTCTTAGTTCGCAACGATGTCAATTATGAGTGTGTTAGTAGGTTAGCGACTCAGGCGCTTGAGTACAGAAACATTAGTCACAGTGCCGGAATTGAACCCACAGCTTTCAGTTCACAGTTGACTACTCACATAACGGACCGACTTCAAAATTTATCCGATCGTGACCAAATTATATTATATGGGACCACCCTTGAAATAAGCTCTAACGAACACAAAAAGAATTTTGAAAATCGGTCCACATTTAGCGGAGATATCGCGTAACATACATAAAAAACAGACGAATTGAGGACCTTCTCCTTTTTTGAAGTCGGTAAAAAAGATTTAAATTTGTATGCATAGTTAAAGACATCTAAAAGTGTGGTGCGTCACTGGGTCCCGTTACTCATTGCTATTGTTTCGGCTGTGAGATATCATGGCCGCCGGCACCGTGACAGCTGCCTCCAGATTGGACATCTGCGCCATTAGCCTCTACAGCGGTCATGGCCTTGTTTTATCTGGAGTTTTTTATTTGGCATTGCAAAAATCAAGTTTAGAAACTGCCCCCTTACTCTTGACACTCGATTCGATTGTGATTTCGATTTGGTTTCATTTATTGACTTCAAATTCCACCGAAATCGACTTTTGAAGTGCGCTAATGCTGCATAATATTCGAGAACTTGTCATTTGGCAATTTTTTACATGACATTAATGCACTTTTTAACTCGATTTCGGCGGAATTTACACTTCTGAAGTCTTTGGTTCGATCACCGGGTCGGGCAGTGATATTGGAATTTTCCATATCAGCCCGGAGTCTGGAATTTGTGTCCGATATGGCGATAGGCTCACCCCCTATCACATCTGGGACGGAACTAAGCTCGGCGAAATGTGGGTGTTTTAGTTCGCTAGTGCACCTCTATCTACCCTTTCGGGGATACAGGCGTGAGCTTATGTTATGTATGTAGATATTATTGTTATATTATATCATTTGGTTGTAGAGTTGTTGTATTTAGTGTAATAAGATTATTAGTCAGCCCATACACCCGTCTCTTGTAAAGCAGGATCAACAATAGCACGTATTTTACGACACCGAACAAAGCTCAGCGAGCCTCTAAGAATACAAAACTGTCTATATCCAGTAACGAAATTAATCAAACAGAAAGAAACGGAAGACTTAAAAACATAAGTTAATAGCATATAATAGCAATAGAGTAAGAGTAAATATACAGGTATCTAAGAATAGGTTTATGACAGGCAGCCGCTCGTAAGAAGTAAGCCGAGTCCTATCTGCAACAGGCTTCAAAGTACGACGTACAATCTGTGTAGAGAACATAATAATATAAAGGTGTCATTCATTTGACATTGCATTGTTTCCGCAATAAAATAAAAACAAATTAAAAACCTAAAATCAACATACACACTCCCAGCCTGTATCCTCGAAGGAGTAGGCAGAGGTGAACTAGAGGTAGAACACCCATATTTCGCTAAGCTTACTTCCGTCCCAGATATGATAGGGGGCGCGCATATCACTAGAGGCATTCCAGACTCCGAGTTGATACGGAATAGAAAAATCCAATATCACTCTGCCGGACTTGGGCATCGAACCTCAGACCCTAAGATGGAAGTCGTACCGTGCAACAACTTAAATCAACATAACATAAGCTCACGTCTGTAACCCCGAAGAGGTAGGCAGAGATGCACTAACGAACTAGAACAACCACATTTCGCTAATCTTATTTCCGTCCCAGATGTGATAGGGGGCGAGCCTATCGCCATATCGGGCACAAATTCCAGACTCCGGGCTGATATGGAAAAATCCAATATCACTTTGCCCGACTCGGGCATCGAACCTCAGACGTTAAGATGGATGTCGTATTGTACAACAACGAAATGAAACTTATCTTTAATCTTAACAAAATGGCGGTTTATTTCGCAACACCTGTTTCAAAACTAGAATTACTAATATAATATTCGTGCATGACATTCTAGTTTTAATTATCAAATTAGGTCATACTGAAAACTAATTGGCTTTATATTTCTAAGGCTCGGTTTACGAAGGACGTTAAAGCCTGTAAATATTTAACAGAGAAGGTGTTTTTTTATAGCAGAGCTGCAAACGAGCAGATGGGTCACCTGATGGAGAGTGATCTCCACCGCCCATAGACGCTGTGGTGTTGTTGTGTGTCGTTGGTGCTTTACCAACCTAAAAGGAGGGAATGAAAGGGAAGGGAAAAGAAGAAATGGGCCACCGGAAATCTCACTCACTGAACGAAACACGACATCAAGTTATCGGTTGGAATCCAAATAAATATTTTGTCAATGGCATAGTGCTAAATCGAAATAAATCAAGCCAAATCTGTGAGGTATGTTGGAGTCAATATTTTCGACCGACTTCCAAAACGGAGAAGGTCCTCAATTCGTCTGTATTTTCTTATGTATGTTACGCGATATCTCCGCCAAATGTGGAATCATTTTCAAAATTATTTTTGTGTTCGATAGAGCTTATTTCAAGGGTGGTCCTATATAAATTTGGTCACGATCGGATTTGAAGTCGGTCCGTTAAGTTTTTAAACTTGTGATTATACTTAATAGCTAACGAGGAAAGTGCAAAATACTTATGATACCCGTTGGAGGCGGCATAATACACATTACATCGTCTCGGGTACCGGTGGCCGAGCCGCCCGTCACCATACTCGTACTAATGACATGACAATGTTTTATTTTCGACGGACTTCCAAAAAGGAGAAGGTCCTCAATTCGTATGTATTTTTTATGTATGTTACGCGATATCTCAGCCAAATGTGGACGGATTTTTAAGATTATTTTTGTGTTCGATAGAGTTTATTCTAAGGGTCGTCCTTTAAGAAGATCAACATCATCATCAGCCATAGGACGTCCACTGCTGAACATAGGCCTCCCCCAAAGATTTACAGATCGACCTGTTGGAAGCGGCCTGCATCCAGCGACTTTCTTCCTTCTTCCTTATGAAGATCACCATCGAGAAATTATTGAAGTCGGTTCATTAAGTTTATAAACTTGTAAGCTGCTGTGGATTCGATTTTGTGCCTTATATGTCACTATGGCAGTGGTTGGCAACATTTTAATAGACCGGTGACGGTAGTGATGTGCATCATGAATGACAGACATAATCGAAATATTTCGTGATTGAATAATCTTGATAATCGATTATGAAATTATTAAGTATAATTGAACCGTGTTGTGCAGAAATGATCCAACCCACATTTTTTATTGATGCCAACATGATCCTAAAGTCTAAACCATTATAGAGCATATTGATGTAAAAAAGAAATGTGGCTTGGATCATTTCTGCACAACACGGTCCAATTATGAATAGAAAAATACCTTTATACATAATAATGTAATGAATAATAACAAATATTGGTCCTTAAAATCGAGATTGGCTCTAGTTATATCTTCAATGTGATTACTTTATTAATTTAATTATTACTAATTACAATTCTACCGTGATAAAAATGTTTCCCTGAAAAAAGAATACTATGTCGCTTAATGTAACTTAGGAATAGTTAAATTGTTTCCAAATTGATTCAGTAAACGAATGTTTCAAACAAATCAACTATTCAGCGTTGTAATATTAATATAGATTAGTAATAGCGATATGCAGTAAATTTCGATATATGTACGTCATACTTGCATAGTACCTATAATAAATTTCAACCAGACGCAATTTTCTATAATATGGGTCAGTAATACAAACTATAAATACAAGTTTCAAGCGGCATAATCATAACAATAATTCAGCGTTACTCAGACGCCATTACCTACTTAAGATAATGGATACAATAGGATAGATAACATTTATACGAGCGCTAACAATTCACACGCAAAAAACACCGACCATTCACTTTTTATTCATGGCATAAAGTTATTATTTTCCACGCAATGCCAGGTCAAAGGTCAACGTAACAGCCTTATACTCACTTCAGAAGCCCAGTGAATGTGCCTCGACTCGGCCAAAACACTTCTTTCCATTATCGAAAAAAAAAGAAAACAATTCGGAACTGTTTCACACCATTTCACAACACTAGCCACTCGACGCACCACAAAATTTCGAAAATAGAACTCGATACGCGTAAAAAATATCGATTCGTTTTCTAGGCAGAAGCGCGATCTGTTTTTAATTTAGAAAATTGTTGCCGCAAAAAGTGTAATTGGCCGCGTCCGTTGCGCGCCTGCGCGGTACACCCGTCTGACTCACAGCGGTTCGCGATTAGACACAACACTATGACGTGACGCTATGCAAATTTACATGCATTTTTCACGGCGCTATCTCGATAAAACAGCCATTATCTGACACGGCCGGCAAACAGCTGATGATAGGTAAGGAAAATCTGTTATTACGCTCGATCGGGTTAGTGTGCCGATTGTCGGCGGAGATCGGCGTATCTCCCCTCTCGCTCTACATGCAGGGGACTAGATAACTGGCGCGATTTGCATCTGATAGGTTGATAATAATTTCCTTGTTTTTACAACCAGTGGTTACGGTGAAAGCAATTAATAAATTTAATTAAAACTGTACATGCACTGAGAAATTTTTGTTTACTGTAGCAACACTAGTTTCGTGTTAAAAACTTCATAATTCGGTCTCCGGTGAATAGCTCGCGTATCAAGCGTTCAATTACGAAATAAATGCAGTAAATTGAGACGGTCCGACTTCAGATCCAGGCCGCCGTGAGTCATCGTCGCACGTACAAAAACACAATTTTTAGCACACTAGTTACTCGTGACCGTATAAAAACCTTATTTTATATCACGTGTTTAAAAAAAGTGGCATTATCTATGCCGGCGCGTGACGTTCGATTTTTAAATTTGACAGCTGACAGTTGGCGACAGTCGTTTGTTTTTGGTACGGTCGTGGCGCAGGGCGATGGCCGACTAGGTGTAAGTGGTGCGCGTGGGTTGTGGGAGTGGTGGACGCCGTGACGGCAGGTGGTGGGATTGGGATCAATACCACCGTCTGGGGCGCACGCACTGGCCGGCCGGCGCCTACTTCCAGCTTATATTCGGATATGTAGGCGGCTTCACGTAGGGTGTGTTTATTTGTTCCGAGCACGATTATGTATTGTCATTGTCACGCTATTTGTGTTGTCTATGGACAGAGCAAGGTCTATAGCCTATTTTCAGTAAGCAAAGAAAACATATAAGGATTTGGCATAAGCATAACTACGAAAAATACGTGTTTACTTTGAAGCCGGTTCCGCCATTTTTGTTTCGTGATCTGTTTACATGTGAGTTGTAACCGTGTCAGAAGAATTAATTACCGTAAAAATACTTTTTGATTTAATTATAAATACGTTGTTTTACGGGTCAGACCCGTAACCACGAAGGCTGCAAAACTTTCGAAACGTCGGGCATAAAAAATTAAAACCAAATCGTGATATAATCCGTAAAAATAATCCGACGTAAAGTGGCAGCTTGCTGTGGCGTTTCGTTCGGTGAGTGAGATTTCCGGTGGCCCATTTCCCCAATCCCCTTCCCTCCCCTTCCCTTCCATTCCCTCCGTTTAGGTTGGCAACGCAGCCATGATTCTTTTTGTGTCTTGGGTGTCTATGGGTGGTGGAGATCACTTACCATCAGGTGACCCATCTACTCGTTTGCCAATCTCTGCTATAAAAAAAAAAAAATAGTTTAATTTCAATGAATAACATTCACGTAAACCTAAGAAATCATTACGTTGTTTTTTTTTACAATAATACTAATTTCGGAATGTAAGGAAGATGCTTAACTGTTATATTAATGGGATATTTCTATCGCAAAGTCGCCATTTTAGTTTCTCTCCATACATTAGGCATGCTTAATTTTTTCGAAGTTATGCCTTGTCCTCTTATTTTTCTTTAGTCATTGGTCCCGGCCACGATTACGTGTTGCCATTGTCACGCTATTTGTGTTGTCTATGGATAGAGCAAAGTCTAAAGCCTATTTTACATATTATAAGTATTCTAATGGGATTTATATTATTCTCTATAAATTGGATTTGGTCCTTCTCTACTAATGAGAGGGGTTAGGGTATTTTTATTATTAACATAACACATAACATAAGCTCACGCCTGTATCCCCGAAGGGGTAGGCAGAGGCGTACTAGCCAACTAGTACACCCACATTTCGCCGAGCTTAGTTCCGTCCCAGATGTGATAGGGGGCGAGCCTATCGCCATATCGGGCACAAATTTCAGACTCCGGGCTGATAAGGAAGAAATTATTAAGCATTTATTATTAAGCAACATTCCTAATTCGGTCGTCTCCCTGGTCTATGACAGCATATATGGACCAGAAGGTGCTGGGTTCAATTCCCAGGTCGGGCAAAGCTAATTTTCTAATTTAATTTGCCCAGGACTGGATCCCTCAGATGGGGTTGAATCAAGCAGGCAGTCTGTCGTATTGTACAAACGAATTGAGGACCTTCTCCTTTTTTGAAGTCGGTCAATAAAAGATCGACCGATATCAAGCAGCTGCACAGTCTTACTTTAGCCATAAACTTTATAGCTTCCAGAATTCCAGGGAACTATCAAAATGAGACTAAAAAAGTAACAAATTCAGTTTAATGTGCGCTGTACGTTTATGGCCACGTTTTTCTGGTTTGTGTGTATAAAACATTAATATAATATACCCTAGATGCACAGTTCTTTGCAAATATCCTCCTAAAAAGTGGTCTCAGGAATAAAACAAAGAAAAAGATCACAAGTTCTAATTCTATCAACACAAATATAACCTTATGCACGTGTTATAAAATAGTTTTTTAATTGATATGAGCAAGCGTTCTTTAATTTGAATTTTGAAATTTACGCCCGAATGGTCAAACGCTGCTCAACTTTAACGGCTTCTTATATTGATTCTCGCGATACAATTTAGACAGATAAGGCGGCCTTAAAAGACATAAGGCGACCTTAAATGTATGAACATTCGGCGGTTAGAATTCTATCGGCGTCCGACTGTAGGCAAAAGAAGTGCTTAAGCACTCCTTTGCTGTCCCATTTTCCGAGCGTCAACTGTGCATCTAGGCAAATAATATATCGATGGTATAAAACTATAAATATGCAGTTTTATAGTGGTTAGTTCATACGCCAATCCTCCAGATCCCCCAGAGAGGGGTTTGATGGGCAGACAGCACACAAAACATAACATAAGCTCACGCCTGTATCCCCGAAGGGGTAGGCAGAGTTGCACTTAGTTCTGTCCCAGATGTGATAGGGGGCGAGCCTATCGCCATATCCGGCACAAAATTCCAGAGTCCGGGTCGATATGGAAAAATCCAATATCACTTTGCCCGACACGGGGATCGAACCCGAGACCTCAGAACGGTAGTCATACCGAAATACAACGCCACCGAGGCAGTCAGGCAGGCGAGGCGAGGCAGTCAGTGGGCAGACAGCCGGTCGTTAAAACTAAGCCAATTAATTTCGGCAACATGCTTGCAACGTGTTACGCTAACCCCAAGAAAGATAGTGGTTAGTTTATAAGAATGGAAAGCATAGAGTCTAGCAGTAAAACGGATTAAAAGAGAGTGACATAAGCTCACGCCTGTATCCCCGAAGGGGAAAGCGGTAGGTACACGTTTCCTTATTTGACCGATTTAAGGTAAGCGATCTGACACCCATGACATCAAGAATCATAAGTGCGTTCACAAACTTCAACGAGGGAAAAGGGATGAGGGGGAGGGGGGAATGGGGTTCCCAGATATCTTACCGAAAGAAAAGCAACATCGAGCTGCCACTTTACGTCGGTTTTCTGTGAGTGTTTCTGTCTACAGTGTAGCTCTACCATTCAGTACAATAACGGCTGAGATCTATCGACTAAGTCTAAGTCATAGGAATAAACTCGGTGAGGATTTGGTATTTTTAAATCGAACTTTGACTTAGTCCGAGTCATTTTTTACTAGAAAATCTTGAACCATCCAAAGAATAAAATTACATATGATAATGTATCGAAATTGCTTACTTGCGGGGTGATCGAAGGTCTATACCATGTGTTGATTGAGTGTGACCGGAATGCATTTGAAAGACAACAATTATTGAGGAGTGAGTTAGAGGTCGGAGCGTGTAACAGTATCTTAGCGTCGCGTCGCCTTTTTCTGAAAAGTCTAGGATGCTTTGCAAATTGTTTTTGGGGTACATGCGCAACGATAATAGATAATACTTAATCATTTTTACCTGTACGAGCGTACGTATTATGAGTATTTATCTTGTATTATTTTCTGTACGGGAGTGACATAATCACTACGTGATTAAACACGCAAAAAAAAAATAAAGAGAAAAAAAAATTGCTTCTTATTTTTCTGAGCTTAAATTGACCTATATATTTTTTAGGTTATGACATAATAACAATTTAAATTATGATTTCGATTATAAGCAATTTCGATTCATTATCATATGTACCTTTATTCTTTGGATAGGTTGATCTTTGTTTAATCTGTCTGTCAGTTTGTTTTTATTGTAAAAAATGGCTCGGACTAAGTCAAAGTTCGATTTAAAAATTCCAAACCCTGACTGATTTCGTTACTTTGACTCAGACTTAGTCGAAGGTCGCTCTATAGATCTCAGCTTAAGAGTCACTTGCAGCTCCGCGATAAATCTATTTATCCCAAATCTTGATTTAAAGATAGGAGTGAGCTGTAGGATAAATTGAGATAAGGCGAAACTAGTAACTAGAGTTACGCCTTATCGCACTAACGCCCGGTTTCAATAAACAATCTCAGTTCGACTGTGCAGATAGATTACACAAATTAGCCAATAAGAACACAGTTTGAACATGACTCTGTCAAATTACATGATTTTATTGGTTCATAATCGCGATCTATCTGTAGCCCGAGCACGAAAATCTAATGTAAATGTAAACGTATTCGAGTTCGCTGCGCACTGATGACGTTTGGTTAATATTTCATACAAATTTCATAGACGCGCATCGAGTTCGAATACATTTACGGTTGTCAGAAATTTTCCTGCTCAGGCCGCTGGGCTCTAAACTGAGATCGTTTATTGGAACCGGCCGTTAGTCGCTTTTACTATTTTACGGGTGACACAACTAGCAAAGTTAAACTACAAATGTCACCAACTCGTAAAGTATTAGCCCAACTTCCTAGTTTCGGGCATATTAACAATGGGACAATGTGTTTATTTCCCATAAATATCGCGAATAAACCTACTTATGAAAGGCGTGGCTATGGGGCATATTACTTGGACTCTAATAAATTGGTGTAATTTATGGTGTCGCAAAACTTGTGTAATGGTGATTTATGTTTTATATCCTTGGGGTTCTTGATGTTTCTTTTTGTGTCGTGGGAGTCTAGGGCGGTGGAGATGACGTTTGGAAAAGAATAACATATTTATTTTCTTAGATGATTCTGGAAATTTCGCCTTCTTGGTCTAGTGGCAGCATGTATGCGCTGTGGACCGGGAGGTCCTGGGTTCGATTCCCAGGTCGGGCAAAGTGATATTGGATTTTTCCATATCAGCCCGGAGTTTGGAATTTGTGCCCAATATGGCGATAGGCTCGCCCCCTATCACATCTGGGACGGAACTAGGCTCGGCGAAATGTGGGTGTTCTAGTTCGCTAGTGCGCTTCTGCCTACCCCTTTGGGGATACAGGCGTGAGCTTATGTATGTATGTGTGTAAACAGGGGGTGACTCCTGACGCTCGATTCGATTGTGATTTCGATTTGGTTTCATTTATTGACTTAAAATTCCACAGAAATCGACTTTTAAAGTGCGCTAATGTTGCATAATATTCGAGAACATGTCTTTTGGTAATTCTTAACGTGATTAATGCACTTTTTAACTCGATTTCGGTGGAATTTTAAATCAATAAATGAAACCGAATCGAATTCAAGTTCGAATCGAGCGTCAAGTCACCCCCTGGCTAGATAGCCTATCTATGTGTGTAGTATTAAATATCTTTGTATCTAACTCCGTATAACAACTAGCAAATGGCATTCACAGCCTCAGTGGCGCAGCGGGCGAGTAGCCGGCTGTGAAGCGAGAGGCGGCGGGTTCGATTCCCGCATTGAGACAAATGTTTGTGTGGCCCACAGATATTTGTTTCAAGTCTGGGTGTTGTGAGACCGTGCGTCTCTCATAGTCTCTGATGCCCACGATACAGGTTATACCTAGTGTGCGGTCAGGACTAGGTGTGTGACTGTATGGGTGTATTTGTAAAAAAAAATATATATTGTTTTTAACATAACATAACATAAGCTCACGCCTGTATCCCCGAAGGGGTAGGCAGAGGCGCACTAGCGAACTAGTACACCCACGTTTCGCCGAGCTTAGTTCCGTCCCAGATGTGATAGGGGGCGAGCTTATCGCCATATCGGGCACAAATTCCAGACTTCGGCCTGATATGGAAAAATCCAATATCACTTTGCCCGACCCGGGGATCGAATCCGAGACCTCAGAACCGTAGTCGTACCGAAATACCACCACGCCACGGAGGCAGTCATAAACATTTCTTTCTTTCTATAACTTTGTATCTAAACCGTCAAGTTATTAAATAAGGTACTTCGGTATGACCATTAGAATTTCATTTTATGATATTCTTTATAACCAGCACAATTAAGCAATTCATTAAGCTATGACTAATTACAAGTACAGTTTATTAGATGATGTCTAAAGATACGTAATACATGAGGCGTTGATATCTCCCATCGGTCGTTACAATTATGCCGGCATTAGCCAATTAATTTAAGACTATGATCAGATTGATTGAAGTTGTAAGAAACATAAACTGTGAATGATGTGGTAGAGCCACGCTAAACAGTAATGTCTACAGCACGAATGGGCCGTCTCGACCGGGTTGATACCACTGTCTCACAGAAAACCGACGTCAAGTGACAGCTTGCTGTTGCATTTGTTCGGTGAGTGAGATTTCCGGTGGTCCATTTCCCCCCTCTCTTGCCTTTTCCCTCCCCTTTCCACTCTCCGAACGAAACGCAACAATAAGCTGCTAAACTTTACGACGGTTTTCTGTGACATAGTGGTATCAAACCGGTCGACACACATTCGTGCTGTAGACGTTACTGTCTACAGCGTGGCTCTACTACTCAAAAGACAGAATATCTTTGCCTACCCCTTTGAAGATAAAGCTTGAATACCTAAGCTTCAATTGAACGCTGAACAAAAAGCGAGCTGCGCAAACATTTACCCTTGCCAATCTGTGATCTCAACGACGCATACATTGTACGATCGTTTTAGTTAATAATAACATAAAACGTAAATATGTGTACAAAAACACGATGCGAATGGCGTCAGGAGTTGTTTACAACAAAATTACTATCAAACGTTTGTGGTAGAGCCACGATGTAGGTAATTACGTTTACAGCCGGCTTGACCGGTTGGATACCACTGTCTCACAGAAAACCGACGTAAAGTGGCAGCTCGCTGTCGCGTTTCGTTCAGTGAGTGAGATTTCCGGTGACCGATTTTCCCCTATCCTTTTCCCAATCCATTTTCCCTCCCTTCCATTCCCTCATTTAAGGTTGGCAACGCACCCATGATTCGTAATAGCGATTTGCCCAACCCGGGTATCGAACCCGAGACCTCATGACGGTACTCGTACGCAATACATCTTCACCACTGAAAACACAATCATGACTATTTTGAAACTTTACCATCGTAAAAAATCACCATTTTATTTGCAAAAATACCGGTTACCAAGAACCGGTAATGCAATACCGGTAATCAAAACCGATTTCCTTAACATCAAGCTAACCGCTGAAAAAGTTACGCGCGACAAACCTTTTTTCGCGACCCATAAAAAAGTTCAAAGAAGGATAATATTAAAGATAAAATATATAAGGAAAAAACTAAAATCGGACAATAACCTTGCATCACTTATTGTGATCGAGGGAAGAGAATTTTTAACATAAGTTCACGCTTGTAGCTCTTAAGAGTACATAGAGAAGCAACTCGTACTTTTTTCTACCTGCCCTTTATCCCACCTAAACGCAAAACACTGTTACAAGCATATTGCAGAAAGTAATTAGCTTACATTTTGACGACCATGTCTACAGCACGTAGGCCGGCTCGACCGGTTTGATACCATCATCTCACAGAAAACCGACGCAAAGTGGCAGATCGCTCTTACGTTTCGTTCGGTGAGTGGGATTTCCAGTAGCCCAATTCTCCCCCTTTCCCAATCCCTATTCCCCCCCTTTTTGGGTTGGCGACGCACCCATAATTTGTGTCTTGTATTTTTTTTATATTGCAGAGACTGGCAAACGAGCAGATAGGTGACCTGATGGAAAGTGATCTCCACCGCCCATAGATACCCAAGACACAAAAAATCATAGGTGCGTTGCCAACCTAAAAGGAGGTAATTGAAGGTGAAAGGGATTAGGAAAGGGAGAGGGGGAAATGAGCCACCGGAAATCTCACTCACTGAACGAAACGCGACAGCAAGCTGCCTTTACGTCGGTTTTCTGTGAGACAGTGGTATCAAACCGGTCGAGCCGCCCATTCGTGCTGTAGACGTTACTGTCTACAGTGTAGCTTTACCACTAAAAATTCCGATTCCGTCCCGGATGTTAACTTAACACAAGCTCACGCCTGTACGCCGAACAGGTAGGCAGATTTTATACGAGTAAAATTTTGTATGGACGATTAAGGTCAGCAGGTCGATTCTTTAAGAAATGCTACAAAGTTGCGATCGACGACGAGCTCCCACAGTGCACATGGTTGAGATCGACGGCGCGTTCAACGTTGTTGGGTCTTAGAGAATACCATTTTCCATACATTTATGTCAAACGCCTCGCTCGAGAGGGCTAGTTCGCATAAGTGCCGTCATCACACATAGCGCTAGTGCGTGCGTTTTGTACCTTGCTGAATACAAAAATGACAACATCGTTTTCACAAATGAAACCTTAGAGACTCGACCTGCTGGTCAAACAGCGGGCGGGACGGGACGGCGAAGCGACGCTAGCGGGACGTTATCGCGGCGTGGATGTCACACTGCGAGCGTGATGATCGCGATATCATCGCGTCAGCCGACCCGTCGCACTCGATTTTTAATTTTTGTTTGATTAATTTTTCCACTTTCACCACGTTCATTTCGTAAATAGATACAAAACTGGCGTCACGCCGAACGCGACGTGGTC
The DNA here is from genome assembly GCA_036417725.1 of Clanis bilineata. Lineage (NCBI taxonomy): Eukaryota > Metazoa > Arthropoda > Insecta > Lepidoptera > Sphingidae > Clanis > Clanis bilineata. The sequence continues at coordinate 1,747,613 of CM071163.1, read as the reverse complement.
CCGTCGCGCTGTCTATTTGACTACTCAAATGAATATCCATAAAACACAAAAAGATCATCGCGCTCACGACGCGATCGCGCTCCGTCCCGCCGCACTCGTATTGCATTCCCGCCGAACGCGGCGGCGACGTGACGCGACCGCTAGTCGAGCGCCGAGCGTGACGGCTCTGTGTGACATATTCTACATTATTTTTTTTTTATGGCAATTGTAATACATTATGCCAATGTCAAGTTAGGGAAATTGTTTTCAAACATCTAAGTTTTCGCAAGTGCAATGAAGTTGGATGTGTTCGATTTCAAGGCCCTGCTGGAGTTTTGGCGTCAATTCTTCCCAGTTTGATGTTTTTTAGACGATTTTCTCGCAGCGGAGGAATCGAACATGGTCGACCTATCCACCCGACAAAAAGCATCCAAAATCACTTATTTCAAAGCTTCCACATACTGTGCCTCTTCATTGATGTTTATTGCTTAGATACACATCACATTTAAACCACAAACACAACTTTAGACTAAAATATGAAATCATTAAAACAAGCGACCACCCGCACCGTCAGAATTCCCGCCAAAACTCCTCTACATTAATTATTAATATTCTTCACGTCCCGCCAGCGTCGCGTTGGCGTCCCGTCCAGTCCGCTGTTTGACCAGACCTTTAATCCGAATATAACCAAAACAATTATTGTTCAATCATCTCCTGTGGTTTTGTGGTCGATAACAGATATTCAATTGAAACAATAAATTAACTCATGCGAAAATAATACAGTTTTCATATCGCTTATTCCGGGTGACCGACACCACCCTGGGCTTTCTCTTCCACAGATAACATATGAATTTATAAATGGGAACGCTTGGGAGTTGAAACTGAATGAAGATGGGTAATATAATATACTAGTTTTTGCCCGCGGCTACCCCCGCGTAAGTGTCTTGACAAACATTCATCCCCCATTACATCCCATTAGGGGATGTATTATGCATGTATTATACATATAAACTTTTCTCTTGAATCACTCTATCTATTAAAAAATACGCATCAAAATCCATTGCGTAGTTTTAAATAGTCACGGGCGGCTCGGCCTTCGGTGGCCCATACGCTTATGTAACATATATATGTGCCACCTCCGACGGGTTAAAGATCTAAGCATACATAGGGACAGACAGTCAGCGGAAGCGACTTGGTTTTATATTACCTCTATATAAAGAAGCTCACGCCTGTAGCCACGGAGGGGTAGGCAGACCCAGGTAGTCGTATCTACTATCTTGTCATTAGATTGCAATTGGGTACTTGACTATGTTTAATTTTATACACATATTTATATGTAATAGCAAATAAAACTAAAAATAAATCCTTCTGTAAAATCTGCATCGAAATTGGCTAAAAGTGAGGCAGTAATTCATATTTGAAATTTTGGAGTGGGGGCATATTGGAGATATCTTGGTATCCCTTTCCAACTCACATACCGTTATGGAGTGACGTGGTTGTACTGATACTTCTCTTTCCTGAAAGACGGTTACACCGAACTTCAAAGACTTATAACTTTTTTTATTTTTAAGAATATTTCAGTATTTCTTTCTGTTTTTTTTTTTATATTAGACGACGTATTCCATATAAAATTAATTTAAAAAACAAGTCAAGTACCCAATTGTGACTATTACAAGTTAAAAACTTAAGGGCCGACTTTATTTAATCGATCGTGAATTTTTATAGGACCACTCTTGGAACAAACTCTATCGAACTCAAAAAGGATCTTGAAAATTGGTCCACATTTGGCGGAGATATCGCGTAACATATATAAAAATCATACAGACGAATAAAATTGAGGACCTCCTTCGAAAAAGTTCGACAATATAGCCGACAAACAATTTAAGTTCCCTGTCTTTCATCAAAAGACCTTTCACCTTTTCTGCGTAAAAAGTTCAAGGCAACATTTCACCAATGAGATCATCGTATCTGACAATCAACGTATCGCCACGCGTCTACCGCGTTGATATATAACGGACCAATCACAGCCGAGTCAGGCGATATACGTGCGTGTGATTGGCCACCACAAAATGTCTGAAAGCGCGCGAAAATGTGAGGTTATTTGAATTTCTGCGTACTTTATTCAAATTGATAGATTTATGGATGGAGGGTTCCTTCAATGGCTTCAATTCAATTGTGCCTTTATTCTGCGTACGTGAGAAAAATGGCGGCTATGGGACTTACGTTATTAAATCTACGTTTTTATCCTCGCAATAGAGCCGAAATGGGGCAAATATCAATATGTTAGACTTATTAGGCTACCCATATTTGTAAATGAAATATTGCTAAGATATACAATGATCTACATCACCGTGGTAAAACTGAGTATTCATCCTTCTGCTTATGAGTATAGTCCTTCAGCTCTCTGAAATTATTTTTTCGAGCTGCACCAAATAATAGACATTGGTACATCTCCTCACATACATACATACATATCTTCTCTCGCTACTGTTAATATTAGATGCGATGATATTTTTTTAGTCCGGGAAAAAATATACTTAGCTCCAAGAGGCGCTTAAAGTCATTAAGATATGTTCCAAGAGTTATTCAATCGATGGGACAAGATGCCCGAGGTATGTGTCCCTTTTATCTTTAGACAAAAATATAATAAGGACGAGGCATAACTATGTTAAAATGAAGCATGGCTAATGTATAGAGCAAAACCAAAATGGCGAATTTGCGAAAGAAAGATCCCGTTAATATAGCAGTTAGGGATCTTTGTATTATTATATTTATTGCAAATTGGTATTATTGTGAATAAAACACCGTATTTATAATAAAATCAAAAAGTATTAATACGTTATTGAAATCGTATGTCTCGATGATTACTTTCATGTAAATAGAGCGCGAAACTAAAATGGCGGAACCGGGTTCAAAGTAGACTTATTTTTCGTAGTTAAGGCAAGTCCTTTTATTCTTTCTTTAGTCATTGCTTTTATAGCTGGTAAATCTGCGGGTTTAGACAAGTGGCTTATGCGCTAATCGAATAGACTAAATTCCCATACAGAATGACATAAGAGTACGCTATATGCGGCGTACTCTTATGTCATTCCCATACATTTATTCTATTTGACTATTCTATTCGACTAGCGCTTAAGCTACTTGTCTAACCCCGCTGGTATTGCAATACAGTATATTCAACTATTTTTACAGTTACAAGCTCCTTAAAGTCGACTATAGCGCCATCTACATTTAAGTAATGGAACTGCTTTAAACAAGTTATAAAATAAACGACTCAGCAGACACCGATATTACTTCAGTTTCAGCTAAATGAAACCATGAAGAGACACCCAGTGTCATTCACCTTCGCCCTTTTGAGGTCACATTATTTAGGTTTCGGAGCATTGGCCGGATCACCCCAGGGTAAACACGCCCGGTACCGAAATTTGGTGGTGTCATCGATATATCGGAATATTAGCGTGCCTGTCAAAATTGTGTCTTGGGATTTTATGAATAAAGTATAGAGGATAGATGTGAAGCAAGGCTGGTCGTAAAAATAAGCAAAATTCTTTCTACAACATGCCTAAATATTTGGCGACGACTCCATCCGTATAGACTTAATAACGTAACTACTAATAGGTTAGAAGTCGTCTCCTTGGCTTAGTGGCAGCATATATGGGCTGTGGACCGGGAAGTCCTAGGTTCGATTCCCAGGTCGGGCAAAGCGAATTATCTAATTTAAATAGCCCGGAATTGAACCTCTCAGAAGGTGTTGACGTCAGGCAGGCGGTCGGTCGTAAAATCTAAGCCAAATACTTTCTGCAACATGCTTAAAAGTGTGTTGCGCCGACCCCACATTAAGGTGGGATAAGCAGGTAGAACGAAAGTAAACAGTAATAGGTTGGACTCGTATTTAGGCCACCAAAAACCTCTCTGCATGCAAATACTCATAACTTTAAGCTAATTTAACACTTTCTTACATAATAATAATATTAGCCCTGTAATATTACTGTCCCACTGCTGGGCACGGGCCTCCTCTACTAATGAGAGGGGTTAGGCCTTAGTCTATTCCTACCTTACCTTCGAAATTCCTGTGAAGAAATTCTCGGGTATGCAGGTTTCCTCACGATGTTTTCCTTCACCGTTATAGCAAGCAATATTTCATAATGAAAATACACTTAACATAGAATAGTCAGAGGTGTATGCTCTATATTGGGGTTGGTCTCGAACCTCCGACACTTGTCTCGGCGGTCCGTACCATTCCCAACTAAGCTATCGCTGCTTCTCTTTCTAACATAATATTCACTTAATTTCTACCACAGTTGAAGTCATAATTACTAAAGAGCTATTTAAAACTATCATTCTTTTAATCCAGACACAAAGCGTCGCGGCCCATTGTGTCGCTGAGGCGCCGCGCCGCGAGTTTTCGCACCGGCGCCTCTCAAACGGACAAAAGTTTATCTCTATGCACACTCGGGTTTATTCTGGTTTGTTTGCAGCTTAAATAACCTTGCTTGATGCTTCCACTAGTCTTATTCAAGTGGTTTTATTGTTATGGATATACTGAATTAAACACATTTCGAAATGAAAATTGTCAGTTTTTTATAATCCATCTTTCTGGCTAGCGTTATTCCGGTCTCATTCAAAGGTCCGTCTTCCTATTTTGACGTTTCCACTTTGCTCGGTCTTGAGTATCATCCACAGAGATTACATTGGTTCTCATATTGATAGCCTCCGTGGCGCAGCGGGCGAGTGGCGGGAGGCCGCGGGTTCGATCCCCGCACAGAGACAAATATTTGTGTGGCAGATATTTGTTTCGGGTCTGGTTGTGAGACCGAAAGTCTCTCGTAGTTCCTGATACCTACGATACAAGACTCGATCTTAGAGAGGGGTCAGGACTATGTATGTGGCAGTTGGGTGTTATTTATTTATTTATATCTTCCTCCAGAACATCCAACCAGCTCTTTTTAATCCGTCATCCCTGCTGGTACAGCTTCCATAATGTATTTATTTTATTTGTATTTATTTATTTACTGGATTTATAGCTTCCTTGGTCCAGTGGTATATGGGCTGTGGAGGTCTTGTGGTCGATTCTCAGGTGGGGCAAAATGGTGTTTTTAACATAATTCCATCAGGTCGTAAAACTGAGTCAAATTATTACTGCAACATGCTTGTTTAAAATATGGATTATGTCTATTCCACGTCCCACATAGGTGGAATAAAGGCACATAAGGAATACATAAAGAGATTTACGCCCGATTCCAATAAACAATCTCAGTTCGAATGTGCAGATAGATTGCAAAAAATTGCCAATAAGAACACAATTTGAACATGACTCCGTCAAATTACTTGATTTGATTTGTTCATAATCGCGATCTATCCTCACTCTAAACTGAGATCGTTTATTGAAACCGGCCGTTATTTGGTAAAGATTAGCTTGCTACCTATCCTTTAAAATAAGCCTTATGATAGATAATTCGCAGTTTAATAATCCCTTTACACCTAAGTAGGTTATGCGAGGTGCCTAGACCGGCTATTGGCTTTTCGTCTATTCCTCGGAAGCCATATCGGGTATAATTGGCTGTTTATAAAAAATTCAGAGCGCTTTTCGGCAGCGCGATCGATATGCGTTGTATGTGACGCCATCTATTATTTGTGAACGTAAAGTAAAGCTATACAGACTATACTCACACTGCATTGGAGTATTCCTTTATGATGAAATATTAGTAACTAACTAGGTTTTCTCTCAGCTTACTTTTATTTATTTGATGTGATATGCACGGCAAAGTATACGAAAATGATGGTAAAGACAGTGCGGCCCAATAAACGAATCACCATTAATAAACAGTTGATTAAATCGGATTGTCAAAATCGGCCTGTATATAATGCTTCTTCACACTCCAAAGAGGAAGAAGCAAATAGAGCATTGAAGCAAATAAATCGATATAAAAGCGGAACGGCACGGGTGACGTCCCCATAAGTTTATGTCACTCTATAAAGTGTAATGTGTCGAAAGTCACACGACTTTTTGTCACTGTATAAAGTGTGTCGAATGTCAAATAACTTTTTGTCACTCTAGAGGTATAAAGTGTGTCGAATGTCAAATAACTTTTTGTCACTCTAGAGGTATAAAGTGAGTCGAAAGTCACATTACTTTCTTTCACTCTATAAAGTGTAATATGTCGAAAGTCACGCGACTTTCTGACACTCTATAAAGTGAAATGTGTCGAAAGTCACAAAACCTTTTGTCACTCTATATAGTGTGTCGAAAGTCACATGACTTGATGTCACTTTGTAAAGTGTGTCGAAAGTCAAATAACTTTTTGTCACTCTAGAGGTATAAAGTGAGTCGAAAGTCACATGACTTTCTTTCACTCTATAAAGCCTAATATGTCGAAAGTCACACGACTTTCTGACACTCTATAAAGTGCAATGTGGTCTATAAAGTGTGTCGAAAGTCTCATGACTTTTTCAATCTATAAAGTGTAATGTGTCAAAAGTCACTCGTGTTATGTCGTAATGGGCACGTGTCGACATAAAATACATTTTTATAGACTGAATAGACTGGATAAACTGGATGAGAGTGAGAAGTTAAGGCGATAAAAATCCTCAGTGCGTGTTAACTGTAATAGATACTGTTAAATTTAAAATGTTGCCAAACTGAATGCAAAATACATCCAAAAAGACTGAATATGCATACATTTGCATACAGTTGTAGTTTTTATGATAAAACGGCATTTAATAAATGAATACTAAAATATTCAGTGTGGATTTTATTTCTCACATAATGTACAAAGTGATTGGATATATTAGAAATTTTAATGTAATTATAATATGTTAATTTCATCTGAATAATGGATCCATGTTATTTTAAAGTATACGCATTTAATTGGGGTGTTATCGTTTTGTGAATTCGTGAAAAGCTATTGGAAGTGTGTGTATAATGTAAACATTTAGAAAAATCCTCATTTATATACAAAAATCCCATTTAAATCAGTGAAAACTAATTATTATCAGTTGTTTTTAATGCTAAAATGTGCACTGCAGGTAGTATTGTTTTCAAATTAGTCATTTCCAGTCCTCTATTAACCCTTAAAACAACAACCCGTCGGAGGCGGCACATATATATGTTCCATAAGCGTATGGGCCACCGGAGGCCGAGCCGCCCGTGACTATCTAAATTTACAATTTTTATTGGCATTATTTCGCGTGAGTATCCATTGTGACTATTTACGCAAAATTGTTTACCTATGTATATATAGTTAAAGAAGTGATTTGAAATTTCCAAAAAAAAATTACAATCCAAATTTCACAGTCGCGTACTACTGCTAGCGCCACCTATTAATCGTTTCTTAAACTATGTTAAGGTTAAGATGCCAAGGTTTTTATTGATGGTTTTTGTCGTCCTTAAACAGTTAAACATCCACCCCCTTTGCCCAATATTTGTCAGTCTGAGTGCGTCACACTTCCCCCAATATTTATTTGAGGGTTAGGGTTGTCGCATTCCTTTATTTTGACTACATATACCATCGATATATTATTTACCTAGATGTACAGTTGACGCTCGGAAAATGGGATAGCAAAGAAGTGCTTAAGCACTCCTTTTCCCTACAGTTGGACGCCGATAGAATTCTAAATTTGAAAATTCGAATTTAAGCACGCTTGATCATTTCGTTTAAAAAGCTACTTTATAACACGTGCATAGGGTTATATTTGTGTTTGATTTAATTAGTACTTGTGATCGTTTTCTTTGTTTTATTCCTGAGACCACTTTTTAGGACGATATTTGCAAAGAACTGTGCATCTAGGGTATATTATATTGATGACATATACATATAATCACATGTTTAATTTGTGCCTGATATGGCGATAGGCTCGCCCCCTATCACATCTGGAACGAAACTAAGCTCGGCGAAATGTGGGTGTACTAGTTCACCAATGCGCCTCTGCCTACCTCTTCCGGGATACAGGCGTGAGCTTAAGTTATGTTATGTTAATTAAAAAAAAATAACTTATATACTAAGATGCTGCACGCCTTCATGGCGACAAATGCAGGTCGTGTTGCTACTGTTCATGTAATCGCTTATTATAATTTATTTAAAAATATGCCAAATAGAAGCTTGTCGCGTCAACATGGTTGAGGAGGTCGATGGCTGGCACATGCGTCATACTCGTGAACGGGTGCTGCTTGTGGAGACTGGTCTGCCTGGACTGTTTTATTTCCCTTGTGTCAATTCAACTTGCCGTGGCTACGGGGGTCGCTCAGTGTATCTTGTATGTTACTTTGTCCTATATTATTAGATGTCCTATACTATTGTTATCATGGTTTAGCTGCTCTAATTCAAGCTCTTTCTGTATCTGGTGCTGTACTTTATTAGTAGCTGACTGTAAATTGGTGTTAAAAAGAGCAACGTCAGAGTTTCTTGCCCGTTCTTCTCTGGCGAAACAGCCTTCCGAACAGGCGGTAGAGTTAAAATTTGACGGAATCTAAATAATGTTTGACCATTTCATGGATTCAATAAATGATTTTGATTTGATTTTGAAAATTCAGTCAAATTTCGACTAGTGACAACCCTAAGGAGCTTAACTAACGTCACGGTACGTGACAAAACTTACGTACAGCTATCATCGATTTAATATATCCTAGATGCACAGTTCTCTGCAAATATCGTCATAAAAAGTGGTAATAAAACAAAGGAAAAGAGCACAAGTTCTTATTAAATCAACACAATTATAACCCTATGCACGTATTATAAAGTAGCTTTTTAAACGAAATGAGCAAACGATCTGAAATTTGAATTTTGAAATTTAGAATATCCGCGTCCGACTGTATGCAAAAGGAGTGCTTAAGCACTTCTTTGCTGTCCCATTTTCGGAGCGTCAACTGTGCATCTAGGTATATAATATATCGATGACAGCTATAGCTAATCTGAAGATCCCTTGCCACATAATTTTGAACCTTACTGCACACTAAATGGAGTGGATAAGGTTTGATGGACGCTTAATTACATTATACAAGTCATACATAGTTATGAATTGTGATTAATTTCAGTTTACTCAGATTTGGAATGTTGTAATTAAATATCATGACGCCCTATTGTGATATAGGGCGTGGAATAGGGCAGCCTACATGGCGCAGCGGGCGAGCAGCCGGCTGTGAAGCGAGAGGCCGCGGGTTCCGTCCCCGCACCGAGACAAATATTTGTGTGGCCCACAGATATTTGTTGCAGGTCTGGGTGTGTGAGACCGAAAGTCTCTCGATACATAGTTCCTAATACCCACGATACAAGACTCGACCTTAGTGTGGGATCAGCGGCCTGAGCAGGAAAATTTCTGACAACCGTAAATGTATTCGAACTCGATGCGCGTCTATGAAATTTGTATGAAATATTAACCAAACGTCATCAGTGCGCAGCGAACTCGAATACATTTACATTCGTTTTTCGTGCTCGGGCTACGGGACTGTATGTAACAGTTGGGTGTTATTTTATTTATTTATATTATTACTTCAAATAGTAAAAAATTGATATATTTGTTAGTTTGCAAGTATTTTTTTTTTATTTTTTTTTACCAAGCAGCGATAGCTCAGTTGGGAATGGTATGGACTGCCGAGACAAGTGTCGGAGGTTCGAAACCAACCCCAAAATGGAGCAACCACCTCTGACTTCTCTATGATAAAGTGTATTTGGATTGTGAAATATCGCTTGCTATAACGGTGAAGGAAAACATCGTGAGGAAACCTGCATACCCGAGAATTTCTTCACAGGAATTTCGAAGGTATGTGAAGTCTGCCAATCCGCATTAGGCCAGCGTGGTAGACTAAGGCCTAACCCCTCTCATTAGTAGAGGAGGCCCGTGCCCAGCAGTGGGAGAGTAATATTACAGGGCTAATATTATTATTATTATTAAGTATTTATTTAAAAAAAATGTCAGAGACTATGTTAAGTAGATAAACGGTGTATAAACGATCACAATCAGTCTGTGCAGGTAGATCGTGGTAGCTTAGACCTGATGTAGGCAGTACCGTCTACAGCACGATTGGGCATGGCCGATTTAATAGCACTGTCTTACAGAAAATCAACGTAAAGTTGCCACTTTGCGGGCTGCCGCGAGTTGTTGCGCTAATTAGGTGAGTTTGATTTCGGGTTTTTCATTTTTTCATTTCGGTTTTCTATGAGACACTAGTATGAAATCGGTCAAGGCCGTTCATACTGTAGACGTTACTGTCAACAGCGTGGATATACCCCTCAAGAGAAAGAGATCACAGATAATCACAAGTTTAAAAACTTAACTGACCGACTTCCAATTTACCGATCGTGACCAAATTTATATGAGACCACCCTTGAAATAAGCTCTATCGAACACAAAAAGAATTTTGAAAATCGGTCCACATTTGTCGGAGATATCGAGTAACATACATAAAAAAATGACGCTCAATTCGTCATTGACCTCCTCCTTTTTGGGAATTCGGCCAAGTCGGGGAGACTTTCGTGCCATACGGGCGAAAGCTCCAAAAAAGGGGGTACTATATAACGTACCGACTTTAAAATTCATCCGAGCGTGACCAAATTTACATGGGACCACACTTGGAATAACCTCTATCGAACACAAAAAGAATCTTGGTCGAAGGTCGAAAAATCGGTCCACGTTTGGCGGAGATATCGCGTAACATAAAAAACAGATAAATTGAGGACCTTCTCCTTTTTTGAAGTCGGTGGATACAATTTTGGAAATCAATACGCCATGGTAGTCCGCAAACCAATTGTAATTTAAGCCAACCAATTACATCTGTATGATTATATTACGCTGAACTCATTTTAGGGTATTCGGTGCGGAAATGATGCGGTTAATCGAGGAATTATTTTGGGCGTGGATAACGTGAGGACGGGACAAACTTTCCCCCATTATAACATACATGCATACATAAGCTCACGCCTGTATCCCCGAAGGGGTCGGCAGAGGCGCACTAGCGAAATATACACCCACATTTCGCCGAGCTTAGTTCCGTCCCAGATGTGATAGGGGGCGAACCTATCGCCATGTCGGGCACAATTTCCAGACTCCGGGCTCTCTCTCTTCCCAGCTTTAATCCCACATGGTGGTGGGGTCAGCTCTCCGCGTTTTTTCTTTCCACTTCGCCCTGTTGTGGACATCATCCTCTGAAACTTCGCATGTGACAAGATCTTTCTTCACTACGTCGCTCCACCTGGTTTTCGGTCTTCCTCTGGATCTCCTCCCAGGTAGGGATAGACGCAGTACTTGGTTTCCGATATAGTCGGCGGATTTTCGCTTTATGTGGCCGAACCACCTAAGCCTGCTTTCTTGGACCTTGTCAGCGATATCGCGCACACCGAGACTTCCTCGCACGTATTCGTTGCGTATTTTGTCCAGTCTCGTCACGCCGCAGATCCATTTCCATTCCAGACTCCGGGCTGATATGGAAAAATCCAATATGGGTGCGTTGCCAACCTAAAAGGAGGGTATGGAAGGGGACGGAAAAGGGATTGGGAAAGGGAGGTGGGAAATGGGCCACCGGAAATCTCACTCACCGAACGAAACGCGACAGCAAGCTGCCACTTTACGTCGGTTTTCTGTGAGACAGTGGTATCTAACCGGTCGAGCCGGCCCATTCGTGCTATAGACGTTACTGTCTACAGCGTGGCTCTACCACTTGAAAAATCTACTTCTACCTCTGCTCTACCAATTGATCTCAACCTTCAGTACCAACATGTTCCATATATTAAAATGCAAGGGCAATTATTACAATTTACACCCTAGAATGTTCTGTGAATGGTTAGAAATCACGTGAGATAAGTTTATCCTCTCAATATTGTTATGCTGACTGCTAGACTGTCTCGGTGGCGTGATGGTATTTCGGTACGACTACCGTTCTGAGGTCTCGGATTCGATCCCCGCGTCGGGTGATATTGGATTTTTCCATATCAGCCCGGGGTCTGGAATTTGTGCCCGATATGGCGATAGGCTCGCCCTCTATCACATCTGGGACGGAACTAAGCTCGGCGAAATGTGGGTGTTCTAGTTCGCTATTGCGCCTCTGCCTACCCCTTCGGGGATACAGGCGTGAGCTTACTGTATTATTATGCTGGCCGGCCTGGTGCGCGTATATTTCAGATAAACTGAGCGATTTATGACCACTAGGTCATACTTTTGGATCACAGGTTTTGTGCTGGTGTCCCGTCTATATACCTACTATTGAATGTCTTTGAGTAATAACGACCACGTTGGTCGCGTTGTATTTCGGTACTACCGTCCCGTCTCGGGCCGTGATATGGGCTTTTCAGTATCAGCCCGGAGTATTGAATTTGTGCCCGATATGGCGATAGGCTCGCCCTCTATCACATCTGGGACGGAACTAAGCTCGGCGAAATGTGGGTGTTCTAGTTCGCTATTGCGCCTCTGCCTACCCCTTCGGGGATACAGGCGTGAGCTTACTGTATTATTATGCTGGCCGGCCTGGTGCGCGTATATTTCAGATAAACTGAGCGATTTATGACCACTAGGTCATACTTTTGGATCACAGGTTTTGTGCTGCTGTCCCGTCTACATACCTACTATTGAATGTCTTTGAGTAATAACGACCACGTTGGTCGCGTTGTATTTCGGTACTACCGTCCCGTCTCGGGCCGTGATATGGGCTTTTCAGTATCAGCCCGGAGTATTGAATTTGTGCCCGATATGGCGATAGAAGAAGAAGAAGCAGCGGTCACGATCCTCAGTATTGAGGGAACGACTGGATGGATGGATGGATGGATGGCGATAGGCTCGCCCCTATTACATCTGGGACGGAACTAGACTCGGCGAAATGTGGATGTTCTAGTTCGGCATTGCGCCTCTGTCTACACCCTCGAGGAAACGATATTATATCTTTTAAAGAAACATCAGTACAGCGCGCGATTTTTTTTTTTTTTAGCAGGGACTGGAAAACGAGCAGATGGGCCACCTGATGGTAAGTGATCTCCACCCGAGACTCAAAAAGTATCATGGGTGCATTACCAACCTAAAAGGTTGGAATGGAAGGGTAGGGGAAAAGGGATTGGGAAAGGGAGGGGGAATTGGGCTACCGGAAATCTCACTCATCGAACGAAAGGCGACAGCGGGCTGCCACTTTACGTTGGTTTTCCACCAGTGGTATTTTATAAACCCAAATATATTTCCAATTTCATTGTCATTGATATATGTATCGTTGTGATTATTTAATCAAATTATTTTCATAACTATTAGTCAAAGAAGTTCTTTCACCGCTAGTGCTGATCTTTGCCCCAAAGGAAAACTGAAATTCCGTTGAGACTGAAACTCGACGAATCGCTACCAGTACATACATACATAGACTCACGCCTTTTTCCCATAGGGGTAGGCAGAGACAACGGATTTCCACTTGGTACGATCCTTACACACCTCTTTCGCATCCAGTCTCATTACATTCTTCATGCATGCACGTCGGTTTAATCGCTACCAGTGACTCAAAAACTTAAGCCTACACTTACCTTATCAACAGGCATGGAAGGGCACGCACGGCAGAGGTTCCAAAATGATCCGATCATCTGTAGTTTGCCTCGGAGGCGGTCGCTAGGGGCTCACTCTACGCCCTTCTGGAGACGGGCCTTGTGGTCATCCGCTGCTGGAGAACAAAATACTTTATAAATGGAGATCCATGCTGTAGTTTAAACTAACGGCCCGACTCCACAACTTATTCGATTGTGAGATATATATGGGACTACCCTTAGATTAAGCTTTATTGAACACAAAAAGAATTTTCAAAATTGGTATATATTTGGCGGAGATATCGCGTAACATAAGCTCATATAAGCTCACGCCTGTAAATCCGAAGGAGTAGGCAGAGATGCACTAGCGAACTAGAACATCCACATTTTGCCTAGCTTAGTTCCGTCCCAGATGTGATATCGCGTAACATAAGCTCATATAAGCTCACGCCTGTAAACCCGAAGGGGTAGGCAGAAATGCACTAGCGAAATAAAACACCCTCATTTCGCCGAGCTTAGTTCCGTCCCAGATATGATAGGGGGCGAGCCTATCGCCATATCGGGCACAAATTCCAGACTCCGGGCTGATACGGAATAAATCCAATATCACTTTGCCCGACCCGGGGATTGAACCCGAGACCTCAAGACGGTAGTCGTACCGAAATACAACCACGCCACCGGGGCAGCATATCGTGTAACATACACAAAAAAAATATAGATGAATTGAAATTTGTCGGCTACTTGGTCTAGTGGCAGGCTGTAAACTAGAAGTACCTGAATTCGATTCCCATGTCGGGCAAAGCGAATTTTCTAATTTTCCGGGTACTGGATACCTCAGAGGGGGTTGACGTCAGGCAGACAGTCGGTTGTAAAAACTTAGCCAAATTCATTCTGCAACATGATTGAAGAGTGTGTTGCGCCGACCCCAATTTAAGGTGGCATAAGGGCAGGTAAAAACAAAGTATTTAATAACAAATAACTGCCTCGGGGTTAGTACTGATGTCTCGGGTTCGATCCCCGGCGATGGTTAAATTATAATTAGGTTTTATTTAGTATGAACCCGGAGTATGGAATTAGTTCCCGATATGGCGATACAAGGTGAACCGACGACCTGATAAAGGTCGCAGGAAGTCGCTGGATGCAGGCCGCTTCCAACAGGTCAATCTGGAAATCTTTGGGGGAGGCCTATGTTCAGCAGTGGACGTCCTATGGCTGATGATGATGATGGCGATAGTCTCGCTTCTTATCACATCTGGGACGGAAATAAGCTCTGCAAAATGTGGGTGTTCTAGTTCGCTAGTGCGCCTCTGCCTACCCTTTCGAAGATACAAGCATTATGTATTATTAGCCTTATATATATTACAAGCAAACTGCCAAACATATAGGCATTTTCAAAGACAAAGGTTTCGTCAAAATGTCCAAATAATGGGCGGTATTAATAACCATCCAACATGATAGACGACCCGTCGTACGTCACGGCGATCATGTCAGAATTAGGGTTGCCAGATAGGCTTTAACCGGATATGTCCGGCTTTTTACGGTCGAATCCGGTTTAATAATTACGCCACCGGATTTTCTTATGTTTTTGATATGCCGATCCAGGGTGTAAAAGCACAGATTGGCGGAAAGTAGGATCTTAATACGATGTATTTTTGTTATATGTACGATAATTCCCACAAATATAGACCCATTTTGAAGATTTTGAAGAAAGTTTCAATGATGAGCTTACATAAATTTGGTGAAGATCAGATGAACTTTGAAATCGGTTTTTAACTCTTTAATTAGTTACAAAAGTGCTTTCTGTCTTTAAAAAATCATGTTCGGGATTTTTGTTTTCGATAGAACTTGTTTCGACGGTGATTCCATTTTGTCAATAAGGGATACATTTAGTTTTTTAAGTATTTAATTTATTACAAAATTAATGTTCGAATTTTAAAAGGCATAATGAACTTTCAAGACATTAGATTTATGGCGAAATGTCCGGCCAAATACAGAGGCCGGCTTTTTATTTTAGTTTCTGACAACCCTAGCCGGGACAGAAATTATGTTTTGATGACGTGCGTGTTTCCTGTGACCTTACTGTAGACCGAGCTGGGGTATTAAGCGATTATCCCTATATAATATGCTGAAGTTAGTTTTTGAAAAGGCCATGACCTCGCAGAAAAACCCTAAGTGACATAGGCTAAATTTTTACCGGGATAAGACTTTTCAAGCAATTTCAAAAGTAAGAGGTCAACACTTTGGTATTTTTTATATATGTTACCCATCGATATATTATTTACCTAGATGCACAGTTGACGCTCGGAAAATGGGACAGCAAAGGAGTGCTTTAGCACTCCTTTTGCCTACAGTCGGACGCTAATAGAAATCTAAATTTCGATATTCAAATTTAAGAACGCTTGCTCATTTCGTTTAAAAAGCTACTTTATAACACGTGCATAGGGTTATATTTGTATTGATTTAATTACGATTTATGATCTTTTTCTTTGTTTTATTTACCGAGACCACTTTCTAGGAGGATATTTGCAAAGAACTGCGCATCTAGGGTATATTATATTGATGATGTTACCCGATATTCAGCAAATTTAATGTGGACCGATTTTGATGACTCTTTTGTGAGTTCTATCTTTTTCTGAGTTCGATAGAGCCTACACTAATGTTTCTTTTTTCTATCCTTTCTTTCTTTCTACCTGTCCTTTTCCTACTTTAATGTGGTTCGGCGCACCACATTTTTTCAAAAATGTTGCTGAGATGATTTGGCTTAGTTTTTACGACCGCCGCCTGCCTGACCTCAACCCCATATCGTCTTTTTTCTACCTTTATCCCACCAAAATATAGGGTCGGCGTAACAAAGCGTTTCAAGCATCTTGCAGAAACGATTTCGCTTAGTTTTTACGACCGGCAACCTGCCTGAGGTTAAATTAGAAAAATCGCTTTGTTGTTTGTCGGGGTTGTCTCTATAAATGCAATGCTTGTTGGTGGTAGGATATTTGTATCCGACCGGAGGCGACCACCGTACACATGGTGCTAAAACCTGCCATAGTGACCCACACTCTATGTGTGGTTCGCGTTCTAGGATCAGCCAGTGTACTTTTGTTTCTCTCAAGGGGCTTGCGGCATGACTTGATGGTTGGTTGAGACGGGTATGAGGTAGGGCATGCAAAAACCGGATGGTTTTGGAAACCGGTTTTTTCGGTTATTGTATTTTTAAAAAACCGGTTAACCGATTTTTTCGGTTTATTCGGTTTTCGGGCTATATTTTCGTTTTTTTAGTTTAAATCTTGATTAACGAGATGAAGTTGAATTTCTTCACGTTATTATTTTCAGTTCAGAGGCTCTACCGTGAGTTTTTAACATTTTTTGCTAGCGACTACCTAAAATATATATAATTTATATGATAAACATTAATTCCAAACGTAATTGCTAGGGGTTTTCGGATGTTTGTCACACAAATAGGCAGTCGTAGTCGATAGCGAGAAAAGTAAAAATAAACACACTTTTTTTATGTTTTTGCGGGGAAAACTATTTTACCGCTACCGCCACGCCTGGGGGGAGACGTGATGGTTATGTCGGATTCGCCTGTCTTACGACCCAACGTTAAGCCGCACCGGAGAGATGGACAGCATCTAGGCGACCTTTAGGTCGAGTCCCTAACACTATGTATACCCTACACCGGCAATACCGACTAAAAACCCTGCCGTGGTCCTCTTCGGCGCATTGGAACGGCGCCGGGTTTCCCTACACTTAAAGCGTCCAGGCTTCAGCCGGAAGAACACTGATTGTTCTTCTTTTTCTACCTGCCCTCATCCCACTTCACTATATGCTCCGCGCACCACTTTTTCAGACATGTTGCAGAAAAGATTTTGTTGTAATTTTGACAACCGGCTAGGCTATTTGTCTGATGTTAAGTGACAACCCTCTTTGGGGGCTCCAGCTTTGAGTAAATCGTATTACACAGTAAACACCAAGGCGCGACAGGTTAATCCACCATCATCCTCGTGCCCTTGTCCCAATTTTATTTGGGGTCGGCGCAACATGTCTTCAACTTCCATAAACACGACCATCTCATCATTTACCCTCTTATCTTTCATGTCCTCCCTCTCACACTCTATCCACCTTTTCTTTGGTTTTCGTCAACCTCCCCATCCACCAACATTCACATTCATCAATTTCTTATCCAGTTATTATATAGCTTCTCTCCTCATAACATGCCTATACCAAGACAAACTTGTTCCTTCTAATCTACCCACCACAGGTATCACTTTCAAGCTTCCTATGTGCTTAATAATCCTTACTCTGTCCATCCTTATCACTCCACACATCAATCTTAACATTCTCATTTCTTCATTCCGACTTTTCAGTGACCCTAGTTAAGCTACAGTTTAATTCATACTAATATTATAAATGCAAAAGAAAGTATGTCTGTCTGTAGAGTTTTAACGGCGAAACCGCTGAACCGATATTGATGTTTCATGTGACGATAACTTTTAACTCTGCGGACGAATCTAGCGTACTTTATTATTTTAAATCAGCCCTCAATAAATCAGTGAAATAGGGGATTTGTAATAAGAAATAGTTTATTTAGTCAACCACTTTATGCAATATTCTATATAAGGGCGCATGCTTTGGATAAAATATAATTTTAAGTAATGCATAACTTTAAAATTATGCATTACTTTATTGTATCCTGAATATATAATGAATTTTATTGTATCCTGTTTTGCGTCTAAGCTAAATAAATAATATAAAAACATATATAAATACGTACAATGTAACATATGGAAAATGGACCACCATTTTGCTATTACATTAACATGACAATAGTGTACCTGCTTTATTTTGCTTTCTGTCTGGCAATATCATGGCCTAGTGTCAGGGTCCGCCTTCATACCTAAACGCTTCTACTTCGCCCGGCTTGAGTATCGTTTACAATGGGATACTTGGTTCTCATATCTTCTTTCAAAACGTCTAGTCAGCGCATTTTGTGCCAACCACGGGGACTCACTCCTGTTACAATCTGATCCAGGCACTTGCGATCGACGTACTCCTCTGGTTTTCTCAAAACGTGACTATACCATTGCAAGCAATATTTCTGCAATTTATTTGTCACGTTGCATACACCAATACTACCCCAGATGTAAACGTTACGTATTGGATGCAGTCGTGTATCGTTGCGCATCCTCCGCATCATCTTCATATCCATGACGTAGATTTCCCTAACATAACGCTTCAGAACAGGCTACGTCTCACATCCATATAAAAGTACAGGACGAATGATTTTCCCTCTTGCAATTTAGCACAATCGGCGCCACTACGGGGCTTGACGATGGAGTCGATGTCTCCAGACTCGTGCAGTATAGATACTAGATACTTAAACTCGTCCGTTTTTACAGCAAGCTCGTTCCTTATCATTGTGTATGTATTTAATTGTACATATTTACTCACTATTGATGTAAGGAGGAAAAAAACCGAAAACGCCGAAATAACCGGTTTTTTAGACGAAGAAAACCGGTCTTCAAAAACGGTCGGTTAATCGGTTTTTTCGGTTTTCGGTTAACCGGTTTGCATGCCCTAGTATGAGGGTAACCCTGTATCTACATCGGTCATCCGCCTGTCTTGTCGCAAGCCCCTCGATTTGCTTCTTCCCTCTTCGGATTCGGAGTGTGAAGAAGCATAAATCCGGCATGATTCTGACGACCACTGATAAACTCATTGTTTGTCAGTGGTCGCTAGTTTTTTTGGACTGCACTACGCTTACCATCAGCGGCCTGAGCAGGAAAATATCTGACAACCATAAATGTATTTCAGCTCAATGCGCGTCTATGAAATTTGTATGAAATATCAGCCAAACGTCATCAGTGCGCAGCGAACTCGAATACATTTACATTTACATTAGTTTTTCGTGCTCGGGCTACTGGTGCAGTGTAGTCACTTTGCCGTGCACAGATAAAAAAAAGC
Source organism: Clanis bilineata (assembly GCA_036417725.1). Taxonomy (NCBI): domain Eukaryota; kingdom Metazoa; phylum Arthropoda; class Insecta; order Lepidoptera; family Sphingidae; genus Clanis; species Clanis bilineata. The sequence goes on along the minus strand of CM071163.1, from coordinate 1,728,195 downwards.
CTTTTTGTTTAATATTTCCAAGTCTGTCTACTTTGGCTTAAAATAATATTAAAAATTGTACATATTGGCCCGCTGCCAGCATGCTATGCAATCGGCTAGGAATTTTTATGCCTCCAGTGGCATTAGTCTGGAATAAAAATCATATGGCGTACAGTGTACGGTCACTTATTAAAATAAACCAAACATACGTTGTTTTAAAACAATCAGGCGTAATTGCATCAGTCTGCCTCGGTGGCGTGGTTGTTGGGTACGACTACCGTTCTGAGGTTTTGGGTTCAATCCCCGGGTCGGGCAAAGTGATGTTGGTTTTTTCCATATCAACCCGGAGTCTGGAATTTGTGCCCGATCTGGCGATAAGCTCGCCCCCTATTACACCTGGGACGGAACTAAGCTCGGCGAAATGTGGGTTTAGTTCGCTCGAGCGCTTCTGCCTACCCCTTTAGGAATACAGGCGTGAGCTTGTGTAATGTTATGCATTATTCTTCGATTTTAAACAAATAATACCCAACAGTTACTCACATAATCCTGACCCCGCAGTAAAACATTAGACAAAATATCTACACAAAACATAATTTCATTTTTATTTTGTTTATGGTCCATTGTTATATGAGCAAGAGACAATGAAAAACCTTATTTGTGTAGTTGTTTCTAGTGTTTTGCTTCAAAAGTATAGTATATATGTAGCAGGAGACGTGGCTTAAGTAAAACAAATATCTGTAGCCCGAGCACGAAAAACTAATGTAAATGTAAATGCATTCGAGTTCGCTGCGTACTGATGACGTTTAGTTAATATTTCATACAAATTTCATAGATTCGCATCGAGTTCGAATACATTTACGGTTGTCAGAAATTTTCCTGCTCAGGCCGCTGTAGATTACACAAACATTCGTTTGGTGCGGGAATCGAACGTGCGGTCTTTTGCTTCATAGCTGTTCGTCTGTTGCGCCACGGAGGCTATCAGTGAAAGTTATTGTATTTGACTTTCCTCATTGGATTGACAATTTGTTTTTTAAAGTTAACTCAAAAATTGTGTGCTGAAATCAATTTTAGAGCCAATTTTTCAGTATAAGGAGTCATTATACCGTAATGAGTAATTGAATTTGGCAAATTATAATAAACACGGAAATGTTTTCGTAAAAAAAGTTTTCTTGGGAGGCCACGTTCCCCCTTCTTTATCTAAGTACACCCCTGCTCTACAAAGAGCATATATGCGTAAAATGCAGATGCAACGTCCAGTAAACGCAATAATAGAAAGAGACGGCGATATATCACGGTCTCGCGACTGCAGAAACTCATTTTATGGAGCCCTGCCAACCTCATCGATTCTTATGGCGGTAAACTGATGCAGTAGGATGAGATGAGAAATGCCTTTGTTGGATCGATTCCTGGGTTTAAAATAAGCTGTAACTTAATAGAAAGCGACAGCTCTCCGAGTAAAGACTGCCAGGACAGAGTTGCAGGTTCGAAGCCAACCCTGAAAGCATACACTTCTGACTGAGGTAAGCGTTGTTTATGAAAACCAGCTGTTGCCCGCGACTCCTTTCGCATGGAAATTTATTTTCCAGAACAAAAAGTAGCCTATGCGTAATTCTGATGTATAAATATAACTGTAAACCTTTAATTAAATCCATCCAGTAGATTTTGCGTGAAAGAGTAACAAACATACACACACACGTACATACACACACATACTCATACATATTTACAAACTCTCACGTTTATAATATTCATAGTAAACTTTCTTTTAAGATATCAACGCCAGAGTTTGTTAAGAATCATCTCTGGCGAAAGCATTTCAAACTGGCACTTGGCAGTCATTTGACGGTCTGCCTAGTAACTGGGGATTCTAACCCAATAGCTCACAATTCTCAGTCTAAGTACCCCACTAGACCAATGTGGCTGTCTTTTATCCCTCTTCCATCCAATAATCAATAATGCCCTAAACTTATAAAAATATTTACGCGTTACTTATATATAGAGGTATATATATTTTTTTATAGCAGAGTTTGGCAAAAGTGCAGATGGGTCACCTGATGGTGAGTGAACTCCACCGCCCATAGACACCCAAGACACAAAAAGAATCATGGGTGCGTTGCCAACCTAAGAGGACGGAATGGAAGGGGAGGGAAGGGGATTGGGAAAGGGAGTGGGAAATGGGCCACCGGAAATCTCACTCACCGAACGAAACGCGACAGCAAGCTGCCACTTTACGTCGGTTTTCTGTGAGACAGTGGTATCTAACCGGTCGAGCCAGCCCATTCGTGCTATAGACGTTACTGACTACAGCGTGGCTCTACCACTTATCTTAAGAATAGTTCGTCCGTCTCATTTTCAAACAATGTGACGTAAGAAAAAAGTGACAAATTATTCTCAAAGATTTGAAGCGCGTAAATATTTTTGGAAGTAAGGGATGGGTCTGAATGGTCAATCGCTACTCAACTTTAACGGCTTCTTACATTGATTTTCGCCATATAAATTTGACAGATAAGTTGACAGTTGTATGAACATTCGGCGGATAATCTCCTAAATTCCCAAGTCTCAAATCAAGGGCTGGCACAATGGGCTGGCAAAATTCAAAGTGGTTTTCGCAAATCCATTACGGAACCGATGTAATGGATTGAGTTCTACAAATGCGACTATTTGTTTAGGCTCCGTGCCAAATAAGGGAGGATACCTTGCTTCCTATTTCATTTTGACAGCCTCCGTGGCGCGGCGGGCGAGTAGCCGGCTGTGAAGCGAGAGGCCGCGGGTTCGATTCCCGCACCGAGACAAATGTTTGTGTGGCCCACAGATATTTGTTTCGGGTCTGGGTGTTGTGAGACCGAAAGTCTCTCGTAGTTCCTGATACTCACGACACAAGACTCGATCTTAGTGTGGGGTCAGGACAATGTATGTGACTGTTGGGTGTTATTTATTTTATTTTTAATCAATTTCAATAAGAGAGGAGGTAAATAGGTTTTCAATTCGTCTGTTTATTTTTATGTATGTATGTCCGAAACGCGTGGGCCTATTTGGATATTTTGTTTGATAGAGTATTGTTCAGAGTTGGTCCCGTATTAAAACAGTAACAAAACTTAAAAAGAGTCTCCGAAAAGGCTAAATAATTAATTTATTTTAGGACTTGGTGCAACGATCAAATGAAAAGAAATGAAAAATATCATGTTATGTTTTTGTGAAAAATTCACCATCCTTCTCTGCTGGATTTTACTGTACTAGATTCAATAGCTAGTCTTGGGTTCGATTCCCGGACATTCACGTATTCTAAAAGGTACGCCGACTCGACATTGAATATGAAATAGATTTATAAATCAAAGCATTCCAAAGCGTTCTCAAACCAATTTGAGGGTAAAAAAAATAACATTTTATTGTACAAATACATAGACGTATAAAAAAAGATGGACGAAGTGCTAGGAACATTGAAAGTAAAGCAGGGTTTTCAGCTCATTCGATCGACACGTAATGGCGGCGCTTGATCGAATTGGTCGAAAACTGTTTCACTTCCAATGTTCCTAGCGCTCTGTCCATCTTTTCTTTACGCCCGTGTACAAATATTTAATTATCCCAAGCGACCCTAATGACGTCAGACCATAAATACAGAGCGCAGGTTTATATGATTTATTTATTTATTTATTTATTATTAGGAAAGCTTATAGACTAATAACATTATTAATAGCAAGTATAGTTTACAATTTAGCTGATAACAAGCTCTCACAAATATAATAGGCAAATTAAAATGTACACTAATAGTCGTTAAAAACATTAGGTAATCTTGTAGTATGTAGCCACAAATTAACAAAAATGGAATGATATTTTATTCGCATTCCATCTGAAAAAATTGTTCACTCAGTATACGTATATTGATGTATATAGAATATCGATGAAGGGGACGTGGGAAACGTCTCATCCATCATGAAGTGGGATAAAGTGGGAATTACTCGCGGAAGTTGCGGAACTAATGGCGGAAACGTGTCTTGTACTTCATCAGAGTATTTCTATAGTTGAAAGGAAGAAAATAGATTTATTTCCGTTTATAGAACTAAATAAAATACATGTATCCTCGAAGGAGTAACATAAGCTCACGCATGTATCCCCGAAGGGGTAGGCAGAGGCGCACTAGCCAACTAGTACACCCACATTTCGCCGAGCTTAGTTCCGTCCCAGATGTGATAGGGGGCGAGCCTATCGCCATATCGGGCACAAATTCCAGACTATGGACGGATATGGAAAAATCCAATATCACTTTGCCCGACCCGGGGATCGAACCCTAGACAGGACGACAGTCGTACCGAAATACAACCACGCCACCGAGGCAGTCAGTCTCGAAGGAGTAGGCATAGACTAACTAGAGGACCAAGGTGTCTATTCTATAAAACAATATCGGACCGCAGTCGTGGCATGTCGGCAAAATGCCACGGGCCCTGGACCACAGCGGGGCCCAGCGGTGATCGGAAGGAGGTCTTGGACCGAAAAAGTTGTGACTATAAAGGGAGACTACGTCTAAAAAAAAATCTATCCAATGACGTTGCCACAGGTCCCCAATAGTATGGTTACGCCACTGTCGGACCGATACTCTACCGCACAGACTAATATATACGATATGATCACATGTGTCGCCAAGATAATCTCAAAAGTCCATAGAGACCGACGTCAACATATCTAGGATAGGACTAAATTCATATTTTATGACCTCTGCGACAGGACTGAGTTGCGCACTAGAAAATTGAAGATCATGTATTAGATTTGGGCGAATATTTTTTCTTTCTTAACCGAGCAAGGCAATGTGTTAGGTGACACATGATGGTAAGCGCCGTGAAATCGAAAAAACTTGTGACCACCAATCATCGATATATTATATACCTAGATGCACAGTTGACGCTCGGAAAATGGGACAGCAAAGAAGTGCTTAAGCACTCGTTTTGCCTATAGTCCGACGCCGATAGAATTCTAAATTTCAAAATTCAAATTCTAAAACGCTTGCTCATTTCGTTTAAAAAGCTACTTTATAACACGTGCATAGGGTTATAATTGTGTTGATTTAATTAGCATTTGTGACGTTTTTCTTTGTTTTATCGCTGAGACCACTTTTTATGACGATATTTGCAAAGAACTGTGCATCTAGGATATTTTAAATCGATGCCACCAATGAATAATTGATCATCGATGGTCATCGGAATCATGCCGGCCTTTTTTGTTTTTCAACCGACTTCCAAAAAGGAGAAGGTTCTCAATTCGTCTGTATTTTTATGTATGTTACGCGATATCTCCGCCAAATGTGGACCGATTTTCAAAATTGGGTACTTGACAATTGTTTTAAAAATTTATTTTATATGAAATTTACGTCGTCTAAAATATAAAACAAAGAAATATTGAAATATGTTTACTCAAAAATAAAAAAGTTGTAAGCCTTTAAAGGTTGGTGTAACCTTCAAACTGCGGGAAAGAGAAGTATCAGTATAATCACGTCACGGCATAACGGTGTGTGTGTTGGAAAGGGATAGCAAGATATCACCAATATGCCCCCACTCCAGAATTTAAATTATGAATTACTGCCTCAGTTTTCAACCAATTTCGATGCAGTTTTTACAGAAGGCTTTCTTTTTCGTTTTATTTACTATTATATATAAATATGTATATAAAATCAAACACAGTCAAGTACCCAATTAGTTTTGTATTCGATATAGCTTATTTCAAGGGTAGTCCCATATAAATTTGGTCAGGATCGGCATTTTACAGCTTTGTGCGAACTCTTCGGCTCGTCGGTCGTCGTCGACTCGATGGCCTTTTTAGTTTTTATTAGGCTTTTAACGGGCAAGTACGAAAAGACTGATGACCGTGGTTCAAGAGACGATGGTGTTAGACCCGAATGAAAGAAAGAAGAAGAAAGAAAGAAAGAAATGTTTATTCATGACATGGCATGTAAATACATTTTAATCTTCGTAAATATGACCACGTATCTCGGTTCCGTTCTGAACTGAAATGGCTACCTATCCGTCAGCGCCGCAGCCTCCGCGCACTTACTACTCTATTTTCTATTCTTAAATCTCCTACACCTCCGTCTTACTTGACCCCTTCCTTTCAGTACCTACACTCCAGATATGAGAGAAATCTCCGTTCTTCTGACAATCTTCTTCTTCTCTGTCCTTCCCATAGGTCTGCCATTACACATTCTTCTTTTCCGGTACAATCTGTACTTCTTTGGAATGCGCTTCCTCTTGAGATCAGGTTGTGTACGAATCGTCAGACGTTCAAGATGAAGGTTCGTGAATTACTTTTAAGTAATTTGGCAGAATCATCGTAAGCATAAATCTATCCTATTCTCCTATTATAATTTCATAAACAGATATAGTATATTTATATAGTATATATTATATTTATGTATATATCTTCTATGTATTATTTTATTTATATATTTTAACTATTATGTAAGAATTTAAATTTATTTATGTATATTATTGTGTCTAGTCCTGTTCTCAATAAATATTTTTTTTCCAATATGTTACACGCCTACCTATAATTTATCTCTGCACCACCCTAGGTTGACTGGTAGAGAATGCCTTTGGCATTAAGTCCGCCTTTACATCATAATGTGTAAAAAGTTAAATAAACAAATAAACAAATTTACATATCTGAACTAAAATTAGCAAATAACATGATGTTTTCATGCGCACGTCACAAAAAGGACCCAAACTCAGCATATGCTGGTCAATTGGCCCGCGTTGATCTTCCGTTGTCGAATCACTTGACGCTCTAGGGGAGACAGACGTGAGTTTATGTACATACGTAGAATACGGCATTTTCGGAAAGAAAATATGTTCGTAGATAATAACTTGCTTTTTAAAATTTCACTCCTATAACATGTTTTCACCGTCTTGTTTTTCTACTTCTTTTCAATCTCCCTTCTTTCCTATCTCTCTTACGCTCATAAGGCTTTCTCTCTTATTTCATATTAGGGTCTCACAATGTATGTTGCTTAGATCTAGACCAAAGTACTAGCTTTATAAATCTTTAGTCAAAAGTATCTAACCGGATCTACAGAAAACTTCCCCTTCATCAACAGCTGTTTATAAGTCCATGATCTTATTGTCTTTGGCAGATTACAAGTTTTGGGTTTAAATTAAACTGAACTAACTTTAACAAGTTTAGGAATCAGAGAGCATTTTAAACTGTCTGTGGCGGTTGCCAAATTACAAAGTTTATTAAGATGAGGTCAGAACCTTATAAGAAGTCTTCTTAATTATACCTCATGTTCCGTTATTGGAAAACATATTTATATAAGTAAATTACACCTAAAAGTTACAAATAAGTCCTGAGAATATCCTACATTAAAATTCGAGTCTTGTCGAGGGGAATATGCGACACAGACTATCATATTTCGTGGGTGGATCTCGTAACATCCAGACCCGGAATAAATATATGTGGATCACCAAACGTATCTATTGTTGCAGGATTGAACGCCTGCATCCCTCAAAGGGCAGGTAGAGGCGCTTTAGCAAACTAGAACAACCACATTTCGCCGAGCTTAGTTCCGGAGGCATGCATATCGCCATATCGGACACAAATTCCAGACTCCGGGCTTATATCTCAAAATCCAAATAATTTTTTTCGAATTCTATTTTGATCGCACCCGAGACGTCAAGGCGATAGTCGCTCACAATACCAATACCACCGAGGCAGTTGAGTGGTATATAGGACCTAGGTCCTATCCCTAAACCCTATCGAGTAGTAAAGAATCACCAAAAATGGGTCCACAATTGGCTGTTACAGGTATTTCAATAAAACTCGCATATTTGTTATTGTAGAGATTGGCAAACGAGCAGATGGGTCACCTGATGGTAAGTGATCTCCACCGCTCATAGACACTCAAGACACAAAAAGAATCATGGATGCGTTATCAACCTAAAAGAAAGGAATTGAAGGGCAGGGAAAGGGATTGAGAAAGGGAAAGGATGCATTGGGCCACCGTAAATCTCACTCACTGACCGAAACGCGACAGCAAGTTGCCACTTTACGTCTATTTTATATGAGACAGTGGTATCAAACCGGCCAAGCCGGCCCATTCGTGCTGTAGACGTAATTGTCTATAGCGTGACTCTACCACTCAACGCATTCGCATTTATGTTTGAATCAACTGAGACAGGAGGCGTTTCGAATTATATTCGATAGTTTATACTAAAGCTTTTGTACTTCTCCTGATTTCAATGGCCTTAACTCATAACCTTACACCAACTTCTAATTATAATATTTGGAATCGTTGTTGGGCAAGTATTTCTCATTTACTCGATGTTTGTTGCGTGCCACTAAATTATGCAGGGTTTCGTTCTTTCCATCTGAGTCATTATTTTACCCAATTTGTTCTTACATCTTCAATGAATACGGGGGAAACAAATTACGTAAGTTAGAAAGTTTTGGGTCGTTAGTCTTTCGGAGATCTGTGTTTTTATTTGCTTGACTGAAAATGACTTAAGCTACGTGGAAGCTACTAAGTGGTAGAGTCCTCCTGTAGACAATTTTATCTACAGCATCAACGGCCCGTTGGACTAGCTACTAGTCTGAAATAAATCTAACTTGAAATAACTGACTGTTTCGGTGGTAAGGTGTATTTCGGTACGACTACCGTTCTGATTTATTGTAATGGGCATTTTTTTCAAATAAGTATCAGCCCGGAGTATGGGTATCCCTTCGGGGATACAGGCGTCAGCTTATTTTATATGTGTGAAATAGCTGCCTGCTGTTGCGCTACGTACGGTAAGTGATAATATAATGTATATTATCATATATATTATAATGTATCTTTTTTCCTGTCGATGTATGTGTGTGTAGAAAATAAATGGTTTAAATGGTTGATATTTTCGGAGAATGAAATTCTTCTCGCACCGCCATTCCTAGACTCTACAAAGTAGCAGGTGGTAGGATATTCGTGACCTTCCGTATAGCGACCACCATACACTCAGGCTGAGATCTATACAATTTCGACTAAGTCTGAGTCCAAGAATCGGACTCAGTGAGGATTTGGAATTTATAAATCAAAATTTGACTTAATCCGAGTCATTTTTTACACGACAATCTTTGCTTAGTCTGTTTGTCAGTCTGTTTTTCTTGTAATAATGGCTCAAACTAAGTCGAAATTCGATTTAAAAATTCCAAATCCTCACAAAGTTATTTTTTTCTTTGCTTAGTCTGTCTGTTAGTATGTTTTTCTTGTAATAATGGCTAAGTCGAAGTTCGATTTAAAATTTCTCACTGAGTTTATTTCATTGACTCAGACTTAGTCGAAGTTCGTTGTAAAGATCTCAGCCATAGTGTAAAACCGGCTTTAGTCACCTACGCTCCTAGTATGGTTCTGGGATCAGCCGAGGTTCTCTTGAGTGGCTTACATGTTTTGATGGTTCGTTGGGGTGGATTGGGGTACATCCTTGTATCTGCATCGGTCATAAACATGTCTTATCACAGGTCCCTCGATTTGCTTCTTCCCTTTCGGATTGTGAAGAAACATAAATAGGCCGGCATGACACATTTTTACCATTAAACCTTTAAATCTCATTGTTTTTGTCGGTGATCACTGGATTTTCGGACTGCACTACGCCTACTGGCAGGTGTCGATGGTCATCAGAAGCATGCCGGCTTATTTATGCATCTAAACACTTCGAAGAGGGAAGAAGCTAATCGAGGGGTTTGCGACAAGACAGATAATTATCATAGTACTGTGGAACTAGACCAATGATGCGCACGAATGGAATTGAAGAAACCCATTAATTAAGTAGAAAATTACAAAATGCTAAATAGATTGATATCGCTGTTAAACCTAGACTGTTATGTTATAACAGACTATTGAAAAACCGGTACAATCGGAGACGATGAAAAAACCGTAACAGTATTCAAAGCAAATTAATCTGAGATTGACAAATATTTTCCGTTTAGTCTTCGAACTTTACAATGGTGTATGCAAAAACTGGACGAAAAAATGTATGCAAAAAATGTATAAATACCAAAATAGTCATTGGAGACGGCATTTGTAAAGGTTTAAGAATTATGTTGGATTGTATAAGTAGAAGGATGATGTGGTGACTAGGATTGAGAAAGAGATACTTATGTGGTTTGGACATATGGAGAGGATAGATGAAAGGCGACTTACGAAAGTTTTTTATCGTGCTAAAGTGAATGGTAGGGCCAGAAGAGGGCGCCCGACGTGATCCCATACACATACACATACATAAGCTTACGCCTGTATCCCCGAAGAGGTAGGCAGAAGCGCACTAGCCAACTAGAACACCCACATTTCGCCGAGCTTAGTTCTGTCCCAGATATGATAGGGAGCGAGCCTATCGCCATATCGGGCACAAATTCCAGACTCCGGGCTGATATGGAAAAATCCAATATCACTTTGCCCGACCCGGGGATCCAACCCGAGACCTCAGGACAGTAGTCGTACCGAAATACAAATACCGAGGCAGTCAGTGTTCCTATATAGATCAAATAAGTGATCTCCTGCGTAAAGGGCAAGTTCGGAGTATCCTCAACCGGCGGAAATGTACGAAACGATGCCTGAATGTGGAAGACGCAAAAGAGGTGTGTCAGGATCGTAGCTTGTGGCGCTCAATTGTCTCTGCCTATCTCCATGGGATCCTGGCGTGAGTGTGTATGTATGTGTTATTCAAAGGCCAGATTCCATCCATTCCATTTTTATCCCGGGATAAAACTCATGTCACTTAGGAATAGGGTACCTTTTAATTGGTGAAAATAAATTGTTAAAGAAAAGAACTCCTATGATTAAAAATGACTTTCTTCTATAATATTAGTATAGGTAGTCTCCCCAGAGGTTGATGGCAGGCAGCCGGCCGTAAAAACTAAGCCAAATTCTTTCTGTAATACGCTTAAAAGTGTGTTGCGCCTGATCCCACATTAGACTGGGATAAGCATAGAGGAAAGAATATTAGTATAAATCTTATTCTTATCTTATCTTATTAGCCCATATCATCCCACTGCTGGGCAAAGGCCTCCCCTTTATCTCTCCATTCATCGACGGGACAGACCACGTAAAAGGTGGTGAGATGACCTGGATACCTTCCGCGACTACTGGTGGGAGTTTGCTGCTGATGGTGATGAGTATAAATATATGAACTTAATATTTTAACAATGTTGTTTGTCCTACGGGTCAATGTGGTATTGCAAGTTACGGGCTTTTTTGGTGAGAAAAGTTAGACCTTACTCCATCATATTGACCTGATGGTGGCTGGTAGACTTTATAAAATTATTTTTGAAGAATTCTTCGATACTTTTAAGATGATTTGCTCTGCTATACTCAAGTACAAGCAACTAAGGACAAAGATTAGAGCTTAGTCCATCACGTTTACCCTTGGCGCTGATTTAATGCGGACTGGTAGACTTTTGAAGAGTTATGAGGTACATTTATGATATTGTTCTATATATTAATGGTAATTGTGTTTGCTAGGCACATCATCTAAGGAGAAAGGTCAGCCCTTAGTCCATCACGCTGACTAAATAAGGGTTGGTAGGGTTTACGAAATTATTTTTGAAGATTTTTAAGCTACATTCATTATATTTTCCTTTCCTATATCAAATATTGTGTTTTGTTTAGTACAAGCAATAATGAAAATGATTAAGCTTTAGTCCACGCTGACCTAATGCGGGTTACGGTTGGGAGATTACGAAATTATTTTAGAAACATTTTCAGATACGTTCTTACATTATAAAAACCAAAGACAAATCAAGTATACCAAAAGATCATCAAAATTACTTTAATGACTATTAATCTTGATTGCAGCTGTTAATGGCATCTCATGGGTGGAACAGGGACGACTGACGTCACCGTCCGTGGTGTTAACGATCCATGACGTCACCAGATCTCCGAGATGTCCTTCGATATACATTAATGGCATACTATGGCATATACATGGTGTATGCATCATTGAGATAAAATCAGTGGTCTCTCGCGTCCGGGCAGATTTGAACGTGCGAACAAATTGTAAAATAAAATGAATATTCATCACACTGTTGGGAGGAACAAACTCTTCAGGCAGCCATTGGCGTTGGTTAAATTGGTGAGTCTTTAATGACATTTTTACAGCCAGTGTCTGAGCTCTATGACGCCAATAGTTTTGTGATTTTTACGTTTTTCTTTTTAATAGAAGTAGCAATTACAAAAATTGATCTAAAACGTGACGTTTTATAATTACAATAATTTACTTACGATATTTGTATCCCAGCACTATCACCTCACTTCAACAACAAATCGATTTTAGAATTTCGGATTTTATTCTTTGCGTGTTTTTAAAATGTTTTTACGAAACCGCGAGCGCGTTCGGGCTGTGTTTTTCGCGCTGGACACCGGCGTGCTAGGCGACTGCCGCAAACTCCGTGAAAAATCAATAACTACCCCCGTCTGTCTGTCCGCATGCGGAACTCTAGCTACACAAAACGTAACAGCGCTCGCAGGTTTCCGTATTATGTAACTTGTTAGAGCGGGACGGGTGTACAGCCGCCGCTTCTTCTAAAACAACCCTCCGCCCGCCAATGAGATGCGACAAAATGGCGGCTGAGTTTTGACGTTTAGCGCCAAATGTGACGTTTGTTAATTCGATTGTGAATTACTTTATCGATTGTTATGGCTTAATTATAATCATAAAGTAATGACATAATCATTTCGTATTGATTTTTTGTAGGTTATTTGCATACTGCGATTTCGGGTCGCGTGCATTGCTAACCTAAAAATGTCACAACTGTTAGGCCTCTAGTTTCAGCTATAGTTAACAGCTAGTAATCGGTAGATACTAGTTTTTATCGGTGGGAATATTATTAGTAGAGTTTTCTTGATTCCTATAGCTAAATGCTTTTACAAGGAAAGTTATGCTTTATTAGTTAATAATTTTAGTTTTTTCTTTCATGTAAATATATTTATTTTATAGCAGAGTGACGAACGAGTAGGTTTAATTGGGTTGTTGTTGTTATATAATTTGTTTGTTTTTATTTTATATGAAATGTACGTCTTCTAAAATATAGCACAAAAAGAAATGCTGAAATATTCTCAAAATTAAAAAGTTTTGCTGTCTGGTGTAATCTTCAAATAATATAAAAAGCAGCATCAGTATACTGGCGACACGGCCATAACAGTGCGGGTATTGGAAAGGGATAGCAACATATCCCCACTACATGACCACTCTTGCTCATTGCAAAATTTAAAATATGAATTACTGCCTCATTTTTCAGCCAATTTCGATGAAATTTTTACAGAAAGGTTTCATTTCTGTATTATTTGGCTGTTACATATAAAAATGTGTATAAAATCAAACATAGTCAAGTACCTAATTGGGCCGTCACTGCCACTTTACGTCCGTTTTAGGTGAGGCAGTGGTATCAATTATTGTCAACTGGCATTTAAAAGAGCAACGCCAGAGTTTCTTGCCCGTTCTTCTCTGGCGAAACGGCCTTCCGAACTGGCGGTAGAGGAATTTTGACGGAATCTAAAAAATGTAGTAACATTTCATGGATTCAATAAATATTTTGATTTGATTTGATCAAACCGGTGGAGCCGGCCCATTCGTGCTAGACGTTACTGTCTATAGCGTGGCTCTACCAAACATATGTAGAATAAATGCACGTAGCACTACTAGTTCTTATCAACATACCCTACTACATTATGTCATACTAGATTCTTCGTCCAGTGAAATAGGTCAGGAACTCACATGGCGGTCCTAGTGATTAATTAAAACAGCCTTATCTATAAAACATTATGGTTGTGGTGTATGTTGGACTGTAGATTAAATGTCTTTTATTTTATACCTAAAAGGTAGGTAGAAGCGCACTAGTGCACACTTTTCCTTAAGGACAGCCTCCGTGGCGCAGCGGGCGAGTAGCTGTGAAGCGAAAGGCCGCGGGTTCGATGCCCGCACCGAGACAAATGTTTGTGAGGCCTACAGATATTTGTTTCGGGTCTGGGTGTTGTGAGACCGAAAGTCTCTCGTAGTTCTTGATACCCACGACACAAGACTAGTATCTTAGTATAGGGTCAGGACTATGTGTGTGACTGTTGGGTGTTGTTATTATTTTTTGTCCCATGATGTCTTTGGGGGAGGCCTATGTTCAGCAGTGGACGTCCTATGGCTGATGATGATGATGATGATGATGTGGTAAGAGGTCTCATATTATAATATTAACCCTGTAATATTACTGTCCTATTGCTCGGCACGGGCATCTTCTAATAATGAGAGGGGATAGGCCTTAGTCTACCACGCTGGCCTAATGCGGGTTGGTATACATCCTACCTTAATGTGGGGTCGGCGCAATACACTTTTTCAAACATGTTGCATAAAGGATTTGGCTTAGTTTAAGACCGGCTGCCTGCCTGACGTTCCCTCTCTGGGAATTCAGTCCCGATCAAACCAAAATTAGAAAAATCGCTTCGCTCGATCTAGGAATTGAACCCATGACAAGTCCACAGCCCACCAGGCCAAGGAGACTGACGATGAAAACAAACGACGACCAGTATTAGAAAATAATTGGTCTTTGGTGATCGTAAGCGGTAGTTTTTGCTAGCCATATGTAGGTTATGGTCAGGCGATATTTTATATCGATTTGGTCATCCACTTTTTATGTGGATGACTGCTACAGTGGCGTAGTTGTATTGTAGCGGTACGACCACCGTTCTGTAGCCCGAGCACGAAAAACTAATGTAAATGTAAATGTATTCGAGTTCGCTGCGCACTGATGACGTTTGGTTAATATTTCATACCAATTTCATAGACGCGCATCGAGTTCGAATACATTTACGGTTGTCAGAAATTTTCCTGCTCAGGCCGCTGAGGTCTCGGGTTCGATCCCCAGGTCAGGCAGAGATATCAGGCTTTTCTATTTAGCTCGGAGTCTGGAATTTGTGCCCGATATGGTGATCGCCTCCTATCGCATTTGGGATGGAAAAGAACTCGGCGAAATGTGAGGATTCTAGTTCTTTAGTTCGCCTCTGCCTGCGCCTGGGGTACAGGCGTGAGCTTATTAATTTTTTACCTACCCTTATAGTGGGGTCGGCGCAACACTGTACTTTACGCGCAATTCATTTTTTTTATCCGAGCACGGTGACTGACTGCACCTAATAGTAAGGGTAGTGCAGTCCAAAAAATACTGGTGGACCACTGACAAACAATGGGTTTATCCTTAGATTATCGGTTTATCAGTTGTAAAGTATAGACATCTAGAGTCAAATGTGTGCACCCCTTATTGTCATAGACACACCTACATATATTGTACTCTATGGCTGTAGCCAATCTGACATATATAAATAAAAACGCAACTCACTTATTTCTTAAACGTTATTTTATGTATAATTATAAAACCCATCTTCACATCAGTGGTCGCCAGAATCATGCCGGCCTACTTATGCTTCTTCACACTCCGTATCCGAAGATTAAATAATCAAATTGAGGAGCTTGCGACAAGACAGGCGGATGACCGATGCAGATACAGGAATACTCCCTTACCCGTCCCAACCAACCATCATGTCATGTCGCAAGCCTCTCGAGAGAACCGGAAGTAAACTGCACATGGAGTGCGGGTCACTATGGCAGATTTTAGCACCACGTGTACGGTGGTCGCCTTCCGGTCCGATACGAGTATCCTACCACCAGCACTTCATGCAAAATAAAGAATTTGGTAAATTTTTTAAGACGAACCCTTATCTCACCTTAATATGGGGCGGCGCAACACACTTTTTCAAGCATGTTGCAGAACCTCCTCTGGAGGATCCAGTCCCGCGCAAATTAAATTAGAAAATTCGCTTTGCCAGACCCGGGAATCGAACCCGGAACCTCCCGGTTCACAGACCATATATGCTGCCACTATACCAAGGTGGCGACTAAATTAATAATTGATTAAAAAATTTAAGTTCTATTTTTATTTTTTAACTTTACCATTGCGCTTTAACGGCCGGTTTCAATAAACGATCTCAGTTTAGAGTGCAGATAGATCGCGATTATGGACCAATCAAATCAAATTATTTCATGGAATCATGTTCATACTGTGTTCTTATTGGCTAATTTTTGTAATCTATCTGCACATTTGAACTGAGATTGTTTATTGGAACCGGTCCTAAATCGGTCTCCATGTATGTGGAATTGTTATTAAAAAAAAAAAACTAAATCAAAATATTTATTGAATCCATGAAATGTTACTACATTATTTAGATTCCGTCAAAGTTCCTCTACCGCCAGTTCGGAAGGCCGTTTCGCCAGAGAAGAACGGGAAAGAAACTCTGGCGTTGCTCTTTTAAATGCCAGTTGACAATAAATGCTTATAAAGTACCATATACAAAAAATGTGCGGGACGTCGCAGCACCTGCGCCCCGCGCCCCGCGTGCCGCGCATGCGCACCGCAACTGCGCATCGCGGCCCCCCCTCACACCGGCCCCCGCTGGATCAACTCGCGCGCTCATTGGCCGAGCGCACAAGCAGAACATCGCGCACCTTAGAACTCATCCCGACGCGTCCTGGGGAAGAAAAGTAGCCACCCTGGAGCGCAGCCGGCAGTCCGCGATCCGACTTCAGAAGAAGAACTTCAAAATCAAGAAAGAAGATAAATCAAGAAAGAAGAAAAGTCAAGAAAGAAAAACGTCTAGGGACCTGCGTTTTTGTCAAAACGCACGATTGTCGCATTGAAATTCTGTACATATTGTTTTAAAACGAACTACTTTATTGTTTCAATATAAGGCGAAAATATAGGTATTTTGTACAGAATAGTCGTACAGTTCTTTCTCCCCTCCGACAAGAACCTGCAGCCACCGGTGTCTGGACCCACGCAATCCCAGCGCACCCGCACAAAAAAGATATATAAATTAGAGCAGCTAAACCACCAAGAAAAAACATACAAATGATTTTTTGTAGTAATAATTGTATATCAATGATTGCAACCTGTTTTGTATGAAATAAAAAAAAAATACAAATAAAAACATAAAAAAAATACAATACAATGACTCACTGAGTGACCCCAACCACAGTGGTATTGGTACCAACATTATGAAACACCCGGTATAACGTATATATTAAGTAAGAAAGCCATTGTTACTGCTTCAAAAGAAGACAAAGCAGACCCCATAACTTATGGCGTAAGCACACATTATAAATGAACTTATGAGCTAAGGTCTTTGGGGTGAATGGCTCCTGTAACGTTGTAACTTTCGTACCGACGCAATGCAGTAAAGTTTTTAGTTAACTGCAATGCGCGGTATAAGGCTCGGATTCCGGAACTGGTAATCTACTTGTGAAATAATAATATTAGCCCTGTAATATTACTGTCCCACTGTTGGGCACGGGCCTATTCTACTAATGAGAGCGGTTAGGCCTTAGTCTACCACGCTGGCCTAATGCGGGTTGGTAGACTTCACATACCTTCGAAATTCCTGTGAAGAAATTCTCCGGTGTGCAGGTTTCCTCACGATGTTTTCCTTCACCGTTATAGCAAGCGATATTTCACAATGCAAATACACTTTGACATAGAAAAGTCAGAGGTGTATGCTACATTTTGGGGTTGGTCTCCAGCCTCCGACACTTGTCTCGGCAGTCCGTACCATTCCCAACAGAGCTATCGCTGTTTCTTGTGAAGCATTGCCTTATTTGTTGGCGGTATTGAGCCTTGCTGTCGACACTTTTGCCTACAGTACATGAGTGGTAAAGCTACGCTGTAGACAGTAATATCTACAGCACGAATGGGCCGGCTCGACCGGTTTGATACTACTGTCTCACAGAAAACCGACGTAAAGTGACAGCTTGCTGTCGTATTTCGTCCGGTGAGAGAGATTTCCGGTGGCCCATTCCCCCCTCCCTTTCCCAATCACTTTTCCCTCCTCTTCCATTCCCTCCTTTTAGGTTGGCAATGCACCGTGATCCTTTTTGTGTTTTGGGTGTCTATGGGCGGTGGAGATCACTTACCATCAGGTGACCCATCTGCTCGTTTGTCAGTCTTAGCTTTAAAAAATAAAATAATAAGCTCGCCCTTATCACGTCTGGAAAGAAAATTAGCTCGGCAAATGTTGTTCTGGTTGTCTATTCGCCTCTTTGGTCTATATGGGAGCATATATGGGCTGTGGACCGGGACGTCCTGGGTTCGATTCCCAGGTCGCGAAAAGAGAATTTTCTAATTTAATTTTCCGGGACAGGATCCCCAGAGGAGATTGACATCAGGCAGGCAGCCGGTCGTAAAAACTAAGCCAAATCCTTTCTGCAACATACTTTAAAATGTGTGATGCGCCGACCCCCCATTAAGTGGGATAAGGGCAGATAGAAAGAATGTTGTTGCCTACCCCTTCGGGGACACAGTCGTGAGCATATATACCTAAGAATGAACTTGAGGTCATTGCTCGCACTGTTTTTAACTGTTTGATTCAAATAACTGCTTCAGTTACACTCCGTTGGTTATACAAACGGACAAAAACGACTTCATTGCAAAATTTTGCAGTTAAGGAAGAATGTATCGTACCCCAATTATGTTACCACCTACCAAGCTCCCGAATGGACGGCCAAACTGAGACGTAGTATAATGATTTCTTAGGTTTACGTAAATGTTATTCATTGAAATTAAACTATTTTTACGGATTCTATCACGATTTGGTTTTAATTTTTATGCCCGACCGATAATTAGTCTGACCCGTAACCACGAAGGCTGCAAAGCTTTCGAAACGTCGGACATAAAAATTAAAACCAAATCGTGATAGAATCCGTAAAAATAGTTTAATTTCAATGAGACGTAGTAATTGCGAAGGGTTAATATAATGCGATTCCGACTGGCTTACCTTTGCATAACATAACATAACATAAGCTCACGCCTGTATCCCCGAAGGGGTAGGCAGAGGCGCACTAGCGAACTAGAACACCCACATTTCGCCGAGCTTAGTTCCGTCCCAGATGTGATAGGGGGCGAGCCTATCGCCATATCGGGCACAAATTCCAATACCTTTGCAAACTTTTTTTAATAAGATATCAGTAAACATAAGATAAATTAGCGTGGGCTTAATTTTTTAGCTTTCATTAGAAATTGCCGCCCATTGTGTTATAACGTTGTTTTTGATAAATAACATGCTTCCACAGACTCCATGTCGCAGCCGGCGATCAGTCGCCTGTGAAACGAGAGGTGTGGGTTAGATTCCCGTACTGAGAAAAATATTTTTATCGATTACATGTTTTAGCTGTGGAGCGGGAGGTCCTGGGTTCGATTCCTAGGTTGGGCAAAGCAATTTTTCTAATTTGATTTACCCATCATTTTTTTTTTAGGTTGAAGTCAGGCAGGCAGCCGGTCGTAAAAACTAAAACCAAATGTTCTGCAACATGCTTGAAAAAGTCCTGACCCCACACTAGGTATAATCTGTATCGTGGGTCTCAGAGTCTATGAGAGACTTTCGGTCTCACAACAACCAGACTTAAAACAAGTAACTGTGGGCCACACATTTGTCTCAATGCGGGAATCGAACCCGCGGTCTCTCGCTTCACAGCCGGCTACTCGCCTACTGCGCCACGGAAGCTGTCAAGAAAGACAGATATTAATTTCGGGCTGGGTGTTGTGAGACCGTAAGTCCCTCGTAGTTCCTGATACCTACGATACAGGTTCCTAGTATATGTATGTGTGACACTTCATTGTTTAATATTATAACATAAACTTAACATAAGCTCAGGCCTGTATCCCCGTAGGGGTAGGCAGAGGTGCACTAGCGAACTAGAACACCCACATTTCGCCGCGCTTAGTTCCGTTCCAGATGTGTTAGGGGGCGAGCCTATCGCCATATCGGGCACAAATTCCAGACTCCGGGCTGATATTGAAAAATCCAATATAACTTTGCCCGACCCGGGGATCGAACCCGAGACCTCAGGATCGTAGTCGTACCGAAATACAACCACGCCACCGAGACAGTTAATATTATGTATGTTTGTATACAGAAAATACAGGAACGGGAACCTATTATAATAAAATACGCTCCCCTATATGAGAGTCAGTTTTGATTTATTCCCCAGTGTGCAGGACGTACTCAGGAAGCGTGGGGGGTATTTCTGCAGCCGAGCACGAAAAACTAATGTAAATGTAAATGTATTCGAGTTCGCTGCGCACTGATGACGTTTGGTTAATATTTCATACAAATTTCATAGACGCGCATCGAGTTTGAATACATTTACGGTTGTCAGAAATTTTCCTGCTCAGGCCGCTGGGCTCTAGATAAACAAAAAAATTACTCATTAATGAACTGAAAAATAAGTTGCAATGCAATTTAATACAAACTATTTATTGTTATATGAGACTGCCTCGGTGGCGTGGTTGTATTTCGGTACGACTGCCGTCCTGAGGTCTCGGGTTCGATTCCCGGGTCGGGCAAAGTGATATTGGATTTTTCCATATCAGCCCGGAGTCTGGAATTGTTGCCCGATATGGCGATAGGCTCGCCCCCTATCACATCTGGGACGGAACTAAGCTCAGCAAAATGTGGGTGTTCTAGTTCTCTAGGGCACCTCGGCCTACGCCTTCGGGGATACAGGTGTGAGCTTATGTTATGTTATGTTTTTTTGTTTATTTATTATTGCTCTTGTTAACTTTACATCACAGCCGATTTTGGATACTCAGGCAACTTATATCTGAGGGATAATTTCGTCATTTTGACAGATTTTACATATATTCACTGTCAAAATCTCGTAATGATTCTCCAAATAAAAGTGATACTGTTGAAAAATTTATGTAAGTGGGTATTTATTTATGCAGTGTGAAATTATTTACCATTTTCTGCTGCATGTAATTTACTTATGTTATATTTTTGTTAGATCTGTCTTGGAATATTTTATCCCCCACGTTAAGTCTTGAGTACGTCCCAGTGTCAGTATATTGAGAGTGGTACAGCTTTTGGCAATGGTTCTAGGTATTTTTTCTTTTTTAAAATGGCTAGTACCTATGTCCAAGTTTGGTAGAATTTGTAAGTTTTGGAGCCTTGAGTTCAAAAGGATGTAGAGATGTGCCTTTTACTTCGAGTGGAATTGGATTGATTACTGATAAAACGGTAACAGAAGGATTTAAGGTATAATAAAATAACTAGTAACGATGTCAGTGTATGGTCTCTATAACGTGTCTGTAGACCAAGAGGTCTGAGGTTCGAACCTCATGTTTGCAAGGCAGTTTTGTTAACGATTTGCCCGGGACCGGATCGGTAAGAGACAAGAGAGCTTCAATATTTTTAGAGAGTATTGGCGTTAATTGGGTAGCCTGGAAGAACTAAGCGGAAGGAAGCAAATTGTGATCATGATGACAGTCTTTGTTGGCATTGAAAAAAAAAGTTTATTAAAATTTATAATTCTAAAGTTAGTTAAAGTTGCACACATATAACATTAATAATGTAGTAACATCTATGTAATAAGAGTAGTTTCATGAAGTTCGTTTAAAATCATTTTAACGCCATCTATGTATTTACTTAAGAACTATTTGGTTAAAGTGTTAGTTCTTACTTCTTTAATACATCACCTAACACATTAGTATGCACCATATTTCATAGATGGCGCTATTTACACTTTATATTTTGATCCTGTGACAACAGATGGCGCTATTCACAATTCAGATTTTACGATTAATTTCCCGACTTTCATTACAGCGAGTGACATTTTTACGACAACAGCATGTTAAAACGATTATTCACAAAATTCATTATATGTTTTTATGAATGCGGAGGCAGTAAAAATATAATTAAACTATCGATTAAACATTTCGGCGTGTGCTCAACGAGGCGGTAAATTCTGCGAAATCCCGCTCTTATTGTAGTGTGACGTCATTGGTGTTTTGATGTGGAGGTACGGAAAAAACTAAATGCGATAGTTACGATAGTCACGGATAGGCGTACTGTCTAATATACATAGTATTTTTAATATTAGGATATTTTCTATAATAATGCGATAAAGAGGCAGTTTTTGCAAGTTTCTATCTGTGAACTGTAGATACGGGTGACGTCATTGTTCCTTTCCATAGATACAAAATCGCTCATAAAAAAACATTGAGGAAATAACATTTATGATTTCAAACTAAAAAAAACAGGTCAGATATTTCGTCGATCACATACGCGTTGAAATTAGATTGAGCTATAAACAAAAATACGGAAAAGAATATACCAAATAATCTGGCAATATGACTTTGGATCTTAAGTCCTTGTGGAACAAATATGCAAGAAAAATTAGTAATGTGACATCATGCATCGTGATTGGTGTTTACAGTCACGTGACGCACAGATAAAAAATAATTATTTAAATTACTAAAACAAAATTATCCTTGCAGTATTTTTAATAAATCCCTATTGCACAGATTATTTCGACGATAAATCTATGTTCCTACAGAAATTCATTGATATTGGTTACTATTGTTAAGTACCCAATTACTAAACTATTTTAGAAATCCCTTCACCTATGAAAAGCTCCGTTCTTTCTCTCTACCTGCCCTTATATCCCACCTTAATGTGGGGTCGGCGCAACACACTTTTTCAAGTTGCAGAAAGGATTTGGCTAAGTTTTTACGAACGGCTGCCTGCTTGACGTCAACCCCCTCTGAGAAATCCAGTCCCGGAAAAAAAAAGTAAAAAAAAAATTCGCTTTGCCAGACCTGAAAATCGAACCCACGACCTCCCGGTCCATAGCCCATATGAAATAAGCTAGAACATGAAACGAATTTTGAAAATTGGTCCACATTTGGCGGAGATATCGCGTAACATACAAATTGAGGACCTTCTCCTTTTTGGAAGTCGGGCGATTAACTAAAGGACAGGTAAAAAGTACCCAAAGCTGACGCGAATGCAGTACCGGGCAAATAAAATTGGGAAAAAGTCTTTACCAACTTGGGAATTGAACCCAGGACCTCCCGGTGTACAGCCCATATACGCCACTAGGCCAATGAGGCGACACCACTCAAATGCTTATCCTAAAAGCAAATTTTTTTTTCCCGGAACCGGCCCGGTCCCGTCCCGTCCGGGGCACGGGCACTCCGCCCCGGACGGTGCCCGGACGTGTGTATATCATTAAGAAACGCGGTATAAACAGCGCGGTGTCCATCAGTCAGCCTCGACAAGCCAGCGCCGACTATTGCCGACTGAATCACTATGAGTTACTATTAGAACTATCATTTGTGATCGAGTTGTGAGTGAGAAAATATTCGTGGAATGGAGTACGCGAAATGGACTTTTTAAACGATAGGGAACGCTTTTCTCCTGCGTTCCTGAATTTATAAAACTTTTTCTGACACAGAAAAGTTATTTCACGAAAGGGAACGGTATCAGATTTGTTTACGAAAAGGAATGATTTTTTACGAAAGGTAACACGTGCCCATCCTATACGTTCCCGTCCATTTCGAATACTGGAGGGTAGAGAATAAATATGTGTTTCTTGTTATGAAGATTTGACTTGTGTTTTAATATGGATGATACTGATACTAGATTGAAAAAAACACAACATATCTTTGTCTGTCCTGAGTTGGAACCCCAGACCTCAGGACGGTATTCGTACCGAAATACATAAATACAACTACGCCACAGAGGCAGTCAGTAATAACTTATTTTGTGTAATCTCCCGTTGTCGAGTACAGATACAATGATCTATCTATCTTTATACATATAAGATTTTTTGTATACATACACCCAACAGTCACACACCTAGTCCTGACCCCACACTAGGTATAACCTGTATCGTGGGTGTCAGAGACTATGAGAAGATCCGAATTGAGGACCTTCTCCTTTTTTTATGTCGGTCGAAAAGAAAATAAGGGTCCTTTTGGCCATTTGGCTTCGGAACCTTAAATATAATGGAAATAACGGTAAAGCTCCCATGCAGTCAGTGTCGCGAGCTAAAACTATTTACGATTCACGTTCGAGATATCCCTGAGGTACAGTTCGGTAGTAGCGCGGTGTGAGCGAGCGAGTATTTTCGCGGCGCGTCGAGTGTAAGTAAATGCCGCCGAGTCTGCCAGAAGAACGTCGCTGTGACGTATACACGCAAACAGACAAGACACTTTTCTGATACAGTTGTAGCAGAGACAGAGAGTTGACAAACGAACAGGTGGGTCCCCTTATGGTAAGCGAATCACACTTACGCCCGGTTCCAATAAACAATCTCAGTTCGAATGCGGAGATTACAAAAATTTGCCAATAAGAACACAGTTTGAACATGACTCCGTCAAATGGCGTGATTTGATTGGTTCATAATCACAAGTTTAGAAACTTAACAGACCGAGTTCAAATCCGAGCGTGACCAAATTTATATGTAACCACCCTTGAAAGAAGCTCTATCGAACACAAAAATTATTATCTATCGAATTTTAAAGATCGGTCCACATACATAAAAAACAGACGAATTAAGGACCTCATTTTTATAAGTCGGTAATCATGATAGTATCCGTAACAATCCGTTTTATTTCCATGAGAAATATATTGAAATTAAACTATTTTTACGGATTATATCACGATTTGGTTTTAATTTTTATGCCCGACGTTTCGAAAGCTTTGCAGCCTTCGTGGTCACGGGTCAGACTAAGGTGTCATTTGTCCAAAAATGTTAATATTACATTATATACCTTCATTTTAAAATTATACAATTTAAAATTTTTTAAGCTTTCGAAACGTCGGGCATAAAAATTAAAACCAAATCGTGATATAATCCGTAAAAATAGTTTAATTTCAATGAACCATAAATGTATTCGAACTCGATGCGCGTCTATGAAATTTGTATGAAATATTAACCAAACGTCATCAGTGCGCAGCGAACTCGAATACATTTACATTAGTTTTTCGTGCTCGGGCTACTGCTTTGTACTTGTTTTTTTATATAGACCAGCAAAACAGCAAGTGGGTTAGATGGTAATCAGGGCCAACTTTAAAATATTGGGTCCCTGAGTACACTAGGATAATGGGGCCTTTATTTCCCTGACGGAGACATTATTTTCGACCGACTTCCAAAAAGGAGGAGGTCCTCAATTCGTCTGTATTTTTTTTATGTATGTTACGCGATATCTCCGCCAAATGATGACCGATTTTCAAAATTCTTTTTGTGTTCGATAGAGCTTATTTCAAGGGTCATGGTCGGATTTGAAGTTGGTTTCTTAAGTTTTTAAACTTGTGATTATGTTAGAATAGACAAAGAGGGTAAGAGAGAATTATAGATTTGTTGGTATTTTTTTGTAATCATTTTAAATTAATAGATATTATAGCTATATATTAAATGAATATTTTGAGTGGTAGAGCCACGCTGTAGACAGTAACGTCTACAGCTTGAATGGGCTCGATCGGTTTGATACCACTGTCTCACAGAAAACCGACGTAAAGTGGCAGCTTGCTGTCGCGTTTCGTTCGGTGATTTGCCCCCCCCCTCCCTTTCCCAATCCGTTTTCCATCCCCTTCCACCCATGATTATTTTTGTGTCTTGGGTGTCTATGGGCGGTGGAGATCACTTACCATCAGGTGACCCATCTGCTCGTTTGCCTGTATCTGCTTTAAAAAAAGATAAATATTTATGTGACCTGCAATTAATTGTTTCAGGTCTGGGTGTTGTGAGACCGACAGTTACCAGTTCTAACCATTAACTTAGACTCGAATCATAGTATGGGGTTAGGACTATGTGCGTGACTGTTGGGTGTTATTTATTTATTTAATTTTTTAGGGTTCCGTACCTCAAAAGGAAAAACGGAACCCTTTTAGAATAACTTTGTTGTACGTCTGTCTGTCACGACCATTTTTCTCAGGAACGCGTGGAGGTATCAAGCTGAAATTCATATCAAATACTCAGGTCTACTCTCCCTTGGAGCTGTGAAAAAATAAAACTTCTAAGCCAACGCAATCCAAAGATACAGCCGTTTATGCCGCAAATTTTCGGCACTCGCAAGATAATCAAAACCTACAAGGTACTTCCCGTGAACTCAGAATCTTGAAATTTGGTACGAATCAACGTCTTATAGAACAGATAAAGGAAATATTGCGAAATTCATTATATACCTACAGGTTTGTACGGAACCCTCGGTGCGCGAGTCCGACTCGCACTTGTCCGGTTTTTTACATTTCGTGTGACTCTACCATTTGTCAAAATTATGATATATTAATGCTGAAAACCCACAACAGCCAAAAATATACTACCGCGGTCCGAATGTCAATATAAAACCTTGATAAGACAAAATATTTCCCATGCGTAGTACTAGCCGCCCAAAAGCTCGCCGCCCGCCCGCCGTGCCGCGTCCGCCCGCCATAATCTTTGGCTATATCAACATAGCTAGTGCGCATGTGTGCGTGGCGCCGATTACTCGCATATTCTAACCTAATTTTGAATTCCAGCCTCACTTTCCGCGGACGCTCGCTCCCGGCCAGCGCTAAACAATTTAAAAATAAATCTTAATTTTTCTACCGACCTTTCGCGTACCAGTTGACCATTTATATTTTTTGTAAAAAAAGTATTTTTCATCGGTGGTGTTTGGTGAAATGTTTAAAAATAGAATTTTGACGTTACGTGAAGATAAGCTCGACGTATTTCTGTGACAAAATCTGACCTCGAGTCGCTTTATTTTGGCGGTCTCTATGGCCTGATTTTAGTTTTTTAGTGTACTTTTTTAAGTGTAGTGATGAAACGGAGGAAGTGATGTGTACACGGATTTTAATATAAAAACAGGTAACAATATGATTTTTTGTTGTATTTCTATATTTTTGAAGATTACGTATGATAATTCGGTGATCTATTTCGCTCGTAGCGATGGTTTTGGGCCATTAATTAACGGAACACAATAGATGTTATGCAGATCTTGTGACGCAAGGCGTAATTTATTTTAGTAAACATTTGATACAGTTATCTTTCGCGTGTTCATTTTTAACGAGATGTGGATTCCACAGGGATCTGCTAACGTAACCTTTGACGTGAAATCGAATGATAAACCCATGATTTATATTAACGGTGAAGCAAAACATCGCGCGATCCTCACTAACATAGATAGATAGATCAAAACTCTTTATATACATTCATACATAAGCTCACGCCTGTATCCCCGAAGGGGTAGGCAGAGGTAAACTATCGAACTAGAACACCCACATTTCGCCGAGCTTAGTTCCGTCCCAGATGTGATAGGGGGCGAGCCTATCGCCATATCAGGCACAAATTCCAAACTCCGGGCTGATATGAAAAAATTCAATATCACTTTGCCCAACCCGGGATCGAACCCGAGACCTCAGGACGGTAGTCATACCGAAATACAACCACCGAGGCAGTGACCGAGAAACTCTTTAACATCTCTTTTATGTATGTAAAGACGAACCCAAATTACCTCAAAGTTCTTTCTTTCCAATGAAACCATTGGCTCTCATATCTCATACAAGGATTTATATTGACTTTCATTATGCCAAAATGATGGACTAATTCGTAATTAATTTACTTATAATAATAAGATATAAGTACAAGGATCGTAGCAATCCGTTCTCTACCTATCCCTCTTATAAACAAGGATGAGTCTAGTCCTAGATTTGCATGTAATAAAGAGGTTAGAAGAATTTCAATTTAGAAATGTTATTATGAAAAAGGACGGCGATATGAGGGCGTGACGTCATCGTATTTATTGTAGAACGTGTAAGGGAGATAGCGCTCTTTCCATCTCTCCTCATAAGAATATTCATGTGAGTTGTTGCCTAATCTTACTATTATTTTGATTTCTTCTGTAGATATATTTGTCTACAGATATCATCTTTTGTAGACCTGGTCCACACTTTCCATGATAAATCTAAGATTCTTCTGTTGTTTCAGCGGGTGACCCGTTCGCTCGTTTACTGACGTCTACTAAAAAGTTTATTAAATATCATTCAGTGGAAGAAGAACACGATGGTTATATTTATGTCTAGAATCAATTTGTTTACTCGTGTGTAGTTTCGGTTGAGTGACGTAGGTTCGAGTCCCGGGCGGGGATCGCCCACGTTTCACTATCTGAGTCACACTTGGCTTGAATGTTATAGCAATTGTTGTCTATAGTAAATCCATCGTCGCGTCGCGTCGTCTCCTTGGTACTTGGTCGCAGTGTATATGAGCTGTGAAACGGTCCTAGGTTCGATTCCTAAGTCGGGCGTATAGTGTTAGAAAAAACCTTAACTGACCGACTTTCATCTTGATCATGGGGTTACCACCACCTCTTATAGCAGTATTATTATAATCTTACTTGTACCGATTCCCATACAAAACAAACGAAGAACGATTATAATAATACTGCTATAAGAGGTGGTGGTAACCCTGCTGATTATGACCAATTATATGCGACCACCCTTGAAATAAGCTCTATCGAATACAAAAAAAATGAAAGTCGATCCCCATTTGGAAGAGATATCGCGTAACATACATAAAAATACAGACGAATTGAGGGACTTTTTGGAAGTCGATCGAAAAAGACAAGGTCCGAGACGAATTGAGTCTGTATTTTTTATGTATCTGATTTTGAAAATTCTTTTTGTTCGATAGAGCTTATTTCCAAAGTGGTTCTATATTTTGGTCACGGTCGGATTTGAAGTCAGTCCGTAAAGTTTTTAAACTTGTGATTATTGGAAGTGCGTTGAAAAGACCAGGCTTGGGAGTAGGAGGAGGAGAGGAGAGGCCAATTTATTATCCAATATGTTTAAAACAAACCTATTAGATTACTTAAGAAAAAGTAAAAAGTGTGTTTAACTATGTAATGGTCTAATCGGAACCACAAACAATCCTGGGGAGTCATCTCTGATTCGACTTCATTTATGGCCGGTTTCAATAAATAAATACACCCAACAGTCACACATCTAGTCCTGACCCCACACTAGGTATAACCTGTATCGTGGGTGTCATAGACTATGAGAGACGCGCGGTCTCACAACACCCAGACTTGAAACAAATATCTGTGGGCCACACAAACATTTGTCTAAATGCGGGAATCGAACCCGCGGCCTCTCGCTTCACAGCCGACTACTCGCCCACTGCGCCACGGAGGCTGTCATGTCATCATTTCAATAAACGATCTCGGTTTACAGAGCAGATAGATCGCGATTATGAACCAATCAAATCAAGTCATTTGACGGAGTCATGTTCAAACTGTGTTCTTTTTGGTTAATTTTTGTAATCTATCTGCACATTCGAACTGAGATAGTTTATTGAAACTAGCCGTCAGTGACTTAATCATCATCATCATCATCATCGTAAGCCATAGGACGTCCACTGCTGAACATAGGCCTCCCCCAAAGATTTCCAGATCGACCTGTTGGAAGCGGCCTGCATCCAGCGTAGGACGTCCAGTGACTTAATATTCCACCGAAATAGAGTTTAAAAGTGCACTAATGTCACGTTAAAAATTACCAAATGACAAGTTCTCGAATCTAATGCAACATCAGCGCACTTTGAAACTCGATTTCGGTGGAATTTTAAGTTAATAACCGCCGAATGTTGATACACTTAAGTTCGCCTTATGCCGTTTAAGGCCGCCTTATCTGTCAAAATTGTATGGCGAAAATTGTAAGAAGCCGTTAAAATTGAGTAGCGTTTGACCATTTTGGCGTGAAACCCAATCGAAATCAAATTCAAATCAATTGTCAGACTCGAGGGGCAGGACTAAATCAAAATTAATCATGACAGCATCCGTTAAATATTAAGCCTGTTATCCAGATTTGAACCTAGCGTTAACTAAATAAAGAACTAATTTCTAGTACAACCGCTTTAACTCGACTGATAAAACGCTATCGATTTGTCTGTGGAAGAAATGGTTTAACACCGGCATAAATATTGCGGTTTGTTTACACGTTGAACTGAAGTTGCTGATGGGCTCATTTTTATCGAGGTATTTAGGATTTCAAGCTGCGATAGCACACTGAGTGGTACGGGCTGCCGAGACGAGAGTCGGAGGTTCGAGACCAAACAAAAAGTTTGTACAATATCCATTCTTCCAATAGTACATTGAGAAATCAAACTCGATGAAGTAATTTGGTTGCTATAAAATTGGGAAAGCCGTCATAAAAATAGCGACTACAGTTCAACAATTAGTTACACTGGCACTGTATTTTTGGATATTTATAGTCCACTACTTTTGCCCGCCACTCCGCATGAATAAGTTAGTGTTAGAAAAGCCAATGTCTACAGGACCTACCATGTTTAAAGTAAAGCACGGCCTGTAGACATTGACTTTGCTAATTGTTCATACTGTAAAGTATGCACGCTTAGCGAAATCATTCCGGTGACCCAATTTCTCCGTCCCTTTCCCAATCCCTGTTTCCTTCCTTTTAGGCTAGCAATCATGATTCTTTTGCGTCTTGGGTGTCTATGGTGGATATCACTTACCATCAGGTGACCCATCTGCTCGTTTGCTAGTCTCTAAAAAAATATTTGGGTTTTACGACCAGCGACTTGCTTACTTCAAACTCCTCTGGGATTTTGTATTTGATCCCCTATTTATGTTAATTATTTATGTATGACTATGTATTTGCTGTTTTTCGTAAATAAATAATAATCACAAGTTTAAAAACTTAACATACCGACTTCAAATCCGATCGTGACCAAATTTATATGGGACCACTTTTGAAATAAGCTCTATCGAACACAAAAAGAATTTTGAAAATTTGGCGCGAGACATCGCGTAACATACCTACATAAAAGAATGCAGACGAATTGAGGACCTCCTCCTTTTTGGAAGTCGATCGAAAAATAAAGCACTTCCACCCATTTCTACGTGAAAAAGAACGTCTGAAACTTCTGCATTTATAATATAAGTGTAGGTAGTTGATCGATAGGCGCGTCCCCTACCGACCTAGTTGCCGAAACTCCTTAAATAAGTAGAGCGGGGAGTTTACCCTTATTTTTTGATTAATGTGGCTATTTATCATGTACACATATCACGAATATGTATGGAAGGACGTTTATAATGATTTCTTAGGTTTATAATATGAGCCCTGTAATATTAGCAAGCGATAATTCATAATGAAAATACACTTAACATAGAAAAGTCAGAGGTGTATGCTCTTTTTTTTTGGGGTTAGTCTTGAACCTCCGACACTCGTCCCGGCAGTCCGTACCACTCTCAACTGAGCTATTTCTATTCCTTGTTTCATCATCATCGTCAGCCATAGGACCTCCACTGCTGAACACAGGCCTGCCCCAAAGATTTCCAGATTTCCTTGTCTACGCAGGTGTAATGCTTATAGTCTCAGCTATTGATGAACGGCGAATTTGTTCAGGGGGGTTACCATCACCTCTTATAGCAGTATTATTATCATCTTACTTGTATCGATTCCCATACAAAACAAACGAAGAACGATTATAATAATACTGCTATAAGAGGTCGTGGTAACCCTGCTGTTATTGTTTATAATCATAATTATGAAAGTGGTAGAGCCACGCTGTAGACAATTCTTAACAAAGACTGGCCAACGAGCAGATAGGTCACCTGATGGTAAGTGATCGCCACCACTAATAGAGAGATACTGAAAGAATGATGGATGTGTTGTCTAGTAGGGAATAGAGATTGACAGACATTGACAGCCTCCGTGGCGCAGCGGGCGAGTACACGGCTGTGAAACGTGAGGTCGCGGGTTCGATTCCCGCACCGACACAAATGTCTGTGTGGCCCACAGGTATTTGTACCGGGTCTGGGTGTTGTGAGACCGAAAGTCTCTCGTAGTATCTGATTCCCACGATACAGGTAAAACCTAGTGTGGGGTCAGGACTATGTGTGTGACTGTTGGGTGTATTTATTTAAAAAAAAGAGATTGAAAAGGAGAGAGGGGTTTTTGGGATACCAGAGATCACACTCATCAGACGAAACGCGAACTGTTAGTTGCCACTCTACGCCGTATTTCTGTGAGACAGTCAAAGATATTAAATATTACTCACTATAGAGTAAAAGCTTTAAAAAAGAAATTGTAAATTCACTAATGTTGCACCAAAATTCATAAAACAACCTATGTTAAGTACACTCAATTCATTTTCACTGTACCTTTAGTTTTAATATTAAGTAATTCGTGAAAACGTAGTGTAGTGTACAATAAAATATTACTATAATTATATGGATGGTTGATGGTAAGATACATTGTACATCTCGTCTCTTTTCCAAATAAATAAAATAAAATAAATAAAAAATTAAATAGAGGATCTATCAAGCATGTTTTACAACATACATAAAAAAAATATCACAAACGTCAGCAACGCCTCTACCACTTATTACAATGCGAGGGCGCATTACAATTTACACCCTAGAATGTTCTGTGAGTGTTCAAGGATCACGTAAGACAATATTGTGTAAACATCATTACGCTGGCACGACCTTACGCGCGCATGTTTCAAACACGACTGAGTGACTTATGACCACGAGGTCATAACTTTTGGATCACACGTTTCGTGCTGTTGTCCTGTCTAGTATTTGGACACAATATATCGAACCGGTCGAGCCGGCCCATTCGTGCTTTGGACGTTATTGTCTACAGCGTGGCTCTACCACTCAAAAAGTTTAGTTATGTTTAGTTTTGCTATATTACCATCTCTCAGGAATCCAAATGCATCATGGATGCGTTGCCAACTGAACATAACCTCATAAGCTCACGCCTGTATTCCCGAAGGGGTAGGCAGAGGCGCACCAGCGAACTAAAACACCCACATTTAGCCGAGCTTAGTTCCGTCCCAGATGTGATAGGGGGCGAGACTATCGCCATCGGACACAAATTCCAGACTCCGGGCTGATATGGAAAAATCCAATATCACTTTGCCCGACCCGGGGATCGAACCCGAAACCTCAGGACGGTAGTCGTACCGAAAGACAACCACGCCACCAAGGCAGTCTGCCAATTGAAAAGGAGAGGAATAGTGATTGGGAAGAAGGGGGAATTGGGCGAAAATCTAAAACTAAAGAAGCATAGTAGAATAAAAATATCCGCCACTTATCAAACGTGGCCGTGACGTCAGCGTGACGAAATAAGAACATTCAATATGAATGGAAGAAAACTGATGTATAAAATATCGTAATCGAGAAGTGATTTAAGGTCAGCGCAGATTGTGTTGCCAAATACGAGGGCAATACCCCTGGTACAATTTTTTCACAGCAGAGACTGGTAAACGGGCATGTGAGTGACCTGGGAGTAAGTGATCGCCTCTGTCATCAAAAGAATTTTAGGTGCGTTGCCAACCTAAACGGGGGGAATAGGGATAGGGCCACCGGAAATGATCGAACGAGAACAACTAACTGCCAGTTTACATCGGTTCGTTGTGAGACAGTGGTATCAAACCAGTCGAGCCGTGCTGAAGACGTTATTTACAGCATGATGCTACCAAAGCAGCGCCCATACATCTCTATTAATAATCTACCTGCCCTTATCCCAACCTTATTTAAGGGTCGGCGAAACGCACTTTTCAAGCAGAAAGTTTTCGGCTGCCTGTCGTCAAACCCCTCTTTGGGGGTCCTGTTTCGGCAGTACGATCCGATTCCTACAAATCACAACCTTTTATCTAAGCCCCATTCTTGTTATTGTGTCCATACCTGCCTGCTTGTTTTCAAAATTGATAGTGTTGTAACATGATTATTATATGTATAAATGTATTTATATATCGATCCCCGGGTCGGGAAAAGTGATATTGGATTTTTCCATATCAGCCCGGAGTCTGGAATTTGTGCCCGATATGGCGATAGGCTCGCCCCCTATCACATCTGGGACGGAACTAAGCTCGGCGAAATGTAGGTGTTCTCGTTCGCTAGTGCGTCTCTGCCTACTCCTTCGGGGATACAGGCGTGAGCTTATGTTATGTTATGTTAACTAGACCTTGTTTTGACCTGTCATAAGTGCATTTGATATGCCTACGTGACCAATAAACATTTTTATTTTATTTTATTTTAAATCAAATTACAATATTCACTTTTTCTGACCTAGGAAACGAACCCAGGACAGGTCCTCAATCCATTAATTTTAGACAAAGGAGGCGACTAATCAATTGAAAACTTGACATATATTTCCCGTTCAGTCTGTGTATGTAAAGCTCTTTGTCCGAGCTGCGTGTTAATTGTTATCTTATCAGTTAACATGGGTTTGTGATAACGAGGTCTTAGCCGATCGATCCACGTATCCTTCACGAGCTGTTTATTAATTACATTACTGATACCCGAGCAGTAGCCCCACTGAGCTCGACCATGGGTTTTTTGACATTCCACGATAGTGACTACGTAAACTATTTGTATGACTAACACCCGAACGCCTCTAGCGGGGAAATTATGTTTTTCATACAAATTTAACATAACATAAGCTCACGCCTGTATCCCTGAAGGGGTAGGCAGAGGCGCACTAGCGAACTAGAACACCCACATTTCGCCGAGCTTAGTTCCGTCCCAGATGTGATAGGGGGCGAGCCTATCGCCATATCGGGCACAAATTCCAGACTCCGGGCTGATATGGAAAAATCTAATATCACTTTGCCCGACCCGGGGATCGAACCCGAGACCTCAGAATCGTAGTCGTACTGAAATACCACCACGGCAGTCATACAAATTTTAATAATAATAATAAAACACTCTAAAGTCACACACATAATCCTGAACCCAAACTGTACCCAAAGGTATAACCTGTATCGTGGGTGTCAGAAACTACGAGAGACGCACGGTTTCACAACACCCAGATTCGAAACAAATCGAAATCGGGAATCGAATATGCAGCTTCTCGCTTCACAGCCGGCTATTCGGCCACTGCGTCACGGAGGCTGGATTTTACGTAGTCGCTACATCGAAGTCGTTAGCCAGAAATGTCAAAACAAGTCATAGTCGAACTATATGAATAATTCCGACAATCCACTTCGATGCGCTTATGACATGCATGCACGCACGCACACATCCGTTGATTTGATAACATTCGCTGACCCGGGGATAGAATCCGAAACCTCTGGTCGGTAGTTGTACAGTGCAAACTAGTCAAAGTGTACTTTTAATCACAGTTAACGCCATGTTGTGTTTTATTATAGTGTTAAGTCTAGATTAAAGTCTAATACATAAACGTCAGAGCTTCATTCTAGACAAAAGAAGTTCGAGGACGAGGCATAATGACGAAAAAATGAAGCATTCCTAATATATGGAACGAAACCAAAATGGCGACTTTGGGAAAGAAAGATCCCATGAATATATCAGTTAGCCATCTTCTTCATATTCCGAAATTAGTATTATCGTAAATAAATCATCCTATTTATAATAATATCAATAAATATCTATACGTCATTTAATTTTTATGACACGGTGACAACTTACGTGTAAATAGATCGTAAAACTAAAATGGCGGATTCGAATTCAGAGTAACCACGTATTTTTCGTAGTTATACCAGCCCGCCTAGCATGCGCACCACGAGAACATTTTGTCTACACTTTTGTCCGGTTATAACCGGTTTTCTCTATTTGTCTACGGACACTAACATGCGTCCTCGTTTATTTTCATACAATATTGTAGACAACACGTAGACAACATCTCGACGGTCGATTATCGGCATATCTTGGTGCGCGCATGCTAGGCGGGCAGGTCCTCTTACTTTTTCTTTAGTCATTGTTCACACCACATTCCGATAATTAAACGAACCACCATTTTGTGTCAGTTAGTTGCCGCAACAATATAACTGTAGATTTTATACTATACCTTTTGCTGACGGCTCCGTCCGGATGGAAGTCTTTGTCATCGTATTTTTATTGTTTCTCCATACTTTGAAGTACCGTTTGATCCTCTAAGGGTTGAATTTTGAAATACCCTTTCTTGTTCCTTGTATGTATGACTGCCTCGAGGGCGTACTGCAGGGTTACCACGACCTCTTATAGCAGTATTATTATAATCGTTCTTCGTTTGTTTTGTATGGGAATCGGTACAAGTAAGATAATAATAATACTGCTATAAAAGGTGGTGGTAATCCCCCTGGTATTGCGTGCGCGGTACGACTGTCGTCCTGAGGTCTCGGGTTCGATCCCCGGGTCGGACAAAGGCTTATTGTATTTTTCAGTAACAGCCCGGAGTCTCTAATTTATGCCTAATATGACGACAGACTCGCCCCTTATCACATCTGGGACGGAACTAAGCTCGGCGAAATGTGGATTTTCTAGTTCGCTAGTGCACTTTTGCCTACCCCTTCGGGGGTACAGGCGTAAGCTTATGTATATATAAGATTGATTCCTAGTCCGACCGTGATCACTTCGTGTGCGGAAGTCGTAAACGGCAATATTTCAGCACGTTTTCACCATAAATAGCTATAAACCAGGTCAATAGGCGGCTACTATTTATAGTCTATGGTACTGATGCATTTGTTACTTTAGCGTTGGGTAACGTGCTTTTGAGTTACGTTAGATTTCAGGGATGTTTATGTCCCTTTGTTATTTGAACCTATCTTTATCCCACCTTAATGTGGGGTCGGCGCAACACACTTTTTCAAGCATGTGCCGAAAGGATTTGACTTAATTTTTACGACTGACTGCCTGCCTGACGTCAGCTCCTTCTGAGGGATCCAGTGCCGAGCAAATGAACTTATAAAATATGCTGTGCCCAAACTGGGAACCGAACCCAGGACCTCCCGGTCCACAGACTCCAATAACACTGATTAGAAAAACCCAATATCACGTTACCCGACCCAGAGTTCGAATTCGAGACCTTAACGGTGGTACCGCATTAAAGAAATACATCGGTTAAGCAATAACCTTTAGGCTCAATTGCACCATATTATTAACCTAGAGTTAGTCCTATCCGCAAGCTAAATTGACAGAAAATGTATGAATGACATGTAACTTAACTTGCGGTTAGGACTAACTCTAGGTTAATAATAATGGTGCAATTGAGCCTTAGTTGTTTAATAAATAACACATCAAACATATCTGAACTTCGAGAGCGATCCCAAACCATTGCAATATCATCATTATAGCAGTACTGCATCTTGAACTCACGAGAAGCAATTATCCGCTTTTAGATTGCATTCATAAATTGGGCACTTGACTAAAGTAAGAAATATTAATAAATTTCTGTGGAAACATAGATTTATCATCGAAATCACGTGTGCAAAAGGAATTTATGAAATATAAGACAAGGATAATTTTGTTTTAAGGTTTAAGGTTTAAAGATAACATAACATAAGCTCACGCCTGTATCCCCGAAGGGGTGCAGAGGCGTATTAGTGAACTAGAACACCCACATTTCGCCGAGCTTAGCTCCGTCCCAGATGTGATAGGGGGCGAGCCTATCGCCATATCGGGCACAAATTCCAGACTCCGGGCTGATATGGAAAATCCAATATCATTTTGCCCGACCCCGGGATCGAACCCGAGACCTCAGAACCGTAGTCCTACCGAAATACCACCACGCCACCGAGGCAGTCATATACATGCGTTGAAGATAAATGTGCAGTTGAGGCTAAAGTAAAATGTACATAGATTAAGTCCATTGTTGATGTACTCTGAAATATTGTGAAATATCGGCTGTACTGTTTGTATACACTGTCTGAGTGATGTATATAATACATTGTACAGCAGGTCGATTCTCTAATAAACGCCACAACGTTGCGATCGACGCCTCGCTCCCGCAGCGCACATCGTTGAAATCGTCGGAGCGTTCAACGTTGTTGGTTCTTGGAGGTCCATTTTCCATACATTTATGTCAAACGCCACGCTCGAGAAAACTAGTTCGCATAAGCGCCGTCATCACGCATAGCGCTAGTGCGTGCGCTTTGTACCTTGCTGAATACAAAAATGAAAACATCGTTGCCGCAACGATGCCACAACGTTGTTTTCACAATGAAACCTTAGAGAATCGACCTGCTGGTAGCGAGTTTGGATGTGTTATTGGAAAAAGCGGGTTATGTAATACAACATAAGCTCACTCTGTATACCCGAAGGGGTAGGCAGAGACGACAGAGCCTCCGTGGCGCAGTGGGTGAGTAGCCGGCTGTGAAGCGAGAGGCCGCGGGTTCGATTCCCGCATTGAGACCAATATTTGTGTGGTCCAAAGATATTTGTTTCAAGTCTGGATGTTGTGAGACCGAAAGTCTCTCATAGTCTCTGATGATACAGGTTATACTTAGTGTGGGGTCAGGACTAAGTGTGTGACTGTTGGGTGTACTAAAAAAAGGAAAAAGACACATTTCGCCGAGCTTATTTCCATCCCAAATGTGATGGGGGATATCGCCACCATATGAGACATAAATTCTAGACTTCGACTGAGTAGAAAAACTCAATATCACGTTACCTAACCCGGGGATCGAACCCGAGACCACAAAACGTTAGTCGTAGCGCGCACAAGTTACTGCTACACCCGAGGAGTCCCATCTTTTTGGTTTAGTGGCATGGTTATGAACCAGGTCCTGGTTTCGATTCCCAGGTCGGATGTTTTCTATACGATTTGCTCGCGACTGAATCCCCACATGGCTTGACGTCAAGCAGTCAGCAGGTCATTAAAACGTAAGCTGGATCCTTTCTGCAACATGCTTGAAAAGGTGTTGCGCCGACCCCACATTAAGGTGGGATAAGGGGTGAAAAAGTGACAGACTTTAAAAAAGGAGAATGTCTTGAATTCGTCTGTTTTTATGTATGTTTCGCAGTATCTTCGCGAAAATGTGGGCCGATTTTCAAATTACCTTTTTTAAAGAGTGGTCCCATATAAATTTGGTCACGATCGCATCCATTTTGAAGTCGGTCCGTTAAGTTTTCGACCGACTTCCACAAAAGGAGGAGGTTCTCAATTCGTCTGTATTTTTTTTATGTATGTTACTCGATATCTCCGCCAAATGTGGACCGATTTTCAAAATTCTTTTTGTGTTCGATAGAGCTTATTTCAAGGGTGGTTCCATATAAATTTAGTCACGATCGGTAAATTGGAAGTCGGTCAGTTCAGTTTTTAAACTTATGATTACTAACTAAGCTCGGCGAAATGTGGGTGTTCTAGTTCGCTAGTGCGCCTCTGCCTACCCCATCGGGGATACAGGCGTGAGCTTATGTTATGTTATGTGATTATTAACTTCTGATTGTGACCTAGTGATATCTCAGTCTAACCATTTAGGGATGCGTAATCATATTATCATACATATTAAAGCTCATAAGACAGTTCAATGATCCGTAATAACATAGAGAATTTAATAAAAGCACGTAAGATGTAATATTCGAGTGAAAGCCGCGGGGCGTGCTTGTACGTGGTCGGGGATCGAAATAACATTATTATGAGGCGGTATTTGCGGTTGGGTCGTGTACATTTTCATACGTAGGGTGGGTTGATGTTGCTAGCGATGAGCGGGAGCGGAAGCAGGAGCGGGAATTGGATATTGAAAACTTTACGATTAGTAAGAAATAAAAGGAAAATAATTAAAAACTTAAGGGACCGACTTTAAAATGTATCCGATCGTAACCATATTTATATGAGCGGCGGAGATCACTTGGTACTTACTATTACCCGATTCACCTGCTCATTTCACGGCGAGCTAAAAAACATTTTTGTGTTTAGTAAATCTAGGAAACAAAAAAAAATTAAGCATAGATGAACTACATATATGATATGGAATGCAAGAGGTAAAGTTAGCAAAAAACGGTTAATATTTGACTTTGAAATATATCTCATTTATTCGTTTTGGGCAGATTTTCAAAAAGGAGGAGGACCTCAATTCGTCTGGATTCTTTTTTTTATGTATGTTACGCGATATCTCCTCCTAATGTGGACCGATTTTCAAAATTCTTTTTATGTTCGAGAGATCTTATTTCAAGGGTGATTCCATATATAATTTTTTCACGATCGGATTTTTAGACGGTCTGTTAAGTTTTTAAACTTGTGTTTTTTTTTATTTGTTTAAGACACAATACAGAATACGATCAAATTACACAATCCATACAGCTAGCGTTAGTAACTTACATCTAGATTGTACTCCAAAATCTGTGCCCAAATCATAATTATAGCATATAAGTAGATGTTATGTTATATTTATGATTATAAATATCTCAAAGAAACTCAATATAAGAAAGAAGATAGAAGTTTTATTCTGAATGTACATTTTTTGTTGAACTGAATTTCCACTCTGTGCTAATTTTGGCCCACCTATCCGGTAGCATACGAACCACGTGTCCTGCCCAGTTCCACTTTAGTTTGGCGACGCCGTGGTAGACCCAGAAAGAGATGGCGTGACGATATGGATGCCTACGAGCCTACGTGGACTGAACTAGCCCATGACAGAGAACAGTGGAAAAAGATGGGGGAGTCCTTTGCCCAGCAGTGGGACACATTAGGATAGAATAGAATAGAGTAGAATAGAATAGAACTGAATTACTATTTTTGCGATATCCGAATCGAAAACAAAAACTTAATTCAATTCAATTAATCCGGCCCGCTTATCAAATCCCCGCTGTCATCATGA
The DNA here is from genome assembly GCA_036417725.1 of Clanis bilineata. NCBI lineage: Eukaryota > Metazoa > Arthropoda > Insecta > Lepidoptera > Sphingidae > Clanis > Clanis bilineata. Next base: position 1,687,852 of record CM071163.1, on the reverse strand, counting down.
CCACATCTCACAACTTAAATGTAAGTGGTGCAAGGACGTCCTACAGTTTCGTCTAGACCTAGCTATTATACAGGGTGTTCTGATATAGGGGTGTTCGCTACAGGGTGTTATTAGACGTGATAACTTTTCACTGATTAGGGGTTAAGTTGCTATGTGAGGCTTTGTTAACATTATAGTTAATTATCTGTTCTGTGTGTAGTTTTATTAAACGTATATTGTGAATGTAATTTCATTGGTTAGATAGTCACGAGCGGCTCGGCCTCCGGTGGCCCACACGCTTATGGAACATAGTATGGAAGTTTAACCTCTGGCGTAAAATGGGTGTTATGGGTTTACAAGCTTGTTTCTGTATTTTCATGTCGTCTTAGTTACCTATTAAATAGATAGGTTTCTACTTTTTTTCATTTAAGAATTGAATTAATTTTATTACTGCCTCGGTAGCGTGGTTGTATATCGTTACCGTCCTGAGGTCTCGGGTTCGATTCCCAGGTCGGGTAAAGTGATGTTCGATTTTTTCGTATCAGCCTGGAGTCTGGAATTTGTAACCGATATGGCGATAGGCTCGCCCCCTATCACATCTGGGACGGAACAAGTTTGGCGAAATGTGGATGTTCTAGTACGCTAGTGCGCCTTTGCCTACCCCTTCGGGGATATTGGCATGAGCTTATGTTAGGTTATTAATTTTATTTTGATGTGAAATAAATATATTCAGCTGTTGGTTTAAGATGAGTTAACTGTGCAATATTTTTTATTTATGATCTCTTTATATGATGACAAACTATATGATTACTCTTGACTGATAATAAAGGTCAGAATGCCCCTTGTAATATTAAACAGGGCAGAGGCTGGCCGTGATTACATATAATTGTGATTTGTATGTATTTTGCGATAGCGATAATTCACAATGAAAACATACTTAACAAAGAAAAGTCAGAGGTGTATGCTCTTTTTTGGGGTTGGTCTCGAACCGCCGACACCCGTCTCGGCAGTCCGTACCATTCCCAACTGAGCTATCGTTATTTTTCTACAGAGTGCCTATATCACTCTAAATTATACTACTTTCTATAATTAAAATTATTAATTGTCGTGCCTAACATTACTTTTTCATTAGTCACTACGCTTCACAAATTATTTTTAGCATTTAAAACATTTGTTACTGTTTATGTATGTTTCTGGGAAGCGGCACGCAACTGTGGGAGGGACCCACCACCCACCTCCCCACCCTATGTGCTGGCTCATGACGTAATTATGTCACATTGAATGTTATTTTGACACGCATCCATGAGAATGACCGAAAAATAGGGTAGATATAAATGTAGTTGAATCGGGACATGACTGGTTTCGTTTGTTTCCATTTGGAGTGACTGTGGTCGAATTCCGACCGTGATTCATTGATTTTTGAAATTTGAACTTAACCCGTCGGAGGTGGCACATATATATGTTACATAAGCGTATGGGCCACCGGAGGCCGAGCTGCCCGTGACTATTTATGGAGGCTTTTTAGCTTTTCCACTTGCCTTTATCCCACTTTAATGTGGGGTCGGTGCGGTAGACTATTTATGACCCAATGTGATTAGAATTGTGACCGCCTCATATTACTGGATTACTGAAATCAGCACGTCGATTCTCTAATAAACGCCACAATGCAACGTTGCAATCGACGCCTCGCTCCCGCAGCGCACATCGTTGAGATCGACGGAGCGTTCAACGTTGTTGGCTCTTAGAGAATACCATTTTCCATACATTTATGTCAAACGCCTCGCTCGAGAGAGCTAGTTCGCATAAGCACCGTGATCACGCATAGCGCTTGCTGAAAACAAAAATTAAAACATCGTTGCCACAACGATGCCGCAACGTTGTTTTCACAAATGGAACTTTAGAGAATCGACCTGCTGACCATAAATCGGTCCATATTTGGCGGATATATCGCGTAACATACTTAAAAAAATACAGACGAATTAAGGACCTTCTCCTTTTTGGAAGTCGGGCGATAACATAGATTTTGTGGCGAAAGGCTGTGATAAGAAGACTGCTAACAAAGTTGTCTGAGATGAAACAGCAGTGAAAATTGTCATCGATTAAATAACTTATATTCTTGGACGCTGACACTTTGGGTTCGAGCCAGACATAAAGCGATAAAGAAATGCAAATGCACTAATTCTAATGTTTTACCGCTTATTATACTTACGTAAGAGAGAATCGTAGCCGACTGAGAAGCGGGAGGCCGCGGGTTTTAAATAAAAATAAATAAAAAAATAAAAATCTTTATTAATCACGTAGGCATATAAAAGCACTTATGACATGTCAAAAAAAGCATAATTTAGATTTAAGTATTTCTTATAATATTATTATATTATATTATAGAATGCTATGAATTTGGAATCAGGGAGGCAGGTTATACAGTTAGAAGAATAGGGTCCTATGGGGAAAGGGGAATGGAGAGGTTTGTGGACCGTGGAAAGGGAACGGGATATGGCAGGTACGCCGACAGGGAAGCGACGGGAATTAATAGAAGTTGGTGGGATTGGATGAAAATACTACAGAGCTCTATCCTAGCTAACCTACCAACCTTTCTCTAGCTACCTATGGATGACGACCCGAAGAAGAAAGGCAACTTTTACCAAATTATATTCACAAATTTGGGTACAACTGATAATTATAGGGATTTATGCATACCCAACACCACTATCATATATCCAGAAGAATGGAACCGGTGAAGTAGTATTGTAGCATTAGGTTCGATTCCCGCACCGAGACAAATTCGTGTGGCCCACATATATTTGTTTCGGGTCTGGGTGTTGTGAGGCCGAAAGTCTCTCGTAGTTTCTGATATCCACGATTCAGGTTAAGCTTGGTGTGGGGTCAGGACTATGTGTGTGACTGTTGGGTGTGTATTTAATTTAAGCAACTTTTTAAAGTTTGATAGAAAATTATTTTTTTAATGATAACGTCTAGACTATAAGATTTCCAAATTACTTTGTAATGTTTTATTAAGTATAGCGGTAATAATATTTGTAAATATCTGTTTTATCTGTTTTACTATATTACTGAAATAAATTATTTTTCATTTTTATTTAAAAAAAACATTTTTTTTATAAACGCTACACTATGCTTTAATGTGGTTAAAGCACAATCATCATCATCATCATCGTCAGCTTCTGTTTGTCCACTGCTGGGCATAAGCCTATTCTCCCTTGCGCCACTGATCTTTATTATTATATTAGCTAATTGCATCCAAGTTTTTCCTGTGGTCACTTTAATGTCGTTCCCCCATCAGGCTGCTGGTCTGCCAAAGGATCTTCTTCCCTCCATAGGTGCCCACTCTGTCAGGATTCTGCTCCATCTGCCGTCACCCAGTCTGGCCACATGTCCCGCCCAATTTAGTCAAATTAAGCACAATACTCCCCAAATATACTTAATACACAATACTCATTGTTGCCCGAGACATTGGCTGAATAAGGCAGTAAAGGTCATTAGCTTCAAAAGATACATAAGCTCACGCCTGTATCCCCGAAGGGGTAGGCAGAGGCGCACTAGTGAACTAAAACACCCACATTTCGCCAAGCCTATTTCCATCCCAGAGGTGACAGGAGGTGAACCTATTGAAAATTCCAGACTCCGAGTTGATACTGAAATGAAAAAAAAAACAAAATCAATTTGCTCGACCCAGAGATCGAACCCGAGATCTCAGGACTAGTCGTACCGAAATACATCTACGCCATATTTCTTACGGCGGTTAAAATATATTTATACACGCGTTTAACAGCCCCGAGTGGTTTGACGTACCCAGGAGCGGCGGCCATCGTCCAAAATTATCAATTTACGAGTCATAAAACTATTTGGAAACGGCCGAACAATACAAAATAAGTGACGAATTGATTTCACGTAATGTTCTGTTCATTAAACGGTAATAGCGCGGGAACAAATGGCGGTAGAGTGGCCCTATAACGTTGGGAAATTGGGATAATCCTGACGCAATCAGCGTAAAATAATTTAATTATATTTATGACTTTATTGCATTCTCTTTCTTTAAAATAACCACACGTACCAGCATTGCGAAGGTCAGCTTCGTCGCTTCTTCCATCCATCCATAAAATTCAAATAATTCATTCTGCAAATAGGATATTATATATTACTTTTACATGTCGATTAAATAATAAATTAAAAGTAAAAAAAAAAATATTTTTTATGTTTATTTTTAACTTTTTTGTGGGCAAGTATTTTAGAGAAGGCGTGATGTTTTTAAATGTTCTACAGATATGTAAAGTGCTCCACAAGATGAATAAATCGAGCCCAAACTCAATGGGTTTATCTTGTTTAATTCAGAAGTTTCTATAGATATCTTTCGTCTCCATCATCAGACGAGCTCCATGGTATCATACCATTGTATTGTCATGGAAGATTTGATTACAGACAATGAGACAGATGAAACTTAATAAAAGTTTATAAAAATAAAGACGTCGGCATTTCGTGGCTATCCTTGAGAAGAAATGCCGAATCAAATCAAATCAAATCAAATCAAAATAATTTATTCGTAAGCATAGGTATTTTTACAGATGTTTACTACATACATAGTATTGTACAAGTTCTCCATGCCTTGCCGTTAAACGGCATACAAATATTGATTGTGTAATTGCATTAATCAATACAATCACACTAGTGTAGCTTATATCACTTCACACACAATTACAATTATAGGTAAGTATATAATTATTGGTAAGTAATTAACAACAAATAAACTCTTATACAACAAATTAACATAAATGAAAAAGAGATCAATCATAGAGTTTCATCATTTAAATATTCTATCAAAGAATAATAACACTTATTTACTAGTAAATTATATAATTTATTTTTAAAAGGAATTAAATTGAGTGTTTTTATTGAATTTGGTATTTTATTGTATATTTTAGGAGCCAAGCAAACTAAACTTTCATGTTTCAATTTCGTATTAGATGGTACTCAAGGGTTATCGCCTCTCAGAGTCCAGACAGGAGTTAACGTTGAGATATACAATTGTAATGCATTGAATGCCTTTTAGGAGAGCAACTTGTTCGTTAATTCCTACTTTTGCTAAGCTATGGAAGAGTTTCGCAGCTCACGTGACCCTTTCTCTACGCTAATGGATCCTTTAAGTGCAGTATGGTCTAGTACCGCCCAATAGAATTGTTGTTTATCTGTGGTTGCTGGTTTTACATTGCGCTTATTACCAGCAGCCCGAGCACGAAAAACTAATGTAAATGTAAATGTATTCGATTTCGCTGCGCACTGATGACGTTTGGTTAATATTTCATACAAATTTCATAAGCGCGCATCGAGCTGAAATACATTTACGGTTGTCAGAAATTTTCCTGCTCAGGCCGCTGGTGTAATGTAGATGGTCATGAGCTCTTTCTTCGCTCTTAGCCGTACGAGGCCGGGTCATTGTGCGTCTGATGTTGTAAACTATATGCCATGTTTGGATAAAAATCCCGCATAAATCTTACGTTCGCATAAATATTATCCCCCGAATCACAAACGTGTGGCAAATGTAAAAAATCATTTTACGAGATATTTTGATTGAGTACAAGCTTAGCGTGAAGAAGCAAACTGTGTTGTAAAAATACGCAGTTAAGTTCAACGGCTCCGGCAAGATATGAAAGAAAGAGAGAAAGAAATGTTTTTATTGCCACTAGTATAACATGCAAACTAACATAAGATTATACATAATTTAAACTAAAACTAAATACAAAAGAGAGGTGTTGCATGTCCATACCGTAAAAACTAGGGGGCCATCTCAGCATTAAGCTATGTTGTGACGTGAGCCACAGCACAGGCACTGGTTTTCAGTGGTCCCCTAATGTAACGAACGGACGTCAAGACAACTATTCTTGCATAAGGGTACACAAAAACAATATGCCATTTGCTAGTTGCAAGTCACCACGGAAATTACAGATGTATGTACTTACATACATCTACCTATGTGAGGTGAGCGGGAACAAGGAGATATTGCGTCATACAGCGGCACCCGGGCAAGCACAATGATGATATAGAAACCGAAATCCGAAAACGATTAAAAAGTTTCCTGTCATTATACTGTCCGTCAGTTCATTATACAGTCCTCTTTCGTGAACTTTGATGCATAAAACATCACTTTAAAACAACAAACACAACTCCAGACAATAATATGAAATAATGTTAACCAGCGATGCCCACCCGGTCAAACTTCCCGTCAAAATCCTTCACATTAACATTCCAAGATTCATGATGATCCCACTTCAATGTGGGGTTTACGAACCTTTTAATCCACTTCAAAATAAATAGGTAATCAATTCATCTCTATTTTTTGTGTATGTAACGCCGAATGTGGACCGATTTTCAAAATTATTTTTGTATTCGATAGAGCTTATTCTAAGGGTGGTCACATATTTGGTCACGATTGGATAAATTTTGGTCCGTTAAGTTTTTAAAGTTGTTTTTTTATAGCAGAGACTGGCAAACGAGCAGATGGGTCATCTGATGGTAAATGATCTCCATCGCTCATAGACACCTAGGACAATAAAATCATGGGTGCGTTGCCAACCTAAAAGAAGGGAAATAGGGATTGGGAAAAGGAGAGGAAGAATTGGGCTACCGGAAATCTCAATCACGAACAAAACGCGACAGCAATCTTCTACTTTACGTCGGTTTACTGTGAGACAATGGTATCAAACCGGTCGAGCCAGCCCATTCGTGCTGTAGACGTAACTGTCTTCTACAGCGTGGCTCTACCATTAAAAAATTCACTCAGGGGAGGGAAAAGGGATCGGGAAAAGGAGGGGGGGGGGGAAATGGGCCACCGGAAATCGCTTAAAGTCGGTCCGTTAAGTTTTAAATTTGTTTATCTAATATACGAGCGTGTATAAATTGTTCTAATTTAGCTTTTATCTAAAGTTATTGCGACGTGACGTGTCATAAATATTAGCCATCTGGTATATACGCATGATGGTGGACATTTTAAGAGGTGAAAGGCCTCTATGATCACAATAAGCTATCGATCACGGACCTAAAAAAAAGAAGGACACCATCTCGCCTATAGTTAAACGGACGCCACAGAGAAGCCACACACATAAATGCGCCTGTACAAAAGTGCCCTTTTTGTCCTCGGGGAATCTTTTTACAGATCTCTTCATGCCAGAGCATGAAGGTATGTCGGACTCACCAGCCCTAAAGCCGTCTAACCAACTAAACCCCGCGTTGTTCCTCTCTGTCCCTATTACGAAGGTCACGGGTACACATTTGCGTTCAGCCGCAACTTGCGAAGGAGTCGGCCCTTCAGCAGGGCCATTCGCGGTCTGAGGACTGCTCAGACGGAGCGCAGTCGTAAGCGCGTTCCACGCTAGCCCTGCAGGCCTTATTGCAAGGTGGCGGGCTGGTCTAGGCATCCACCACCAGCAGCCCAGTTCACGGAGGCTGGAGGACATCTGGCGTCTAATTCTCCGCTGTATAAAAGTGCCCTACGCACACTCACGACTGGACGACCTGATAAAGGTCGCAGGAAGTCGCTGGATGCAGGCCGCTTCCAACAGGTCGATCTGGAATTCTTTGGGGGAGGCCTATGTTCAGCAGTGGACGTCCTATGGCTGATGATGATGATGATGATGATGATGATGATGAAATTGACTGGGCCGAAAACCCTGTTTCATTTTCAATGTTCCTAGCGCTCCATCCATCTTTTTTTCACGTCCGTGCTATCGACATAATTCTGAGTTAGTAAAATATTTTTAGTTTATTACCTTCATGACTTCATTGCCTCAGTGGCGTATTTGTTTTGCGGTACGACGACCGTCCTGAGATCGCGGGTTCAATTCCCGGATCGGGTAAATTTTCGGTT